>CM065383.1:41412500-41855000 GCA_033060915.1 Euryodendron excelsum
CTTAGGTACGTCATTGTCATTGGGAATGTTTTCATTTGTAATGACGTTTTTCTCCCCTTCTTGCTTTGATGATGTAGGGGCTGCCTGTATTGGAATCTCAACCTCTTTACCACTTCTCAAGACGATTGCACTTGCATTTTCTCTTGGATTTACTACTGTTTGAGAAGGTAATTTCCCTAAGCCTTGTGCATCTAGCCGACTAATTGCGGTTGCCATTTGGCCTATCTGATTGTCCAAACTTTGAATACTAGCCCTTGCCTCTTGTTGAAATTGTTTCGTCTCCTATTAAAATTGCAAAGTATTAGTGGCAAGAGACTTAACAATATCTTCTAAAGACATACCAGAATTAGAAGTTTAGCCAGGTTGTTGTCTAGGGGGGTATGGCTGCTTATATTGCTGGCAACTTGGGTGATTTTGAGTCACGGGCTGATTTACTTATGGATTCCCATAGCTAAGATTGAGGTGATCCCTCCATCCTAAGTTATACATGCTTGAATAGGGATAATAGTTTCTTTATGGTTGTCTAGGAAAATGACCTGCCGCATTCATTTGCTCAATGGGCTCCTCTTGAAGAGTTGGACACATATCAGTTGGATGCCTTGCTACTAAACAAATTCCACAAGCCTTCACCGTTTGTATATTACCTAAAGTCATTTGACGAACAAGAGAAGTTAGACTTGCAATCTATTGTTCAACGGAGGAAATATTTACCTTATTGACATACTTAGGTGGGGGGTCTAGTCTAATGCCAAATTGTTGAGAGTTGGCCGCCATATTTGCAATCACATTTCTCGCGGCCTCGGGAGTTTTATCCACCAAAGCTCCTCCATTAGAAACATCAATCATGCTCCTATCAGTGGGTAGAAGGCCCTTATAGAAATACTGGATAAGAAGTTGCTCACTAATTTGATAATGGGAACAGCTTGAACATAATTTCTTAAAACGTTCCCAGTATTCGTGTAAGGACTCTCCGTTGTGCTGTCTTACAACACAAATTTCTTTTCGAATGTTGGCCGCCCTTGAAGCTGAAAAATAATTCTCCAAAAACAATCTCTTCATCTCGTTCCATGTGGTAATACTTCCCGATGGTATATAAGAGAGCCAATCTTTAGCCGAATCCTTAAAAAAAACGGAAAGGCTCTTAATTTAATTTGCTCTTTGGTCAACCCCGTGAGTTTCATACTCGTGCATACTACATGAAACTCTTTTAGATGTTTGTGAGGAACTTCACCTGCAAGGCCATGAAAAGTGGGCAAAAGATGTATTAGTCCAGATTTTAATTCAAAAGTAGTAGTAACATCTAAAATAGAGAATGTTATGCATAAGGGTTATTGATTCAGATCAGGGGCAGCAAGCTCTTTCAAAGTTTGATTTCCAACCATGACTTCCTTCTTTCCTAAATCAGAATTGCTAGCAAATAGGGTATCAAGAGCTGGATCATTCTCTGCAGAATTTCTCTAAGCTTCCCTTTTTGACCTATGCCAAGTTCTTTCTATTTCTGGATTGCACGACCAATCACCTTGATTAGAAGATCGAGTTACAAATATAAACAATCAAGGAACTCTAATAAACCATGAAAAATAGTTCAGGAAAAATCTAGAGTAATGAAAATAAGTAAAACTAAAAATGAAATAAGGATCATAAGAAGCACAAAAATCAACTAGAATCACTCCTCGACAATGGCACCAAAATTTGGTGTGCTGTGGTAGGCAACCAAAAATAAAACCTATACCCTAAAAAAACACAAATATGTAGTAGTGCGAGTAAGGATTGTTCCCACGAAGGGCATCTAGCCTAGTTTTATGCTATGTGAACAAGGATGAGAGGGTTTGGGATTAACAAAAATAGTTTGATAAAAATAACTAAGGAACAATTCAAATTAAAGTATCGAAATCAATCAAAAGAACAAACTTTGGTCTAAATCAACATCCACCATCGGAATTTTACAACTGATCATCGATGCAAGCATATCAATTCACACGTTGAATATTCACCGTCGAAATTGTTTTCCTATCTCTCATTAGTCGTAGTTAATTAGAAAATAAGATTTATCATTAACCCTAACTATTAAACAACCCACAATAAACACTCAAGGTTTAATCTAGTAGCAACCTTAAGAATTAGAGAGATCGATAAAACTAAAGAACACAAGCATAAGCGGTTGCATTTAATTTAGTTGAACGTCCTTCCTAAGATCTAATAATTCCTAATGTAGTAAATCATTAAATTTTAGTTGCTTCACAAATCAAATAAATCAAACAATTACGGATTTGATATCTAACCCAGTAGTAGATTGCAATAAATAATAAACTAGTAGGCCTCCTAGTAATTAAATAAGACAATCATGAAAATAGGCACAAAAGAACATCCAATACTCAAAGTATAAATTGAATAATGAAAACAAATTAGATCTCACAGTTTATTTTTAATTCCAAGGCTTCCGTTTCCTTCGACCACGATTCAAAGTTTAGCTATGCAGGGCCATAAAGAAAACTCAAAGAAGAAGTCAGAGAAGAAGAGAGAAACGTATATTTGTTGTTGTTTTTTCTCCCTAGAAAAATATGAGAAACGCTCACCATAAGATTAAAACAATCCCAGTTTTTATAGGCTTCTGAAAATCTGCATATCCATAAAATCGTTCAAACGCCCTTTTATTCGTTCGAAAGCACCGAACCACCGTTTGAACGGTACATCGAACACACTATGAATGGAAAATTTACTCTTTGTATCTTTCAAACGCTCTTCAAACCTAAACTTGACGTGAATCCATTTGACGTACCGTTCGAACGCATCTGGAACCATTCGAATGCACTTTTGGACTGTTCAAACGCCCTTCGAACGCTTTATCCAATTTAGCACGAATTTGTTCCTTTTTAAGCTAGGATTATCTTCCTTGGCATTCCATAGCATCATAAATCAAAATATAAGAATAATGAGTATATTTAGGCACCGTATAAAAGACTAAGCATTAAGGAAGAAAAATATGACATTTACATTCTCATCAAGTATCCCTTTTTGGTCTGTTCATTCCTCTTGGTCGACTCAAAGAGACAAAGATCTCTTTCTCGAAGACCATTTTCCTTCACAAATGCACCCCAGTCTCCAGAAAGCCGAAGATAATATTGGTCAATTTAACGGCCCATGATTTACATGAAAACCAAAGAGTAATATTTCGGCACTTAAGCTAGTGCATCGTTGAGGTGTACGTGCTAGCTACCTCTATAACTTTGTCTCTCTCTTCAGTTTCCATATAAACCCTTGAACCTTAGTAACTTGCATGCCTGATAGAACTCTCTTTTTGCACCTATTGCTTGCATTTTCATGTATCAAAACAAATAAAAATATTACGAGTTTGTTGCCTGAGAGCCCACTTGCCTTTATCTTTTTTCTCAATTGATTTATCATTTGAATTGTATGAATTTTTTTTATTTCTTCTTAACAATTTTTTTCATATAAATTTAGGCAAAGTCAAGGAAGAAGAAAAAGGTCAAGACTGGCAAAAGTGGTCATGTAAGTACATGTTTTCTATCTTCTACTCAATATGTAAGAATAATAAAAACATAGCTAAAATGAAAATCCGAGATATATCAATTTTTTCGATGCATGCAACATGTGATAGTTTTCTTGGATTCTTGTTATACCTAAAATATATGATTATATGTGTAGGTTGACCAGGTGGTTCATCTTCTTAGTTACAAATTACCAAAAAAAAAAGTTGTGGCTTGAGGCTATATTGTTAGTAAAGACCCTACAAAATTGGTGGGAAGCACACAATTGGAGCCACATTTTCTTGAAGTGCATGTTTGTGAGGCGTTGAAGCCTTGTGAACCTTTGATGAGATCTTTTGAACATCATCTAACAATTGGAGATGTCGTCGATGAAAATATTGCTTGCTTTTGTGATGATGTATTCAACTCATTGTCTATTTACTATGTTTGCACAAGTTCATTCATAAGTTTCTATAGATGCTAATGTATAAATATTTTTATCCATCTTCAGGTTGTGAAGAAGACATAGATCTTGTGGTTGCAATGATACTGTCGTCAATGGTTTTTGGGCAAGCTAACAGTGCTAATTTTCATTGGTGGATATATTTTTATGGTGGTTTTGTGATATATATCTATATTGGGCATATTATGGATGCTTTTTGGAGGTGTAGCATAATATGGATGCTTTTTTAAGATGTATTGGATTATGAATTTTTTTTGGGATATATTATATTATGAATGCTTTTTGGGATGTCTTGGATTATGAATGTTTTGTTTCACATACATATACATATATGGCGTTTTGTTAAAAGTCAGTTAGATTTACTTTATGGTGGATATTTATGTTTTGATGTATATATATGGTGCAGAGATGTGGAAACAAATGGATATTTAATGTTTTATGTAATTTGTAATTGTGAACAGGTTGACTTTACCACTTCCATACAAAATAGGTTAAATATATATATTAAATATAAAAAACCTTGGCATTTTTATAAATGTTGCTGTAGTTATTAATAATTGGTTTTGAATCTTTTTTAGCGACATTTATAACCCTATTATCGGCGGTTAAATAAACGCCGTCAAAACTTTTCCACGGCGGTTTAGTATCAAACAACGTCACATTTATTTTCAGTAATGGTAAAATTTTCCTGGTCACTTGCAATTTGGATGACACTTAAAAATGCCAAAAATAAATGTTGTAGACTGTAGCAGCATTTATAAAATGCCGTTTCTTTTGCCGACGCCAACATTGTCGACGTTTTCTGTAAGCGTTGCTAAAAACGCCAACAAACTTGTAACTGGCAGTTTCAAGACTTTTAGTGGCAATTGGAAAACACTAGCAAAGGCTAGGTCTATAGTAGTGAGGTTTTCAAAGTTTTTCCTTCTTGAATTTGTGATTGAAATGGATCCAAGGCAACCCTCCCTTGAGTGGTTTTCAAAAATCAACCATATGAATCATACTCTCATTTGAGTGATTTTCAAGAGTTTAAATGGTTTTCAAAACAACCCTTACTAGATTGGTTTTCGAAACAACCCTCTCTAAAAAAAGTTTTTAAAGTTTTTCTTTCTTGAGTCTGCGACTGAAATGGTCCCAATGAAACCCTCTCTTGAATGGTTTCCTAAAATCAATCGTATGAATCACACTCTCACTTAAGTGATTTTTAAAAATTCAAGTGGTTTTCAAAACAACCCTCTCTAAAAAGTTATTCAAAGCTTTGCTCTTTTAAGATCTTTTCAAAATGATTTTCAAACTTGGAGTGAATGCCCAAGTTATTTTTAAACACCTTTCATTCTCCTAAATTGATTTTCCAAGTGTTTTACAAAACTTCCAACTCTGTTGAATTGGTTGTTCCAAAAGAGTTTCACAAGAAATTATAACTTTTTTTTTTACATGAAATGACACTTTTCCAAACGTTTCTTTAAAATTTTCACATAAAGTTTTCTATATGAAATCACAAGATTTTCACATGAAATCATGCTTTTCTAAAACCCACTCTCAAGTTTTTTACATAAAATAACACTTTCCAAGTTTCTCAAAACCACTAGGTTCAAAACCCTAGTTCAATATCACTCTCCAAAGCTTTAGGTTCACCTAACCCTAATTGGTAACCTTAGGCCAATCTAATCCATTTTCCAAAAGCCATCCTAACCCTAGGTCATCCAAACCATAGGTCAACCTAATCCTAATTAGTTAACCTACGTCAATCTAACCCAAATTAGTTAACCTTAAGTTATCTTAACCCAAGTTGGTTAACCTCACCTAGGTTAGTTAACCTCAAGTCTCTAATTCCAAACCCATCTCAATCCCTTCTTCAATTCAAAATCATTTTCAAAAACTCGTTTTCAAAGCATCTTACTCTCTTGAGTTCTTTATGATCGGCTTGACAAAGCCTCCCTTAAAACTACTTCAATCTCTCAAAAAATGTTTTAAAAAATTCTCTTGAATTTGTCTTAACAAAAAATGAGTAGATACTTGGCATTTTCAAAACCTATTTTCTCAAATGCTTTTTAAAAACTCATAACCCTAAGGATAATCCTAACTCTTCCATAGTTAGGGCCTTCAAAGGAAAGTGATACATTAAATGAAACCTTCATAATTCATATTAAGGTTCCATACCCTAAATGTTTTTAAAACCTCTTTCAACAAGGATTTTCAAAAATTACACTTTTAAGACAACCTTAGTCTTTCTATGATTAAGGTTTTCAAAGAAAAGTGAGATGTCAAGTAGGGTTATATAACTCTAAAAGCTTTTCAAAACCCTAAAGAAAGTTTCTCGCCATTTTTCAAAATGCTTTCTAAAAGTCATGACCTCAAAGGAGTTTAGTTGTTCAATAACTAATTTTCCAAAGGTAATGAAACACCCAAACCTACCTTTATAATGTATATATAAAAAAAAATGACTTCCAAAACTTTTCAAAGACAAGCCTTTAAGAGTTCTTATTTTCTACCAAATTCAAATTCCATTTTCAAAAATCTCTAATCAAGCTTTCAAAATATTTCCAAAACTTGACTTGTTTTTAAGACACTTAAAAAAAAAATCGCTTGAGTTATTTTAAACACATTTTAAAATTCTCTCAAGTTCAAATTTCAAAACCTTTCAAGATTCTCTTGAGTCATTTTCAAATCGTGTTTTAGCACGAATTACGACTGACCTGATTCTCGCTAAATGAGATACGTAAGCAACCTTAATAGATGCATTCATGATCCTTTTTTTCCAAGTCAAATGTCCTTTTTAAAACCATTTTTCCATCAAAATTCCTATTTCAAACCGAATTTTAAAAACACTCTCTTCTTTCAAGAATCTTTCCAAAAGTGTGCACCATGCATTATTCATTTCAAAAGTGATGACTAAATCCCCTTTTTAAAACCTCAAAAAGTGAATATAAGTGGATGTTAAGTAACCAGAAATTTTGGTGAGTGAACTAAGGGTAAATAGACATTTAGGTACTGAAAGAGCGGGATAGGGTGATGATCTTAGGATATCTTCCATATACGTAACCAAACCCTCAGACCATAGTTTTCTAGTTCAAAGACCAACCCGGAGTCGTGTTTCTAAAGTGCTTTAAAACGTTTTCAAAAAGTTGTTAAATACCTCCCTTTTTAAGAACCTTCTTAAGAAGGTATTTTCAAAATATTTTCGAAAAACTTATGTTTTAGTCTTCGGATTACGCTTAGTTTTTAGTGACCTAATACATTTTTAACTATGTTGGGTGGCGATTCCAAATTTTTTCAAAAAACCCTATTCCAAATCAAATTTTCAAAATTAAACCCCCATCACATTTGTTCTTTCATAGAAAGACGAGTCCTAATTGATAGAGTATCGGATTTTTCCGAACCAATACGGCTTGGTAAAAACCGAGGCACGACAAATAATATAGAATATCATACATAAATATGTACATAAATAAATACACTAAATGAGTAAAATTTTCAGATCAGTCTGGCCAAGCTTCAAGCACTCTTCCAAACTTGTCCCACAATTACAATCGAGCTTGCGCCATAATTCCAAGCTTTAAAAATCATGGTTCGGTTGGGCATGCCGTTGAGCTAATATCCACCCCTAGTGCCTTGGACATCCAATTCAATATCAACCCTCATTGGCTTCAATTAACATTTGGTTCGTTTAAGTGAGCTCCACTCGATATAATGGTAGATAACTTATCTGGTCCCAGTAAGTTATCCATTCCATGTTTTTTTTTTTTTTTTGCAAACCAAACACTAGATACGTGGACCTCTTCTTAAAAAAATAGTTTGCTTCTCACTTCTTATCCCTCGACCAAGTGGAACCTTTCGGAGGAAAGTGTACCATGTAAAGGCAGCTTGATAATTTTTGTCATGAAATGTTCAATAAAAAATACAAATAAATAAATAAACCAGAAGCCAATACCAAAGTAATCTAATTAGGGATGTCAATTTTATTCAAAAATATCAAATTTTGCCTCACTCTGCCTCGATAGTACGAATTTAAGGTATAAATAAACAAGTTAGTCTTTAAGAGTATAGATTCGAGGTGTAGATAAACAGCTTATGGACCGGTTACAGGCAAAAAAATATAACTTGTAGTGGGGTTACCGGAAGATATGGTTTAGGTTACTATTCCTTCTTTCTCAGTTCAGTATAATGTTTATTAGTGGTGGACGCACAAAGGGGGCGAGCGGGTGTGTGAGTTTTGAAAAATTACCTTATACCCTATGATGATGTAGCAATCTTGTGGTGGCTTGCCCTTAGGTCCAGGATGAACCACTCTTTGACCGACCGGCGTTCTCCTACACTAAAGCCCACCGATGTGATGGGATCCAAAGACCCTCCGGTATTCAAGTTAGATTCAAGTGTTGGAGAGGAAAAAGAATAATGTTAGGGTAGTGTATCTTTCGTACCCGTGAAGGGGCTGAAGTTTTCCTCTTGTATGCTTGCATGGTGGAGGTAGGTGGTCTCTCCACATGGCGATCTCCGGGTGAAGGATCAAAATGGTGTCAAAACACTCGAGTGGACCATCCCCACACTCCAAGGTGGCGTGTGTCAGAGTGGTGTCAAGAAAGTGGGGGTTGGTTACAAGTACACGCCCACGCCCCTGATGCGTGCTAGGGCGGCCGATGTAAGAAGTGGGCCCCACTGACTTGGTCGGGCGCCGACCCTATCGGCAAATAGTTACGAGCATCCACTCAGCTCTGGAAGGCGAAGATGATCAGAAGGGGAGACCCGATCAGGGGACGACTAGGTATACTGGGCGCAGCTCCCAGTCTGGTCGGGAAATCCTCATCACCAAAGGAATTTCGTCAGACAGTCCGACCACAAAACACGGAGCGCATTTATAGCAGGGGCGGCGCAATAATGACAGGAGCTGTCCCGTCGCTTCACATGCCCCCACGTGGCGGCCAAGGATTAGTTGTCAGTAGTCGAAAAGACATGCTGCATCTCTGCCGTTGATGTCCCGTCATCGAAGGCCATTTGGACCGTTGATTTCAAAGGCGTGGGGGGAATTTTGTAAGGCGGTTGTCCCCAATTTCGGCCTCACTACTTTTTACCAAATACGCAGAGAGAGAGGGAGGAATAAAACTCACTTAGCCGTCGTCATCTCCGTCGTTTCCGGCTAGCCAAAGGGTGCCATTCTTCTAGTTTTGCCGCCGGCTTGCTTCGAAAATCACTGCCGATGCTTTAAAATGCGGTAAGCCTCGCCTTCTAGTTGTATGTACTGGTTTATTACTCGCTGCGTGTTTGTTTTTTAGGGAAGGGGGCAGATTCTCGACCTTTCGAGGTTTGTTGGTAGGCAGGAATTCTTAGAATCTGTCCTTGGGGATTTGTATGAGTTGTTTAAGCCAGTGTTTGACAGGATTGAGGGCTGTAGGCCTCTCGCCACAATGTCAAATGCAAAGGGGGTTAATTCAGACTCGGAGGAGGCTTTTGTGGGGAACTCCAGGGGGTCTCAGAGTCAGGGAAGGCCGGGGCTGCCCACTCTAGCGTCGGGAAAGAATGAGACCAATCCGCTGAGGTAGCTGCTCGGGCCCCTGAGGTCGGGCCAGGGGAGGAGGAGTATGCCCCCGGGTATAAGGCAGTGGGGGTCTCCTCCTCCCTTGATAAGGAGAAAGTTGTTACCCTTCGACGGGTATACCAGATCCCGAAGGGGGTTAGGTGTAGGGTTCCCAACCCTAGGAATTGGGCGTGTTCACCCAAGGAGAGGGAGATAGCGATTTTCGAGGGCACACTAGCTGGTGGCCTTCGCTTGCCATTCCCTCGGCTAGTTAGGGAGATTCTGCAGAGGTTACGCCTCTCTCCGGGGCAGCTATCGCCGAACGCCTGGCGGATCATGGCGGGCTGCATGATCTTCTGGCAGATCGTTCATGGGAGGGACATGACGCTGGAGGAATTCTCCTACTGCTACAGGCCAGCCGAGCGCGGGAAAGGATATTGGTACTTCTTGGGTCGGTCAACAGGGCTCGACCTGGCCGGCGAGCTTCCTTCTTCACACAAGAACTGGAAGGACCGGTTCTTCTTCATTAGCAGTGGGGGCTGGGAGTTCTACCCCTAGGAGACAGACTTCTCTGCTCAGATCCCCAGGTAATGGGGTTACCCGAGTAAGAAGCGTATGTTCTTTTTCCCAAGTCTCCATTTTTTCCCTTGCCCTTGTGTCACTCGTTCTAACTGAGGTGTGCTACGGGTGTCAGGTCGGGTTAAGCCCCTTCTATCAGCCGAGCATAAGGCGGTCGTACAGGCAGTCCAAGAGTATGAGTTTCGGGCCGCGAAAAACCTGGTGACTGTCAAAGCGCTCGCCTAATATCTCTTGGGGCCCGAGCCGAGCAGAGAAGCCTTAGCTGTAGAACGTGAGAGGAGTGAGTACATTTTTGCTTCTGTTATGCTGGTCGATTTCTGACACTTCTGGTTATTCTTTGCAGATCGCTAGTCTGCCACTGTCACTCAGATCGATACTACAGCGATCCAGTCAAGTCCCCAAGCATCCCAACCAACAACTAACCCAGCTGCCATGAGCTTCGACATCAACTATCTCGCCAGAAAGAGGGTGGTAGCGGCTGGCGCCTCAGGATCGAAGCGCAAGAAGACCGCCGAGGCTACCGAGGAACTCCGCCCTCCCCATCCTCCTCCGAAGAAGGCGTCCCCCTAAAAGGGGAAGGGGCAGGTATCCGTGGTCGTTTGGCCTCCCCCAGGGTATTCGGAGGAATCACAGCCAAGGCGTGGCACGGTCGTTCCGGCAGACTCCCAAGCCCGTGCCGGTCCAACCGCTTCTACCCCGACTAACGTCATTGATAGCTCGGACGTGGCTTGGGAGAGGGCGGCAGAGGTGGTAAGGCCTTCAGACATCACGAGGCTAAGTAAGCATCCCAATTCGCGGTTGGTCAAAGATGCCAACCATGATCTGTTTAAGGTGAGCCCCTTTTCAGTTATCATCCCGCTCTTCGTCAACTTTTATGTAGTCCACTTAAGTTCTAATCGTTCAGTTTTCAGTCTCTCACTAGGGTCATGGCCTTGGGCCACCGCCTGGGAACTTCAGAGAAAGCCCTCCAGGAAGAGAAGGCAGCCGGCTCGGCGCTCATCCAAGAGATCCAAACGCTGAAGGGTGATGTCTCAGCCGCCCGTGCAGAGAGGGACTCAGCCCTCAAGGAGCTCCAGTCAGCTCGGGCCGACAACAAAAGGCTCGCCAGGCAGGCCAACAAGCTGCTGCTGAGCTTCTCAGCTGAGGAGGCCAAAAGGCACGAGCTGGAGAAAACTGTAGCAGCTCACGGCGGGGAACTCAAAAAGGCAATGGCTGAGGCCGTTGAGGAGTTCAAGAAAGGGGATGACTTCCAGACCTTGTTGGAGCCCACTTTTCTCATGGGCTTAGAGGTGGCTCAGAAGCAAACGTCCAAGAAATATCCCGAGTCGGACTTCTCGAGTCTGGATCCTCTTAATGAAGTCGCGCCTGTGGATGGCCAAGATGCTACTGACTAAGTGGCCGAAGAGGGGGCCCAGATGGATACTGCTGGAGAAGGCCAGATCGTCGAGGCTCAGCCAGAAGCCACTACGGGTGACCAGATCGTTGATGCTCAGGGCACCGATGTCGAGGGACAAACGGCCGAGCACACTCAGGCTTGAGTGCAGCTTGGGCCCCCTTGTTTTGCTTCGCTAGTTGCCTTTTTGCTTTTCCTTTGTCATTATTTTTTTGTAAGGGGAGCTCTGCCTTTGTACATCTTATTGCATCAATGAAATTACATTTTGTTCTTATTCTCTGTGCTTGCTACATTTTCTGAGCATTTGACTGGAATAACGTGTAGAATGCTTGTGAGTGCTGACGGGGACCTGACCGGAAACTATAACCGAACAGGTCTTACATCTGGCTCTGCTCGGCACTTAGCCGAGCGGGTTCGATGCCATTTTCATTTAAAACCCTGTAGATCTGTTCGGCCCTTGACCGAGTAGATTCTATTTCTAAGCCATTGCCAATTAAGGCCCTCTGGATCTGGTCAGCGCTTGGCCTAGTAGATTCAATTGCTGTGCCATTGCTACTTAGGCCCTCTAGCTCTACTCGGCACTTGGCCGAGCAAATTCAATTTCTGTGCCATTGCCACTAAAGGCCCTCTGGCTTTGCTTGGCACTTGGCCAAGCAGATTCAATTTCTGTACCATTGCCACTAAAGGCTCTCTGGCTCTGCTCGGCACTTAGCCAACTTTTTACTTTACGTTAATTTGAACTCATTAGATTCAATAGTAGATTCATTCACATAATATCTTGAATGAATGAGAAGAAAAAAGTAATTAGATGATCATTCGAAATCTTTCTTTTGGTCCAAAACTAGATTCCAAGACTAGTAATTCCTATTATCTTTTCCTTTCTAGGTTCTACATTTTATCTTTCCATATTATAAAGCCTCATCCTTGTAGTTAGGTCAAGAAAGAGCCCTTGAATCTCGATCTAATACAACAATGCATGCATCACAAACTCGGCACTTAGCTGAGCAGGTTCTATTTCTGTGCCATTGCCACTAAAGGCCCTCTAGCTCTGCTCGGCACTTGGCCGAGCAGGTTCTATTTCTGTGCCATTGCCACTAAAGGCCCTCTGGCTCTGCTTGGCACTTGGCCGAGCAGGTTCTATTTCTGTGCCATTGCCACTAAAGGCCCTCTGGCTCTGCTTGGCACTTGGCCGAGCAGATTTTATTTCTGTGTCATTGCCACTAAAGGCCCTTTAGCCCTGCTCGGCGCTTGGTCGAGCAGATTCAATGTCGTTTCCAAGCAAGTAGGCAGATTCTATGTTGAGTCAAGTAGATAATTGCTGAACAGTCGCTTTTATTGATATTCCGGTGAATTACAAGTAGGATTCTTTCAAGAACAGTACTTCCTCAGGTGCTCTGCGTGCCACGGGTGCGTGAGCTCCTTACCTTCTGAGTTCTTCAACCTATACGTCCTCTTTTTAGTACTGCTGATCACCTGGTAAGGTCCTTCCCAATTGGGTCCGAGCTTGCCCTCTTTTATTTCCTTGGTGGACTGGTTGACTCTCTACAAAACAAGGTCCCCGGTCGTGAAGTCTTTTGGCCGAACTCTGGAGTTGTGGTACTAGCGCATTTTCTGTTGGTAGGTCGCCACTCTCATGGCTGTTTGTAGTCTCCTTTCCTCTAGTAGATCCAAGTCCACATTCAGGGCTTCGCCGTTGGTCGTGGGGTCGAACTCCAGCGTTTTGGGGCTGGGGAGACCGATCTCTACTGGAATGACGGCTTAGTGCCAAAGGTGAGTGAGAACGGGGTCTGTCCCGTGGATACTCTCTCCGTTGTTCTGTAGGCCCAAAGGATGTTAGGGAGCTCCTCCGCCCACAAACCTTTGGCCTTCTCCAACTTTGTTTTTAGAATCTTCAAAAGGGATCTGTTGGTAACTTCAACTTGGCCGTTCGCCTGAGGGTGCTCGGGGGACAAAGCGTGGTGGCTGATTCCCAGGTCGGTGCACAGCCGGTTGAACTGTCTGCCCTCGAACTGCTTCCCGTTGTCTGTGATGACGACCCTGGGGATTCCGAACCTACACACAATGTTCTGCCACCAAAACTTCATCATCTTCTCCTCAGTGATCGTCGGTAGGGCTTCTGCCTCTGCCCACTTTGTGAAATAGTCAATCGCTACCACCGCAAACTTCTTTTGCCTTTGCTGAGCGGCAGTGGTCCCACGACATCGATCCCTCACTGTGCGAAGGGCCAGGGGGTCCGGATCGGGGTTAGCTCCTGAGAAGGCAATCTTGGGACGTTGGCGAACTGTTGGCACTTGTCACACTTCTTGACGAATTCTTGGGCATCTTTCTCTATGGTGGGCCAATAGTAGGCCGTCCGTAGTATCTTTTTGGCGAGGGACCGGCCACCAGAGTGGTTCCCGCAGACCCCCTCGTGGACCTCCCGCATTATGTAGCCTGCCTCTTCCTCATTGGCACAACAAAGCAACGGCATGGTGTGCCCTCTTTTGTATAGTATCCTGCCTTGTATGAGATATCTACTCAACCGGTACTGAATCCACCTCGCCTCGTTCCGGTCTTCAAGCAGGGTTCTGCTCCCCAAGAAATTTCTGATCTGGCTTATCCACGAGGATTCAGGCACAATTTGGTCGACTTCCAGGCTCTGGATGCTTGGTGAATCAAGAATTTCGATTAGGACGTTTGGGTCGGGCTCATTAGACGAGGCTATCCTGGCCAGTCGGTCTGCCTCTTCATTCTCCAATCTCAGGGCACGTTCCAAGAGTATCTTCATGAATCTTTTAGCCAGGCTCTTCGCCATTTGGCAGTATTGCTTCATGTTGTCTTCTCTTTGCTTCGTACTCTCCCTGAACCTACTCCACTACAAGCTGAGAGTCGCTTCGGACCACTATCTATTCAGCCCCCATTCGCCGAGCCATTTTGAGACCGGCAATGAGTGCTTCGTATTCGGCGACGTTGTTAGTGGCGGGGAACTTGAAGCGGAGTGCATATTCCATCTTGTAGCCATCTGGAGTGACGAGGACCACGCCGGCACCACCGGAATCATGAGTGGAAGAACCATCAACGTTTAGGACCCAATGGCTATCAGGTCGATCGGCTTCAGGGGTGGCAGGGGGTGGGTTAGTAAATTCTGCGATAAAATCTACAGTCGCTTGCCCTTTGATCGCCAGTCGAGGTCGGTAGTGGATGTCAAACTGACTAAGTTCAATGGACCATTTCACTAGCCGTCCCGATGTCTCTTGCTTGTGCAGGATGTTCTTCAATGGCTGATTAGTGAGTACCACAATTGTGTGGGCTTGGAAGTAGGGCCATAGGCGCCGAGCTGCATTCACCAGCGCGAGGGCCATGAGTTCCATCTTCGGGTACTGTTCTTCTGCTCCACACAAGGCACGACTGGTGTAATATACTGGCTTTTGGATCCCCCTTTCTTCTTGGACAAGAGCTGAGCTCACTGTTGTCACCGACACAGCCAAATAGAGAAACAACTCCTCCCCCGGGACGGTTCGACTGAGCAGCGGGACTGAGCTAAGGTATTGTTTGAGTTGACCAAAGGCTACTTCACACTCCTCGTTCCACTCGAACGCCTTACGTAAGATCTTGAAGAACGGAAGACACTTGTCAGTGGACCGAGAGATGAACCTGTTCAGGGCAGCAACACATCCTGCCAGTTACTGAACGTCCTTTGTTGTTTGGGGCACCTGCATATCGATAATGGCTTGAATCTTCTCTAGGTTTGCCTCAATCCCCCTCTATGACACCATAAAGCCCAGGAACTTGCCCGAGGCGACGCCGAAGGCACATTTGGCGGGGTTGAGTTTCATTCGGTACTTGCGGAGTGTTTGGAATGTCTCTTCAAGGTCCTGTAGGTGGTCGGTGGCCTCCTTGCTCTTCACCAACATATCATCCATGTAAACCTCCACATTACGGCCAATTTGTGACTTGAACATGAGGTTGACCAACCGTTGGTATGTTGCCCCTGCATTCTTTAGCCCGAACGGCATGACATTATAGTAATAAAGCCCCCGGTCTGTAATGAAGGCCGTGTGCTCCTGGTCGCGCTCCACCATCCGGATCTGGTTATATCCTGAAAAAGTATCCATAAATGTTAGCATTTCATACCCCGCAGTAGAGTCAACGAGGAGGTCGATAGTCGGTAGTGGGAAACTGTCTTTGGGGCATGTTTTGTTCAGGTCGGTGAAATCAGCACACATCTACCACTTCCTGCTGGACTTCTTCACCATGATGACGTTGGAGAGCCAAGTGGGGTAGTGCACTTCCCTGATGAACTTCGCCTGCACTAGCTTCTTCGCTTCTTCAGCAACTGCATCGTTCCTGTCTGGTGCAAAATTCCTCCGCTTCTGCTTAACCGGCCTAGCCTCGGGGTCGATGTTCAAGTAGTGAGCTGCTACTTGTGTGTCAATACCGGGCATGTCTTCGTAAGACCAGGCGAACACGTCAACGTTGTTTCTCAAGAACTCCCGCAGCTGCTGCTTTAACTCCTTGGGCACGGTAGCCCCTATCCTCACAGTTCTGTTCTGCCCTGGTTGCCCGACCAGGACATCTTCCAGATCTTCTACTGGCTCTCCCCTCAGCTCGAGCTCTTCGATGACCAAGGTCTCCCTGCTGGGTTCTCCTTTGAGGGAGGCCATGTAGTACTCCCGTGCTTCCTTCTAGTCGCCCCTTGCACACCCGACCCCAGTGTCGGTTGGGAATTTAATCTGAAGATGGTATGTAGAAGCGACCGCCTTAAACTGGTTTAGGACAGCTCAGCCGATGATGGCGTTGTATGCAAAAGGGCAATCCACAACCAGAAAGTGCATCATTTTTGTTGTCCGATGTGGTTCCTCTCCAAGGGTGACTAGTAGGGTGATGGACCCGAGAGGGGCCAGCCGATCCCCGGTGAAGCCAACCAGGGGACAGTTAACTGGTTTTAACTTCTCTCGGCCAATCTGCATTTTTTCGAAGGCCCCCCGGAATAGGATGTCTGCTAAGCTCCCGCTGTCGATTAGGATTCTCCAACTTTTGAGGTTAGAGATCACCGCCGAGACGACCAGGGGGTCATCGTGTAGTTGGTGCAGCTTAGCGACCTCTTCTTCTATGAACGTGATCACGGGACCTTCAGTTTTCGTCTTCTTGCTGGCCGCCCCGACCAGCATTACTTTTGCTTCGGCTCGGATGTCCCGAACGTGTTTCTTCCTCGCCGAAGAGGACTCCCCTCCTCCAGTGAATCCTCCAGCAATGACCCATTATCTCTCCAATGAGCTGGGTGGTGGTTTCGGTTCTTGCTGGACTGCGTCGTTCCGCCCGTGCTCGGTCTCGACTAGCCACATAGCGACTAAGCCTCCCCCGTTTGATCAAATCCTCGATTTGCTACTTTAGGTCAATACAGTCCTCCGTGTCGTGGCCATGATCGCGGTGGAACTGGTAGTATCGCCTCTTGTTCCTCATACCCGACGGCATCTTTAAAGGCTTGGGCCATTTCAGGTCCGGGTCATCCCTGATCTCCATCAGGACATCCTTCAGCTTCGTCGTGAGAGGGGTGAACGTTCGATCGAGATAGCGATAGTGCTCGTGCCTCTCCTCTCCCCTGTTCCTCGCCTGGTTGCTATTTCGGCTCGTCTTGGTCTCCCTCTCATCGTTCGATGTTCCACTCGATCTCTTCTTCTCCGTGGGTGAACCGCCCCCTTTGTCATTATCTCGTCTTACGCTCATGGCATCCTCCGCATTCATGTGCTTCTAAGCACGGAGCATCAACTCTGCCATATCCTGGGCCGGTCTCTTTGATAGGGGAGTTTCTTACTTCTCAGGCCGCTCATGAATGTCGTGACGGCCACCTTGTTGTCCACGTTGTCCACGGCCAACGTCTCTTAGTTGAAGCTCCCCACATACCCCATAGCGTTTCCTTCTTCTTTTGCCTTACAGTCAACAGGTAGGCTGCAGGTTTCCTTTGCCTCTGGGCCCCGATGTAGTGGCTCACGAAGAGCTTACTGAGTTCTTTGAAATTGGAGACCGACGTTGGCTTTATTTTGTTGAACCACATTCATGCCGAACCCTTCAACGTGACGGGAAAAGCTCTGCACATGATCTCATCCGGCATTGCTTGCAAGTGCATGAGTGCTCGGAACGTCTCTAAGTGATCTACCAGGTCTTTGGATCCATCAAAAGAATCCAAAGTCGGCATTTTAAACTTCGGGGGAGCGGTAATCCATCACGTTCTGCACGAACGGTGAAGCTGTTTGGCCAATGAGGGCGTGTACGGTGTTTGGGGCTTTGGCTTCCACAGCAGCTAAAACTCCAGCCATTTGAGCTTGTATGGCTTTCAGTTGCTCATCCCAAGCATGGGAGCTCTCCGGTTTGTCGCCTACCATCTCCGTCCTCATTGGGATGGCATGGCTCGTTTGTGCTTCTTCGACATAGGGCTTGCGGCGAAGTAAAGGGTCCTCTACTCGTCCTCCGTTGCCATTTTTACCGCCATTGGGGAGGATGGATGGATACTTGTCTACCTCCTGCTCCTGTTGCTCTCCTGCCAGAGGGTTGGGCTGCAGTGGAATCTCCGACGGAGGAGGGGGGTTTTGTTGGAGCAACTCTACGTTTTGATGGACCAGCTGCTGCATGCTGGCCATCATATCAGCCACCGTCTTCTCCAAGGCGGCTATCTTTTCTGCACTGGTATCGGCCATCGAAGTTCCTTCAGGGAGGGTGCTAATCCCTGACCTAGTCAAGACCATGAAATGCCACGAGAGAAGTCGTTCCCACAGACAGCACCAGCTGATGATGCAGCAATCTTGTGGTGGCTTGCCCTTAGGTCCGGGATGAACCACTCTTTGACCGATCGGCGTTCTCCTGCACTAAAGCCCACCGGTGTGATAGGATCCAAAGACCCTCCGGTGTTCAAGTTAGATTCGAGTGTTGAAGAGGAAGAAGAATAATGTTAGGGTTGTGTATCTTTCGTACCCATGAAGGGGCTGAAGTTTTCCCCTTGTATGCTTGCATGGTGGAGGTAGGTGGTCTCTCCACGTGGCGGTCTCTGAGTGAGGGATCAGAATGGTGTCAGAACACTCGAGTGGACCATCCTCACACTCCAAGGTGGCGTGTGTCAGAGCGGTGTCAAGGAAGTGGGGGTTGGTTGCAAGTACATGCCCACGCCCCTGATGCGTGCCAGGGCGGCCGATGTCAAAAGTGGGCCCCACTGGCTTGGTCAGGCACCGACCTAATCGGCAAATAGTTACGAGCATCCACTCGGCTCTGGAGGGCGAGGACGATTAGAAGGGGAGACCCAATCAGGGGACGACCGGGTATACTGGGCGCCACTCCCAGTCTGGTCGGGAAATCCTCATCACCACCCTATATAGTTTTGAGTATTGAGGATAAATTAGTTGTATGGTAATTTTGTCTTGTCCCTGTAGTCTAGAAGGAAAATAATTTAGTAGAAAAGTAGCATTAATATTTTTGGGTACTACATCCATTATAATTTTTGCCTTCCTTGTTTCTGCTGAGTCTCATATTATAGAGTTTAAATCTACGTGGCATAGTTGGCAAATGGTACAATAGTATCACTAATTTTTTTTTCTAACTTTGGCCCACATTTACAAAATTTCTACGTCCGCCACTGGTGTTTATGCTTGTATATATTATATTATATTCATTTTAATATTTTATGCGAGTTTAACCTATCTCAATTTGACCCCAATTAATTTAAGCAAGCTAGAACGAGGTAGTCAAGTTTAACCCATCATAAATTTTAGACAAGGTGAGAGGTAGAGGTTTTTTTTTATTAGAGTTTGTAGGATTTAACCTAATTTGTTCAGAGCCCGCCACATTCTCATCCTAAATCTAACCTCAAAATAGGAATCATGCCTCGTGTTTTTGGGTTAAGAAGCACACCTTCAAGAATTAGAACTCCATCTCTTGGGATCAAGAAGCTCGCATCTTGACGATCCCCTGACCCCATGCATGGCATCGTTTGGTGATTTTGTTGCCTTGAAATAGCACACCCGATTCCATGCTAAAACAAAGTCACAAAAATGTGTATTTTTTACTGCGGTGTAATGAGGGTTGAGCCTTAACAGTTGACATATGTGCAACTCTCTCATCAGTAGGGATGGAGTTAGAAATTTTGTTGAAGAGGCCCAAGGTAAAAAAAAATTACAATTTGGAGGGCTAAGGTAAAAAAAAATTACAATTTGGAGGGCTAAGGTAAAAAAAAATTTTAATTTTAGGATGGCCTATACACTATATCATGTTATAAATACGCAAAAATATACAAGAACTAAAGAGAATTTTGAAAACTCAGGAGGTGTCGGCCCCTAAGTCACATAGAGCATGTGCATCAGTGGGAGTAGGTATGAGTGCGTGAGAGCATCAATTTTCAAAATATGTGAAATTGAGACCGTCCTATAAAAATTTATAAAAAAATAGTGTTATCTATTATGAAATTCACTATGCAGTAGGGATGTAAATTTGGCCCGAGCCTGACCTGGGCCTAGCCTAGCTCAGGCCCACGAGCCCACCCATAATGGGTGGGCTTGGACCTCACCCCAGCAACCCAAGTCTGGCCTGGAGGCCTGCCCATGAGCCCGGCCCAACGACCTGCCCCTAAGGTCCGCCCAAAGGCTCACTTGTGAGCGCTGCTCAGCGCCCCCCAATCCCAACAATGACTCCTTTTCAAATCCCGCCCTCCCCCCTTTTTGCATGAATCACTCAAATCTCTCTCCCCTCTCTCAATCACTCTTACTATCTCTTAGCTCTCAATCTCTCTCAATTGTTCTCACTTGGTCTGAAGTTTGAAATAAAGCATCAACTGCATATCACCTCATCTACCAAAAAGTGCTTAACAATCATCTGTTGCATCATATTTGGTAATATTTATTTTATTTTGTTTATAATTGTTTATTCTCCCTATAATATATTATTGTTTATTCTCTCTCTAATAATATTATTAACTTAGTATTTTTATTTTCATATAAATTACCATACTTTATGGATCCTATTCAACATTTTCATATGTATGCATCTGGATGTGGTGAAGCATCCGCATCCACACCACACACTACTCCTGAATCAATTGTGTCACATGAAATTGCATCTTCATCTAGGCCACGTGCTACTTTTGATGTTTGATAAAGTTTTGAAAGAATTAATAGAACAATTTTAATTGGAAGTATTAGAGTTATAGCAAAACAAAAAATTTGTGGTAAGGAGCTCACTGATGCCACAACTAGTTGCACTAATCATTTAAGAAAACACCTTGACAGAAAGTGTAATACCCTGTAATATTTTAATGATTTTAAAATTATTATGAATAATTTTATCGATATTTGGAATCATTATTTATGTTGGGATTGGAATTTTAATAGGAACATCTATTTATTTGAAGTTAAGTAGAAGTTAAAATATTATAAACAAAACGATATTCAATTGTAAACAATATTAATAAGTGGGTTGAATTATAATCATATCAAACACTTTGACAAAGATTTTCAATTAATCAAACTGTGACATTAGACGGCTCAATTAGTATAAGTAGCTAATAAAGTGGTGGCTGGTCGATTTGATTAGATGAGAGAAGACGAGATTGTTTTCAATGAGCTGTCAAGTGTAGGTTTCAGTCTTCATGCAAATTGAAGTACGTGGCAGCCAAGGGGAGAAATAAAAGGAAGAGAGAGAGAGGTCGGGTGAGAGAGAGAGAGAGAGAGAGAGGGAGGGTTCTCTCAGTTTGGTGTTCGGATAGACAAATGGAAGGGAATCGAGAGGAACCAACAGGAAGAAGAAAGAACAGAGAGGGAGAAGGAGAGAAAACCGAGACCAAGAGAGAGAGATCAACTAGCCCAATGAAGAAAAGAAAGAAGAGAAAGTGGGAGGAAGAGAAAGAAGGATCTGCTACCATAAATTGAATAGGAGAAAAACAAGAAGAAAGAAGGATCTGCTGCAATAAATTGAATAGGAGAAAAACAAGAAGAAGGGGATGAAACTTGTCGAAAAAGGAAAGGAGGAAAAAGAAAAGACGGAAGCCACGGGTGGAAGGCCAAACCAGCCCTAACCCACTTTAGTTTGAGGTATGAACTGTATTCATGTTATGATCTATGTGGGGTTTGGTTAGTTGTAAATTTTTCAATGTATATTTTGTGGGAATGACTATTATTGGCCATGTATGCAAGTGGTGCTGTTGTTATGGCAACGATCGAAAGGTGTTTGAGGAAAGAGTCCTGTGTTGCTTAAAGAGGTATGATGGTTTGAGATTGCAATCAAAATGAGAGGGAAAAATAGAAATTCAGGTCGGATGATCTAATTATGTGTTACCGTGGCTGTCATTTTGGTGGCAGCACTGTCTTTAATTTCTGTTGTGATGTTTTGGGTTGATTTTGGAGAACAAAAGCAAGGGAAAAAGGAGTAGGGAGGGAGGATGTACTAGAGAAGTAAAGGGCTGCGGTGTGCTAATGGCTTCAACAGTGAGAAGGGTTTTAGTTGGTAGTTACAACTGTAAAGAAGAAGAGGGTTGCTGCCACCTACAGCAGCCAAGAGTCGCTGGCAATGATGAGAAGAAAAAGAAGAAGAAGAAGAAAAGAAAATTCAAGAAGTATTGTCACACCAAAATCAAACAAGGTGAGAAACTTATCTTGTTTAATAATGTTCTTAGGAACATATGGGTTCAAATCATTTAAATGAGCATGCTATTTTAGGTGATAAAGAGATGATATCAATGGTAATGTAAGCTACCAATTTTGAACGAGTTAGCTTAAAGAAAATTAATACCTCCTAACCTATAACTTCTATAGATCTGAAATTTTTACTGTATATACTTAAGAGAAGTATGAGCATGTGTACCTAATTCAAGGTCAATTGAGCATCTTTTGCTTAGGTTAAGAATCTCCCAAAGTTGAACTAACTGTTGCTGAATTTTCATATCAGCTACACTGGCCTATTTTGATCAAATACAAAAGAAATAGTTAAATCTACTCAGTTGATATGAAATTTGGTATGGATACTCGTTAAAGTGTCTAGTTTTATATCCCACAAGTTTGGGGATTTGTTGTTGGAAGATCATGAAGTTATGTCTAACTTATTAAGCTTAGGTTAAAATTGGCAGTTTTGAAGAGTTAGTGGATATTGGTGTTAAAACCATATAAGCTATTGGAGTTTGAAGAAACTATTTTAAGACTATTCGTAACATAGTAGATATTGATTCTAGAGCATTGCATAAGATTTAGACATAGTATTTTAAAATGTAGTTTCAAAATTGGATACAAGCAACACTAAAGAGTATTTTCAAGAATAGTTCTACTTTGTGACGTTGGTATTAATTGTGATATTTAACAGAACAATTTGATTTGTGTGGCCCTATTTGCAAGAAAAATGGAATGCATTTGAGGTAAACAAGTTATATACAATATGTTCCTTCTGTATCCTCTTTGCAAAGATTACTCTTATCAATCCTTAATTGTATTACCTTTGAATATTCATGATCCTTTTCAAACTCCGTAATTATATGATTTCAGATCTATTGAATTCCATTGGATATATTCTCAGATATCGTATTCATTTTGAAGTCCCATAAAAATATTGAACTGTGGCCCATATGTCCCGGCCTTATAGAGGATACAAAAGCTTTGTTACTAGGCCTGTGTGGTATGCCAGTGTATAAGAGAGCGCTTCCAGGCATGGTATGAATTTATAAAATATATTGATATACGAATACATGAGATACTGTTGTGCCGTATGTCCTAACCTTGTGGAGGACTTAAGAGTCTTGCTACCAAGCCTGTGTGCTATGCAGGAGTTATAAGGTGAGCTTTTGGGCGCGGTCTGAAGCAATTGTGAGCTTCATCGATAGGCCACAAATTATCTTTTATTGGCCTTTAAAGAAAATAATGGAACAATTAATACTAGCGTGGCTGTCGTCATTTTGTTTGACTCTCAATTATCATTTTGGTATATAATCCGCTATGTTGCACTGATTTGATTGTCGTTAAGGCTCGTTTTGTTTCAATAATCCTAAATTGAGCACTTGTACTCTTGTTGTATTGTATACTTCCTGGTTTAATTTTATTTTTTAGGTTAATGCGAAGTGAGTGGCAGTGCAGTAGTTAAAGTATGTTAATCTAATTATTTAGAACACTTGTAAAATTATTATTATTTAGGAATATATATTTGAGGATTAAGTGTAGTAGAAAATGCATTGTAAATTCTGGTGGAATGATGATGTAAGAATTCGTTTTAGTTTATTTTATTTTATTTTATTTTTTATTAACAGTTCGAAAATTCAAGTCATTACACAAAGCATCCACCAAATGTAGATATTACAGACCAAATACAATTAGGTAGATCATCATATTGTAGTTTAGCAAATTGATCTTATAATCACACACATGCACGAAATTTACTTGTAGAATATGTTGTTAAGCAAGAATACTTTTTACTTTTACTGATGATGATGATTATGACTATTTGATTAATGCTACTAGTTTTCAATTTCAAAAATTGAGCCAAAATACTACAAAATCTAATATAATAAAGTGATTTGTTGAATCAAGGGAAGAATTGAAAATTTATTTGCAAACTAGGAAAGGAAAAATTGGTTTAACATCTTATATGTGGAAAGCAAGACAAGGTTTGGAATATCAATGTATTACTATATAGTTTATTGATCATAATTAAAAATTAAATAAAAGAATTATTTCGTTTAAAACTGTACAATATCCATATACTAGTATAACTTTAGGAGAATCAATAGGAGATGAATTAATTAGTTGGGTTTGCAAAATAAATTTTTTTCTTTAAGTTCAAATAATGCTATTTGCAATGACAATGTTGTATATGTAGACTCAATGCCTTGATTTTGATGATAACAAAACTTGGTTTAATGATCTAATAATTCTACTAAAGTGTGCAGATTAATTATTAGATTTCTATCATGACTTGAAGCTTATAACAATGGAAAATTTGTGATACAAATATTAGAATGAAGGTTGATAAGCATGATGAGAGAACATATTCAGCAAAGTTAATCTTATAAGGGAATGAAGGAATTTCAAGATGATGAAAATCTTGGATTGAAGACTGATAAGCATGAAGGAATGACATATTCAACAATGGTGATCTTATAGAGAATGAAGAAAATTTCAAAATGATGGATGTCAAGGAAGAAGATTGAAAACACTCAAAACCTTGAATAAAAAGAAGAAGCCATATTTATTGAAGAGTTCTCAAAGAACAGTTGAAATATGAAGAGTTTAAGTCTTGGAAGCTCTCTTGAAGATCTTGAAGAAAACTTGAATCAATGGATGACGTAATGATGATTGAAGAGCTCTACAAGTAATCAAAATGGAGTTGATTTCATATTGAAGGATTGAAGATGTTCTTGAAGTCATCAAGCCTTGAAGAAGTATTTTCAAGCCTTAAAAAGCTTAGTTGGATGATCCTTAAAGAGCTTGAAGATATTGAAGAAGATTGAAGAAATATTGTAAAAGTTAAGGATTTTTCTAAAAAGAGTCAACCCCTCAAGCAAAAAAGTCGACTCATTCAAACAGAGGCTGAAAATTCTAAAGGAGATTAAAAGAGTCGACTGCTCACTCTAAAAGAGTCGACTCATTCAAACAGAGAGTTGATTTTACAGTTTCAGACAAACAGAGTCAACCCCTAGCAGAAAAGAGTCGACTCATTTACAGCAACGACTCTATTTTTTAACGTTATACTCCGTCGTTCTTGCATTAAATGGTCTCCCATCCACTACCAACGACTAGAATCAATCCATGGCTATAAATACAATATCCCTACAACTTCTAAACACAAGGAAGAGTGATTATATCTACTATATCAAGGCAAAAAGCTGAAAATCTATTGTGCCCTCACTGCTACATTTTTTGCTGAGTGTTTAAGGTTATCTATTGAGTTATTCTTGTTCATCTACTCACTAGGAGAGTTATCATTTGTAAAACTTTTATTCATTTCACTTGGGTGGGTTTGTAAACCTGTGAGTTTGAGTGTTCTTGGGTAAAAACACTTGTAAGTTTGAGTGAAGTTTGAACAAAATTACTTGTAAGTTTGAGAGAAGCTTAGACAAAATCTCTTGAGTTGTGAGAGCTTGGGGAAGAGCTCTTGTAAGAATGAGCCATGCACTTGTAAGAATGAGCCAGGCACTTGTAGCAAAACTAACAGCTGTATAAGAAAGGACAAAGGTATCATTTGGAATACCTTCAAAAAGATCGAAGCAGAAAAGACGTAGGCAAGGTTGGCCGAATCTCTATAAATCTGGTGCTCTTCTACTCTTGCTCTGTTTTGTTTATTTTCTCACTATATTTGCTTGCATTATATTCCATTAGTTGCTTGCTTGATTTATACTTTGATTAATCATTGTTGAAGTACTTAAATTCTCTTTAGTTGCATTATTTGATATAAATTTTATAAAACCCAATTTATCCCCCCTCTTGGGTTGCCTTCTTGGGCCAATAGTATACTACTTTAAACAATTATTAAAACTATATTTAGATGGTCAATTATTTCATAATTGTTATGTTGCATATGTTTTAAATTTAATTGTTCAAGATGGTTTACAATTGATTACTCCTATTAAAAAAATGAAAAATTGTAGTAATTGCAATTAATAGTTTTATAAAAAAAATGAAAAATGTAATTATTGCGATTAATAGTTTTGTAAAAAGAGTATATTTGTTTAAGAATGTGTGCCAATCTGTTAGCCTTGCACCTAGAAAATTACCTGTAGATGTAGAGAATCGATTGAATGCTTCATATAACATGTTAAAAGTGTGCATAAAATATGAAAAAGTTATAGATATCTTTTTGTTACAACACAATCAATGAATCCAACTTGACTCATAAAATGAAATGAATTGGATGCTACCATGTTTATTTAGAGATTTTTTTAAAATTTTTTTATATATCAACAAAATTATTTTCACGTAATACACACCAAATTCTTCATTAGTTATACATCAAATGACTGCAATTAGCATAATTTTTACAAAATATATGAACAAAAATGATGAACGATATGCACTTATAATTCTAAGAATAAAACATAAATTTGATAAATACTAGAGACGATTACTTGTAAGTTATGATATAGCTACTATTTTAGATCCTACGCATAAATATCAAATTTTACAAGTATTATTAGGAGTAATGTATGGTAGTAATAGCTAATTAGAACATATAATGAACATACTAAAACAATTATATGATTTATATAAAACTGATGTAATTGTACATGATACATCTTCTGTTTTACCTACAATATCTCATATTCATGATAGTAATAGTAAATCATTTACACGTAACCTTGGGCAACGAATCAAATCAAGGCATAGTACCCAACAACAAAATGGTAGTTCCACGACGAAACTACAACATTATTCGGACCAACCTCTCATTGATCTAAATGATGACGATGATGATTTTGACCTTTTTGCTTAGTGGAAAGACAAGAAACATAGGTTCCCCGTGGTTTTAGCCATAGCTTGTGATATACTAACAATTTTTATTTCTACAGTTGCTTTTGAAACAACTTTTAGTATAGGTCGACAGATCATGAGTGAATCACACTGCAAACTATCACCAAACATTGTGGAGGCGCTTGTATGTTGAAAAAATTGGATATATGCACAATTAAAAAACCAAAAAGTAGTTGAACAAAGGCGAATTAAAGCGGATCGCAAAGCCATGACCCTAGGAGATTTGGAGGAGTAAACTTTAATTGACTCACCTCCATACGACGATAAATGAAAATTTAGTTTTGTCCAATGAATTTTTTAAAATTCATATGTTCTCTATTATATTTTTTGAGTTTTTGAATACTTAAAACTGGAGTAATGCAAGTGACAAACAGGCTTGTAGGTGCCTACCTAGTTGGGATGTATATGACCTGTAGTGATGCAATTTTTTCACTTTTTGCATTACTCTCGTGCAATTGACAAAGTTTCAGCACTTTAATAAAATTTTATAATTTGTTTGATTTTATATTTAATTTTTCTTATTCACATGTTTTGTATCAATTATAATGGTATTTAAGTATTTATATAAATTATTAATTTGATAAGTCTAATTATATGAATAGTTTACCTTATTATTATATATAAGTTTAAAATAATTAAATATAAGCTTAATAATAAATTTATAATTCATAAAATCATAGTGTATTTTTATATAATATTTTATTAGTTTATGTAAAATCATAATAATTAAATTTTAAAAATAATTGGGCCAAGAGGCCTGCCCAAAAAGCCCACCCAAACCCTAGGCCTAAGGTCCAGGCCTGAGTTCACCTCAAGAGTCGTGGGCTGGGCTTGAGCCTATCTTTCTTCATTTTGACTTAGCTCAACTTGACCCAAAATCTTACTAAGGCCCTCAAAGCCCGGCTCGAGCTCGGCGAACCACGACCTAGGCCGGGCCTGACATCCCTATTGTGCAGTTGATTGATGGTTAAATTTAGGATGTAAAGTGGCTTTAAGGTTGAGCAAGCAAAGGAGTGGGGTCCACAAGTGAATTCTGACAACACAAAGGTGGGCTCCCCATGTCAAAGTTCAATGGTGTGAAAGTTGCGAAAGCTTTCAGTTTGAAAATTAAAATGGCTTAGGTTGCAGGAGAATTAATATGTGGACTTCACAATTGCATGGTTTTTGTTGTACAATTTATGAGTGCACACTCTTTTTGTCCAATTACCGCTCTGAGCAAGAAGAGTTCGCAAATTGTTCATGAATTTTGGGCGATTTTTCAAATTCGTGAATTAAGTGCTAGTGTGTTACCCCATATTGAAAAACTGTGTGACCTAGGTCAACCTCCTCTTTGGCTCTAGTGTAAGTTCGCTCATGCGCGCTCATTAGTAATAGGGTTCAAACACTGGCAACCACCCTCCCCTTACCCCTTTTAACTAATGGCGAAAAAAAAAAATTAGGAGCCCCATCTCTTGAGGGTAGCAAGTTCACCCCCCTAAGCTCACATGTACATTCACCAAATCCCATAGGGATTGCCTACGTTATATTTGAATCTTACATTTGCTGAGAAAAAAATAAAATAAAATTACTTATGCATATTTAATTTTTAGATAATCAAATAAAAAAATTCAAGATCTAAACGTAATATTAGTGAACTCGAACATAATTGATCACTTGAATTCCTTATAGAAGTAGAAATGTCTGGTAATGTCTTTGAATTTTGTTTTTGTTTCCAAAATTCATGAAAATTGAAAATAAAATATGTTTGATATTTGATTGCAAATTTTTGGTCTTTAAAAATCTTTACACAATTTTCAAAAAAATTGGACAAAAGTGAAAACACAAAAAAAAAGAATATGTGTGTTCCCCTTTTTTTGTGTTTTTTTTTTAAAACAAGTCTCTCTTTGATCCTCCACCTTGCCTCCCAACACCCAATGCTCCCATAGCCACCACCACGCCACCTGCACTCTCCACCCACTACCACACCATTGCCAGCTCCAGGGACGAGGCTACATATAAGCCCCCTAATGATCCAAAAATTCCATCATATATAGTATAAATTTAGGCCTAAAATATTTTACATACAAAGTTGCCCCCTTAATGTTAAAAACAAATTCTATTATATTTAGTATAAAATCAAGACCCAAAAAATATACCTTATAAAATAGCCCTTTAATGTGCAATTTTTGTTTGCTAGCTGGCTTTACTTTTTATTTGTTTGTGTTGATACATATGTGACCCAAGGATTATACCTACTTATACCTAATTAATTTAGGTTCAGGGCAAAAGTTAGAGAAAAATCATAACTCTCCATTTCACCTAGAGTTTAAAAACCAATATTGTTAATGTTCTCCATTTTGTCTTGGCCCTCCTACAATGAAATCGTAGCTTCGTCCTTGGCATAGTTAGCAAAATACGGAAGAGAGAATGAGAATTGCTCTTGACAACTCAACTAGGATGAAAGAATGAGAATTGCTCTCGACATAACCAGAGGTATCTTATACCTGCACTAAGAGTGCGAGACCCAAATCATCCACTGTGACATAAAGCCTCAAAGCATACTGATGGATCAGTATTGGTGTGCTATAAAATCTAATTTTGGAGTGGCAAAGCTACTGAAGCCAAACCAAACCAAAACTTTTGCTATGATCAGAGGAATGAAGGGCTATGTAGCACCGGACTGGCATAGGTGCATAGGAAGTTGTATGTGGTAGTGAAAGCATGTAAAGACCCGAATTTTAACTCTTGAAATTTTTATTTTTATTTGCATGATTATGATTGGTTTATTAATTTATATGAAGTTAGATGAACTTAGGTTATTACAGTTTTAGTTTTTAGAGTTTCTTTTAAGCCATCTGATCTTGTGACGGTGAATCTTGGCCATTGATTCGAAAAGGGTTTATTGTGTGAGTAGTCATGAAGACTAGTATGGACTAACCTTTGAGAGTATACTACACGTCCTATTCATTATTCTACAGTTTTGAATGTTTAAAGGGTTTGTGGATTGGTGTGTAGAGGATCAAAGGAGTAAATTACGTGGGGGGTAATACATGAGATAGAGACAGATTGAAACACTCAATTTATATGAGAGAGAGAGAGAGAGAGAGAGAGAGAGAGAGAGGAACAACGATTTCAGGGAGACTAGAGCAAAATCTAATTTTGAAGGTAAGGATTGAACACCTATTTGATGTCATTTTTTTTTCTATTTAAGAAATCAGTATTATTGTAAGGCTAGAGTTTTGATTCAAAGGCTTTGAATATGCATACAGTTTTGTATGTCCTTTAAACTGTAGAGTTAATTAAGGTAACATTTTGGGTCATATATTTTGGATGAACAATATGGATAGGAGTTCATGATAACTTTGATTTTGTGTTTATTGTATATTGAAATTTTAGGAGTTTGGATTTGTATTTGGAAATTAAATGGATTAATTTTGCGAGTTTAGCGGGTTTTGGAGTTCTAGTTTGTAGAGAGAGAAAACTTTTGGGTCTGTTACTTTTAGAGAGAAAGTGGCCATGGAGTCCATTGGTTTTACCATTATGGTGAAAAAGAAAGAAAAGAGAAAAGAAAAAAAAAAAGCAAAGAAAAGAAGAAAAGCAAGACAGAAACGTTGGTGAGAACGTTCTAAGATGACATTAGGGGCAGTTATCCAGTGTTACAGGTTTAGGTACATATGGGTCAGTTTTGTTATTTCGAGAAGTATTGGGTTGGTTTCATAATTTTGAGAAAGTTTTGGGACAACTTTGTAATTATTATAATTTCTGAAACAGGTTGTATTTCTCTGAATATCAGTCCGCATTTAGGAGTTTTTGGACTATTTTAGTGTTGATTTAGGTGCTAGGAATTTAGGAGTAAGCGGGTGATTAAGAATTCATGATAATATTAATTTATCTATTTTTATCCCATTATATCAGGGTAATTGCTCATCATCCTGTGCACGTGTTTAGAAATTGTCTAAGGGCATAAGGTGAGTAATTTTTGTCTTACTAGTATAAAATTGCAAACTCACATGCAGAAGTAATTTCAAAGGCATGTTTTATAAATCATGTGATATCCTTTATTTGTAGAATAATGCTTATTTTCAATTATGAGAAATGTTACATCTTTTTCTGCTATATTGCATTGAAAATTATTCTTCAACTATTTTGAAAAATTACATGAGCAAGATTTGAGAATTATTTGATGGTGAAAACTCTTTTGATTATGAATACTGGGATTAGATGAAGTCCAAGGAACAGACCCTTTATGTGGGGTGAATCTAGCAGCTAGGGAACAGACCTGTAAAATTTGTGGTGACCCTAGTTCTCAATGGTTATAGGAACAAACCCACTTTTATTTCTGTTGTCTTTAGAGTTAGATTTTGGAGCTTAACAACTTACGCGGTTTGATTTACTCTCCATTTAATGGATGATTTCTTAGAGATCATGTGATCTCTAACTTGATATTTATTTTGATAGAGTTATTAATCTTGATTAGGATGGATTTGTTGGTGGTTAATACAAACTATTTATTAAGCATTGACTTTAGTGTTTATTGTTTTTATTGGAATATTAGGTTCTATGAAGTGATCAGACTTTTGTGTTTCATGTGTCAAGGCTCGTGGCTCACAATCAATCTCAACCATAAGTGGGGCGTGACAAAGCAAATGTATACAACTTTGGAGTCATGCTCTTAGAGATCATATGTCATTGGAAGAATGTTGACAACAATCTTCTTGATCGATAAGTTGTTCTTGAAGAATGGGTTTGCAACTGTTTTGAGGTTGGCGAGACAAGTAAGCTAGTGGATGATGAAGATATTGACATTCAAAAATTGGAAAGGACGATTAAGATAGGACTCTGGTGCATCCAAGACTAGCTGTCGTTGTGTCCTTCGATGAAGAAAGTTCTTTTGATATTGAAAGGGACTGTAGACTTCCCGAATCCTCCGAATCCTATTTCTTTCCTCATTTCCATCTAAGTTGCGTTAATAATTATTTCAGGAAATGATCCATATGTGGCTCCTATGTTATTTACTTTTTATCAATTGTTGGTAATTAAGAGTTTTGTATTACCATTATTAATTGTTTGCCACAATTATCAATTGGTTAATTGTCTTTTCCTTTTTGAGTCCAAAGTGCTGAAAATTTGTGGTATGCTCTGATAGCATTTTGTTGAAAATCTATGCTAAGCTAGTAAACATAATAGCAAATAGAGAGATATATGAAGATGTACGCTCTATGAGCTGTACAGAGCTCCTTAGATCACAAGTAGAAGCACTTACTTAGCTCCTTAGATCACAAGTAGAAGCACTTACTTATAAATGCCAATAATATTTTCTATCTTACTTTTTTGCTTACTAGAACAGTAAGTTACATGGGTTATATATAGCACTCCACTTACATATACCTAACTTTGTACATGTATCAACACAACTAACATTCATACGACTCTTCACCTACATACTTGAATACTTCATTTACTACATACATGAACTACTCTTTATATACATGTATCATGTATGTGCATGTGATATCTACAAACACATAAAAACAAGTTTACTTTCTAACTTCCCTTCTTAAACTTGATTTTCTCAAGTCATTCCAAAACAATCTTGAATTTCTTGCGACTGATTATTGATTACTTAAAACTTGACTCTTCTCCTCTTATGGAGATCGTGTTTCTCACCCTCTAATTGAGGGCTTTTGATTTCACTCCCTCTTATTTAAGGGATTTCTTCATTCCTCACTCTTTTGACGATTTTTTTTCCTTTTCAAGTTTGCTGCATCTTCTTTAACCTTTATTTTTCTTGTTGTATTTGCCTTTTTCTCCTATTTCATGATCCTATAAAACAAATCATTTTATGAAAGTTCTTCCCAGGGTCACTTGCCCTTTCAACCTTGGAATTTTTTCAAGTTTATCTTCACCCATTTTCATTGGGTTACATTTACTTCACATTCACATTTTTCTTTGGGTTGCATTCACTTTCGGTGAAGCACATCTTAGCTTCTTGAATACTTTTATGCTATTTTGACATTACTTTTTCAGTCTTGGTTAGCACTTTATAGCTACCAAGTCAGTCACTTGATGGGAAGCAAAACTTTTTTCAAACTCTTCAATTTTTGGATCTATTAGAAATTTGTGGTACGTTCTAATACCACTTCGTTGGAAATTTGTGGTGGATAATAAACATAATAACAAACTTGGGTCTATTTTCTTAAGGAAAAATCAAAAGGTTTTGGGACATTCAAGAAATTCAAAGCACTTGTTGGTAAACAAAATGACTATGACATAAAGACTAGGAGATCTAATAGAGGAGATGAATTCACCTCAAATGCTTTTAAATTTTGTGAAGAAATTTTTTTTCAAACTCTTCGATTTTTGGATTATGGCAGACTTTTGCAAAAGATGTTCACTAGTTTCGACAAAATATTCTGGATGCTTCAACACTTCTGGGGTAAGAAGGTAACCATGACTCTTATGTGGTACTATCAAGATGATGACTCTCACAATCAACTTGGTTCTACTAAATTTTCAATGCCTCAACCTGGTCTTCTTCTTGGAAGCCTCAATTTGTGCCTCCACAATACCATTCTCCGCGGGTTCCTATACATCTTAGGAACTAAGCAATGCCTTTATGCGAATGCTATTCAAAATCTTCAAGACTTTCATTATCTTCTATCAAACATTCATCTTCCTCCAATGATACATTTTTCTTGATTTCTTCCAAGGTCTCTTTGGACTCTGATACCACTGTTGGAAATTTGTGGTATGTTATGATACTATTTTGTTTGGAAATCTATGGTGAGCTAGTAAACATAATAACAAATAGAGAGATATATGGAGATGTACGGTTCTAGAAGCCATACAAAGCTCATTATATTACAAGTAGAAGCATTTACTTAGAAATGCCAATAATATTTTTTTACCTTACTTTTCTACTTTCTTTTCTATTTACTAGACCAGTAGATCACATGGATATTTATAGGACTCCACTTACATGTACCTAACCTTGTACATGCATCAACACAACTAACATTCATATGACTCTCATCTACATACATGAATACCTTTTTAACTACATACATGAACTACTCTTTATACTCTTTATATACATGTATCATGTATGCATATATGGTATCTAGAAACACATAAAACAAGTTTACTTTCCAACACAAAGTTTTGTGAAAGTGTACATATGTATAAATATATAGGTGGTCATACTAATACACAAGATCAGAGCAAAGTATATAGTAACAATTACATTTTAAGTCTGTATCATGTGTTTATCAAATTGACTACCAGTTGGGTTAACCCAATTAGCCACGGCTCTTACTCTCTAATTGGAAGATCAAGAGTTTGACTTGTCAATTGCAAGAGTTGGTCGCATGAGATTTATTCCTTGTGAATATTCTTGTTTCGGTGTGAATGATCTGCCTTTGATCAAACCAGAAAGGACATTAGTTGTAATGCGCATGCAAACAACGCCTTTGACCAGGCTAGGGAGGGAATTAGTCATGGTATGCGCAAGCTAACCCAGACACTCTTGACCGCTGAATAAAAAAAAGGGTTATCAAATTAACATAAATCGTGACCATTCCCAATAAGAAAGTATCTCCTTATTTCCAGTTGTCTGACTTATAAGTAGAGTTAGCAATAGGGCTTTTTCCCTGACTCAGATTTTTTACAATCATAATTCCACAGGTGAGACGTGTTTTAAGTTAATGCTCAAACCCAAGTTAAACGCCAATTGAATTGGCTGTTTTAATGAAATCGCTAATTCAATTGGCGATTTCATTAAAACCGCCAATTCAATTGGCAGTTTTAATGTATTCATATCAGTAATCATATCAGCAATTCCCCCAAGCAATTCGAAACCCATAACTTCAAAACCAGGAACCCGATTGACGTGCCGTCAACTCCCACACGTCACTCGTGTTACACCGGTGCCTCTCGCCAAGTTTCGCGCTCCCCGGAGCCTTTCTCGCCATTTCGGTACCCCAATGGCCAAGTTGGCATAACTCCGAAAACATAAGTTTCGGAATTCCGAAACTTTGCATAACTTCCAAACCGGGAATCCGAATGACGTGCCGTCAACTCCCACACATCACTTGTGTCACACCGGTGCCTCTCATCAAGTTTTGCGCTCCCCGGAGCCTTTTTCGCCATTTCAGTACCCCAATGGCCGAGTTGGCATAACTCCAAAAACATAAGTTCTGAAATTCTAAAACTTTGCATAACTTCCAAACCCGGAATCCGATTGATGTACCGTCAACTCCCACACGTCACTCGTGTCACACCGGTGCCTTTCGTCAAGTTTTGCGCTCCCCGGAGCCTTTCTCGCCATTTCGGTACCCTAATGGCCCAATTGGCATAACTCCGAAAACATAAGTTCCGAAATTCCGAAACTTTGCATAACTTCCAAACTGGGAACCCGATTGACGTGCCGTCAACTCACACACGTCACTCGTGTCACACCGGTCCTTCTCGTCAATTTTCGTGCTCCCCGGAGCCTTTCTCGCCATTTCAGTACCCCAATTGCCGAGTTGGCATAACTCCGAAAACATAAGTTCTGAAATTCTAAAACTTTGCATAACTTCCAAACCCGGAATCCGATTGACGTACCGTCAACTCCCACACGTCACTCGTGTCACACCGGTGCCTTTCGTCAAGTTTCGCGCTCCCCGAAGCCTTTCTCGCCATTTCGGTACCCTAATGGCCCAATTGGCATAACTCCGAAAACATAAGTTCCGGAATTCTGAAACGTTGCATAACTTCCAAACCGGGAATCCGATTGACGTGCCGTCAACTCCCACACGTCGCTCGTGTCACACCGGTGCCTTTCGTCAAGTTTCGCGCTCACCGAAGCCTTTCTCACCATTTCAGTACCCCAACGGCCGAGTTGACATAACTCTGAAAACATAAGTTTCGGAATTTCAAAACTTTGCATAACTTTCAAACCGGGAATCTGATTGACGTGTCGTCAACTCCCACACGTCACTCGTGTCACATCGGTGTCTCTCGTCAAGTTTCGCGCTCCTCGGAGCCTTTCTCGCCATTTCGGTACCCCAATGGCCGAGTTGGCATAACTCCAAAAACATAAGTTCCGGAATTCCGAAACTTCGCATAACTTCCAAACCGGGAATCCGATTGACGTGCCGTCAACTCCCACACGTCACTCGTGTCACACCGGTGCCTCTTGTCAAGTTTTATGCTCACCAGAGCCTTTCTCGCCATTTCGGTACCCCAATGGCCGAGTTGGCAAAACTCTAAAAACATAAGTTTTGGAATTCCGAAACTTTGCATAACTTCCAAACCGGGAATTCAATTGACGTGCCGTCAACTCCCACGCGTCACTCATGTCACACCGGTGCCTCTCGTCAAGTTTTGCGCTCACCAGAGCCTTTCTCGCCATTTTAGTACCCCAATGGCCGAGTTGGCATAACTCCAAAAACATAAGTTCCAGAATTCTGAAACTTTGCGTAACTTCCAAACCGAGAACCCGATTGACGTGCCGTCAACTCTCACAGGTCACTTGTGTCACACCGATACCTTTCGTCAAGTTTCGCGCTCCCTAGAGCCTTTCTCGCCATTTCGGTACCCCAATGGCTGAGTTGGCATAACTCCGAAAACATAAGTTTCAAAATTTTGAAACGTTGCATAACTTCCAAACCGGGAATCCGATTGACGTGCCGTCAACTCCCACACGTCACTCGTGTCACACCGGTGCCTTTCGTCAAGTTTCGCGCTCACCGGAGCCTTTCTCACCATTTCGGTACCCCAACGGCTGAGTTGGCATAACTCCAAAAACACAAGTTTCGAAATTTTGAAACTTTGCATAACTTCCAAACCGGGAATCTGATTGACGTGTCGTCAACTCCCACACGTCACTCGTGTCACACCAGTGTCTCTCGTCAAGTTTTACGCTCCCCGGAGCCTTTCTCGCCATTTCGGTACCCCAATGGCCGAGTTGGCATAACTCCGAAAACATAAGTTCTGGAATTCTGAAACTTTGCATAACTTCCAAACCGGGAATCCGATTGACGTGCCGTCAACTCCCACACGTCACTCGTGTCACACTGGTGCCTCTCGTCAAGTTTTGCGCTCACCAGAGCCTTTCTCGCCATTTCGGTACCCCAATGGCCGAGTTGGCATAACTCCGAAAACATAAGTTCCGGAATTCTGAAACTTTGCATAACTTCCAAACTGGGAATCCGATTGACGTGCCATCAACTCCCACACGTCACTCGTGTCACACCGGTGCCTCTCGTCAAGTTTCGCGCTCCCCGGAGCCTTTCTCGCCATTTCGGTACCCTAATGGCCGAGTTGGCATAACTCCAAAAACATAAGTTCCAGAATTCTGAAACTTTGCATAACTTCCAAACCGGGAACCTGATTGACGTGCCGTCAACTCTCACACGTCACTCGTGTCACATCGATACCTCTCGTCAAGTTTCGCGCTCCCTGGAGCCTTTCTCGCCATTTCGGTACCCCAATGGCCGAGTTGGCATAACTCCGAAAACATAAGTTCCGAAATTTCGAAACTTTGCATAACTTCCAAAACGGACCATGTTCATAAGTTCCGCAATGCCAAATATGATCCAAGCTCATATATATATATATATATATATATTATCTGAAAACATAATAACTGATTTTACATTATACTGAAATAAAAAGTACACCGAGCTTTATGGACCATGTTCATAACAACATAGCGGTTTGCCAGCAACGCTAAGACTACTTGGTAGATAGTTTTGAAATTCATCGTCACCTTCTTCTTCTGAGAAGTCTGAAAGTTCTGGGTCAAAAACTAGCAATGGATCTTCAACGATTTCTAATATTCGTTGTGTTGGATCACCACAATGTTTCTTCGCTTGCTGTGTAAACTGATATCTATCCAACCTTCGCTGTATTTGATCAATCTCACATTCAAGTGCTTTTATGACCTTGCTGTTACCTGATCGTCTATTGAACAACTTAGCTGAACGGGCCTTTGGGACACGAAGGCCATCCATCGGCAATACATCTCTTGTTCACACCGTTTATCGAACAAGTCTTCCCACGACGACCTTATGCATTGGGAGTCAGTCACCCCGTGGGGTGGAGCTAAGGACGCATCACCAATGAAGATGTGGCTGACTGGACCCATCGTATCGTGCATTAGGATTGGTTTGTTAAGAAAACAACGCTTTCGGCCATACCATTTGTTACCGACTGGGTCCATGTATGTATGCACCATATGGATGGGTGAGGATTGGTTTTCATCTGTGTCGCCGCATCGAGCCGAATGACTACACGATGCTCCAAATAATCCTTTTCGCTTCGGCATGTTAGGAAGTGTGTATGGTTTAACACTTTTTTTTGTAATGGCATGACGTATATATAGGTAATACAATACAATGCATGAGTACATGGTTCACAGGAATTCATTAGGATGCGAAACAAGACTTTTGTGCAGCCTTCACGTGAAGGGTTCAGGACATGCTTTCAAGTGAAGCTAATGCACGCTTTATATTGAAATGACGCATCACCTCGTGCAGCCTTCACGTGAAGAGTTCAGGACATGCCTTTACGTGAAGCTAATGCACACTTTATATTGAAATGACGCATCACCTCGTGCAGCCTTCACGTGAAGGGTTCAGGACATGCCTTCACGTGAAGCTAATCCACGCTTATAAAAAATTTGATACAAAAACGTATGAACTACAAAATTTGATACATCCATAAACACGGGATACCAGAAATAACCATAATATTCGATTACATCAACAAATGTTCGACAACTTCCTGAAAATGTACCTAATACAAAACCCATACCATCAAGTACTATACATGACCACCTGTACCACATGGGGGTGGCCTCCTCTCTCGTCTCGACTTACGGGTAAAGACCTGTGTGATACTCTGTAGTCTCAACTGAGATGGCTCTGCATGGGTGATCTGTGAAACGCCCTCAGGAGGTATATGCTGATGTGGGTTAATGGTAGGGCCTACGTCGACTGTATCAATAGGAGGCCCACTGCTAACCTGAGTGAGCTGAGATGACCCATCTACCTATGATGGTGGTATGGGATATGTAGTCTCGGATGGCACAGTAGATGGACCGTGACCCTGGGTGTCCATGAAAGGCGTCTCTATACGGTACCCTTCAGGTAACAATGGATCGAAAAGTGTAAGAAATCCCATATCATCTCCGACGGGCGAGGAACCAGATCGCTGGTTATAAAAAATAGGCGAAACGTCGTGGTGGGGTGCAGTGCGACGAGGTCTCACCTCGCAACTGGTCGCATATGATGATGAGGGTACATATCGAGGGTCACTATGATATGTATATACTGGCATACTCGGTATGACATGTGATGTAGGTGTCTGGATAGAGGCTGGCTGGCCAACTGACTGTTGTGCCTGCGAAACTGAGGGCTGGGCTTGCGAAACTGATGGCTGGCCAACTGAAGGCTGGGCCTGCAAAACTGATGGCTGGGCAACTGAGGGCTGGGCTTGCGAAACTGATGGCTGGGCCTGCGATATGCGCTGCTGCTCACGTAATATGTCTAGTGACTTGGTACACAAGTCACGAGCCCTATACATGTCCTCTAGTGCCGGCTCAGTCCCAAACCCATATATAGCACGATCTATAAGATGATGAACGGTCGTGAAATGACGGGTCTGCAAAATGAAGCATAATTTTTATGTCCCTTTACCAATTCATATTTGCTTTGAAAAATCGTATTACATAAAAAACTACTAACCGCAATCTCTACCGTAGACCCAACCTCCAGGTAGCCTCGATCTGGGCGGTGAGCTGGATTGCCCACTAATGGGTGTGTGATACGGCGATACCACTGCATATATGGATTGTCATATCGCATGTCTCCAGCAATAGGAACCCCAACTACAAGATGATCGCGGCGCTGCTGCCATCGCTGTATGTACTGTATATGATACTCCATCCAATCAGTGTTATGTCTCCCACGCCCATCTAAACCATGTAAGTCAGGAGATGTGTTATGAGCCTGTGGAATGACTTGTCTGAAGCCAAACTGTCGGCATACACGATTAGGTAGATGCCACTCTACGACCTCAAAGCACAATAATGGGGATCGAGTCATCCAGATATCACTCCCAGCTCGACAATAATCTGGAAGTGAATCGATGATAGCATCATATGGCCTCCATGTGAACTATAAACATATAAAAATGTGGTACCCATTACTAATTGAAATATATGAACCAAAAAACTAAACATAAATATAGCTAAGGAGTATTCATACCTCGTCCGGCCTCAAGCGGTCCAACTAGTCGCGATATACACGGACAACATGGGTCGACACTGTATCTGTATGATATCTCGATCTCCATCTGACAGATATGTGTACATAATATGAAAACTATGTTTAATGACTGAAGATATAAAGGTAAACATAAATAACTACTAGGTACATACGTAGCTCCCCACAGGCCACCGGGTAACTGTACCCCATCTATATCCAAGGGCTGCTGGGCATCAGTAGGCTGATCTCTACGACTAGGGCACATGCGCGGGAATCTCTTCCAAACCCATATCTGAATAAAGTTCAATGTTAACACAAATAGTAAATGAAATAAAAATAAAATATTACGGCATACTGGATAAAGTTCAAAGTTATTGAACCTGCAACAAAAGTAATGCGCCTGCTATCTACTTCCCGTCTGGCTTCGTCGCCCGGCACATCGACCTATACAGCATAGCTAAGGTGGCACTGCCCCAACTATATCTCCCTGCCGCGTCTAAGTCCTCCAAAAATGGAAGGTATGACAGTCTGACAAGAGTCTGGGATAAATCTGACATTAGCACCCCCCCAATCAGGCGAAGTATGTATGCACGTGCGTGCCGCTGTATAGTAACATCATCAGCTCCAGCTGGAAGGGCCTGGAAAGTGTCACGGAGCCATGTAATCTGAACACACCCCCTATCTAACTACTCTGGGGGTGGGGCCACACCTAACAACTGGACACACAAGTCCTGCCACTCCTGCACAGTACTCTGAACCTCCCGTTGGATGATAGGATGGCCATCGACAGGTAGTCCTAATAGTATAGAAACGTCCTGCAAAGTAATAGTAGCCTCCTCGATAGTCAGATGGAAGGTATGGGTCTCTTGTCGGCAACGCTCTATGAATGTCGTGATCAAATGATGGTCCAACCGGATCATCCCTACTCGGTAAACACCATAGAACCCAACACGTAGTACATACTGCAAAATACGTGGGTGTATCACATCGTATAAATGATTGGCGGCGCGTCTGCATTTAAGAGGATCTGTACCCTACATCATTAATTGGAAAGGCATTAGTATACACATGAAATCCCACAAAATATATGCATAAATATAAAACATATTATAAATACGCATACCCCATGGTCCCATATCCAACTTGATCGATGATGGCTTTGTAACGTCAGCACAGTACGATCAATAGGATCAGGAAGAGCTATAGCTGTATCCATAACACCTGCAATTGACACGTAACATATGGGGTTAAAACAGTAATAAAATAAATGATGTTAGGGTCTGCAAAAGTCATTAGGTTTCTGCATAAAAGCTGTCAATGATAGGATCAAAACCTCAGAGACCTACGAATATCACATCTATGCATGTGAACGATGTGACAAAATCCTAAAAAAACTATCAATGAAATAGAAATAAGCCTTACAATTAATACGATAAGTTCAAATGCAATTAAGTTCAAATATACGCTTAATGACAACCAACCATTATCTTAAATAGAAATACAAATTGTTCTTCGCTAGGTAGCTAATTGTTCTTCCAATACATAAATCAGGCGGTCCGGTTTGGACATTTATGCCTATCATGGCCTTGTTGCTTACAAATACCGCAATTATTGAATTGTCGTCTCCTAGAGACGTCCATCTCATTCTGGATTCGTTTGTTTTTTGGACGCCCTGGCGTAGCTTCTCGTCGACGAGTCGGATCTGGAATGAGCTTAGAACCATCATACGAAACCCAATAATGCTCGTGCACCATCAGTTGGAAACTTGATTCGTACACGTGAGCAAAAACGTCGAGATTATATTGAGGAGCAATTAAGCCCCATGGTTGTCTTCCTGTTTTTGCGCAAACTGCCAGCATGTGCGAACAAGGATAATGGTAGATGACCTATTTTCCGCAGTCACACGAGGGAGGATTCAAAGTCACCGAATGTCTGTTATTCCCTTTCGTGCCTACTGGGTTTGTAATAACCTCAGCGGAACCCTAAGCCCTGCATTTGGAATATACTCACTTCATAATTGTAATAGAGATGCAAACTTCTACAAATCTATAAATTAACGGTGTAAATTAAAAAAACTGTATAAATTTTGTAACATTACCAATTAAAGATATTAACGCGATGCATCGCTGATCGAGCTTGATAAGATTCTATCTTCTTTTGCACTTTCGATGTGTACCTTAACCCCTTCTCTGCGGCACGATAAATTTGTACTTGTTTCTCGGTGAAAGTTGCCACCAAACGGTAAAAAGTAACCTGAACACATGCAGTTATGGGCAAGTCTCGTGCACCTCTTAAGACATTATTATAGCACTCTGAATTGTTGGTGGTTAAAACTCCCCAACGATAACCTCCGTCATGCGCCAATGTCCACTTCCTAGGGTCCTCGTTGCACAGGTCACGAAATGCTTTTGTCGCCGACTTTGTTTGTAAATTTTTAATCTCATCCATTGCCTCGTCGAACTTGCGCACCTGACGGGCAGTTCCAACTTTCCATATAAGATCCTTAATTTTAGCATTGTTGAACTTTTTTTGGTAATTACTTTTAAAGTGCCTAAGGCAATATCGATGGACTCCAGCTGGTTGCCCGTCTTGAGGACTTTCTCAATAATCTTTTACTGCACTCAATATGGCTGCATGTCGATCAGAAATCAATGTGATCCCTTCTTTTCCTGGCACAATAGGATGCCTGACATGGTAGATAAACCATGACCAATCACGATAATTTTCCGATTTAACTATTGCGAAAGCTAGAGGGAAAACATTGTTGGTAACAGTTTTGGCCACAGCAATCAACAACACTCCTCTATATTTCCCATAAAGGTGGGTACCATCGATACAAATCACTGGAGGGCAGTGGTTGAAACCGTCAATGCATGGCCGAAATGCCCAGAAAATTCTGTCTAGCGCGACGTCGGTAGACCTTCCAATGTCACATGTTTCCAATACCACCGCTGTGGCCGGGTTCCTGAACTGCAACGTTCTCATGTACCTTGGTAACTTCTCATAGGACTCATCCCAATCCCCAAAAACCATCGCAATGGCCTTTGTTCTTCCAAGCCAAGCTTTTTTGTATGAGATTGTGAAACCAGCACTAGTTTTTACACTCTCGATTATGGAAGCTATCTTCCATCCAGGGTTTTCCTATACACCACAACAAAATAAATATTCAATCTTTATATTCATATGAGCATTACTGCATAATAGCCAAACATCTTACTTTTAAGTTATAATTTATAAGAACTTACCTCAACTTGTGTCTTAATCATGTGTGCAATGAATGTCGAACTAAGGTTGCGGTGATCCAAACTCTCCATCCCACGTAAACAAGTATGAGGCCCAGGATATTGTGTGATTTCAAACAAAGTATGCTTCTTCTTTAAACAGGCACGCAATTTCCATGGGCAATCGTGTCTGCACCTGGTGCTCCAAACCTTTTTATTTGTTTCTACAACATAATAATGTTTGTTCCTCTTCACATGATACCAATTACATGCACGGATCACTGCATCCTTATCTCTAAAAACCATCCCTTTTGCAAACTCTGGATTAGCATCTGACCATGTTGGACCGCGATGGTATAAGTCTCGACTAGCTGCGGAATCATCTACCCCATCCAGGTTCGTAAAAAAGGGCACCGGATTGTCATTCAATTCAGGAAGGTTCACTTGTTCTTGCCCATCGTCATCAGAGTCGTCATTTTCATCATTTCTTATTAAAACATCAACATCTTCCTCTGATTGATCGAATTGAACAATATCTACATCTTCATCTTCATCTATCCCTCTACCAATCTCATCAAGGCCTACAAGTCGTTCTACAGGATCCATACTTGCACTGGGACCTCCCGTCTCTACGCACCCCCCTTGACCCGAAGCATATTGTGGGTGATATGTGGGTGGATTGTCAAAGTCATGCAATTGTTCAACATTACTCGGACCCTGTGAGTAATCATTGTATGGGGTGAACAAGTTAGGCATCGGTTGTCCTAGCACATCCTCTTCCATTGCGCTTCGACTACTATGCCCAACTGTAAGCATTCTAGTAAATGTCCCCAAATCCGATGCATCACCTCTCCCTCCCAAGATTTCACCGTAGGACTGGACATCTCCCCAATTAAAATCAGGACGACTATGACTGGTGGTCATTGTGGATATGTCTTTCTCAATGTACATTTCAACACAATACATGTCAGGATATCTCAAAGGGAGATTTAACACAGTTTGTAATGTCTCGTCATCCTTGACTAACAACCACTTATATATCCATGCTTCTCAATTTCGTCTAACAGGGTATCTACATATGAACTTTATGTTCACATGCTCTCCAAACTCATCTATCTTAGGAATGATTATGTCTCGTAACCCACCAAGTGAGGTTCCCAGTTCTACATTATAACATCCACTAGCCTCTATATCATAGGCTATCCCTTCTCTTCGATCTCATACTATCTTTCCCCCCCCCCAATAAAACAGTACCATTGTCATCATTACTTACCTGTACCTACCATAAAACAAAATGGTTTGAGAATAAAAAAAAAGTCACACATATATTTACAAAGGAAATAATTGGTTTGACAAGTACGGTACTAACAAACTAAAAGTTGATCTTAACTCATATATTTACATGAATATATCTATTTATGTGTTCTATATGTAGCAATGTAGCGGAGTTAAAAATGTTTTCATCCATGGTTCATTCGAAATTATGAAAATAAAGAAGCCACGTTCAGCCTCCAATGATCTTAATTGCTTATTCCTATTTTAAATTTAATTAAAAATTCTTAACACTTGTAATTTATATATGAAAACACATGGTATAAGGCCATTTGTTGTTTGACCAATAAATAATGATTTTTTTCCCTACATTCCCTTACAAATTTTTAATTTAAAATATTTTTAACTTTATTAGCCATTTTAATTTTTTTATTCTTCAAATATTTTTAATGTAAATATCTCATTGATTAATTTTTGTATTTTCCACACAAATCGAACAATTGCAAGAGAGGTGCTTATATATTTTTCATAGAAAGAGTAAAAGAGTGGTTAGTTTCATTTTGCCCTATATTTTTTTGAACAACAGTTATGTTGACAATATTGTCGAAATTATAAAGTCTTAGGTGCTTGTCATACCTAATAAATTTAAAGCTAATCAAAAATTAAGATAAACATCCCACTAAACACTCAAAACTATACTAATTTTTTTTAGAAATGAGTACATATAAAAATGTATATAGTATGAATGATTATGGAGAACATGAAATAAATTTTCTTAAGGAAAGTAGAATCAATAATGCACATACCAGTGGTTCTAGTATACATAATGCACATATTGCACATATAATAAAATAAAATCAAGAGTAATACGTACATAATGCACATATTCACTTATAAAAGTTGAATAAAAGCAAAAAAAAAAAAAAAACATACCAGTGATTCTAGTAGCTTCACCCACACTCGGAGTACGAGCTTGCGAACGAGCGAGAGAATGAGAGAGAGGCGAACGAGAGAGACAGAGAGAGAGGCGAACAAGAGAGAGATAGAGAGAGAGAGAGAGAGGGAGGCGTAGTCTTAAGACAGCAGAGGGTGTGAATGAGGGAGAGAGACAGCGGGCTGACTGGGGAAATTCGAATGAACTAGGAGAAAAAGGAGCTAGGGTTTTGTGGGTTAAAAAACCGCCAATTGAATTGGCGATTTTATTAAAGCCGCCAACTAATGAAATCGCCAATTCAATTGGCGATTTCATTAAAACCACCAATTCAATTGGCTATTAACTTGCATTCCAGCATAAAGTTAAAACACACCCCAATTGTAGAATTATGTTTGTAAATAACATGTGTCAGGAAAACTTACCGCTAGCAATAGAAGCAGTGTCAGAACTGCCGATTTACTTTCATATCAATGCCTGCCGTCTCACCAAGTCACCTTTTTGCATATCCGCAAACACTCCACTGCAATGAGGGTGTTTACACATTGAGCCCCAGGAAATGTTTAATGATCCAAAATAAGGAAATAACGAAATAAATAATTTAAAATTCATATTTATTGAAGTTTACATGTTTGTTGAGGATAAAACAACAAAGTAAACCTCAATATAAGCAGATCACATTCATGAATGGAAGTCACGGCTCTCATGTTTCTATCAGTGGCACTTGCAAACACTGTCCAAAGCGTCAAAACCACTCTGTAATGGCACCTCCTCCACAATCCAAACCATGTCCCCTGATCTGTTTATGAAGGGAAATGAAATTTGTGAAATTTCTTCTCATGAAAGCATTGGTATGCCTAGAAGAGAAAAGGTTGGAATGAAGAACAAAGGAAAGTAATATTTCCCCAAAAATTTACCGAGTGGAGCATATTGTTCATATTTTTATTATAATAAAAATTCAGCCACGTGAGTCTTTTAACTAAGAACTAATATAATAACTAACATTAACAGTAGTAAATTTCTAGCTTCCATGTAACATGTTGACAATGCGAAAGTGAAAATTCAAATTAATTTCCCACAGAAAAAATAAATGAAAAAGCTTAAGTAGTATTAGAGCAGGTTCTATATTCTGAGTTCGAGTAGAGACAAGGAATGACTTGTGAACGACTGAAATAAAAAAACAAATCTACAGAGTCATCGAGCTGGGAAGATGGGCTGCCATAACAAAATATGTCTATAGAGCCTAACTCAAATGTATAGAAATTTCAGCCCAATTTGCAGGTGCCATGGCACAGCCCGTAACCATGTTCGCCCCACTTTTGTTCTCAACCACTCCGGTGAAATTGGAGTCCATCAGCTCCAGTGATGATTCTGTTCAATCACCTCTTCCGGCCTTCATGTATGCCTTCTCTTTTTCACTCTTTTCGTATGTCATCCTATGTACTTCTTTATATTTTCCTTTTAATGGATGAAGTTCTTTTTTTCTTTGGCCGAAAAAAAGAAAAAAAAAAGTTGTGATTGAGGGTTTGAAAATAAATTCTATTATTCGGCCAAAAAATATATAAAATGTAACTTAACAATTTTTTTTATTTATTTTTGTACTTTGAAATGGGCCCCTTAGGTCTTGTTTGGTACTTGTTGAAACAACATAAGCAAAGTAGAAAGAAAGTCAAAGAGATATTACAGAGGAAGTGGTTTTTTTCCTCTGTTTGGTGTTGTGAGGAACATAAAAAACAAAAGAAAGTAAAAGTACTTTTCCTTGTTTGAAATTCAAAGAAAGGGAAAAGCAAAAAGTAGGGTAACTACTAAGAAGAAAAGTGAAAACAAAAATAAAAAGAAAGTGAGAAGGAAAATCACTTTGCTTTCTTAAGCTATCCAAACAGTTGTTTGGCAAGAGAGATGGAACCGTTTTTATTTTCTTTTCTCTGCCAAAATGCCCAATCAAACATTCTCTTGATGAAGAAATTAAAGCAAAATTGTTTGAGAATTCAATAAATAGATATCCTGTTTATGTATCCTCTCCTAACAAATTAAGAAGTTATCCAGTTCATCGAAAATTTGAATGCTTTATTGCTCCGTGAAGGCAACTCTGGATTTCATAGGAAATTCAAGAGAATTGGATCAGGAAAAGAGGATATTTCTAAATGGAGGACTTGATTTCCAAATTGAAATAGTGGAACATTTAATTGATCAAGAACAAACAAATTCTATATTGATGCATTTAAGTTGTCTTCTCCGGATTAGCTTTTGTTGCAAATTGTCTTACGAAATAGTGTTTAATTTTCTATACCATTCTTTTGATCGAGCTGATGAATTTTTGGATTTGTTGTACCTTTTATATAGCTGTAAAGAATTAGTAATAAATGCAGAGCCTGTAGTTTAAAAATTTTCTTTTGTTATATTAAAAGTTAAAACTTATTAAAGAACAGTTTTTCACGAAAATTTTTCCACCCCAAAAAGCGAAAACCTTTTTTTTTTTTTGAAGAAATCACTTTCAAGACTTAATACAAACAATGAGTATTAGGGGAAATAAAATCAAATTTTCATGTGAAAAGTTTGACCAAAAAAGAAGTTTTCTAGAATAAAATATTTGCATGCATATTAAACAAAATAAGCATATCAATTCAATGTTTGTTTTACTGTATAAAGAGTCTCCGAGCTATGGATTAGGAGCACCAGGACTAGTAGTCGTAGGGCTTCTCATTTGAGTAGTAATAGTCTATCAAGTGAGATAAATATGGAGATCAACCTTATCTACATTTATTTGTTTCATAGAACTAGGATAAAAAGAAGAAATAAACGTATTGCTTGACACTAATTTGTATTGAATATAATACAATATAGAGTAAGTATTAGAAGAGTGAGTAACAGCATCAGAATCTCCAAAATGGATGGGTTCTCTCAAAAACTCAAGGCTGCATTTTCCAAAAAGACATCAATTGGGGCAGGTGTATGGTCAATTTTGGAGGTCATTTCATGATGTGGAATGCTGTAAGAGAAGCCCAACTTGAACTCCTTTTCAATTGAAGTGGTTTTCATATTTTTCATAGTTGGAGTTTTCAATTAGATCTAAAAGTCATGACACGAGTTTTTCTTTTTTCTTGCTCTTTTTGGCCAGGAATAGAATTTCCAATACATAGACATAGAAGTCATGACACGGAGTTTTTTTATGCTTGAAGGAAGAGACTGCAAACTGATTGACTTTGAATTACAAAAATACCATTGTTATATCATTTTGATTGATTTTTTGTACAAATTTTTTAAATGAATAGCATTTTCCTTTTCTACACTATTGCATTCCACAGGTCTTCTCCTCTTCCCAACAAATAGAAAATCATCTTAAATTTGGTTTGTGAAGATCATTACTTCAAATTGTCTTAAGCTTTTTCAAGTTTATATGTTTAGTTTAATTTCAGTTAGCTATGAGTTTTGAACTAGAAATTTTGATACTATTGAGATTTATTGTTTAGTGTTGAAATTTTGCATTTACTATATTATTTACTCTATTTTTACCCTAAGAGGATAGACAAGTTTTGAACTTAAAATATCTGAGTTTACAACTCATTCTTGTCTTCCCTGGGTTTGTTTTTATTTTCTTTTCTCTTCCAAAGTGCCCAATCCAACATACTGTTGATGAAGAAATTAAAGCAAAAGATTTTGAGAATTCAATAAAAAGATAACCTGTTTTTGTATCCTCTCCTAACAAATTAAGAAGTCATCCATTTCATAGAAAATTTGAATGTTTTATTGCTCTGTGCAGGCTACTGTGGTTTGCATATGAAAGTAACTCCACAGGCACTCAGCGAAAAAAAATTAAAAAAAAAGAAACTCCACAGGCAAGAGAATTGGATCAGAAAAAGAGGAAATTTCGAAATGGAGGACTTGATTGCCAAATTGAAATAATGGAACATTTAATTTGATCAAGAACAAACGAAGTCTATATTAATGCATTTTGTTGTACATAGTCCTATCAAATAATGTTTAATCTTCTATCCGATTCTTTTCATTGGGCTGATGAATTTTGTGGATTAGTTGTATAGCTGGGAAGACATTATTAATAGCTGCAGAGCATGTAGTTTAAAAAATTTTGTGTTGTTATGTTTAAAAAGTAACAATTTATAAAATAACAGTTTTTCACGAAATTTTTTTTGAGCCAAACAGTGAAAACTTTTTCTTTTTTAGAACTAACTTTCAAGACTTAAGACAAACATGGAGAACTAGAAAGAAAAAAAATGAAAAGTTTGACAAAAAAAATAAAATTGTTTTCTAGACTAAAACATTTTCGTCCATGTCAAACAAAATAAACTAAAAAAAAAAAATCTCCTACATGATTCCAAAGGGACCCCAAAAAAGAAAGTACGTTGGTTTAAATAGTATATACATTGAAGCTGAGCTGCTAATGATAGTACAATGACCACAATACTTTCACGCCATGTTTGTTTCACCGGATAAAAAACCTCCAAGCTATGGAGAAGGAGCTTTTGAACTAGTAATCCTAAGACATCTTATATCACTTGGGATAAAAATAAGAATTAGCCTCATTCTACACTTATTTGTTTCGTAGAACTGGAATAAATAGAAGAAATAACTAAATTGCGTGTCACTATCTGTTCCGTCAGCAGCATCAGAATCCCCCCAAATGAAGGGGTTCTGTCAGGAATTCAAGGCTGCATTTTGCAAAAAGAGATCAATTGGGGCAGGTATATGGTCAAATTTGTAGGTCATTTCATGTTGTTGAATGTTGTAAGAGAAGCCCAACTTGAATTCCATTGCTTCGATATTTTTAGCACAGATACATTTTCTTTGGTTGGTTATAAGTTTACATCATGGGGTTCAATACCTTAATCCCAGTCAAAATTAATCAATTCCATTTTTCTTGAAGTGGTTTCCATACTTTTCATAGTTGGGAGTTTTCCATTAGATCTAAAAGTCATGACGACTCAGTTTTTTTTTTCTTTTTCTTTTTTTGTTTTTGTTGTTGTTGCACCTGGAATTTCCAATACATAGATATAAAGAACGTGGCACGAGTTTTTTTAATGCTTGCACACTACCAACTTATGGACTTTAAAAATGTCACTATTCCATCATTTTGATGAAATTTTTTATACAAATTTTGTAGAGCTTTCAAACTCAACCAATGATCATGAACCCTTCTTTTTCCACCCATTTAAACATGTTCAGGTTCATAAACAGATTATAGTTGAGTTGTATTATGTAAGCCCAATTAAAAGTGGGTTTAAATAGGCTGGACATGAGAGCCCATTGGCTATGGTAAAAAAATTGTATATAACTCACCACTCACTAAAAAGTGTTTTTATTTTTTTATATTTATTTTAAAAATAAATCTTTCTTCCTTTTCCTCCTTCCGCCACCCACTACCACCACCCGTCGCCACCCGCCACCACCACCTATTGTCACTATCGCCTTCCACCGCCACCCACTGCTGCCAACCATCCCCACATACACCACTGTCGCCTAGGGCCAGGTCCACCCGCGGGTGAGGCGCTCACCTTAGGTCTATAATTCTTTAAAGTTTCAAATTTTTAAAGATTTTACATTCTGTAATAAAGGACTTTGTATTCTCAGTATTTTCAAAAAAAAAAAAATTGCTACGATCTAGCTAAGAAAAAAGGTTTGTATGAAAAGAAAAGCTCAAAATCATCTACAATAGTAGATGGCAAGGAAAAAAAATACCGGTTTAATTAATAAATAAAATTTTGAAGGCCCCAATTTTTTTTAAACCTTTACATGATATTTAGGGCCTTATATAAATTCTACAAATTTTTAGAACAAAAAGACCCAACTAGATGAGGAAAAAAATCCATATAAAAAGAAGATCGAAAATCAACTATACAAGTTAACTTAAGAAAAAAAAATGGATTAAGAAATAAATTGTACAAAAAAAATTTTAAAAGCCCAAATTAAAACCTTATGTTATAGTTAAGTTGTATATAGTTTTTGCGTATTTTTTTAAAAAAAATATATCGTCCAAAGGATAAAAAAAAGTCTAAAATCAACACACTAGTTAATTTCAACAAAAATTAATTTAACCAAAAAAAAATTACAATAAATTAAAAAATATATAAAATGCCTTATTTAAAGTTTGCGTCTTAGGCCTCAAATTGACTTGGCCCAACGTTGTTGTCGTTACCCGCCACCAACCACCCCCACCTACACCCATTGTCGCCAACCACCACCATGAACCACTTATCTGCAGCCGCTGCCACCACCACCATCCGTTGTCGCCCACCACAATTCGTTGTCGCTGTCACTATCGTTACTGATTGTAGCTGCCCATCACTTCTGCCGCCACTACCACCACTGCTCACCACTACAAAAAAATTTTTTACATTACACAGCTTTAATACTAAATATGACCAGATGAACTTAATCCAGAATTGGAATTTAAACAGAATAGGCTAGATCTATTCCCTGAAATGTCCAAGTGGCGTAAAAACCAATAGAAATACAAAAGATGCCGAGCATTCCTTTATAATGTATGTTGCCTTGCTTCATCAATTGCCTTGCTTGTCTACCTATCACTGACATAAAAACAGACCCAAAAAAAAAACTCAAAAGTTTCAAAAAAATAAAAATAAAATGCAAAACAAAACCAAAAAAAAAAAAAAAAAGTCACGCAAAAGTTTATTTTTAAAAATCCCACTATAAATCCACAATAAACACACAACCATCAACAACACAAAATAATTTAAAATAAATATTATTATGGAGTACGACAAATTTCTATTTGATTACCTATAAAAATGAATATGTATGAGTAATTTCTGTTCTTTTGATAAATTTAAGGTTCAAACATAGTACAAGCAAAAAAATATAAACAGATCAAATTTGGGTTTATGAATTTAAATTGACCTGTTAGCAACTTGTCGATAATTAACCAGTTTGCTAATTAGGCGGGTCTAGGTTGAACTCATTTAAACCCAAATCCATTTTAGCCCGCCCATTTGCCACTTCTGTTTAGACAAAAAAAATATAACGTTTTCCTTTAGACACTATTGCTTTCTACAGGTGTTCTGCTCTTCCGAGCAAACAGAACATCATCTTAATTGTATAGGTTTATTTGGTTGTAAATTAAGATCATTACTTCAAATTGTCTTAATATTACATGTTTTCAAGTTTATATGCATGTCTTTTGGATTTAGTCTCATTTCAGTACAATTAGCTATGAGCCTTGAATGGTTACAAAAATTTAAAAAAAAAAGAAAAAAGAAAAAGAATGATACACAATAACTAATATTGACAAACATATAGTTACTCTCAAACACGGTTCTCCAACACTCAATACAATGTTCCCACCACAATTATTTAGTTATTGGAGGGCTAAATGCCCGCACATTAATGTTGTGTTTGTAATTCGAATTTATTAAGAGAAAAGATGAGAGAAAAGATGAGAAAATAAGACATTGCAAATTCTAAATTATTTTATTTTCATATTTTTTTACCTTCTACTTTTTCTAATAACCAAACAAATAATGTTATTTCAAATCATCTTCTCTTTTCTTTTTTTCTTTTTTTAACTAAATTCTTGATCTAAACACAAACGTAAAAGGAGAAACTGAAATACATATAAAAGCTAAGAGAAAAAGAAAAAAACAAAAAATTACTCAGCAGCAACAGCTTTAATTTCCCCAGAAATTTAAAGGCTTCACATGGAGGTGGTGCTGGGACATGGAGGAATGGGAGTATCAGTAATTCCTTCTAACATCAAAACAACACTCTTCATGGAAGGACGAAGGGGTGGCTCATCCTGAACACACCAAAGCGCCACTTTAACCATGTTCTCCAGAGACTTCTTGTCGACTTCTTCTTCACCCCCAACAAGCTTGCTCAACTCTCCAGCTACAAAGCACTTGTAGATCCAAACATGGAGAGCAATCTCGTCCGGCTTCGACACGTTAATGTTGATGTTCCTTCTGCAACATGTAATCTCCATCAGCACTATTCCGTAACTATAAATGTCAGCCTTAACTGATATTGAAGAGATTTTGTGCCATTCCGGCGCCAAGTACCCTCTAGTTCCTCTCAGCATTGTCACCGTCCTTGTTTGATCTGGCAGCAACAGTTTTGCCAACCCGAAATCAGAAATTTTGGCTCTCCAAAACTCATCCATCAAGATGTTTGAAGGCTTTATATCGCAATGGATGATTGGGGGCTTCGCATTCTTCATGTAGACAAAGGATTCCCTGTTAGAATAAATGGGTGTAAACCCATTATTTTGTTGATCTTTGAGCCAATATAAATGTGGGACCCATGCATCCTTTGTGTCGGGTCATTGGTGCGTTGGATTCACCTCCGAGAGGAGATGAATCTAGACTATTTACTTGCTCAAATCCGTGTAGGATTGAATGAGTTATTGGCTTCCAAAGTCACCCCCTTGAATATGGGTTATGTAGTTGAAAGTGGGTTATCCCACATTGATTTCTCATGGGAAATAAGTTGTCCATATATAACCCAAGTTTGGAGTAAGGTTTGGGCCCCAAGGGACACCTCACTTTTGTGAAAGGGGGAGGACCTATGGAACCCATGGGTTGACCCAATACTCCACACGCGCGCGCGCCGCCGCCCGCCCGTCTGGTCCGATTCGGTTCAAGTCTTTTCTTTTTGGGCTAGGGTCGGAATTAAATTAATTAATTAATTTTATATTAATTAATTAATTAATTTCTGACGGTTTGACCGAACAGATGTGACCGTTGACCGAACAGGTGTGACCGTTGACCGAACAGGTGTGTCCCTCCGGTAAGGGACTGTTTGGCTGTTGGTACCTGTTTGAACCAGTGTTTCGAACAGGCACCTGGGCTCTATAAATAGAGCAGCATTCTAGCATTCATAATATTAGAAAAATTCCGATTGTTGCATACAACGAATTCCTTCTTCCTCCCGTATTTTCTTCCTGAGAGAGTTCAGATCATCTGGTGAAGCCGCCGAGCAGTTTTTATTGAAGTGCTGCCTAAAGACTGCTGAGATCGTTTTATCCTGGGAGTCAGACGCCCATCATCCCGTGAGCACCAACTGTGGGGGGTGAATCTGTCTTTAAGGAGAGAGTGTGAAACACTCGACTCGATCTATCTTTCGATTTCTACATTTTCTATTTTTTTGTGAACGACAACCGGGTAAGTCGTTACGATTTAGTTTGTTCTTATTCAGATTCTAATTGTCTTCTAGTTAAAATTGCTTCTAGTTGATAATTAGATAATTCGTGTTATTTTATTATTTGTGATCACTAATTATACACATAGTGATTAAATAGGAATTATTTATCCAACTATTTAAATAACAATCTTAAAGACAGATCCAATTCCTATTTTTAACTGTGTTAATTAGTGTCGTGTTATATATCGTTTCTGGATTAATACTCAAATTTTGTGTAAAATTGGTTAATCTAGAAATGGCTGATGATACTCCTATTCCTATTCTTACTTCAACTCCTACTGTGATTGGGACACCGGTACCAACAATGACAGTGCCGGTGAATCAAGTGCATACACCAAATGTGCCGGTGAATCACGGAGAAAAGCCAGAGAAGTTCAATGGAACTGATTTCAAAAGGTGGCAACAGAAAATGTTGTTCTACCTTACGACTCTGAACTTGGCAAAATTTCTTCGTGAAGATGTTCCTACTCTGAACGAGAATGAGTCCGACCAGCAAGTAGTTGCGGCGGTGGAAGCATGGAAACATGCTGACTTCCTATGTAGGAACTATATCCTCAATGGACTGGATAATACACTCTACAACGTGTATTGTGCCGTGCAGACGGCAAAAGAACTGTGGGAATCTTTAGACAAGAAGTATAAGACGGAAGACGCCGGCTCAAAGAAATTTGTGGTCGGTAAGTTCCTTGATTACAAAATGTTTGATTCTAAAACAGTTATTAGCCAGGTCCAGGATCTCCAAGTTATACTTCATGACATCCATGCCGAAGGCATGGTTCTGAGTGAGTCTTTCCAAGTGGCTGCGATAATTGAAAAATTGCCGCCGTCCTGGAAAGAATTCAAGAACTATCTGAAGCATAAGCGCAAGGAGATGATGAGGCTTGAGGAACTTATCGTCAGGCTAAGAATTGAGGAAGACAATCGAGCTTCTGAGATGAAGTTTGTTAACACCCATATGGTGTCAAAGGCAAATGTGGTGGAGCAAGCCAAATCCAACGACAAAAAGCGAAAGCATGATGGTCAAGGGTCCTACCAAGGTTCCAAAGGTGGCGATTTCAAAAGGTTCAAAGGGAAATGTTACGTCTGCGGCAGGACTGGTCATACGGCCAAGGAATGTCGCAAGCGTAAGGATCTTGAGAAGAAGGATCCAGAGAACCACAAGAAGAAATCTGCTCAAGCCAATGTGACCGAGGATCTCTGTGCCAATGTGGAAGACCTGAATCTTTCTGCCGTAGTTTCTGAGGTAAACTTGGTTGGCAATACTAAAGAATGGTGGGTGGACACTGGGGCCACTCGTCACATCTGTGCCAACAAGTGGATGTTCACATCTTACCACTCAGTGGACGGTGAACAACTCTACATGGGCAACTCGGCAACCTCAAAGGTTGAAGGTCAAGGGAAGATCGTTCTGAAAATGACTTCCGGCAAAGAACTTACTCTGAATGAGGTGTTCCATGTGCCAGACATTCGTAAGAATTTAGTCTCTGGTTCATTGTTGAGTAAGAAGGGCTTTAAGTTGGTGTTTGAGAGTGATAAGTTTGTACTTACTAAGGGGGGAATGTTTGTGGGAAAGGGATATCTGAGCGATGGGCTCTTCAAACTTAATGTAATGACTGTGGCTCCTAAGCCTTCTAGTAATAATACTGCATCTTCTATTTACTTGCTTCAGTCTTCAAATGTATGGCATGGTAGACTAGGTCATGTTAACTTTGATACCATGCGTAGATTAGTGAAATTAGAGTCTTTGCCTAAACTTGATTTTAATGCTAATGATAAATGTGCAACTTGCGTTGAGGCAAAGTTGACTAGAACTCAGTTTAAATCAATTGAAAGAAGTACGGAACCACTTGAACTAATTCATAGTGACGTTTGTGACTTGAAATATGTTCAAACTCGAGGTGGGAAAAAAATACTTCATAACTTTCATTGATGATTGCACTCGCTATTGTCACGTCTACTTAATGAGAAGTAAAGATGAAGCAATAGACATGTTTATACAATACAAGAGTGAAGTTGAGAATCAACTTAGCAAAAAGATTAAGGTGTTAAGAAGTGATAGAGGTGGTGAGTATGAATCACCATTTGCACAACTATGTGTTGAACATGGTATCATACATCAAACCACTGCACCTTATTCACCTCAGCAAAATGGAGTTGCTGAGCGAAAGAATCGCACTCTAAAAGAGATGATGAATGCTATGTTGATAAGTTCTGGGGCACCCCAGAATTTGTGGGGGGAAGCGTTGCTATCCGCCAACTATGTTCTCAACAAGATACCCCACAAGAAACTTGGCAAAACCCCTTATGAGATGTGGAAAGGTCGAAAACCTTCCTATAAATACTTGAGAGTATGGGGTTGTTTAGCTAAGGTAGCGGTTCCTTTACCCAAGAAGGTAAAATTAGGACCACAAACAGTTGATTGTATATTTATTGGCTATGCCGAACATAGCAGTGCATATCGATTTCTGGTTCACAAGTCTGAAATATCAGATATTCATGTGAATACAATAATGGAGTCTAGGAATGTATCCTTCTTTGAGGAGGAGTTTCCGTATAAGTCTACACATGGATCAAGTTTGCTTAAACGAACTCATGATACCATTGTAGATAAAGACTATGGGTCAGTGGATAAAGAAAACGACGCTGAACCTAGAAGAGGTAAAAGGACAAAGGTTGCAAAATCATTCGGTCCTGATTTTCTAACATATTTGGTAGAAAATGAACCTCAGAGTTACAAAGAAGCAATGTCCTCTCCGGAAGCACCTTTGTGGAAAGAGGCTATCCATAGTGAAGTTGAGTCAATTCTGCAAAATCATACATGGGAACTAGTGGATCTTCCACCTGGTAATAAACCCCTTGGATACAAGTGGATATTCAAGAGGAAGATGAAAGCAGATGGCTCAATTGACAAATACAAGGCCAGACTTGTAGTCAAAGGCTACAAGCAGACTGAGGGAGTGGATTATTTCGATACATATTCTCCTGTAACCAGAATAACGTCCATACGTATCTTGATAGCCTTTACGGCTTTACATAATCTTGAGATTCATCAAATGGATGTTAAAACGGCATTCTTAAATGGAGATTTGAATGAGGAGATTTATATGGATCAACCTGAAGGATTCATTGTTCCTGGCAAAGAGAAAAAGGTATGCAAACTTGTTAAGTCTTTATATGGACTAAAACAAGCTCCGAAACAATGGCATGAGAAGTTTGATAATGCTATGCTGTCAAACGGCTTCAAGATAAATGAATGCGATAAATGTGTTTATGTGAAGAACGCTGCTCATGGTTATGTCCTTGTTTGTCTTTATGTAGATGATATGATTATCATTGGTAGCAATACTGAGGTTATTAAAGCTACTAAGAAATTGTTGAACAGTAAGTTTGACATGAAGGATCTAGGGATTGCAGATGTTATACTTGGTATTAAGATTACTAAAACATCTGAGGGATATGCGTTATCACAGACTCATTATGTCGAGAAGATACTCGATAAGTTTAGTAAGTCTGATAACGGTCTAGCAAACATACCCATAGATTGTTTTCTACATTTATACAAGAACGATGATGAGGGCATATCTCAATTAGAATACTCACGGATAATTGGCAGTTTAATGTATCTCATGAATTGCACACGTCCAGATATTGCTTATACGGTAAGCAGATTGAGCAGATATACGAGTAACCCAGGGTTAAACCACTGGAAGGCCATAGTTAGGGTTCTCAGGTATCTGAGATACACCTTGAATTATGGGCTGCACTATACGAGATATCCAGCTGTTGTAGAAGGTTACACAGACGCAAATTGGATATCTGACACTAGAGACTCTAAATCCACAAGTGGATATGTGTTTACTCTAGGAGGTGCAGCAATATCTTGGAAATCCTCAAAACAAACTTGCATAGCCAGATCCACCATGGAATCTGAGTTTATCGCTTTAGATAAAGTAGGAGAGGAAGCAGAGTGGCTTCGTAACTTTCTGGAGGATATTCCCGTGTGGCCTAAACCAGTCTCTGCTATATGCATACATTGCGATAGTCAATCTGCAATAGCAAGAGCACAAAACCACATGTATAATGGGAAGTCACGACATAAACGTCGACGACACAATACTATGAGGCAAATGCTTTCTAATGGAATTATATCCATTGATTACATCAAGTCTAAGGACAACATTGCGGATCCGCTTACAAAAGGCTTGACGAAAGATCAAGTAGAGAATTCATCGAGGGGAATGGGCCTTAAGCCTATGACTTAAAAAGTCACCATAATGGCAACCCAACCTAGCTGACTGGAGATCCCAAGATCTAGGTTCAACGGGACAACAAAATTGTGCGTGACTTAGGACAAATCACTGAGGAACTCGTTCCGCTGTCCATTTCTATGATGAAATAGTGATAACCTGTAGACAGTGTTTAGGATGAGCTTAGCTCTTAATGATTCTTATACCTTGGAATTCCAAGTGGAGTATAGCAGGATACTCTTAATAAGAGATCACCTATATGAGTATGAAGGGGCCGCTTCTATGAGAAATTCTTAAGGCTAATTTCTCTAGAGTACTCATGAATCTACCAGGCATTGTTCAGGGCCAAAATGAACACAACCGAATGGATCACTAGATGATTTGAAAGGAACCGTGTGAGTACTATTGTCTTGGTTTATATAAACGGCTGAACAGTTCAAGACATCATGTTCACTGGTTAGCCAAATAAATCCGATGGTATTTCACTTGGGAAGGTTCAAAGCCAAAAGCCACCTTTCCCGATGCGGTAACTTTCTACCTGTCTCTCTCTCTCTCTCTCAGTGTCAAGTCAGTATTCTCATGTGCATTTTTTATTTCCAGCCAATCTCATTCATGTGGGGGATTGTTAGAATAAATGGGTGAAAACCCATTATTTTGTTGATCTTTAAGCCAATATAAATGTGGGACCCATGCATCCTTTGTGTCGGGTCATTGGTGCGTTGGATTCACCTCCGAGAGGAGATGAATCTAGACTATTTACTTGCTCAAATCCGTGTAGGATTGAATGAGTTATTGGCTTCCAAAGTCACCCCCTTGAATATGGGTTATGTAGTTGAAAGTGGGTTATCCCACATTGATTTCTCATGGGAAATAAGTTGTCCATATATAACCCAAGTTTGGAGTAAGGTTTGGGCCCCAAGGGGCACCCCACTTTTTTGAAAGGGGGAGGACCTATGGAACCCATGGGTTGACCCAATACTCCACACGCGCGCGCGCCGCCGCCGCCGCCAGCCCGTCCGGTCCGGTTCGGGACGGGACGTGGGCGTGGGTCGTGGGTTCGGTTCAAGTCTTTTCTTTTTTGGGCTAGGGTCGGAATTAAATTAATTAATTATTTTATTAATTAATTTTATATTAATTAATTAATTAATTTCTGACGGTTTGACCGAACAGGTGTGACCGTTGACCGAACAGGTGTGTCCCTCCGGTAAGGGACTGTTTGGCTGCTGGTACCTGTTTGAACCAGTGTTTCGAACAGGCACCTGGGCTCTATAAATAGAGCAGCATTCTAGCATTCATAATATTAGAAAAATTCCGATTGTTGCATACAACGAATTCCTTCTTCCTCCCGTATTTTCTTCCTGAGAGAGTTCAGATCATCTGGTGAAGCCGCCGAGCAGTTTTTATTGAAGTGCTGCCTAAAGACTGCTGAGATCGTTTTATCCTGGGAGTCAGACGCCCATCATCCCGTGAGCACCAACTGTGGGGGGTGAATCTGTCTTTAAGGAGAGAGTGTGAAACACTCGACTCGATCTATCTTTCGATTTCTACATTTTCTATTTTTTTGTGAACGACAACCGGGTAAGTCGTTACGATTTAGTTTGTTCTTATTCAGATTCTAATTGTCTTCTAGTTAAAATTGCTTCAAGTTGATAATTAGATAATTCGTGTTATTTTATTGTTTGTGATCACTAATTATACACATAGTGATTAAATAGGAATTATTTATCCAACTATTTAAATAACATTCCCCGAGCTACGTCCAGTGCAATTCTCACTCTCTCATTCCAATCAGGTCGGATCACGCCTTGAAACAGAAGATCTGCAAGGGTGCCATTACTCATGTATTCATAAACTAGAAGTCTCTTAGAGTGTTCGGCGCAGTAGCCTATCAAACGGACCAGGTTCTTGTGATGAGTTCTCACAATTGATCGCATCTCTGTGCGAAACTCCCTTTCGCCTTCTTCCACCACTTTCTCAAGTCTCTTTACTGCAACTGGTTTGTTACCTTTGTAGAGAGCTCCCTTGTACACTGCTCCAAAGGACCCCTTGCACAACTCGTCGCGAAACCCATTGGTGGCTTTTTGGAGCACTTTGTAAGAAAAAGACTGCAGACTCACCTCCTTAGTCACACTACAACAAATACGAGTTTTAGTGACAAAATTATTTGTCACTAAATGTAGAAATTCGTCACTAAAGATACCTTCAGAGGCAAAATGTCTTGTCACAAGCTTGTCACTATAGACCCGACACTAAAAGTATTGTGTGACAAAATAATGAATTGTGCCTATTTTTTTGGTTGTTAATGACAAAAGCAATTTATCACTAAAAAGTTGTGAAAGTAGTGATGGGTTCATTTTGACACAAAAAACTAATATATTTTATCACTAAAAATTAAATTTTGCCAGTAAAAGTTATATTTTGAATTTTCTTTTGTGATGAAGTATTGTGTCACAAGAAAAATAAATATTGAGTGACAAGATTAGTTGTCACTAAAAATCTTTTAGCCACCATGTGCTTGTCACAACATGTTTAGTAGAATAACAAAGCTAATAGGGTCATCAAATTACACTCAAAATTTAAGAGTTTGTCACTAAAGATCTTCACATAATTTTTTTTTCCTGTTCAATAGACCTGCTTCCCATTAAACCCACAAGTAAGGTGCATATCACATTAAAGTAGTAAACAAGACCATCAAATTATTGATAATGCTACGACACATGCATATAGCTATAAAAGTATTTATAGAAAACCAGAAGCCTATATTCAATTTCATGAATCTATTACATCACAAAAGTCCAAAATCAACTAAGCAATAATCCATCACCATATGATTGGTAATATTAGTGTAGACATGGATAAAGTTTCCATTGTAATATTGTTCCATTACAAACTCAAGATAGCTACCACTAAACATCTTTTTAAATGTGTAACCATCACCATTACCAAGAGCCTTCAAACAAGTTAAAGCTCAACCACCTCAAAAAATAATTTGCTCTTTGTAATCTACTGTTAAGCAGTTGTCTGAGCCTCATGTCCTATTTTTTTTTCTGCACCATTAACACCTGCATGAACACATAGATAGAAAAAGAATTTATTAAGGATCCAAAAAACAAAACTGTCTTTGATTGCATTATACTATCAACTCATTTAAACACCAAAAAACTAAGTCGTGGGTGAAAACAAAGGCATTCAATGACAACCGAGACATGCCAACAGCCACTATCTTCAATTTACTTTCCATAATAGCCATAACAAATTAAAAGCCCAGTAGTAGCAATGTCGTGCGCCATCCCCACACTCATATGATGAGATTTTAATTGCACCTTACAAACTGTTGTGTCATAAGCAACATTACAACTCTATGAATCACATGAACCCTTTCGGAAATATATTGGGCAGTAACGCCTACTTCGCTTCTTCACAACTAGAAGGTCTCACTGTACACAGAAATAATATTTGTCATATAAAAAGTTGCTATTTTACAGTACAGAACAACTATAAAGTAAATTCTTTATGAAACCCAAAGAAAAGTTGGCAAGTTGGGCCAAACATTTGCATTTCTCAAAGACAATAATGATTAGGGGGTAATACAAATGAGCCACTTGATCATCAAATAGCACACATCTCCAGAAACAATTTGTAAATGTAGTAAGGAATTTCAAGCTATGGGAAAGCCAATAATTCAACCCTTCGGGCCGAACTCTCCATGTAAAGTAACGACTATTAGTCCCAGATTAACAATAAAACAATCGGTATTTTAACCTTTAGTTTGAAATTTATTAAGATCATTGTTTCTTTCCAGATAGAGCATAGTGTTGCAAGTGTGACAAAATATGTCCTGTAATTTCAGTTATATGTAAAAATTCGAGTTATATTAAATGAAGGATCCAACACCCCTAACTTGACCTTTGTGTGAGTGTGTGCGGGTGTGTTTTACATTGATGTTTGGAAAATCTTCTAGTATAATTTCTGACCAGCTTGCAATTGATCATGGGGGCAATCATTCTCTTGATTTTATTTGAGTCATAAATGATATCCTATTTACTTTTCATCAAGCGGCTTCATTCTAGTAACAACCTAATAAACTCTTCACCAATCATTCAGCCTTAAAATATTAGTATGCAACATTGGTGCATTAGTCATGTCCCATGAGATGATTATTTGAAAGCAAGGAAAGAAACTAGATTTCATAATACACAGGCATACCTAGAAAACAGGAACTCCATCAAATCCGCTCTTGATATCTGAAGCTTTCAACTAGCAAGCATGAAAATTAAATGCGAGTCAATTTAGGATTGTCAGGTGATAAAATTAAATAAATATGGAATTACTAATGTCCAAATCCAGTAGGTATGAGTTTCGGTCATGCCACTCTGTTAATGTGGTACCTAAGGTGCCCTTTGGTTAGAAACTTCTCTTCCAAGAATGCATATAACAGGGTAAAACTCAATACATTGGACCATGTGAAATAAGATACCACAAATTCTACCCCTTTTTTCAATACTTCAAAACCTACCAGTATTCAGAATATGGACAACATTTACATGCAAGAAATACAGTGTATTGAGGAGAAGATGGGAAGGAGATGCACAAAGGCATAATCCAATACTTGCAGAAAGGAATCCTAAATAACAGAATGTGAGAAATTCATGTCATAACATGTGTCATCAATGCAGCAAAAAAACCTATATAGTAGAACAATATACTTAAAGCGTCCAATAGAACATCTATTTGTTTCCACAAAAGAGATCCAAAATGAGCTATGAGCTAAGTAAACTGAAAAAGAAAAGCACTTTCCTATGCTTCCTTTGACTTCTGAAAAATTACAAGAAAAAGAAAACAGAACTTGGGCTGGTAAAAAAATTTTCTTCAGATTCTAAGTTTTCATTTTTTTTTTCCTAGTGTTTTCTTGGCAATCAAGCGAAGCCCAGATTTGGAATCTGAAGTGTCGCGCCCCGGTTTTTGGGTGTCCAAGATCCTTTCGGCTCGGAGACCCTAAAGCACGAAACTCTGTCATTAGAACTCGTCCCCCTAGAAGGACAAGTGCGACTAGGTTTGAAAATTGATTTGACTAAGGGCTTTTTAGAAAAATAGGAGTCGCCATCTAACTTGATAAAGGTGAGTTAGGGCACCTAAAACTAAGCGTTAATCCGAAGATTAAACTTAGAGTTTTTGAAAAAGGTTTTTGAAAACTCCCTTGAGAGAGAGTTTTTAGGAAAATAGGTTGTTTGGCAACCTTTTAAAATGTTTAAGCCCTTTTTAAAAATAACTCCATTTTGGTCTTTCGAAAACAGAAATCTAAAGTTCGGGGTTTGGTTACGTGTAGGGAAGATATCCTAAGATCCTCACCCTACCCCGCCCTTTCGGTACCTACATGTCTAATCACTCTTTGTTCACTCACTAGAATAACTGGTTACCATGGTCCACTTTATATCCACTTTAGAAAAATAGGGTTTAGTCATCACTTTTCGGATAGATGGATGATGCATAATTCAAGTTTTTGGAAAAAGTTTGAAAATAATGGAGGTTTTGAAAGAGTTTGGAATAGAAACTTTGAATTGATTGGAATTTTTGAAAAAGGGATTGGAGTTGAAATAAAATTTATGACCGCACCATTTTAGGTTGCCTACGTATCTCATTTGGCAAGAATCAGGTCATTCGTAGTTCGGGCAAGAGCCCGATGGAAGATAGGCGCATTAGGGCCTTTGGAAGGTTTGAAGACACTTTGGGTCTTTGAAAGAGTTTAAGACACTTTGAAGTCTTGGAAAAAGTTTAAGACACTTGAGGTCTTTGGAAAAGTTGAAGACACTTTGTAGTCTTGGAAGAGTTTAAGACACTTTGAGGTCTTTGGAAAAGTTTAAGACACTTTGAGGTCTTGAAAGTTTTGACTTGAAATTGGATGGTGGAGTGTTTTGAAATTGTTTTTGGATCAACTTTAGGGGAGTTTTGGAAAAATGTTTTGGCATGACTCAAGAGAACTTGAAAGTGTTTTTGAAGTCTTGTTTGGAGGCATGACTTTGGAGTATTTTTGATGAATTAGTTTTTTTAAAGTGATTTTTGAAAATGGTTAAGTGTTTAAAATCCTAATATGGACAACCTTAGAGGTTGATCTTGATTTATCACTTGTCCTTAGAATCCCTAACCATGAGAGGGTTAGGAATACCTTAGGTTTGTGACCTTTTGAAAATATTTTTGGACATGTCTTGAAGATGGAGTGTAGGGACAGTTGAAGAGCGTATGGAGTTGGCTTTTTGAAATCAAGAGAATAGGAGGTTTTGGAAAATAAACTATGAGAATAGTTTGAAAATTTGAATGATTATTTAGAAACGGGTCCAAGAATTGGGACCTTGAAGTTCACTAACCTAGGTTTGGTTAGCCTAGAGTTAGGGGAAACCTAAGGTTAATTAACTTAGGTTGGGTTGGCCTAAGGTTAAGAAGACTAAAGGTTAACTAACTAGGGTTAAGTGAGCCTAAGGTGAGTGAACTAGGGTCAAGTTAACCTAGGGTTTGGCAACTAGGGTCAAGCTATCATAGGGTTAGGTAACTAGGGTCAAGTTAACCTAGGGTGAGGTAACTAGGGTCGAGTTAACCTAGAGTTAGGTAACTAGGGTCAAGTTAACCTAGGGTTAGATTGGAGAATGGTCTTGAAAGTTGTTTTGATGCATTCTTAGAAAGAGTTTTGAAAACAAAACATGATATGCTATGGACTTTGGTTGGCAATCTTTATGAAAATCATTTCCATGAAAATTTTGACTCTAGCCAAGAGTATGGTTTATATGGTTGGTCATTGGAGACCATTCCAAGGAAGGCTTCCTTATGGCCATTATAACCAATATCTTGACAAAAGTATAAGGGGTCAAAATTCAACATAATGATGGTAATTTTTGGAAGATCATTTTTGATGCAAAGATGAAGAGAGTGCATTTTTTAAATCATTTTTGGGAAAGGATTTTGAAAACCATTTTTCAAGGAAACCATTCCATCAAGAGAGGGTTCATATGGTCAACAAAAGGGAGACCACTCAAGAGAGGGTTCCATGGGGCTATTCCAACCACTAAACTTGAGAGAATAGGAACTATAGAATTCAAAGATCTTGAACATCATTCTTAGGTGATCATAAAGAGGAAAGGGAACCATTCTAACAATTTAGGGCTCCTATGGCCAATATAAAGGGAGACCACTCAAGAGAGGGTTCCATGGGACCATTTTAACCACTAAATTTGAGAGAATGAAAACCTTGAATATTAAAGAGTTTGAAAGCAACTTTCATGCAAGTTGAAATACAATGATGCAAAAGTATGAATTAGGGGATTGTGAGGGATTTTCTAAGGCATGACTTTTAAGGTCTCATCCTAGACTTCAAGGCGCCAACTCTTGGAATAATTTTTGAAAGAAATATAGAGCTTGGAAATGCTCTAAAATTAAGAGCAATATAAGCATTGTGGAACATGACAATAAACATAAAATGAAGCCAAGCACACAAGACATGATCAAAATAGCAATATGCAAGGGGTCATGATTTACATACAAGGCTTTAGGCTACACCACATAAACAAGGGGCTCTTAGGCCATACCATCTTAGAGTAGGCTAGTGAGAGGTCCCCCTACACGGTGGCTCTCACTTGCTTTCCTCTAGGCATGATCTAAGAGCCCTCTTGGCTCAAGCATGCAAGAAAGGGGGGTTGAAGATAGGGGTTAAAATGGAGAATAGCCTAAGTAGGCTAGGAGGGAGAAGACAAGAGTGAGGGAGAGCATAAATGTAAAAGGGATACCACCTTTTGCCTTCAACACATTAGTAGTCTTCAATGGATATCTTGATTGGAGCTTGAGTGACTTCAAGAAGGCTTAAGAGGCTAGTGTGGAGTATATAAGTGTGTATGAGGCCTTGTATGTGGAGTGTATAGGCTTAGGAGTGGTAGAATCTAGCCTAAGTGTTGGAGGGGAGGAATATATGTAGAGATTCGAGTTTCTAGAGTGATTTTAGTAGAGTTTCGCATCAATTTTGGACCTAGAATATGTAAGGGGGGAGGCCTCTATTTATAGGCAATCTAGAACAGGCCTTGCGCATGTGCTACATGCGCATGGCCAAATTTTGGGCGTGCACATGTAGGATATGCGCAGGTACTGTTCCATTGCCAGAATAACACGTGGCACCCTGTGTACTGGTTAAATCTTGACCGTTGATCAAAATTCGGTCGATCTGATCAAAATTTGAGCGCATGTGGCATACGCTCCATCACCGGGAAAGTTCGTCCAAACTTTGCCTCGATAATTGAGTCAATCGGGAAGGCTCCGGGAAAATCGATCGCACTGGGGATGTTCTCCTAGTGCTTCCGATGAACTTTCATGTTTTCGAAAAGTTTGAATTATGTTTGGAGGTGAGTGATATCGTCTTAGGAAGCGTGCCAAAAAGGACACTTTCGCGGAGCGTCTGTGATACGCTCCGTGGGTGTTTGAAAGTGGCTGTTTCTGTTTCGTGCGATCGAGGCCTTCGAGAAGCGATCTATTCGATCGGACTATACCGATGGAAAGTACTCTGAAAATACTTTCTGAAATTCCCAAATTTACGCATTTCTCAAGTCGTTTGACGGTGCGTTTTGATTAGGGAATCGAGGTAAAAGTCAACCATGGCGAAGCGTCTGTGAGACGCTCCAGGGGTTGCTGAAAGTTATAGTTTTCACACCGTATGATGGAGGGCTTCGGGAAGTGATCTATTCGATCGAACCGTATCGATGGAAAGATCTATGGACGAGCTTTCGAGAATTTCTTGATTTATGTATTTCTCAAGTTAGTTGACGGTGCGTTATAATCAGGGAATCGGGAAAAAAGACAATTTAGGCAGAGCGTCTGTGAGACGCTCGAGGGAACTTTTATCGAGTCATGTGAGCTTAGTGTCGTAGGGTGTTCCTTGGGTTAATCGGGCTGTGTGGTGAAACCCTTCGCTCGAAATCCCAAGGCCGATGCTGTTCCGGGGCATTTTTGGGCTTCCAGGGGCAAAACAATCATTTTGACCGAAGTTGGCTGAAAATGGTCAGGAATGGTTTGGTATGTTGTGTTAAGTGTGTAGGGCTGTTCAGGAATGATTTTGAGGGAGTCTTTTACCGTTCAGTAGGGTTTGTGCCGTGTCGAGGCGCTCAGGAGCAAAACGGTCATTTTGACCAGAGTGGGCCAGAATAGGACCGGATTTGGACCAAATGGCGTGCGGAGGGGCCTGATGGTTTGACAACATTGTGGAAGGATGGACTTATCGTTTTGAGGGATTTTGAACTTTTCCAAAACATGCCTGGAGGCCCAAAGGGCAGATTTGGTCATTTTTCACCGAGTCGGGCTAGCAGGCGCCGGTGTTGACCTAGGTGTTGGTTCCCGAGACCGCCCGGTCTCGGAAAACTATCTATGCAGTGTTGGTCTCCAAGAATGCCCGTTCTTAGAGAGCTACCTGTAGGGGTGGTGTTGGTTCCTGAGAACGCCTAGTCCCAAAAAGCTACCTGGAAGGGTGGTGTTGGTCTCCGGGAACGCCTAGTCTCGAAGAGCTACCAAATGATGGACATTCTACATTGGCGGGCTAGTAGGCGCCAGAAGTGAACCGTCTAGAATTTGATGAGGTGTTGGTCCCCAAGATCGCTCGATCTCGGGAAGCTACCTGGATGGCGTTGGTTTCCAGGACCGCCCGGTCCAGAAAGCTGCCTGGAATAGTGGTGCTTATGGCTCCAGCGGGTCCTTGTGGGCCCAAGAAGCGACCAGTTGACTGGATTGGAAATTGAAAGGCTCGTCTTGAGCCTGCTTGTGTTGTGACGTTGGAAACCGGTCCCGGTCGGGCCGGAGATTACCGAGCGGGCAAAAATGGAGTGCTTACATTAAGTTTGCTTAATTCCAAAGAATTTTTAAAACTTTCAGAATTTTTAAATAAGATCATGTGTCAAATCTAAAATGAGAAAGAGAATGATAGTTCCAGTCATACGATGATCATTCAAACGAGGATTACATCATTTCAGTTGATGGGCAGATGACTTACATTGATGCATAAGTGGATGGAACATTTCTCTCCAAAAGTTGCTGGTGGAATAAGGCAAGCTGAGAACTCATCTCCTCTCGTAGCCGAGTCACCATGTCAGTTTGATGGGATTCCAACATTTGTACCCTCTCAGTTAATTAGGCAATCACCCTCCGAGCCTCCGCAGCCTCAGCACGCTATGTTGCCTCAAAAGCCTCTCTCTCCAGCTGTGCACGAGTGCGCTGCCCTGATGCAAATGAGTTGGGCTTTAGACCACGCCCTAATCCAATTATGTATCCTAGCTTACGTCCAAAGACTCGTTGAGAAAGTTGCTCATCAGTCAAGAGAGCTCCCTCTGCCTTGGATTTAGACTCAAGCTCCTTAAGTTGCTCCTATAATGACACAATCATTCAAGATAAAAAGCAAAATAAATCATAATGGTATCTACAAACTGGTGCCATAAATGGAGTCTTGTCTTTAGGCACAAGAAAGTTATCCTAAGCTACTACACAAGGACATTAGCAAAGCAATTTAAATCTTACATAGAACAACCCAGCATTATTATTAACCCAAGAACCGCCAGATGATGTGTGGGTTGTTCTGTAAAGCTCAACAATGCCAAGTTCTTCCCCAGTCAAGTCATTTCTCTATGCCATCAAAGTCACAAACAACATTTGTTCAGTTCATGCAAATAGAATCAAACACGTGTTAAACAAATCATTCACTTTTGGTCATCATTTCAAGATGCATAAATTGAATTCCCTCACAACTACGATAGCCTGGAGTATAAATTTTGAAACTAATGCAGCCACTTTAATCAAGTTATACCATATCGTATTTGATCTTTGCAAATGCCTTCGTCCCAGCAGTATGTGTCGTCTTTAGTTTCGCTCGATTCCTCTTATTTATTTCACTTCTTTCCTGCAAAGCTCATTCAATTAAAATCAATAATTAAAATTGTCTAAGATGAATATTAAGGGAAAATCAATAAAAAGTTATACCTTGAACTTTTCTTCACTAAATAGGTTGCACAGATGCCTCCAATCATCCTCTTTGATATCAGTGGGCCGATTTGCAAGGGCAACATTTAGTGTTGGGAACTTGAGAAATTTCTTATGTATCCTGTAACACCAACTCCTATATCGACTCCCCATCTCAATCTCAATTATTTGATTAACATAAGGCTCATTTCTCAAATTAAACTTTTCCTGAAAATCATAAGCAACACAGTTTGCATAATTTAAACTTCAACTCAAGGTTAATCACAATCAAAATCTGGTAATAAACTTCTCTATTGAAATAAAGCCAATAGAGAAGGCACTTACAAGGGCATCAAGGAGTATGATAATAGTGTAAGAATACATCTTTAATTAGTAATACTTTAATCAGAAAAAACTATCAAACTAAATCTGCCTGTGCACAAAAAAACCCAAACTCACTCCTGCACTATAATGGTGCAGGAATCACATTAGTTCACGGCACCATGTCCATTTAGGGCATCAAAGGTATAATAGTGCAGGAATCACCAAGTATATCTCAACTCATATACACAACTTGATTTATTTCCTATATTTGTATAATCCTAAGTCTTTTTGTAGCACACCGTAATGATAGTTACCATAACCCTTAAAACCTATTCATCTATCAAATTCTTTATATCACTCGTACAAATAAATCATCCAATTCTAAACCACTCGACTGCCTAAAAATCCCGTTGCATACGTTAATACCTCAACTATACGTAATATCCAACTTTAGTCCTTGTTTAATTTGATGGAATTAGGATTATAAAAGGAATTAGTTGCATGGCTTTAGTTATTTTCATTTTATTCCCACTATATTACGATTATTCTCTCTCATTTCTTTTTATTCGAGACAGTCAAGAATTTAAAGTTTTTATTTTTATTTTTATAATTTAAACCAATTATGTTATCCAAAACACTAGAAAGGTCAAAATACTACCTATTCCAATTTTGATCTCTTAAAATACTACCTAGTCTCATAATCACTTCTCCTAAATCTCATATCCTAAACATCCTAATATGAAATCGCTACCCACTTGGATTATAAAAAATACAAAAGTTTACATTACACTTTTAAGATTTAAAAGATATCCAACCTAAATACCTTGTTCAATTTGAAAAAAAAATTGGGAATAAGGGATTGAAATGCCATTATAATCCTATTCTATTGTGATTGTTAGGGCATCTAATTATAGCATTTGTAATCTAGACCAACGAATGTACTTTTATGAATTTTTTAGTTTTATTTTTAATTCAGTAATTCTTACTATTTTCTATTATGTTTATTTTTCACTATACTGCGACAATTTTCTTCTCATTTCTTATTAAGTGAAACGTTCAACTATTTTTAAGTTTTTTTTTTCCTTTTATATATTAAACTAGAATGATTTTCAACAGTACTCATTTTTTTGGTAATTTGGAATAGGTGCTTCCCCTAAATCCTTTTTGGTAATGCTTTTTTTGGTCAACCAAATTGTCTCTTAGTTGTTTTCCCTGGATCTCATATCTTACTACTCTTAACACAAATTCCTTACCCAAACCAACCATAAAAATTCTATTGCAACCTTGGATTATACTTTTAAACCTTATCCAACCTCCATGTAGCTCAACAGCCGAATCATCAGCATCCACAGTCTCGCCATATCCCTGTATCTCGTGCTGCTGATAAACCTTATCTTTCTCTTCCTCTGCATCTTTCTCCTAGGGCATGTCATAGATTGCCCGAGGTTTTGTTCTTTGCACAACCCGCCAATTCTTGCCCAACTTCATATCATTCAAATAAAATACTTGCTCTGCTTGACATGCTAGTACAAATGGATCCTCTTTGTATTTAGTTTTAGTTACATTCACACTTACAAAGTTGTATTTATCTTTTAATATTCCCGTCTTTGGATTACTGATGTCCCACCAATCACACTTGAAAGGGAAAACCTGGTTTCCTCCCAAATATAATAATTCACTAACATCTCTCACAACACCATAAAAGTCAATGCTTTGCCCTTTATAATCTCCCTTTACTACTATGCCACTATTTTGAGTTCTCCTATGCATCTCCCGGTCCTTGTTGTGGAATCTAAGCCCATTGATAATGCAACCAGTGTAATGGTTTACTCGATGATCAAGACCTCGAGCTAAATTTAAAAGTTGATCTGTCACTTCTGAGGACCCTTCTTCTTGTAATTGTGTAACCTATACATTTTGCGTATACATCAATACATATTAATGTTCATGAGGTTTAAATTTAAGTAATAATGAATAAATAACACTTACTTGTCTTAAAAACCATTCATGAAACTCTAGCTCATGCTTTTTTTCCACATTCTCTATACTTTGTCTCTCAAGTTCTAACTTGTGTAACCTGCAAATTTTAATATGACACAAAGCCTATTAATCAAACCATAAAAAGAGGAAGTTACATATGCAACATTAACATATGATAACTGACTTACTCTCGATATGGTTGCGCTTCCTCACAATTATTAAGCACATACCATCGAGCTTTTTCAAATTCTAATAGATATAATTCATCATAAATTGTTGCTCCTAATCCGCAAGACTTTTGTGAAAATACAAACAACCCTCCAAGTTGTTGACTCCCACATCCATCATAATTTCGTTCAACTCGATTGAATTTTGTCTCAACCCCATAGAGGTACATTGAGCAAAATGTTAGGCATTCATTGTCAATATAACCTTCAGCTATTGAGCCTTCAAGACGAGCTTTGACACACATAGCCCTTCAGATTATGCATATACCTATTGACAAACTATTAAATCAGTGTACATGTTATTTATATATGTTAACTTGACAAGTTTGTTGAGTAATACCTTTCGAAATGATACATCGAATGATATTGAACTGGTCCACCAAGCATTGCCTCGTGTGCTAGATGGACAGATAAGTGCTCCATCACATCAAAGAAAGATGGAGGGAGTATCTTTTCAAGCTTGCATAATATTAACGCAATCTCCTTGTCAAGTCGGTCCAAGACATCTGATTGCAAAGTTTTGGAAGTTAATTCCTTGAAAAATAAGCTCAATTCCATTAATGCCTCACACACATCTTTACGCAAATAGCCACGAAGAGCAATAGGAAGCAATCGCTGTAAAATAATATGGCAATCATGGCTCTTCAGTCCAGTAATCCGACAATCATTAATACTCACAGATTGAGAAATATTAGAGGCATAACCATTTGGGAACTTTACTGAACTCAAGAACTCACATAATCCCCTTTTCTCAACTGTTGTCAATGTGTAACAAGCAGGGGGTAAGAAAGTTTCACCATCAACCACCCTTGGGTGTAGTTCATGACGTATATCCATAGCCTCTAAGTCAAGACGGGCCTTATATGAGTCTTTTGTTTTGCCTTTAATGTTCATTAGTGCTCCTAGGACACTATCACATATGTTCTTCTCAATGTGCATAACATCAAGATTGTGCCGAAGTTTAAGGGTTCTCCAATAAGGCAAGTCAAAGAAGACACTCCTTTTTTTCCAATTCAAGAAACTAGGAGAACGTTTTCTCTTTTTCCCATTTTCATCAACTTTCCTGTATGTTGGCTATTCAACATATTTCAATTGCTCACACACATCATCCTTTGATAAAATTTTAGGTCACAACCTATCCTCAACCTCACCATCAAAGGCCTTGCTTTTTCATAATTTATGATTATCAAGTAAAAAGCAACGATGGCCCAAGTAGCACGTCTTTTTCCAATTGTCCAAGTATCGATGAGATGCATCCACATTACATGTAGGACAAGCCAATTTTCCTTTTGTGCTCCATCCTAACAAATCACCATGTGCTAGGAAATCATTAACGGTCCATAATACTGCAACATGCAATTGAAAATGTTGTCCAGAATATGTATCAAATGTCTCAACACCGACATTCCACAACTCTTTTAATTCAAATATCAATGGTTGTAAATACACATCTATGTCGATTCCTGGAGCCTTACGCCCATGAATAAGCAATGACATCATAAGAAAAGGATCCTTCATATACTTCTAAGGTGGCAAATTGTATGGGACAATAAATACTGGCCACATGCTATACAAGTTGTCCATGTTTCCAAATGGATTAAACCCATCACTAGCTAACCCAAGCCTAACATTGCGAGAATCTACAGCAAATGACTTATGCACCTGATCAAAGTCTTTCCATGCTTTAGAATCAGCTCGATGCCTTAGCACACCATCATCAACACGATTGTCCTTATGCCATCTCATATCTTCGGCTATCTTCTTTGAAATAAACAACCTTTGTAGCCTTGGTTTCAATGGAAAGTATCGTAAGATCTTATAAGGGACCTTTTTACCCTTGCCATTATCAAATTTATATCTAGGAGTTTTACATTTTGGACACTTATCTTCGTCTTCATACTCCTTCCAAAAAAGGACACAATCATTTTTACATACATGTATCTTCTCATAATCAAGCCCCAAGTCTCGAATTATCTTTTTAGCCTTATAGTGGGAACTCGGAAGTGTCTCACCAGCTGGAAATGCATCTTTTAACAAGTCAAGCAACATAGTGAAAGATTTGTTACTCCATTGATTTAATAACTTGAGATGAAGTAGGTTCACAATAAAAGACAACTTGGAGAACTTCTTGCAACCCGGATACAATTCTTGCTCTACATCTTTCATCAATCTAGTAAATTTATCCCTTTCCCCGCTAAAATCATCATGCATAAAAGGAATATGGCTGGTGTCTACCTCCAGTATTCTATCATATGTACATGTTCCAGCATACATGTCATGTAAAATTTCTTGGACCTCGTCATTGTCTTCATGTTCTTCATTGTCACTATTTTCATTGTCATCATCATCATCATTACTAATTGATTCAAATTGGTCCCCATGAAATACCCATTTGGTGTATCCCTTTACCATCCCATGCGGCAAGAGGTGACTTTCGACTTGAGCCAGAGTCCATTCCTCACAGTTATTGCAATGGATACAAGGACAAAGGATAGTGTTTACTCCTGGTTCCATATGTGCACTTGCAAATTCGATGAACTCCATTACTCCGACTACATACTAGTGGAGACCCCTATCTTGAATTTGAATCCAACTCTTATCCATCTTAAGAACCCTATGACAAATAGAAACAATAATCCAGTCCCAAATTGCAAGAAAAGCATATCAGATAAGCACAATAAAAAAAACCTACAAATAGGCTAAAATAGTAGTTGTGGTTAATGCTTTCCTTCTTATAACTTGACTACCACCAACTCTCGGATAGAATAGAAAAAAGAGCCTGCAGATAGGCTAAAATTAGTTTTCAAGAATTGAGCCACACATTAAAGAATCTAACTTATAATGTAAGATACAAAGACAAACAACTCTGGTGAGATGGCACACAAATAATTCTCAATAAAAAATCTAACTTATATTGTAAGATACAAAGACAAACGTCAATAAAAAATGAAAAAATAAAGAACTAAGGAAAAATTCGCCAATTCATGGTTAGAACATTCATTCCCCTGTAATTTTTTGATTCACCTTCTCTTTCTTTTTTTCCCTATTATTTTTCTTTATTCTAAAAGTAGATTTTAAGTTTTTGTGAAGTAAATTCACTAAAAAAATTACAGATAAGGCACAAAATTTCTATAAAATCCAATGGGAGATGCATAGATAGATGAAGATATTTATAGAATAGAAAAACAAAGCGTGTTCTGTGAGCAAGAGAGAGAAGATAGACAAACAAAGCAGTTTCAAATAATAAAAACCGACTGCAAATTCAAAAGTTACCTATAACATAGGGGAAAATCTAACCACAGCTCAGCAACGAAATTGTTTGTATGTGCCACGATTCTATTATGCAGAACATAAAACTATATTATTAAGTAAAAATACTGTAAGAAATTTAAATAAAAAAATAAAATACCGTGAGAAATGAACTCAACAACTATAACAGCTAGGACCAATGCAAAATCAAAGAAAAAAAAATGCACTTCTACGAAAAAAATTAAAACAAAAAATACTCACAAAAATTACAAGGAGATCGAAGGAAGCAAATTATCTCAAATTGAAGATGGAGAGAGACAGAGAGATACAAATTAGATATGAAAGTGATTAGATACGAATTTGAGCAAACATTTTGAAGGAAGCAAAGTTATCTCAAATTGAAGAGAGAGAGAGAGAGAGAGAGAAATTACACATGCTAGAATAAAACAATGAAACAAAGAATTTGAGTTAAAATTTTGATTCACAAAATAACAGAAACAAATATAATGCAAATCTAGAAAATATAATGGAAACTCACCTTAAGCTTCAATGGAGGTTCCTCTAAGCTTCAATGGAGATAATAAGCTAGGACTTTGCAATGGAGTAGATAGAGAGGAAAATTGTAGTAGAGAGATGATTATAGAGACAGATCTAGAGGCACAAGAGAGGGTTTGTAAGTCGATTGCTTCGATGGAGATTCTTCGAGGCTTTCATGGAGGTAATAGCTAGGGCTTTGTAATATTTGAAATCACAACAGAAACAAATATAGAGAGACAAAGAGAGAGATTTGGAATTAATAGGTGAATGGAGAGAGAGAGAGAGAGAGAGCGCAAGAGACCGAAGGAGAGCCCTAAACCTAGAGAACGAAAGAGGGCCAAATTGCTCTAAATCAATTCTTTTATGTATTTATCCTTAGTTGTTTGTCCACTACACCGAGGCGTTGAATTCACCAGAAGTGGCCCTCTTTTTTGTCTATATATATGCAGGAATAGAATCATATGAAGTCAAGTCCAAGGAATGGACTCAAGCCATGTCATGTTTCCTCAAGCATAACATTCCGTTTCAAAAAATATACAATGACGCCATTTTGCTCTGAATCAAAATTGGGTATTAAGCAAACTATTATATTGCCTCAAACTATTATATAGCTATGACCAATTACCACAAGTTATGACCAATTTGTGGAGAATTGGGTATTAAAACACCGACTCCCTTTTCCTTCCCCCAAGGCACATCATGTTGTGACGAAAAGCCGTATCACTTTATACTAAAAAGATATTAGCTAAATGATTTTTTTTTATTTAGTGACAACAAAATTCTTTTATCATAATTTCTGCTTTCTTTTCAAAAGATTAAATCACATGAAAATTTTCAACCACCTATTTAGTGTCGAATATTAGTGGCAAAGTACTATTTCATGGCAAACAATGGCTAATTTTTATTTAGTGACCACAAGTACATTTCATGGCTAAATTAGGTACTTTTCGTGATAAAATCTAACTCGTCACTAATACCTTTGTCACTAAAGCTGACAATTGTTGTAGTGTCAATCCCAAACTGCCATTCACCAACAGCCTTCTGTGCCTTAAATCTCTTGCTTTGAGAAGGAAAAAACCAGGGATGGCAAGGGTGGCACATGAACATGCAGCAAGACTTAAATTCACGGCAAGAATCTGAAGCAATTCTTCCTTGCTCATTCTGCGATTGTTCGCTTCGTCTTTGGAAGAGTACTGATTACACTCTAAAAAGTGCAATCTAAAGTCCCTAAATAGTTGTTGTTAGTCCAATTAGGTTGTATATATATTCTATTTTCGCATAATAAATGCCTTAATAAGTGATGGTGGGTTTTGTGCAGGAAAATAGGCGAAAAGTAGAGCAAAAATGCCAAGTTATGCAGTTACCGTACGTACGATAGGATACACCGTACGTACGGTGGTCCAAGCGTACGTACGGTATGTCCCACCGTACGCACACCCCAATTCCAGACCCAAAACTTCAGAGAATGACATTTAGCATAAGGCTCACCGTACGTACGGTGGTCCAACCGTACGTATTGTATGACCCACCGTACGTACGCCTGCAGCACCAGGAGCAAACTTCAGAGAGTGCAATTTAGCGTAGCCCCAACCGTATGTACGGTCTGCTCACCGTACGTAAGGTGAACAGTATCGTACGTACGGTACCGGCCCTGCCTGCGTGAATTTTGCAGCTGCATCACTTAAAAGAGGACGCGATTTTTGTATCTATCATCAGATTTAGCTTAGATTTTCTGTTAGGATTAGATATAGAGAGAGAAAGTGGGTTAGATCTATATTTCCTTGTATTTTCTCATATTTTCTCGCATTTTCCTTGTAAACAAACACCCATTTCTTCTTAATTCAATGAGAAGTCTTCAATTACTCTTGCTTACTCTTATGGAATCAAGTAGCTAAGCCTTCCTTGGATGCAATTGTGAAGATCTACCAAGAATCTTCAAGGTCTTCAATGGAGGTATATACACTTCAATGTTTCATCTCTTGAATTCTTCAAATTCATATCAATTGTGTTGTAATTCCTTAGAAAACTTAGATTCATAATCACTTTTGGTAATTTCTATGCACAATTCCTAAATTGGTATAGGTATTGCACAAATGATGATTTGAACCCAAGGCTCTTAGCAATTGATCATCAATTACAACCAATTGAGCATGAATCCCAACTTATACAGTCTAAATCTTCCGAATTAAGGTTCCGTGGAGTGAATCCTTAATTTGAGTTATAAAACCCTCCATTGGGACAATTGTAGAGAATTGGTAGCTTTGATCAATTGTATCTAAGCCCCTTTTATCAATTGTCACCAATTTAGCATAATTACTTTCAATTCTAGGTGTAATTAGCATAGTTCAAGTAGTTTACAACATACCTCCAACCAAACAATTTTCGGTCTATTTTTAGTATAGTTTCGATTTGTTAAGTAGCTCGCTAATTCTCCCCGTTTATTGTTGGTTTCACTTTGTGCCACACCTATATTGGGCTCAGTCCTTGGGAGAGAACGATACCGGGCTTCGCCGATTTTACTTCGATTGACACCCATGCTCTTACGGGGAAAGCTCCAACTCAACGTGTATTTGGGAGAGCGAATCAAGTTTTGGCTCCACTGTCGGGGATCGAAAGCAGAAGGCGAACACTAACAGTTGTAGATTGGAGAAGCACTTGGCAAATCACATATAAGAAAATCCAAAAATAGCAAATAAAGGAGAAAAAGAAAACTAAACAGAACAGCAAAATTGCAAACGGGTGGGAGTTGATCACTCACCCTCGACGGAAGCATCTACGGCTTTGGGCCTTGGTAATCTCTTTCTCCCTTAAGGTGTTTAGATTTTTGGTTCTTTTTGTTTAGTTTGTTTTGTTTGACTTAGGTATAGTTGCATTGCATTTTGTTAGGACTCCTTTTGAGGAGACATTTAGTGGAGATAGGATAGTGTGCTTAACTTGCAAATCGGTGGTACTACTTTGTATAAGGAGATTGGAGGATCGGTTGGTGAACAAGAGAAAAAAAGCAGTTTTCCGGCAATGCATGATTGTGTATGATGTGCTGTATGACCTAGACGGTCTATTATTTGTTGCATTCATCATCGCATGCCATATTTCAATAGGGACATTCATAACCGACTTGTGAGGCTTGAGAATGAGAGTAGTTCATCACCACCCACACCTGGCCTTCCATTAGTTGTGGACCTAGGATTTCTTCCTATGGCTAACATGAATGACCAAGGTTTACCCAACGTCTTCCATCCGAATCTTAATGCCGCACCAAATGCACCCAACCCACAAGCCCATCCTAATCTTCAGCCCATTCCTCCGGGGGTAGATCATAATGTAGGGGGTGACGATGACATGGAGAGAGGGAGCAACCATGGCGACATGGCTGCCCCCTATCAAAGGACCTTACGAGACTACTTGAACCCTCCACGTCAAGCACCAACTTCTTGCATAGTATTCCCGTCACATTACACTTCCCTTAACATTCGACCGGGAAGTATGCACATGCTCCCCCAATTTCACGGAATGGATTCGGAACAACCATATGACTTCATAAAAGAGTTTGAGGATGCGTGCTCCCTTATCATGGATAACTCTTGCCCGAGAGAGGTCTTCTTGCTAAAACTCTTCCCTTTTTGTTTAAAAGACAAGGCTAAACTTTGGTTTAACTCATTGAGGCCTATGTCTATTCACTCATGGAACGTACTCCAAGGGGAGTTTTTAAAGAAGTTCTTTCCCGAGAACCGAACCGAGAGCATCTGGAGACAAATTTCCCAATTCTCCCCCATGATGGGGGAAACATTCTTTCAATGTTGGGAGAGGTTTAAGGACCTCTTGAACACTTGTCCTCACCATGGGTTTGCTGATTGGCACATCATCAACACTTTCTATTCGTCTCTAACCCCCCAACTTAAACATTTGAGTGAATCAATGTGTGCGGGGACATTCCTTGACAAACAACCCCATGAAGCCTATGAATACTTTGATAGTTTAGCAAATAAGGCTAGGGATTGGGCACTCACTGGGACTCAAAATCCCGAGGGTCGTTCCGTACAACAAGGGGTAGGGAGATACCAATTGAAAGATGTTGATGATGTGAGTGCGAGAGTGACCACCTTAACGAAGAAATTAAAGGCTTTAGAAGGAAAAAAAAATGTTAGCGGTTGAGAGTGAGATAAGAAAAGAGACTTGTTGCATAGTTTCTAACACTACCGACCACGACACATCTTCATGTCCCATCATTCCGGGGGTGAAGAAGCGTTGCATGGCCAAGTCAATGCAATTGGCCAATTCCAAAGAGGAGGGGGTAACCCTTACTCTAACACTTATAATCCGGGATGGCGGGATCGCCCTAATTTTGGGTGGAGGAATGAGGGGAGTTCAAACTCCCAACCTTACCAAGGAGGGTATCAAAACCCTCAACACTATTCCACTCCCATTCCCCCATTCCAAGCACCTCAACCTCAAGTCTACCAACCCCAACCCATGGCACAACTTCCAAATCAACCCAAACCGTACCAACCTCCTCATAGGAAACCCGTAGAAGATAACTTTTATCAATTATCCAATGATGTGAGGGGGGTTAACGCAAGGGTAGATAAGCAAGATAAGGTATTGGATCAACATACTAGGATGCTTAAGGATATTCAAAAGCAAATGTCGACATTGACACAAGCTTTGACCCAAAATGTCCCGGGGAGATTCCTGGCCCAACCTCATCCCAATCCGGTGGTTAGGCAAGTACACATTACCGAGGGTGGTATGGACTCTCAAACAAGCCATGAACAAGTACAAGCCATCACCACTCTTAGAAGCGGTAAAGTCATTGATAATACCATTTCATCAAAGGATGTAGCTTCTAAGTCGTGTGTTGACCAAGAGGGGAAGGGTAAGGCAAAGGAAGGTGAGAAAGAGGAACAATTGAGAGAGGAAGGAAAGAGTGATGAGCATCACATGAAGGAGTCCGTTACTACTCTTTTTGAGATTTCAAATGAGACCAATAGGGATAAGAGGAGGGATATGTTGAGACATGCCCCTTTTCCTCAAAGGTTGACCAAATCAAAAAATGAACTTCCAAATGCTGAAATTTATGAAGTGCTTAAGCAAGTAAAGGTCAACATCCCTATTTTAGATGCCATTAAGCAAATTCCATCATAGGCCAAGTTCTTAAAAGATTTATGTACTTTCAAGAGAAAGCTACATGTCAAGGAAACGGCTATGATGAATGAAAATCAAAGTGCAATCTTGCAATGCAAGACTATTCCGAAATTCAAAGACCCCAAGTGTCCTACCATTTCTTGCACTATCGGGGGCACTAGGATAGACCGCGCTTTGTTAGATTTAGGGTCTAGCGTTAATCTTCTCCCATTTTCGGTGTATAAGGAACTTGGTCTAGGGGAGTTGCAACTTACCCGAGTCACTTTGCAATTAGCGGATAGGTCTATCAAGGTGCTTAGAGGTATCATTGAGGATGTGCTCATCCAAATTGATAACTTCTATTTTCCCGTGGATTTCATAGTATTGGACACTCAACCTGTGAATAGTTGTATAGCTCACAACCAAATCCCCGTCATCTTAGGGAGACCTTTCCTAGCTACTTCCAATGCCATCATCTATTGTAGCAATGGGTTAGTGAAGCTTTCATTTGGTAACACTACATTCAAATTGAATATCTTTTCGGTTACCAAACAACCGGGTGAGTGTGAGGATATTTGGGAGGTTGATATTGTCGAGACCATAGTGCAAGATCATTTTGAGAATGAGTTCTTTGAGGACTCATTGGAGAAGGCATTGTTGAGGAGTGAGCCTCATGAGGCTTTGGATTGTCAAGATAAGGCTTTAGGAAAAGTTTCATCTCTAGGTCATGAGAGGGCCCAATGCATGCATGTGGGACAATGAATCCCTCCCTTTGAACCTCTCCAACCTAGTGATACAAAGCCGATTCCATCGGAGGCCAAACCTCCCATTCCTGATAGGAAACCATTACCAACAACCTTGAAATATGCATTCTTAGGTGATGGTGAGTCATACCCCGTTGTCATTTCTTCCACCCTATCTTCGAGCCAAGAGGAGAGTTTGATAGATTTGCTCAAACACCATAGAAAGGCGATAGGGTGAACCATTGCCGACCTCCATGGTATTAGTCCTCTTTTATGCACACATCGTATTTTCTTAGAAGAGGGGGCTAAAGCCGTGAGTCAAATGCAATGGAGGTTAAATCCCAACATGAAGGAAGTAGTGAAGGGGGAGGTGCTAAAACTGCTTGATGCGGGTATCATTTATCCCATCTCCGATTCTAAGTGGGTAAGCCCTACCCAAGTAGTGTCAAAGAAATCTGGTGTCACGGTAGTCAAGAATGAGAAAAATGAGTTAGTGCCCACCCATATCCAAACAGGGTGACGGATGTGTATTGATTATTGCCGCCTCAATGCCGTGACCCGAAAGGATCATTTCCCCTTGCCATTCCTTGACCAAGTGCTTAAGCCTTCTATTACTTTCTTGATGGCTATTCTGGGTACAATTAGATTGAGATTGCTTTGGAAGATCAATCCATGACCACTTTTACATGTCCCTTTGGTACTTATGCATACCGACGCATGCCCTTTGGCTTGTGCAATGCACCGGCCACTTTTCAAAGGTGTATGATGAGTATTTTTAGTGACATGGTGGAGCACATTGTGGAAGTGTTCATGGATGACTTCTCGGTTTATGGAGACACCTTTGAGGGATGTCTTGCCAATTTAGGTAAGGTGTTGGAGAGATGTGAGGAGAGTAACCTAGTACTTAATTGGGAAAAATGTCATTTTATGGTTACTAGCGGAATTGTGTTAGGACACATTGTGTCTTCTAGAGGGATAGAGGTAGATAAGGCTAAGATTGAGCTAATTCAAAAACTACCTCCTCCCACTTGTGTCAAGGATGTGCGTTCATTCCTTGGGCATGCCGGTTTCTACCGGCACTTTATTGAGGGATTTAGTGCGATAGCTAGGCCCATGTGTCAAATCTTGTCCCTTGACGTACCATTTGAGTGGACTCCATCGTGTCAACAAGCCTTTGATGTTTTGAAAGAGTCCTTAACTTCCGCCCCGATCTTATGTGCACCTGATTGGTCACACCCTTTTGAGCTTATGTGTGATGCGAGTGACTATGCTGTGGGGGCTGTTTTGGGACAACGAGTTGACAAGAAGCCTTATGTCATTTACTATGCTTCTAAAACCCTCAATGATGCCCAAGTCAACTACACCACCACTGAAAAGGAACTTCTTGCGGTAGTTTTTGCATTAGACAAGTTTCGGTCATACTTGATAGGGTCTTTAGTCATCATTTACACCGATCATGCGGCCCTTAAATATCTTCTCACTAAACCCGATGCAAAACCCCTCATTCGGCGGATTCTATTGCTTCAAGAATTCCGTATAGAAATGCATGATAAAAAGGGGGTAGAAAACGTAGTTGCGGATCACTTGTCTCGGCTTCCCCTTGATGGGAGAGCCACCGACCCAACCCCTATCAATGAACATTTCCTGGATGAGCAAATTTTGCATGTGCAATCTTTGGAGAAAGCTTCCCCACCATGGTTCGCAGATATTGCCAATTACCTTGTGACCTGTGAGGTTCCATCCCATTGGTCATCCATTGATAGGCGCAAATTTTTTCGAAATGTGCGTTACTTTTCATGGGATGATCCTCACCTTTTCAAATATTGTCCGGATCAAATAATTCGACGTTGTGTGCCTAACCATGAATTCAAGCAAGTCATGGAGTTTTGTCACTCCCAAGCTTGCGGAGGACATTTCTCCTCCAAAAAGACCGCCAAAATTCTTCAATGTGGCCTTTATTGGCCAACCATGTTTAGGGATGTGAATGCATTTGCCTTGCATGTGATAGATGCCAAAGATTAAGAACTCTTACAAAGCATCAAATGATGCCCCTTCAGCCCATTACCATATTAGAGATCTTTGATTGTTGGGGAATCGACTTCATTTGTCCTTTTACTAATTCTTTTGGTAACCTTTACATCTTGGTGGCGGTGGATTATGTGTCTAAGTGGGTAGAGGCCATTGCCTCTCGGAACAATGACCATCAAGTGGTGGTTCGCTTTTTGAAAGAAAATATTTTCTCACGATATGGGATGCCCCGAGCCATCATTAGTGATGGTGGCTCACACTTTTGCAATAAGCCCTTTGTATTTTTGTTGAAAAAGTACGGTGTGGTTCATAAGGTCGGTCTACCTTACCACCCGCAAACCCAAGGGCAAGTCGAGTTAGCCAATAGGGAGATTAAGAGAATCCTTGAAAAAACTGTCAACCCTAGTAGGAAGGATTGGTCCCTTAGGCTAACCGATGCATTGTGGGCCTACCGCACGGGCTTCAAAACTATGCTCGGTGCATCCCCATATCGGCTTGTGTATGGGAAAGCGTGTCACCTCCCGGTGGAAATTGAGCACAAGGCCTATTGGGCCATACGGCAATGCAATGAGGATAGTGAGGCCGTAGGAGCCCACCGGAAGCTTCAATTGAACGAACTCGATGAACTTCGTAATGATGCCTTTGAAAATGTTTAAGATTGCTAAGGCGCGCATGAAGCGGTTCCATGACCAACATATTCTTCGCAAATCATTTAAAGTTGGTCAAAAGGTGTTACATTATGACTCGCACCTTCATTCATTTCCGGGCAAGTTACGGAGTAAATGGGTGGGTCCCTACATTGTTACCGACATCTTTCCCCATGGAGCCATAGAAATGAAAAATCTTACCAATGGGGCGGCCTTCAAGGTGAATGGCCAAAGATTGAAGCCTTACTTCGAGACCTTCCAAGGAGAAGTGGAGTGTGTGGATCTCATTGATCCACCACCGTTTGATTGATGATGATCTTTGCCCTAATCTTTAGGAGTAGGAGTAGCTTAGACCAATTTTTCTTAGCTTTCTTTGTTTGTTTCTACTTTGGTAACTCACATGGTGTTAGGAATAGGATTCTTTCGTAGAGCCATTTAGCCTAGTTTTTAGGTGAGTTTGTAGTAGTTTGTTTGTTTTCCATTTTTAGGTTGGTTTGGGAGTAGGAATCAGTTGTTTTGTGGGCCTAGCCCTGTGTTGTTGGGGAGAATCATTTAATTTGATTGAGTGCAGGGAATCTCCCAGCTGCCTTATACATTCCTTACATCATCTTTGATGCTTTCCATGTGATCTCTTGGGTGTATAAGAGAAGGGACCTCCGCTCTCAATTCCTTGCATTCACCTCTCACATTATTCAGCCCCATTTGTGCATTTGTCCTCTTTGTTTCAGCCTTCTCCATGGCTTCCAAGGACTCTTCCAAGGCTAGTGAAAAGCTCCCCAAGCCTCGCAATCCGATGAGATGGAAGACCCGGACTATGCCGCGTTCATGCAAGCCTACACGTGCACCGCTTTATCCTGCCTTCCTTCGGACGATGTCGTCACGGTTGCTTGTTTGGTGGCCTCTCGCCTCCTTAATGAGCCACCCTCTTCATCTTCCGGCACAACCAAGAAGGAAGCCGCGTCGTCTTCCAGGTCCACCACTTCCAAGAAATAGGCTTGAGTAACCCACCCGAGTGGTAGTTTTCATTGTAGGTTGTTGTGTCTTGGACTCCTTTTCTAGGAGTCCTCTATCTTTCATTTCTATGTTGCTTGAGCCACCCTTGGCTTTGTAATGCTTGGTTTCTATCTTTAATGAAATAATGGGTTGCTGTAGTACTTCCGAGTTGCCTTAATTCATATTTTTGCGGCTTAGTGTCTGACATTGAGGACAATGCATCGTTCTAGGTGGGGGGTGTGGGTAGATTGCAAGGCATTCTCCCCTGTACTGATTGTTTTGGGCCCATTCTTGGCTTGGTTTCTCTCTTTTTGTACAGAGTAGGCTAATTTTTTTTTTTATCTGTAGATTTTTCCTTCATAGCGTACGTACGGTGGTACCAGTGTACGTACGCTGGTGCAAGCGTACGTACGGTGGTACCCTATTTCATGCGCTGATGTGGCATGATCCTATTGTGGCTGATCTGTGCATTTTTTCTTCATAACCGTACGTACGCTGGATTAGTGCGTACGTACGGTACCGCTAGCCCCTCCGTGCGTCCGCTAGCCAGCCGGCACCGTACGTACGCACTAAACCACCATACGTATGGTGCCCCCCAATTTCTATATAAACCTCCCTTTTTGAAACGTAACTCATTTCTAGAACTGAGTCAACTCAGAGCTGACTCAATAAGGGAGAGTGAGGGAGTGTCCGAGAGTGTAGCGGAGCCCTACCGGATCTCAGCCGTGGTCTTCATTGCCCGTGCCCGTCATTTGTCCACTCTTAGGTATTCATTTTGAGCCTTTTTTTTTCATTTCCTTTACTTTCTTTAGTAGCTTATTTTAGTTTCGTAGTTTCGTTAGATCCTTTAGCATAGATGGCTCCGCGGACCAAGAAGGTCTGTAGAGTTCCTGTGGCCTTTAATGCCTCCCGGTTTGTTGACGAGAAGGCACAGCAGAGATTTGACCAGATTTTCAGTAAGAGGGGCCCGGTGCAAGAGAGAGCGATGACTCTCGAGCACTTCACGGGTGAGCCCTATCTTTGAAGAGAGATGTTTGAGAGCCGGGGGTGGTTGAGATTAGCACAGTATAGTGGTCGGCATAGGACGGGTTTGGTCGCTGAGTTGATGGCTAACATCCGAGCATTGTCGGATGTTGCCGGAGATGAGCGTGTTGTTTCCACTGTTAGGGGTAAGACCATCACCATTACCCCAGCCACCTTTGCGAAGTTCTTCGATCTACCCCGGGTCTATGACCCAGCTTTGAGTTGGCCTCAGCAGGGTGAGGTAGAGCATGAGGTCATGGTAGCAGAGATTTGTGCACCCAGTACCCAGTGGATTTCTTCTCAGATTGAGAAGAAATTCCTTGCTCCGAGATACACACCGATGTTCGTTTTTACCTGCGGGTCGATCTTTTCGTTAGTGCGATGAGGAGAGGTGGGTAGGCGTAGAGGCCAATTACTCTATGCCCTGGGGACGGGTAGGAGTATTGATCTCCCCAGATATATGTTTGACGCTTTCTATGAGTCTGCGGCTTCGACGAAGCCGCAGGGGGCGCTACCATTTCCGGGGATGATGACCGAGTTGATTATGTGTGCCGGAGTGGCAGCCCCAGTCGATGATCCTTTAGCTTCGATAGCTTCACCCATCGCCCTGTCCACTCAGAACAGGGCGACGGGTCAGTTAACGGGTATTCAGAGACGGGCCGAGGCACTAGTTTAGGCCCAGCAGAGAGCACAGCAGCAGCAGCAGCAGGCCCCCGCAGAGGGAGAGCAGGTTCCAAGAGATCAGTAGCAACAGCCTCAGACTGAGAGCGAGCCACAACCAGCTCAGGCGAGTCCTATGTTTCAGGCAGTGGCCCAAATTATTGACCAGCAAAGTTCACACATTGAGAGACAGACTGCAGCCATCCAGGCGATGCAGCAGTCGGTTGATGGACTTCAGGCCACCTATTTAGAGCTCAATCAGAGGTGTGCGACTCTCGAGACTACACACACATCACAGATTACTGCTGTGCAGACAGTTTTGGGTGCCCAGATAGCAGAGCTCCAGGCCTCTCAGTCCAGGTTCCAGGAGGAGGTTAAACAGGAGCAAGCGAGACAGAGTCAGATGTTGACTGATATTTTGTCCAGACTTCCGCAGGAGGAGGAGACTGATTTCCCCGACTTAGCTGTGGGTGCTACTGACCTTACATCTCTAGGGGAGCATGATTTTCAGGATGATGATGAGTTTGGACTTACGCAGGGCAGAGTTTAGATAGCATCACATGCATAGTATCATTTGTATAGCATTTCATGTACATCCCATGTATACATTTTGTTCATTGATGTATCTAAAACTCTGCAATATTTTGATGTAGTCCATTTCAGTTTTATATAAGTATATACTTGTTTTGAGCTTACATGATATATTTCTTTTAGTGGATGTCAATTTCTTGTATAGACAGGTTCTTTTTCAGATATGATTTAGTGGATACTTTATCTTTGTCTATCACATGGTGGTAAGAGGTTGACGGTATTGTATGGCTTATCTCATTATGTACTTTCCATTGCTAGCATCCATGAGTGGTTTGTTGATTGACCTTTATTATTCATAGTGGATGTGTTGATTCTTGGTTTTCGAGTACCATGACATAACTTGAGAGTGTGCTATTTGAGATGAGAAGAGAGGAACATGTGCTTTTATTTTGCTAAGATTGATGCATTATCTCTCTATACTTAATTTCTTTATGGATTGTGCTTCATTCATGCTTAAGTAGAGGGGACCACCTTATTGTGCACAATTATGATGACGAGCATCAATCTTTACTACCTCTAGCATATTCATCTTTACATTAGTGGAGATTATTTCCCTGTGAGCTTTAGAGCATTTATCGCCTTTTTGAGCGTTTACATTTACTCAAGGATAAATTCTTCGCCCTCATTTAGTTCAATAGCTTCATTATGCTTGTATTTGGTTCATGAGTAGAGTTTTGATCTTAATATTGACACTTATATTCTATGAAATGCTTCAATTGTACAACTTTGGAAATGATCCCATACCATATTCTTCTTGATAGCCATTAGCCTTCCATTGCCAAACCATACATTTCCCTTGACCCTTGTTAACCTTTTGTTGTTATCATTTGAAAAACAAATGCAAAGTAACTTCTTCTCTTGTATCACAAAGGAACGCCTATGTGAGAAAAGAAAGTGTTGCTTCCTTGAGTCAAAAAAAAAAAAAGAGAGAAAGAGAGAGAGGGAGATCAATTTGGGAATTTCAACACAAAAAGTGCATTTTGAAGTATATATATATATATATATATATAAAAAGAAGAATGAAAGAAAAGAGAAGAAAAGAAGAATGGAAAAGGGAGTTCTATAAAAAAAAAAAGCGAAGAAAAGAAAGTTGATATGAAGGTATTTCGAGTAAGGGCAATGAGTAGAGAAGAGTGTATCAAATGATTCAAAAGGGGGAGAGTTGTAGTTGCTTTGCATTTACCATTTCATGTCTTGATCACACATGTTATGACCTTTTACTATCTCTTTACCCTCGCCTTTCACCTCTTCTACATTGCTATTTCCACCTTTACATGAATTGGTGATCCAAGTTGTATTTGATTGAAGTTTTCAATAGAGTATAAGCCTATTTCCTCAATTTCTTTGAATCAATACTTAACTTTGATTTTTCTTTCATGGAGCTATGCTAATGTCGATACACTCCTATCTTGTCGGTCTTTGCATTTGGTATGTTCACTTGATGTGCCTCTTTACATTTACTCTATTGTTGAACATACCATTGTGAGAACCATGTGGGTCTTTTAATTGAGAGTGTATTCCTAGTGAGGTTTGGATCAAAGCTTTAAAAGATGGATGTATGTTTAGAGATGTTTCGAATGGAACTTTTCATCATAATATTTCACACACTCACTTAAATCTCTCTTTTGCATGGCGTGTGGCATAATCTTATAAGTGTTGAGAAGTGAGAGTGAAATGCATTGATTGAAGCTTGATTAGTTGTTGTTCCTTAATCTCGTCTAAATGTTGCAACTCATAAAGGGATGTTTGTGGGTATCATCACTGTAAGCCCTCACGAAACACCACTCGTCCACTAGGGGTAACCTAGGGGTTCAAAGGCTTGATTCATATGCTAAATGCATCCAAAACTCCCCCGAAAGTGGAGATTATCTTCATTGTATATATTCTTGTTTTATTTCTTGTGTTTTTGCTAAGGACTAGCAAAAGCTAGGTGGGGGGTGGTGATTACACTTTAAAAAGTGCAATCTAAAGTCCCTAAATAGTTGTTGTTAGTCCAATTAGGTTGTATATATATTCTATTTTAGTATAATAAATGCCTTAATAAGTGATGGTGGGTTTTGTGTAGAAAAATGGGCGAAAAGTGGAGCAAAAAGGCCAAGTTATGCAGTTACCGTACGTACGGTAGGATACACTGTACGTACGGTGGTCCAAGCGTACGTACGGTATGTCCCACCGTACGCACGGCCCAGTTCCAGACCCAAAACTTTAGAGGATGGCATTTCGCGTAAGGCTCACCGTACGTACGGTGGTCCAACCGTACGTACTGTATGACCCGCCGTACGTACGCCTACAGCACCAGGAGCAAACTTCAGAGAGTGCAATTCAGCGTAGCCCCAACCGTACGTACGGTCTACTCACCGTACGTACGGTGAACAGTACCGTACGTACGGTACCGGCCCTGCCTGCGTGAATTTTGCAGCTGCATCACTTAAAAGAGGACGCGATTTTTGTATCTATCATTAGATTTAGCTTAAATTTTCTGTTAGGATTAGATATAGAGAGAGAAAGTGGGTTAGATCTATATTTCCTTGTATTTTCGCACATTTTCTCGCATTTTCCTTGTAAACAAACACCCATTTCTTCTTAATTCAATGAGAAGTCTTCAATTACTCTTGCTTACTCTTATGGAATCAAGTAGCTAAGCCTTCCTTGGATGCAATTGTGAAGATCTACCAAGAATCTTCAAGGTCTTCAATGGAGGTATATACACTTTAACGTTTCATCTCTTGAATTCTTCAAATTCATATCAATTGTGTTGTAATTCCTTAAAAAACTTAGATTCATAATCACTTTTGGTAATTTCTATGCACAATTCCTAAATTGGTATAGGTATTGCACAAATGATGATTTGAACCTAAGGCTTTTAGCAATTGATCATCAATTACAACCAATTGAGCATGAATCCCAACTTATACAGTCTAAATCTTCCGAATTAAGGTTCCGCGGAGTAAATCTTTAATTTGAGTTATAAAACCCTCCATTGGGACATTTGTAGAGAATTGGTAGCTTTGATCAATTGTATCCAAGCCCCTTTTATCAATTGTCACCAATTTAGCATAATTACTTTCAATTCTAGGTGTAATTAGCATAGTTCAAGTAGTTTACAACATACCTCCAACCAAACAATTTTCGGTCTATTTTTAGTATAGTTTCGATTTGTTAAGTAGCTCGCTAATTCTCCCCGTTTGTTGTTGGTTTCACTTTGTGCCACGCTTATATTGGGCTCGGTCCTTGGGAGAGAACGATACCGGGCTTCGCCGGTTTTACTTCGATTGACACCCGTGCTCTTGCGGGGAAAGCTGCAACTCAACGTGTATTTGGGAGAGCGAATCAGGTACTGTTAATACCTCTTGTGCCAAGCTTGAAAAAAACCATGGTCGACGCTTGTGTTAGGTCACTTCTTCTAACGTGCCTCAGTGGAAGGGTGTTTTTCATGCAATATTCGCCTGTAAACAGGGCCACCTCACAGTTGCAGTCTTCCAGACAAGATTGGCGACAAATCTTCTTCCGACATTAATGCTTTAAAATAAGGAGGTTCTTCCCCAGTCAGATTCTCCGTTGGAGTAATAGTACACGAGGATGCGATTTCTTTATCTCCTTTGCACGATCCTGTTATGAGGTTTCTCTTGCGCCTTTAAACAGATCTCCATCTTCCCTATACTTAATCAACTCCGGACTTATAATCACTGTTTTTAAAATATCAAAACTGAAGCTATTTTTCAAAAGGACTTAAAACATTCTTCACAGATTACCAACCAACCTGTTTTCTAAAAAACCCTCTCTTAAAGAAGTTTTCGAAATTTTTTCAAAATCCCTAAGTTTAACCTTCTAATTTTAGTTGGTTTTTGGTGACCTAATTCACCTTAACAAACTTAGGTGACGACTCTAAACATTTTTTTCAGAAGCCCTTATTCAAAATTAATTTTTAATTCAAACCTAGTCGCACTCGTCTAGGAGTGCAACATATAAAGTGAAAAAAACGAGATGCAACATATAAAGTGATTCCGAATGAATGAATTATGCACTTTGGAAAAAGCTTTTCCAGGCATGGGTGATGATCCTATAAGAACATAGAGATGATTGCAGACTAAGAGAAAGCAAATACTAGAGGTGAGATTACAGCGAAGTAATTGCAGGTATTCTTAGGTCCATCATAGTGAAGTAATTGCAATCTGTCAGGTGGATTGGGAAGGAGGATTTCAGCAACTAGGTATTGTTAGGTCCATCACAGAATTTCAGCCGACCACCGGACAAACGATTATAGTTTCCACATTTTTTTGTGTGGTAGAGCACAATACATGTACTCCAAATTGGCCCCCTCGAAATTCTCAAGCTTGAAAATTAGTATACAGGAGTAAAATGGTAAAAACCCATTCAGGCCTTATAGCCAAAACTTCACCTAGTTGGTTTAAAAAGGTGAATTGTATTGAAGCCGCGACGTCCGTGCAGTACGACATTGACGGTGGTAGGGGACGGTTATATTTTAGGCCCACCACGTACTGCTAGTGGGTGTGACTGTGAATGCTGACGCTAATGAGCTGAGACAAAGAGGACCCACGAGCAGAAGATTTTTGTGATTATATGCACAAACAGGGCTGAAATTTCTGACTCCTCTCCAATTCTTTGATTTAGATCGGGAATCGTAAGGTTGGTTTCATGCATTATATGACCTCAACATTACGGATTCTAAATAACGGAAACAATCTCTCCCAACATCATATGATCCTCTCCAAAACTAACAGTAACAGGAGCCTCATGCAGGGGCTACCCTTAGTCTAGTTTCTGATCTTTAGATAAAATGGTATAGTACAAAGGTATATCTTAAATTAGAACAATATAGTTTCATTGAGATGAATACTTTTTGGACAAACTATATGTGCGATTTTTACATCAAGAAAGGAAATAAAATTACATAATATTTAAAGAAAACTATATACATATATAAAAGCCACAATTACTTTAATTTCCTTTTTCAAATATTAGAGTTCACATGGAGGTAGTACTAGTAGTTGGACATGGAGGAATTGGTATCTCAGTAATTCCTTCTAGCATTAAAACTACACTCTTCATGGTGGGACGAAGAGCTGGCTCGTCTTGAATGCACCAAAGTCCCACTTTAACCATGTTCTCCAAGCTCTTCTTGTCAACTTCTTGATCAGCACCCACAAGCTTGCTCAACTCTCTCCCAACAAAGCAAGTATAGCCCCAGTTAGAAAGAACAATCTGATCTGGTTCTAATACATTAACCTCCAAGTTCCTTCTGCAACAAACTATTTCAAACAGCACTATCCCATAGCTGTAAACATCTGCCTTCACCGATATCGGGGTGTTTCTCTGCCACTCAGGAGCCATGTATCCCCTTGTCCCTCTGACTCCTGTAAAGGTCCTTGTTTGATCAGGCATCAACAGCTTGGCCAACCCGAAGTCAGAGATCTTAGCAGTCCAAAAATCATCCATCAATATGTTTTGAGGCTTTATATCGCAATGAATAATAGGAGCATCACACTCTTCGTGTAGATAAAGGATCCCTCTCGCAACCTCTAGCACAATTCTCACTCTCTCATTCCAATGGGGCCGCCTTTCAGCTCTGAAAAGAAGATCTGCAAGGGAGCCATGACTCATGAATTTGTAAACCAAAAGCCTCTTAGAATCCTCGACGCAGTAACCAAGCAACCGGACTAAGTTCCTGTGATGGGTTCTCCCGATTGCTCGCATCTCTGCCCGAAACTCCATTTCACCTTCTTCCACGACCTTTTCAAGTCTCTTCACTGCAACAAGATTTTTACCTTTGTTCAAAGTCCCTTTATAAACTGCTCCAAAAGAGCCCTTTCCCAACTCTTCTTTGAACCCATTGGTTGCTTTTTTGAGCTCATTGTACGAAAACAATCGCAAGGTGAGCTCCCCCGTGAGGCCCAAGTTGCCATACTCTAATAGCCTTTGGTACCTCAACACCCTAAATTTGTAAACAAAAAGACCAGATATCGCAAGGGCAGCACATGAACATGTTATTAAACCTATAGTTACAATAAAAATCAGCATTACCGCTTTTCTGCTCGTGACCACAACTGGTGGTGCCGGTGGCTTTGCGAGCCTAGGAGTGGTCCAATTCTCACTCTTGATGCTTCTCATACCCACCTTCAAGAAAGCAGTCGAACTAGACTGTGATGCATCTGTTGATTTTCTTCTCACATATCTGAGTGGAAGCCTTTGTTTATTGCAAGTGCTACCCTCATACAGTGCTGCCCCGCAATTGCAATCCTCCAAACACGACTTCTTGCAATCATCCATGGAAATTTTCTCGGCAGTATAAGGACGGTCTCCCCATGTCATACGCTCCATGGTAGTGATGTTGTAAAAGGCTGTATTTTCCTTCCCAGATCTGCACCCTTCTTCAGAAAAGTTTCTCTCGCAGCCAAGAAAACTCTGATTGGGATTGATAAAATCGGTGCCAGGAAGACACAGACAAAATGGCTGATTGTCATTGAATGTGCAAAAGCTGTTGAACCCACAGAAACTTTTTACTTCGCAGGGATTTTTCAATGATTCCCACTCAATTGACACAAAGGATTCAACAGTCCCCTCAAAGGTATGAGAGTAGAGTCTGAAAACTCCATCAACATCAAGTGTCGCACGATAAGTGATCGTTTTGTTGTTGTTGTTGTTGGTGTTAATTGACATTGACTGATAATGCAACCAGGCAATTATGTCCAAATCTGTGCTATTTACGATGGCTAGGAAGCCTGTATCATTGAGATAAAGGTGAAACTTGAAGGCTCCTCCTCCATGAGTGTCCGAATTCCAGTAAGCATCCCCTGGCGTGTCTCCGGTGTTTAACGGGTACAGAACAAGGTTACCATCATCCTGCATCTTCAGATGAAACCGCCCAGTTGAGCGGTTAGTCTCTGATAAACTAGAGAGCAGCTCACTACCAGATGACAGATTCTGGCCTCCTAGCATGGTGTCCGTCGGACTATCAAAAGTCTCCCAGATGACTTCAGAATCCTTGTTGTATAGAACAAAATTGCCAGAATCAAGCATAGAGGCAGACGCAGCAGATTCCGTAGAATTCGCTATGAGTTTCTCTTCTTGCTCAGTTCTTAGAACAAGTTTCCCGTCCGTGGTCAGCTCCACTGTTGCACTGGAGGTAATTGGTAGATCATCTCTACTTGCAGTCCATACGATAACCCTCTTACTGGAATTGCGCAGCAACCAAATTCCAACAAAAAAACCGCTGCCTTGTGTGTAGAAACCAAATTCAAATAGGCCAGAAGAAGAGGGCCATGACGTGGGGTGAGTTGTGGGGAAAAGTGAAGAGCCTAAATTTATAATCTTGCTTGAATGATTTTGTTTAGCTTCCCCACTTGCACATAGCAATGGAAGAATAAGCAAGAAAATAGCAGATCCAAAAGCCATGGAAGGAGGTGGAGGAGAAGAAGAAATTTGACAGAATTCTTTTGAGTAGTTACGTTTTCGTATAAGATGAACACCCTGTCTATAAACTAATTGAGATTAGACCGATCAATTCCTCAGCATGATCTGATGGCGCTATTGAAGAAAAGTAGAAGTTTCTCTGTCAAGTGAAATGCCAAAAATGCGAATAATATATCTCTATTGACGGACTTAGAAAGAGTGTCAAGTCTTCCTCTAAGGACAGCCACAAACGGACAGCAAACCACATTGTTAGAAATAATTACCCGACACATCTGCCGAATGAAATGGTCAGATTTACTTCATTTTTTTCGTTATTCTACGTCTCAGATTTTGCATGGTACCATTACTTTGTAAACAACTCGCCCGGAGAAAAATAAAATCCAACTGCCGAATGAAATGAGCAATTTGATTACCTTTTAATTTATTTTAACTTGTTACCTTTCAACTGTTGAGGTATCGCAAGTTGGTCCGGACATTAAGTTAAAAAAAAAAAAACCTATTTTTCTCTCAGAGGCAATTCATTAATTTGCACAATGACTAATGACAGTAACATTCTTTGTGGTTGCTTTTTTCATATAAAAGTGAACCTAGGTTTCTATCTAAAGTTCTAAACCCAGACAGCATCAGTCATGCGAAATCCCTCAATTTGATCTGAATGTGGATGCATGACTTCTGAGGAAAAAGTAGAAGTTCATTTATCAAGCTGGATGCCAGCTGATATAAAGAAATATCTTAATCAACTTGGCTTGACTTTACAAGACTGTCAAGTCGTCCTATAAACACAACCACAAACGAAAAGCAAATATCACTGTCAAATTTTAATAAAAGTATGTGTTATCTATCACACTTATCTCTGATAAAAGATGAAAACAACTGGGTAAGGTGGGTGTGGGTGTGGGTGTGGGAAGAAAATGTACGACGGTTTTAGCGTGCTTAAGAAATGCCTACATGCGTAGTGTTGGATTATATTTGCAGCAGCTCTATAATCATTAACGCAAAGAAATAAAGACAATCACAAGCTAATTTTCTGCAGTAAAGCAAAGGAAGAAGGGGCAGAACAGAGGCAGCAAACTCGCTCCAGATGTTTTCTATTTCATTCATGTACATACATACAACTTCTTTTCGTTGTATTCATACTTCATCATTATGCCATCTAATCACAAAACATATGGACCAATTTCCTTTTACATAAACTAATTACTCTTAACTTTTAACATAACAAGACATAACTAGAGTTAAAAATAAGTTTAGTGGACTGTTTAGCAACATTATATTCTTAGTACATCATTACATCAACACGCAGGCATTTTTTTTATTTTTTTATTTATCATGAATCTAATAGGGAAGGAGATGGAGGCGGGGGGACTGGTATGTCCATAGTCCCTTCCAACATCATAGTGACATTCTTCATTGGAGGGCGCAGGTTCGGATCATCTTGAATACACCACAAGCCGACCTTCACCATTCTTTCCAACATCTTCAAATCCACCACCTCTTCATCTTCAGCAAGCTTATGCAACTGTCCGGCCACAAAGGACTTGTATACCCAAGTAGATAGAATTATCTCATCAGCAGTTGAAACATTGACCTCTATGCTGCTCCTTCGACAAATAACCTCCAATAGCACAACCCCGAAACTGTAAATGTCAGCTTTCGCTGATGCCAAGGCATTCTGCTGCCATTCAGGTGCTAAGTACCCCCCTGTCTCTCTTCTTCCTCTGACTCCAGTATTAATGGATTCAATTTCATTTGGCATTACAAGCTTTGCTAGCCCAAAATCAGATATCTTGGCAGTCCAAGAATCATCCATCAGTATGTTTCGAGGCTTTATACCACAGTGAATGATACAGCCTTCACACTCTTCATGGAGATAGAGAACCCCTCTGGCAACATCTAAAGCAATCTTCACCCTTTCTCGCCAACTGGGATGCCTCTCAGCCTTGAACAAAAGATCTGCAAGTGAGCCATTGCTCATGTACTCATAAACAAGAAGCTTCCTTGAGCCGTCAACACAAAAGCCAAGCAATCGAACTAAGTTCCTGTGGTGTGTTCTTCCAATTGCAGTTATCTCAGATTGGAATTCCTTCTCTCCTCCCTTTTCCAAAACTTTTTCTAGTCTCTTAACAGCAACACTTTTGTTACCTCCAGATAAAGTCCCTTTATATACTGTTCCGTAAGAACCCCTTCCCAACTCTTCTTTGAAGCCATCCGTTGCTTTTTCCAGCTCGTCATAAGAAAACGATCGCAAAGTAAACTCTTCAAATGGGCCTAAATTTGCATTTTTCGACAGCTTCCTATACCTATGAACTCGGTGCCTGTATACGAAGAAACTGAATAAAGCAATAGCAAAACACAGGCAAGCAATGGAACCCAAACTTACAGCAAGAATTAAAATCAGATCTTTCTTGTTTTCGATCAAAACTGTTTGACTGCTTGGAATATCCGGGCTATGGTGTGGAATTTCAACTGTTCCCAAACTAATCTTGACAAAAGCTGTAGCCGTATTGTTCACATTTATTGTACCATATCTGAGTGGAAGCTTATATTTTCTGCAAAGCTCGCTGAAATAGAGTGCTGCCCCACAATTACAATCTTCCACGCAAGACTTCCCACAACCATCCTTCTTCATTAATACGACGGAATAAGGATAGTCTCCCCAGCTTAAATTTTCTAAAGTAGCGAAATTGTAAAACATCACCGAATCTTCTTTATTGTTTCTGCAACGATCTTCACTGAAATTCCTGTAGCAACCCAGGGACTTCTTGCCGGGGTCGACAAAAGCAAAACCAGGATAACAATAACAGGCAGCTTCACCGCCTTTCCTTGAGCAGTAACTGTTAATGCCACAGAAACCGAGGACTTGGCAACGATCCTGCAACTCCGACCATTTAATTGACACAATCGAGCTCATATTGCTCGCAAACCTGTGTGAATACAACCTAAAGATCCCATCAGCATCAAGTGTTGCGCGGTAAATAATTGTGTCGTTTTCACCATTGGAGGAGCTGTTCACCAAAGTGTGTTCATTCAAACCACCGTCACTAAGGCACAGTAGGCCTCTCCGGTTAAGATTCAGCTGCAGATATTGTGGACCAAGTGTCCCAGAGGACCAGTAAGAATCATCACTCGCATGAGAGCTGTTTACCGGGTAAGCAACCAGATTTCCATCCCCCTGCATGCTAAGAAAGAAACGACCACTTGAGTGATCTGAGCTTGACACACTAGAGACCAAATCCATACCGGACGACAGATTCTGACCTCCTAATATGGTGTCGGTTGGGAAACGAAAGCTTTCCCAAATAACATGAGATTCATTCTGGTAGAGCACAAAATTGCCGGAGTCAAGCATAGAAGCGGAGATTGCACGCTCGGGAATATCAGCGATTGACCATTCGAGGCCTTGTTCGGTACGAAGAATGAGCTTACCATCTGTGGTAAACTCGACTGTTGAATTTGACGACACGGGCGGGTCATCTCGATTTGCAGTCCAGACAATAATTTTATCTGGCTGGCCAAAAAGCCATATTCCAACAGCAAATCCATTGCCTTCTGGGTAGAAACCGAATGCAAAAAGGCGGGAAGGAGAAGGCCAAGAAGTTGGGTGAGTTCTGGCAGAGAGAGATGAGCCCACACTAATTAGATTGGAGGACTTTTTTTGAGCTTCTACAGCTGCAGAGGTCAGAAAGAATAACAAGAACATAGCGAGCAGAGAAGCCATGAGAGACCGAAAAACAGTGAGACGCAGATAGAGAGACAGAGAGAGAGTAATTTGTCACTTGAGAAGCACTAAAAAAAAAAATAATTGTGAAGGTTTATAAAATCTACTTCTCCGAAAAGCACATGAAAAGAAAATTGTATACAAATAGAATTTTAGAATTTCTATACATTTTAGGACTGAGATTCTTTCCATTAGGATTTGGATCTTCTCTTTCCATGTTTGGAATGACGATTTCTATTTTATTGATTGAAATATTAATATTTTAGCTAAAATAAAAATAATGAATTTGAATGAATTGACTTAAAATTTATTTAAAAGTAAAAAATTATATGATTACATATAAGGAAATAAAATTTAATATAAAATGACAAATTTTGATAAAATATCTTATAAAACTTTATCTAGTACATTGATTGATGAAATGAAGATTTTCATACCATCTTAATCTCTCTCGAGTATGAAGAGGCTCATTTCAATTCATAAATGTGCAGACACCTCAAAAATAATAATCCCATGAATAATTGTGAAGGTTTATAAAAGACGAGAATTTCCTCCAGCATAGGTTCGAAGAAGTACTCCCACCTCATATACATGGCAGTACACTAAATTGTCATGTATTAAAATTATATTATTAATCTACTTAAATTCTTTTTAGATTCTATCATGGGATTATTATTTTTGTTAAATATATTCAAATAAAAAATAAATATATGAAGTATAGAGATTTTCTTTAATCTGGATTGTAGGAATTCTTATTGCTTTGTGCATGTGGCATCATGGTACATAGAATCTAGAAAAAAAAAAAAGTTTAAATAGCTTAATAATAGAAGTTACCATGTGACGGTTTAGTATGTTGCCACATACATAGAGTAAAAGAAATTTCTCCAACCTATATTGGAGGAAATCCTTGTCCATATATGAATAAATAGCCAAATAGTATCCTGTCATATACGCAAGACAATAGAAATTTTTACAACCTCAGTTGAAAAAAATCCATATTTGTTTATAAAACCTACTTCCTCAAAAGAAAAGAATGTGAAAAGAAAATATTACGACTAATGTATATAAATAAAATTTTTATACAAAACTTTCATATAAAATGGTGCGATTGCTTATACCTACATCATTTCGATCGAAAACATCTATTGCTTTGGCTCATATTTCAAAATACCACTTTTACATGTGAAGATTTTTGTATAAAACTTACCCAAAAAAATGATTTCTGTATAAAATTTTTGGTAAAAATAAAACTTCCAAAATTCTAATCTTATGGGAAAAAGAAACACAAACTCATAATCTCAACATAATAGCAATGATAATTTTATAATTAAAAATCTTTTTAAAAGGTGATTTTTTTTTTTAAAGTAAAAAGCCTCAGTTAAGCATTATCATTTTGTACAAAAAATTTATATATTTTTTGTGCTTGTATAGTAGTACTCAAAACAAAAACTTATATCCTAATTAGTCAATACATGTGGTCCTAGTCTTTAGATCCGTGTGAACTTAAGAAGCGTCCTTTGAACCTATTTTCCTCTAGACCCTACTTTCTAAATGCTAACGTTGATAAATGCGTGAAATGACAAAAAAAAAAAAAAAAAAGAGCACTTCTTAAGTTCACATAAAGGGGCGGCTCGTGTTTGACTTCTATTTCACAAAAACGATATACACAAAACAAAGAAATGGAGGTGACTCGCGGTCATGCGTTTGATTCACTCATGTTGTCGATATAAGAGAAAGAGATGTAAGAGAGAGAGAGAGAGATTTCAATGCTAATTTAATAAAACTAAATAAATATAAAATAAATAAAATAACTAAATACAATATATAATAAAATTAGTTCTTTTGAAACTGTTAAATAATAGTTAGATAGTTTTTCTCAAACTATTAAGAATAAATTTTCTTGATCATCTAAGAGGGTTAGATATTCTTAATCACCTAAGATTTTATTTCTATCATAGAACAAAATATAAAATATAATTTGAACTGAAATATTTTACCTACACTCTTTATTTTCTTCTCTCTCATTTTCTCTCTCTCTTTTCTTCTTATCTCCTTCTTCTCTATTTCTCAAACTCTATTTATAGACAAAAAAAATGCACAGTAATAGAAGAAAAATGTCAATACTCACGTTATAGTTTAAAAAGTTATCCATAAATAGTAATATCACTGTTTCCATGAACAGTGATTTAACACTCCCCCTAGATAACTTTTACAACAAAATATGCTTCATTTCTTGCTAAGAAAAACTCAATGAAAAAAAAACTGAACAAAAGAAAAAGAGTGCAATATTTTTACGCAGAATGGTAAGATATGGGTGCGTTAAAACTGCCTCATTAAAACTTTGCCAAGAAAAATTCTATGAAAAAAGAATACAGTATGTTACTCTCCCTCATTCATACATCTGGTATGAAGTTGATAGCTTCAATTGTTCAGTATGAAAGGATTTTCAAACAACATATGCAAATATTGTGTACTAATTTCTTAAATATTGTAGTTGGAAATGCTTTAATAAATAAGTCTGCCAAGTTATTACTTGAACGTATCTGTTGAATATCAATATCACCGTTTTTCTAAAATTCATGTGCATAAAAGAATTTTGAAAAAATATACTTCATTCTGTCAGCTTTGATATAACCTCCCTTAATCTATGTAATACACGCGACATTTTTTTTGTATAATATTGTTAAGGTATCTTTGATTGTAGATAATTCGCAACTTTTTTTAATATGTTGAATCATGAATTTTAGCCATATGCACTCGCGGTTTGCTTCATGAATTGCAATTATCCCAAAATAATTTGAAGAAATTGTAGTTAATGTCTGATTCACAAATTACCAGAATATATCAGTATTACCATAAGTAAACACATACCCAGTTTAAAGATTGAGCTTTACGTGCATCAAAAAGGTAGCCAGCATCTGTATGGCCAATTAATTCAGATTGTGACTCCTTTGAATAGAATAAGCTCATATCAGTTGTCTATCGTAGGTAACGCAATATGTGCTTAATTCCTTTCCAATGTGTTTGTGTTGGTGTTAAACTATATCTTGTTAACAAATTGACAGAAAATGCTATATCTGGTCTTGTATAATTTATAAGATACATAAAGCACCAATTGTATTAAGATATGGTATTTCAAGACAAAGAAGTTCTTCACCATCTTCTTAAGGACGAAAATAATCTTTCTGTACATCTAGTGAATGGATCACCATTGGAGAACTTAATGGATGAGCTTTATCTATGTAAAACTTCTTCAAAACCCTTTCAACATATGCCAATTTATGGATAAGAATGCCATTTGATAAGTGATCAATCTGTAATACAAGACAAAACTTTGTTCTTCCAAGATCTTTCATTTCAAACTCCTTTAAATAATTAACAGCTTTAGTAACCTCTTTAGAAATTCCGATCAAATTCAATTCGTCAACATAGACTGCAATTATAACAAATGCGGATTCTGATTTCTTAATAAATGCATGAGCAAATTGTATTGTTCACATATTCTTCTTTCAAGATATATTCACTTAGACGATTGTACTACATGCAATCGGATTCCTTTAACCTATATAAAGATCTTTGAAGCTTGATAGAATATGCACTTTGAGATTTTGACCTATTTGCTTCAAACATTTTAAATCCTTCAGGAATTTATATATATATATATATATATCATTATCTAATTCACCATATAAGTAGGCTGTCACTATGTCCATTAGACGCATATCCAGTCCTTCTGAAACTGACAAATAAAACAAGAATCTAAATGTAATTACATCAATTACAGGAGCATAAGTCTCATCATACTCAATGCCAAGTCTTTACGAGAAATCTTGTGCTACGAGTCGAGCATTATATTATACTATTTCAATTTTCTCATTTCGCTTTCTTACGAATACCCATTTATATCCAATTGGTTTCGCATCTTTAGGTTTGTGGACTACAGGTCTAAATACTTTACGTTGTGCTAATGATTGTAATTCTGTCTCAATCACTTCTTTCCATTTTGGCCAATCAATTCTACATTCGTCTACTGTTTGTGGTTCAGTCTCTTCATTACTTCTAATAATACCAAGAGCTACTTTAAATGAAAATACGTTGTCGACAACCATCTTATTTTTATTCCGGCTTTCTCTTAGATTCATATAACTTATTAAGATCTCATTATTTTCAAGTACCATATCACTTATAGAAGATATCTCTTCAGGAAGTTTTTCTTCTGGGAATTCTTCTTCAAGATGCTATTCTTCAGGAAGTTTAAATCTTGTGTTCTCTTCAGGAGTACCAACTTGCTTATGCATTTTTTCTTATGTCTTTCTTTTTTTGGGAACAATGTATTTTGCACCGATAGGCCTCCCACACTTCAGGCATGTTTTAGATTAATTTGTTGTTGTATTAATAGATTGTCCTACAGGGACATCAATACATGCTAAAGTATTAGCAGCTAGTATATGTGATTTTGTCACTTTTTGTGTCGGTGAATGCATCAGGCAATTGATTCGCAATTGTCTGTACATGAATGATTCTGTGAATTTCAAATTAACATTACTTGTTCGACAATTAAGATGAACCATTGTTGACACATTCTTACTAAACTCTCGTTGCTTTTTTAATTGCATCTTTTCTCCCCCTAGTGGTAGGAAGACTGACTCATGAAAATGACAATCCACAAATGTGTCTTGAAGACATCACCTGTTAGGGGTTCCAAATATCTAATAATAGATGGAGAATCAAAACCAACATAAATTTTAAGACGACGTTGGGGACCCATTTTAGTACATTGTAGGGGTGAAATTGAAATATGTACAGCACAACCAAAAATTCATAAGTAAGAAATATTTGGTTATTAACCAATGATAAGTTGTAATGGTGAGTACTAATAATAAGTAGTTGGTCGAACTCTAACTAATGATGCAGCATGCATTATGGCATGTCTCCAAGTAGAAACAAGTAATTTTGTTCTCATAAGTAAATGTCGAGCTATCAATTAAAGGTATTTGATAAAAAAAATTCAGCTATACCACTTTGTGTATATGTGCAATAGGATGTTCAACATTTATTCCTATAGACATGCAATAATCATCAAAAATTTGAGATGTAAACTCATCAGTATTATCCAGTCGTATTAACTTAATCGAGTAATCTGGAAACTGTGTTCGTAATATGATGATTTAAGCAAGAAGCCTAGCAAATGCAACGTTATGAGTAGAAAGTAAACAAACATATAATCATTGAGTGTATGTATCAATTAAAACCATAAAATAACGAAATGGTCCACATGGTGGATGTATCGGCCAACATATATCCCCTTGAATTCTTTGTAAAAAGATTGAGAATTCAACTACTACTTTTGAAAAGGATGGTCTTACAATTAATTTATCTTGTGAACAAGCATGACATATATAATTATTTGACAAAAGAATCTTTTAGTTCTTTAGCAGATACTCATAAGAGTTCTCAATTATTCAACGCATCATCGTTGATCCCGGATGAGCAAGATAATCATGCTAAAGTATAAAATTATTTGGATCAAAGCACTTCTGGTGCATCACTACATGTGATTCATCAACTTTTTTTAGAAGAATAATATAATCCAGAAGATAATACAGCAAGTTTCTCTGATATGTATTTCTTTCCTGAAATATAAAAAATAATATAGAGTTGTTCTACATTATTTTCATTTGTCGTCTCAATATGATATCTATTACGACGTATATATTTAAAACTAATCAGATTCCTTATAACTTTAGTAGAATATTTTGCATTATTAATGCATAGTTTTGTTCCTCTTGCTAATATTATATTGGCCCTTTTGGAGCATTCAATTAATTTTGTTTTGTACTAGAGATTATATTGACATTAGTTTCAAGTAATGTCAAGTGTAAGAAATATTTTTCTTTCAATGAATTGTGTGCGTTGTTCCACTATCTACAGCACATGTGTCTTTACCATTCATTTTAATCAACGCGTTGATACGATCTATGCCTTCATATAATATATATATATATATATATATAAAGTTTCAATTTTAGTAACTAAATAGTACTAGAAATTGTAAATATAATGTATAGCGCTATGCATCATCAATTTAATAATCAAATGTGTAAAAATTATTTCTTCAATAAAAATCTATAATATTTAACCGTACTACAGGTACATGACTAATGAAATTTCTTTATAATTCTTAGGAGGTTTATTCTATAAACTTTTTTCTTTTTCAGAATTATGGTGTTTTATTTTTAAACCTTATGTAATACCTCTTACGTTAATTTTCACTACCATGACCATGGCCACGTCTGCGACCACATCCGCTAAATGAGATTACATTCACTTCAAGAAATGAAACAAAACTAGTAGGTTAGGACTGATGAAATAAAACTAGTAGGTCGGGACTGATGATTTTGTCATTAGCAACAAAAAGACATGATATCAATTCAGAATATTTTTTCTGAATTAATACTCTAAATATTACTACTGCTGAAGCATTCAATAATAACACAATGGTATACAATGGTAAATCAAAATAGGCAGTAGCCATAATAAGTATAGTGAAATAATAGCAGTAACATAAATAAAGCAGTAGCAGGCGACAAATTGACTTTATAAAGTAACAATAATTAAATGAACAGTGTGTAGATCTTAATAAGCATTCTACATGAATGCTTAATTTAATTGCTAACAATACAAAATTTGACAATCATAAGTTAATGATCATGTAAGATATCTACCAAACATATTAATGTTAAGTGGATGTTATGATAAAAGATTATTTATTATATAATTACTATACAATCACGTAGCAAACTCACTGTTTATGAATAATCATTAACAGTAAAAGTACTATTGATGCATAGTATTTATATACCATTTATCAATATATATATCACTATTTTTGTCTATATTATAACTTTTAATTCAGACATTAAAATATAGTCAAGGCACATGACTATGAAAAGCTTTTGAAATAAAGGTTTCAGATTTATAAATATCATAAGCCAAAACTTTAAGATATGAGAGAAATAAACCAACAAAATTTTAAAATATAACTATTCATCACTATTCAACAAAGTGTCGAAATACGACCATTTATCACTATTCAACCTTCAATCGAAATACAAATTATGCGATGAATTGAAGAGTGAACAGTAAATAACTCACTGAAATATTAATTATACATAAAATTAAATACCATTACATATATAATAAAGTACCTTCCAGATATAAAGAATGACACAATTATATTGTTTAGGAGTATTTAGAATATCATGTTGATAACGTATTATAAAACTAAATGAATATAAAGTAAGCAAAATAACTAAATACAGTATAGAATAAAATTAGTTCTTCTGAAAATATAAATAATAGTTAAATAGTTCTTTTAGAACTATTAGGGATAGATATTTTTTATCACTCAAAAAGATTAGATTTCTTGATCATTTAAAATTTTATTTCTATTATAAAATAAAATATAAAATACAATTTAAATTGAGATAGTTTACCTATACAATTTATTTTTTTCTTTTTCTCTCTTTCTTTCTTTCTCTCATTCTTCTCTATTTCTCCTGCTCAATAATAAAAGAACACAATACTGAGAAAAAAAATTGTCATTACTTACGTTGTTCAAAAAGTCGTCTAAACAGTAATTTCACCGTTTTCATAAACAATGGTTTAACTTGTAGTCATTATTCTAGCCTAATCCATAGAGGACTTGGCATTGTCATCTTCGTGAAGGTACGAACAAGTGACCCCACATGGCACGCGCAGAAGATGCTCAAAGGTCCCACCTGCTATGCGATAGTCATCAATTCATGCCTCATATTTTCTTCTTCCCATTAGGGGTGTTCACATTTGGACAGACCCTACAATCACAGACGGAACCAATTTCGTTGAGATTGACCGTGGTAAAAACAATTTGAATTTTGATAGGTCTAAGGTAAAAAGAAATTTGAGTTTAAAGGGAACCAAAATATAAAAAAATAAAAATTGAATTTTAAAAGGTTAAGATAAAAAAATTTTAATTTTGAGTGTCAAATATCTTATTTTTTTATTATAAATACTCAAAATTTATAAAATTTAAACAAAATTTTATCAAAATAGGTAACGCCATGCCCCAACTGTCTTAATCTACTTCGGTCCCTGCCTACAATAAAGTCCTAGTCGCGTGTACGGAAGAGAATTCTGATACTGAGATTGGGTAAATTTCTTAAGGACATCCAAGTGACGATGGAATATGAACTTTTTTCCCAACGCCTTGGCAGTAGAAACCAGAATGACTATTGGATTCTTTTTCATAAAGCATACAAGTACAATAATATTAGAATATTCAGGTGGGTATTTTTTTTTATTTTTATAACTAAATGTCTAATTTTAAAACTTGCGTAGTTTTTTATCCCACATATACCAAATAATTTCCGTATCAAAGGGGTAGTCCCAAGAATATTAGGCTATGTTTGGTATAAAAAAAATAAAAAAGAATGAAAAGAGAATGGAATGGAATAGTCATTCTTATTTCTTTATTTGGCAATATCAATGAACAATACTAGAGTATAATGAAATAAAATTTATATATGATATGAAAATTTAATATTATGTCTATACAAAATATTAGTAATATATAATATTTAATTATTAAATATTATTAAGCATTTGTAATGATGGTGGTGGCGACGGTGACAGCAGCGGTGATTTAATTATTAAATATTTTTATAAATTTTCAACTTCTTAAATTTTTAAATTTTTTAAAATAAAATAATAATTACCAAACATGTTTTATATTTTTTAAAAGAAATTTGACAACAAAAATTCTACTAAAATTTTTTTTATGCTGTTTTATGTGAAAATAAAATGACTATTCTCACTTTTGAAATAGAGAATGGTCATTCCAATAAAATGTGAAAATGATCGTTTCATGAGAATAACCATTCTAACTTTAAATAGTGATACTAAATAAAAAAAATAAAAGTAAAAGTAAGAATGATCATTTTATTTTATTATACCAAACATAACATAAAAGTGAATATGTGGTACATGATAGAGATACATGTATGTATCCCTGTAAGAAGTTAAAAAGTGGCACCAATGAACCACATGGGTGATCCAGTGGTCAACTGGATCATGAGATTTAAAGTTCATCTTTCTTCACACATTCTATGGCAATCATAAATAATTTTAGAGTAATATTATACATAAATTAATTTTTAATTTACTTTTTCATCCACAAAATATAATGTATCTTCACATTAATAGATATATGTGTAACTTATTCATTTTATGTCTTGTGAATAAAAAAATAGTTAAAAATTAATTTATATATAATATTTTTTTTTATACAATGAATAAAGTTTACTTATTTCGTATGCAACGTTATGAAATGAACAAAAGGGTGACACCAATGATGAAGACCACCAAAAATAAAAAACTTCATAAATGGTTTAGAGGAGTAAGCTACTGCAACCACAAAAAGGAGCAAAACAATAACAATGTCCATAAGGAATTTTTTTGTTTTTTTTAATGATATTGCGGTTAGAGTGTCCTGCGGGCCACCTTGTTCGTCCTTCCGCTCAATTTCGCGGATGGATGACTTAAAATAAAAACGAGTCAAATTTGCGAACTGGCATGGTCAAATTCGTGAACTGGTAATGAATTGGTTTTTAAATCAATAAACACCGCTGCAGGCCTATTTTTATGGTACACCAAAACCTTGACTTTTTGTATCATGTGTACAAATCAGAGATTATTTGGGTGATTTAACAGGTGGTAGGCTCCACCTTATATCCGTGCTCTTAGAACACAATTTTTCCTACGAATAAAGCGACCATTGTTTAAAGTTTGTCTTTAAACATTATTAAATTAGACCTTCCAACAAGGCTTTTAGTCGGTCATTAATTTTATTTAACTTTGTTTTAAACTATATAAAATATTATAGTATTATAAAAATATTTTTACAAACACTACAAAAGACAAGTATAATATTTATGCTAATGTATAAATATAATATATATATATATATTTACAAAGACATGTTAGGTGAACTTTTATTATCAATTTTTTTGACAAAACACGCTCTTTGTATTCGTTCGTACTGGCGCTTTATATGACTTAAGTCCTGACCATCTTACATGAATTTTTATATTAATTCCATTTTCGGTCCAGTTAAAGAGTGTAGTTTTAATGCCACAATCATTACTGAGATACCAATCCTTCCATGTCCAAGGACTAGTGTTACCTCCATGTGAACTCTTAATATTTGAAGGAAATTAAAGTAATTTTGGCTTTTATAGAGTTTTCTTAAATATTATGTAGTTTTATTTCCTTTCTTGATGTAAAAATCGAATATATCGTTTGTCCGCTAATAGCTTAATAAGGATTCATCTTAATGAAACTATGTTGTCCTAATTTAAGATACTTTTTTGTACTATGCCATCTTATTTAGGGAAAGCGTTCTATATAAATCAATTACACAAAATATATGTGAATGGGTTAATGAATAATATTGTATACAATCGCATTTCTTAATTCTTTTTATCACTCCTTAACACAAGATTATAGAACTCACATTAATAATTTTATGTGCGACCGATTTACTTGTGTCTTGCATGAGAAAAATAATTGAGAAATGATATTACATAAAACATTTTTTTTATTAATACAGGTCTCACTACATTGTGTCTTATAGATAGGTAAGAAAATAAATTAAGAAATTAATTTATGTATAGCAATACTCTTTATCTCAAGTTCAAAAACTAAACTAAGCACAGCCCCCCCACTGAATAATTTCTCGTGCTATACCACCATCAATGTTGTACTGCACCCACGTCGCTGCTTCCAAACAAATCACCTTCTTAAACTAACTAGGTGAAGTTTTGGCTGTAAGGCCTGATTGGGTTTTTACCATTTGACTTCTCTACACTTACTTTCAAGCTTGAAGGTTCTCGGGAATTTCGAGGGGGCCAAAAAATGGGAACTATAACGGGTTGTCCGGTGGTCTGCTGAAATCCTGTGATGGACCTAACAATACCAACTCTTGCTGAAATCCTCCTTCCCCAATCCAACTGACAGTCTGCAATTACTTCACTATGATGGACCTAAGAATACCTGCAATTACTTCACTGCAATCTCTCCTCTACTTTTTTTCTTTTGCTTAGTCTGCAATCACCTCCTCTATGTTCTTAAAGGATCAAAGCACATAATTCATTCATTCAGAATCACTTTATACATTCTCCACATTGCTATGAACTTCATATTGGAACTCCACCACCAAACTTCACACACCCAATTAAGATCTCAAATTTATCATTTTGCGAACAAAGCATACAAGAACGACGTCTTGGAATCACCACCAAGACAAACTCCACCGTAGAATAGAATTTTCACGGTGTGCTAGCTAGCTAGAAAACGCATGGAGAGTCTTCTTAATCTCGTAAAATTCCTTAGTAAACTCTCCGGCCCTCAATGTTAATTTAGAACTCTCACTTGAGTATTCTGGACTTCATACCGACTTGAAAGAGGTATCAAATATATAATATAGTTGCCAGAGTGTATGCAATCCAAGGCCAATCAAAATTCAGATCCCGTCAGAAATTTATATAGCAAATTTCGCTAGAGCAGACGTTTTTCGAATTTTCAATTCAGATCAGTTCGCAAACAAACCTTCGCACAAGATAAAAATGCTTTGGCTCAAACGAATCATCACTTTGCTAGAGTGAATGTCCGGAGAAGCTCTCTGAATTTTGTATGCAACATCATAATCACATAGCTAGATATCAAAAAAATTATCCAAACAAAACAAAACAGTTTGGCACTCCAAAGTTGTATCATGTTGTGGATGGTTGTACTTGGACTAATTAACTAAAATACAAACTCAAAGGTTGTATTATCAAACACAAACTAATTATTTTGGATAGTTATTTAATAGGGTTTATTAAATAACTAACATCCTCGATAGTTATGGAATTATTGGATCAGGGTCCCATCCATGAATAAACATAAACTCTGATAGGTCTAAGTCTTGTTTAAATGGTCCGCTCATGTAGCCTAGATGTCCATATATAATGGTCGAAGTTTTGCTTTTAGGATCAAAATTGAAGCTGAGGCAAACTAATAAAAATCAGTTGCCGCTGATCCCAAGCTCTCTCATGTAAATCTGGTCATAAATTTTATATTTCTCAGGAACCTCCTGATATTTTTAGTTCTCTCTGCACTTTTTCTTGATTCGTGACTGGTAAAACAAAAAATAATTTCATTTTTCTGTGTTCTTCGAAGACGTTAAAATCATAAAATTGCGGATTTTGTTTGTTTCTATAACGCTCAAATATGACCATACACTTACTTAAATTATATTAAAGAAAAATAAAAATATAACCAAAGAATTTATATTTAATTTTTATTTAAAACCATTATCGTTAACAATGAACTTAAAAAAAAAACATTCCAAATCCCGCGCGACACACGGAGCCTAAAACTTACTGAGTAATTATAGTAAGCAAACTTAAGATCTCATGGGAAACAACCATCACTTTAAACGTGTAAAGAGTGGTGATATTTTGATAGCTGGGAAACTCTCTGTCCGTCAGACAGATGAATGTTTAGAACTGGTTAGATGAATGTTTCGAACTGGTTCGATTCATGGTCGCATCTGCAAACACGTTTTCTCATGGGCCGACGCCTCCAGTCCAAGTTTATACCAATTGTCTCCCAGACCATCACAATTTCTTGTACAATTTAGAAGGATGGTACGGCTAACTTTGCGGCTAACTAAGACCCGCCATTACCAAGCCGTATATGGGGAGTTGCTGGAGGATTGTGGCCGAGATATTTGGACTAAGTAATACATGTTGAGAAATCTTGAAAGCAATCGAACCAAATGACAGTGAACTCCGATTCATCTGGCTTCCATGTTGGCTTCCTAAGGTAACCCAGTATAGTTAAGTTACATAAAGAACACTCACATCATTGGAATAGTTCCTGAAGATACATTTGGCGCTTCAATTCTGTGCAAAGATGCCAACTAAATCCAATTCAACCACTTGAAAATATTTGCTCATTTGCTCCAGGACTTCTGACCGCAGGAAACTGTCTATCCATGTCAGGGAAAGAACTGACAAGGTTCCAGATTCAATTTATTGAGACTGGCATAGCAGAGAGAGAAGCAGATCATACCAAATTTAATGATCGAACAATCAATCTTGCAAACGATTGCATCACCGTATTCAATCACCACAAAAGTTTCACTTCAGCAAAGGTTGAAGGATTTGCATCCTCATGAGTAGCCTTTACCTCCAAGTCCTTGTTCTCTTAAGAACTCATGCCGATAAAACTCATCAAAGCACAAACGGTTTTCTACAAAGATGGAAAGAATAATCAGCTTTTACTTCAAGATGTTGAATAGTATACCAAACATATGGTTTTACAGGAGATAATGTAAAAGTGCTAAACCTGGCTTGATAGACAATAGTCTCGAACACATGTCAACACAATCAGGGTCCAACCCTGGAAGGATGTGCTTGGAAAATGGAAGACATGTACATGACTGGATATTCTGAAGCAGCTGAAATAAAAAAATAAAAAAAATAAAGGAGGACACTGGAAATTTTATATTTGAATAACACATCAAGTCTAAACCAAAGATGCATGCCACCTGCACATTAGTTCTACCATCAAAGGGCGGGTAGCCGTGAAGAAGTTCGAAAAGAATCACACCAACACTCCACATATCAACCTATAAAGAAGGCTAATTTCAGTTTGCTATAATTTTGACAAGCATAGGTTTGAAAAGCCTTTTACCTTCCCATCATATTGTTGAAATTGCAGAACTTCTGGAGCCATGTACAGTGGAGACCCACAAACTGTCTCGACATGGTCATTTGGATGTATAATTCTGTTCCCCGATGAAAATATGGAATCATTAAATAATTTGGTTAACTTTTTGTTCCGTGAATAATTGAACTCACTAGTTTCCTCTGCTATTTATTACCTTGAGAGACCAAAATCAGCAATCTTTAGCACTGCATCACTCTGAGGCCTTGAAAGCAGAACATTCTGCTTCATAAGACACTAACATTAGGCAATAAGAGTATTAACATAATGTGATCTGACAAAAAGTAGGCAATATAAAATCAGACTAAGAAGCACGGACACTCTGTTAGAAGAGCGGTGCCTATGTTGGACATGTGTCGGACACTGAAACTCGTCAGACACTCGCGGATACATATCGGACACAACGTTTTACGTGTCTCATTTTTTATTTTTTTATTTTTACATCGGACATGGCTTAGGCACACATGTCTTATTTTGGACACTTTAGGGACACAGTAGGGGCTCAACTATAGATTTTAAAACTAATTGTTGGATCGAAGAACAAGAAAAAAGAAGAAGAATGAGAAGAAAAACAAGTATGTTACTTATATTGGTGGTTAATTTATTTTGAGTGTTCTTTATGATTTTTATATTAGATGATGATGAATAGTTGATGAAGTGTAATGACATGTTAATGTTTCAGTAGTTTATGACTTTATAGTATTATGTATTGATGGAACAACTTTTTTGTTGTTAATATGTTTGTTTACTTTATCATTTTTAATGGAATATAATTAACTAATTGTGAATGATTTGTTGCCAATTAAGTAGTGAATATGTTGTTTTATTAATTTATTTGCTGTTATCTTGTATATATTTTTTTTTTTGTAAAATATTTATATATATGACATATAAAAATATATTATTTTGCCGTGTCCCTGCCGTGTCGTGTCCTGCATTTTTTAAAAATTGTCCGTGCTTCTTAGAAATCAGAGAATAAGCTCAATATGAATCTTCTGTACAACTAGTCTTCATTGAAGGTGTAAAACTAATGGAAAATGCAATTTTCTTCCAAAAATAAATTCCTAACAGATGAAACTGTAACCAACCTTGAAAGGCAGAAAAAGTGGAAACAATAACTGTGCATCTATTCTAACCATCACAAATCTGCAAAATATAGTAGTTACAACTTGCTTCTATTTTATCACTCTCTTAGGACAAGATATTTTTTGCTGCATTGGGAATCCTAAATAAAGGCTACAAAAGATAGTCTTGCAGATAGTCTTGCAGATTAATTAAATGGTGTTACCTTCCAAAACTTCAAGTTTACTTAGTTTATAGCGATTATATATCCAGTTCATCAAGTGGGAGAGTTTCACGACAACTAACATATGAAGCTTCCTACAAAATCACAATTTATTTTTTTTGTTTTGATGCTTTAATTGAAAGGAAAAAACAACGGAGAAGAAAATGGTAAAACGAGAGAGGCTTAACTTTCTTGCTCTCTCAGAATGATATTTATTCAAAACATCCTAACAGAACTACCAATGTGCCCCTACTAGTATTTGAATGACACTCAAAATCTAAATACATAATATCCAACAACAGCAGCATTCCTCACTGCTATATGGCATGATGAGGTTGTTCACAGGACAGCTGGAAGGGTGGCAACCTCCAAGTGTCACACCCTAGAATTACCTAGCAGTATAACGCTACTGAACACAGGAGAGAGAGAGAGACAGAGAGAGAGAGAGAGAGAGAGGCCTCCTAGATAGTTCACATATGCAAAAACAAACCAAGCAAGGAAACGTGTCTCTAAGAGTGCATGCATTCTGTAGGTATTATATACCGCTGGCTTCAAATCTCGGTGGATGATGTGATAGGAGTTCACCACCTTCAAACCAGCTCCTGCAATATGGGGACTGATGACACTCACTTGATCCAATTTCAATCAGGAAGAAACAAATGGAATCACAAGGGACAAGTGGTAACTAGACAGCAATGAAGAATTACCAAGCTGCTGTATGAATTTTCTAGCGACTTGTTCTTGAACTCTTCCATGTAGTTGAATGTAAGAAGCTAGATTTCCCCCAGCACAAAACTCCAAGACCAGGAATACGCAGCCTTCAGCCTGAAAAGAAAGAAGGCAGCTTCGAGTTTGAGTGGGTCAACAAGGGAAACAGACCGCAGAGAATTTACTTTTACTTTGGGTTTCATTTTTGGTTCAGCTAGATCTGAATTAAAACAGGGCCTGCTGTCTAGACTGCATTTCGGGAGTTTGAACACCATCCCATTTCAACCAAAAGTACTACTCTCAAAGATATCAGGTATTAATCTGAACTTCTCTACCAAGCAAGTTGTATGCCACTTCAAAACAAAGTAATGCCTGTCAAGTAACGGAGGGGAAATAGTTCATAAATCCTGTCCAATAGCAGGGGAAGACAGAATAGTGCACCATGTAGGTGTACTTCAAAATGTACCATATTCTGACTAGGAATTACAAATCTACCCCTACCCAATAGATCATTAATAGGGTGAGAGCAAATTTAACAGGGGTGTTCACAGTTTATTAGAACATCACACAGCCTTCTGCAGTTGGATTTTTTATGCTTTGAAGCATTTGATTTTTGATTTAGATTTAACACAATCTCAATTATTGCATGGTGTATGCACAAATTTAGAATCTAAAAATCAAGACAGAAAATTCAAGTAGCAAATATATTTTATTAATTTTGAATAACGGGAATACAATCTCTGATGATTTCTAATCAAAGAATAATCTTCTAATTCTTCTCTTCAAAAACGTTGATCGAGGGCTTAACAACTTGTTCTCGAATCAAACAACAGAACCTTCTCCAATGCATGCGAAGAAGATGATTGAATTAGAAATTTCTTCAGGCTTCAGAAGCTTTGATCCGTCAGAACTCTCTCCTGTTTGGTGTATGCAATTCTATTCATCTCTCTCAAAGGTCACCCCTATCCATAGTTGAAGGTGGAGAGAATCATGATAACTTTGTACTTATTTATGATAATTGTCCCTGTTTATTTTGAGAGATAATAATCAATAAAGATATTCATGGGAACTTGTCTAAATTTGATTGGAGGAAATACATGGTCCCATTCTAATGCCCCAAACCCAAAATAAATGAGAATGAGATAAACCCAACTTGGATAGCAATAAAACTCATATTGGGATAGCATAAACCCACCCCTAGAACAGCCTATCCTGGCAGCCAAACACTCCTTTTAGATGCAGACACTATATGTACTAGAGTATCCCTCATTTCTCAGATTTTCTCTCTCCTCCAGAATTTTCCCTCACTTTCTCACACTTTCTACCAAGCCAACTCTATTTTTCACAAAATACCAAACATTAAACCCACTAAAAAATCGAGATTTCCTAAAAGCCTTCAAGAATCAAGGATTTGAAGTGTGAATAGTAAAGCATTGGGAACTATAATTGGTAAAAATCTTTTCTAGAATTTTGGTTTGAGCAGTGGTATGGTTGCATGTAGATAGCGTAGTTTGCATGTCTCATGTTGGGTCTAGAAATGGTTTTGCATGTGGGATTTTCTTATGCTTTGGTGTTAATGGAATTGCATGTGTGGTTCATTTGGGGTTTTCTGTTGTTAAGAAGCTTTTATGTTGGAATTTATAAGATTTACCCCCATTGGGTTATTGGATTGTGTGATTGATAAATTGAATGGGAGAAACTGTGCATGCTATAGCTTGTGATGTATGAGTGTAGTAGATATAGAGTAGAAATTAGTCTTGCATGTCTATAGGTTGGGGGGTTTTGTGTGGGTTGAGCAAATGGTCATTTATGGTTCACACTATCTTTGTTTCAGGTGAATTTGAGTGTTGTTCGGGGTGTTGGGGAGCCTATATAATGTTATTGGAGTTGTTAAAGGCCTTATACGTACCATTCTCAGACTTGGTTTGGTTCACACTTAAGGATTTTGTAAATTCAGAACCTTAAAATCTGATTTCCATGTAGTTGGCTAGAGCAAACTTTAGTTGAATCGAGCCAACTCATTCTAGAGACCCACTTGCAACACTTCAAAAAGCTTCAGTTGATAATTCGATCAATAATCGCTCAATTATAGCGTTCGCTCGACCAAAGTTAAGTTGGCTTGAGCTAACTAAGAGCCAACCACCCAGATTTGGACTATGACCTTAAAGACACTTATTTTATGAATTCTTTTACTATGGTTGGTTATAATACATGCTTCCTTTTTGTAGGAACATCATTATAAGAGGATTTAACAAGCTAATAAAGGCACAAAAGATTAATCGAAGGGACTACAGATTTACCTAAGGGTAATAAGGATTTGAGGTGAGTATACTATTTTATGAAGACTAACCCTTTTTATATAAAAGTTATCTATTCATTTTAGTCAACTACTGTGAATTACTTGGAATAAAAAATGCAAACGAATATTTATACAATGTTGTTCAAAAGTATGATGGAAATATATATTTTATTGCCATGAATCAAATGAATTCATATTAGTCATATTTCCCTAAAGCCTCCACCCAATGATAGACATGGGAGCCATGAGTGCCGAATGTTAAGGGCTCTGGGTGCCGACATGTTGCAGCCACAACGGCTGAAATATTTTGGGCTTTGCTGGCTTGGTTTTGCATGTTCTTGAAGGGTTTGGTTAGAGGATTCTTAATAATATACGTATGTATCAATAGGTGGGATGAGTTGAGTTTTGAAAGCATGGTTGGTATATATCCACTAGTAGTGTTGAGACGAGTCCTTGTGTGGTTTACTTTCTTGTGTATTTGATTTATGGGAGGATTAGATTTATGGTAATGGCTTACGTGTACACGTGATTTTTTATATGAATGCCCATGAGCAGTTGCAGAGTTGTGTTGAGGTCCGCTCTTTTGGCAAGGGTTGCCATGCTAGGGTTGGGTCCTGACACCCATGCAACAAGTGGCTTAATTTGATTAGTCCAAAGCTTGTCAACTTGAAAACTGCATCACTTTGACACGTGCCGGCATATGATTGGCCCATTCTTGCAATCTTTAATAGCATCCCACAAACACAGGGCAAACTTTAATTTGCCAAAAATTGCATTAATTTATATCTTCGTAGGACACGTGGCAATTTTCAATTAGTGAAAATTCATGTCTACATAGCGTAACTACCAATTGTAAGTATTGGGACAACTATGTATAATTTTGTTGATAACAAAGAGTAGCCGAGAGAGAGAAGGAACTCTACAAGCTACAAAAGTTTGAAGCAGAAGAGGTTCTTTTAAAGAGGGCCTAGATAAGTTACCAGATTAGGATACAAAGAGACCCTCGTTCAGATCAGATTTCCTATAGAGGTTCTTTTAGAGAGGACCTAGATCAGTTACCTTATTAGGATACAAAGAGACCCTCATTCAGATCAGATTTCCTATTATTCAAATCTATGATATTGTACATATGAAAAACTAGTGAATACCCTATAGGAGTTTTAGACATATTTACAATAATAAGAGAAAAAACATTAATTGAGCTGAAGAAGATACTTCTTCCTCAAGAGAGGGCTTTGAGGTCGAGCAATTTGGTCTAAGGATTAAAGATCTCCTTATGGGATTTCCAGGAAGAACTACGTGAATCACAATGGGTGGTATTCCTCCCACAAAGGGACAAGACTTGACATGTCCATATAAATTCATTTCCACAATCATATCAGCAATTCTTCCAATAAAATCTGCTAATGGAATCTGCTTGCACAAAGAATTTGGTGTGAGGAAAAAAAAAACAAAAGGAAAGGTGGTGGGCTAACAGTGCACTCAACTATAGGTTAGCAATGAAATGAAAGAACTTGCACTGCAAAGCAAACAAAATTATTTCTGTCACACAAATAGACTACTAATATGCTTGGAAAGTATAGCTAATTAAGGGTACATGAAATGGAGGCATTGGAAAAAGTACAACCAAGAAACCAAAAGAAAAAAACCTAATAAAATTTTCTATGCAACTAGCGAACATGCCAACCCAGTTTAGATCAATAACTTCTAGTCTTGACACAACTATACACAATCAAACATAAGTGGTAGGTAAGCACACAAAAAACAGAAATTGCATCATAGAAAAATCTAGCTTATATCAGTAATTTCCGCATTGATTCAAAACACGCAAAATGGCATTTGGAACTTGAAAAAACAGCCTAAGGAAACAAAAACAGGCTGGAAATAATCAAAGAAGAGCAACTGGATAGGAAAGATGATGTTGGAAGTTCATACCCTATGCCGGAAATAACTTTCTAATTCAGATAAAACCAGCAGGGAAAGAATCAAAGCAGATCAGTCGCCAACCTGACTTAGATCAATGAGACAAATACCATTCCAAGATACAGAAAGTAGCTCTGATTCAAAGTACACATACCAGGTATGTCAGAATAATCCTTGACACAAGGGTTTAACAAGGTCAGCATAGAATTATAGGAGAGATATTGGAATGCAGTGCAACGTAGCTCACATCAATTATCAATAACATAGAGCTCTCGTTCCTGAACTGAGTAGGCAATTGATGAAATGCGGACCAAGCTAGCTTGCATCGGTAATTTACTCACAAATGGACACAAGACGAAGAAGAAGAAGAAGAAGAAGAAAAAGAAGAAGACACGTAGACAAAAGAAATTAACCCAGTTATATCAAATTCAAAGAAACTGATGACTTAACGTCGCAAACCAGCCTAGGTTAGATGGACGACTTTCAGTTCTTATTCGATGCAAGCCAAATGAAAATGGGTATGTCTCAGAAACCCTAGAAATCAAAATTAACGAAAGGGGTAATCAATTAAAGATGGGAATTTGTGACAGAGACAAACCTGGAAGACATCTAAAAGGCGAACAATGTTTGGATGATTGACGGTGGACAAGAAGTTGAGCTCGCAGTCCAAAGAGTTCTTGAGGCTGCGAGTGAGTTTGGAGAGCCGGACCTGCTTCAGCGCCACCACTTGGCCGGTCGTCCGGTGCTCCGCCTTCCACACCGTCGACATCGTCCCTCCTCCGAGCTGTGCTTTCAATATGTAGTCCCCGACGACGAGGAGTTCGGGGAGAACGTCGGTACTTGGAGACTCCATTGCGTCACCAACTCCCCCAAGAGCATTTGGTGATTTTGTCCCACGCGCTTTATGTCAGCAAGCGAATCGTAGTAGCACGCGCCTAGTAGGGACGGATATGAACCGGGCGAGGCCGGGCCGGGCCGGGCCGTTATTATACCTAAAAAATTGATCCTCAATAATGTTTTTTTAGGTACATCTGAAAATTTGGTTCTCCCTTCTTATATCATTCAAAACGCCAGCACCATTCCAGAAAAAAAAAAAAGAAAAAAGGCAAGCGGAGCCTTTCGGTTTCGAAGAATATTTATTTTTTTGATTTTGTGATCAGAGGTGCTTGAATTAATTTACGCATATTTTGATTAATTTTTTTCTCGCCTAACTGAAAGTAGATAATTCATGTTGGGACTAAAACATTCACGAGAGATAAATCCTCCTGAAATAGGTTGCCTTTGTTGTGTTTGAATCTTACATTTGTTTGAAAAAAATCAAATAAAATTACTTCGGTGTACATATTCAATTTTTTGGGTAACCAAACAAAAAGATAATTTTTCTGATAAATATCTATTTATTTTATTCTCATTTTCATGAACTAACCAAACAAAAGAAAGTAATTTTGATTCTTTTAGCTACATTTTTTTTTCTCAACTATTTTTTCTTTACTTTTCTTTTCCGAGCACAAATTCAATATCTAAATATGACATTAGTGAACCCAAACTTGATCGAGCACCTGAATTCAGTATAACATTTTACATACGACCTACTTGTTTTTTGTGCTTTCAATTATTTTCCCAAACCTGCTGTTTAGCTTAAAACAATATTTCACTGAACTCGAGTTGAGTTTAAGTTTGAGCTTGTATTCAAGCAACTGGCCAAGAAGCAAAAAAGAAAAATGTGTGCTCGAACTCAAGTTCAATATGCTTCCATTTTGTCAAGCTAGCCAAGCCAAGGCAAACCTTTGCTATCACGAACCATGCACAATCCTATCCATCCCCATAGTTTGTTCTCTGCATGTGTATCTTGGGGCTGCGATTATATTTACATATTCTTGGAAACTAAAGCAAAGATAACTTAACCGAGTTTACAAAGAAGGAAAACATTAAGAGCACAAATGTTCATTCACTAAAGTTAAAAAAACGTAGACAATATATGTTTACACCATATTGTGAACTAATTAAGTTGACATTTTGAGGATGTGAAATGAGGCAACTAAGAAGCTACATTAAGGAAACATGTGCAATAATTAAAAAAAAATCTTGTGTAGAAATAAACCAATTCTATTGCCTTGTTTAGGCAAAATTGCGTAGACTCGAGATTGTACGGTTGAGAGATTTCTTAGACCAGCAATCAACCGGTCTTGAGATTGTTTGGTGGAGAGATTTTTCTGTCGATCAAAATAAACTTTTTAGAAACGCAAGATGTTTCATCGTAGGAGCTCAGATTAGGTCCAATCTTGAACATCCACATTTATAGTGACGAAACTTGCCCCGTCTTTTGGAGCTTTACAGAGAATGCAAGATCCAATTTAGATAACAGAGTAAAATTATGGAAAGAGCAAAATATTGATCAATTAGTTCTATTGGCTACCTGCGACTTGCAGACCAACAACCCACTTGCAAGTAATAACGTCATTAAATGTAATCACTTTCAAGTTTAAACCATTCCAAGTCTGTATCTGCACAACCCAATTGAGAGAGAGAGAGAGAGAGGGTCTAAATCCGCAAGCAGTGTTAATATATATTTACAAAGGGAATTCCTATATGCCTCCAATCTACTGGAGTTTACACAAGTTGATTAATCAAGAACCCTAGATCCACAAAAGTGAGAAGAAACAATTGAAAAGAAATTTACTATGCAAGCCTTGGTTTTGATGTTGGCACCCAAATGGAAGCTGCTGTCAAAGGCCTTGACTTCCAGCACAAGGCCAACCTGCACTCCTCATGTTGCACCCAATACCCCCCACTAAACAAGCTGACCAAATACCTGGCTTGAGAAACATTACAAGAACTCATTGGGATTGGCCTAAATCCCTTCAATGAAGCATAGGCATCTCTCCACAATCCTCTCTCTCTCTTCTCACAAGGGAACTCTCTCACAGTTTCCAAAATTCTTATTCCAAAGAACTCCTTTTCTATCACTCTCAGTGCTAATTTGTACCCACCACAAAAGCCACTAGCTAGGGAATCTGAAAGTGCAGTGTAATGGTGGAGGGCCTCACAGAAGAACTCTACAAAAGACACAGATGGAATTTTGGCAAGGTTAAATAATTCTTCTTCAACTAATACTATAATCTTAGGGGACAATCTACTGATCATACCACCCAGAAAAGTCTTGACCATTGATAACCCTCTATGAGGCATGTGGAGCTGGTGGATCATACAATTGGCTACCACTGTAATACCCACTTCAATTCTTTCAAAATCTTCTTCCTTCTCCATAACCATCTGATCAAACGCGAAAGGAAGATTGATTGAATCTGCAAATTCCTTAAGTCTTCTTCCTGTCTGTTGAATGCTGCCAGAATTTTGCTCGTCGCCAATGATGGCTGTTATCCTGAGAGAAGCATCCTTTCTCACGGCAAGATCGACCATCAGTGGAGGCCATTGAATGCCCTCCATGATGTCAAAGTCAATGACATGAACCTCCTTATCACCTTGTGTAGCCTCAAGGATTGCTTGATTGGCTGTGAAATGGGCAAATTTGACATATGGGGATAGCTCTTGGAGCATTTGAAAGGCAGACATAGTGTTAGTCTGCCCACAAACAGGCTCTCGCAAGAACTCAGGAGCATTGATGCTCTTGTAATGTAGGCCTTGTGTGAAGAAAAAAGCCAACCTGCAAAACGTATCGTCTCCATTATCTGTGTCAGCAAGGAGATTATTAAGCCGTGCAATAACAGTCGATGCAAGAGGCCAGTTTTCTGCTTCCACAGCTTCAGCTCCAGTCATTAGAAGATCGGTCAAGCTGCTGTCTTCCATCAGCTCATCTTGAATTCCCTTCAAATTGGAATTCTCTTCTTCCCTGAAGTCCACATTTTCTTGGGCTTCTCGATTCATTTCATTACCCAATATGACATCTTCCACATTCTCAAGACCCAAAGTGGCATCTTGATCGATGAAATCGAAGTCCATGAGATCTGCCTCTATTTGGAGTAATCTCTCAATGTCAACATCATTGGAAATTGCATCTTGGATGGTGTTTGGGGAAATGGGATAACCACTTTGGAACAAAAATGTTGGTTCCAAGCTACATTCATCAACCTCATAAATGTAGCTTGGCTCTAGGGGACAATGATAAAATTCTTCACACTCCATAGAACTTTTTGAAATCAAAATTGAACACTAAAAGTTTAGAAATACAAGGGTAGAATGACATTTTAGGCTAAGACACCATGTTTAAATACTAAATATCATGAGGGAAGCAGCGTGTGCCCGCCCTGGTTGAACCTTCAAAATTAGGACCATTAAAATAAAAACAATCTCGTGCTGCTGAAGCAGTAAACCTATATGCCGACTGCGACATGTCAGATTACAATAGGTAAACTTTTCAAAATAGATTTGTACTTTCCCCTGCAAGACCAATTCTTTACTCCAAGGCCTCCTCCCCTTAAAAATAGATTTGTATCAAATGCTGCCGATGCTTTCTCTTTATTAATCCCAAAATTGATTGTACAGAATTAACAAACCAAAATTCAGTAAAGCATCATTTTATCAGCTAAAAATGTCAAACAAGGCGAAACAATCCTGTCGAAATCAAAATTTATTTTATTTTCCTTTCTTTTGTGATTTTAGGCTGGTAAATCAAGAATAGATGTGATAACTTTAAAGCTCGGTTCATGTTGCTTGGCTGCCTCCTTTTCTTGTGCCATGCCAAGCCAATAACAGTACTCTACCAACTAAACATGCCAATATGTGGCGTTTAGCAGACCCTAAGACGTATATAAGCGTTGCCAACATGTACTGAAATTTTAGTGCATCATGAGGCATGACAAAAACAGAGTCCACCATTCCTTTGTCTATATACATTTCTAGCCTTGCGCAGTTTAAACAACCAAAAAGATTGGTATTCATGATTTGATGGGTGTGATTGCATCGTGCCCAAATTTGCTCAATGCCAATGCAGATGGAAATCCAATATGGTATGGTAACTTGGCATTGCCTCACAGGAAAGATAACCTGAGTGACAAGAGGGAATCCTGAAATCCTTGGAATGCAAAGATTAACCATTTAACTATTGCAAGAAACTAAAGTCACGAACCAATCCCCGATAAAAAGAATCAAAGATTCCTGTGTTAGACCTAGTTAAATGAAGATAAGACACTGAATAATTAATTGAACTAATTAAGACAATCCTAGCTAATCAAACCAGCAGTTAAGGTCTAGTCTTATCCAGTGTAAAAGAGAATATGCTTGGTATATGACACGTGGATGACGAGTTTAGGTGAGGATGCAATTCCATTATTGTGGTACTAGAGCTTAAATTAGGTTCCAGTTTTCTGAAGAATGCAACAAAAGCTGATGATGAAATCACCAGGGCTGGGCAGGAGAAGCTAATGGAACACAAGTAGAGGTCCAGTTTGTTTTCAATATGCTGTGGATATTATTGGCCCCCCAGACTCTAGGGGGTTCAATTTTGGTCTGAATTGGAACGGTGATTTGGCATACACGAAAAAAGTTTATGGGAAAAATGTGTAATCTTGGTACAAGGACTGATGGAATATTACAAAACTTCACCAAATTTGTTCATATGCTACAAGAACTAATTATTACGACTTTCTTTAATTTCAAAACAAATTAAATGACTTGAATTGTTGAACAATTTCAAGTCATACCCTTTCTGCATCAATAAATGAAAAAAATGGATGACTCATCCTAATACACGAAAAAAAGTATGAACAAAGTACCAAATATTTCCTCCCATTTTCTTATTTTAATTCATGACATTGACAACAATGAAAGCAAGTCCACTAAGATGGGTCATAGGTGACATAATCCAGACTGTTTCAAATAAAATATGTATGCTAACAGGTTATAAATGTTTAAGCTAACTAATCTGTCTAAGCAATATCTGTTTTAAAGAAAAATAAGAAAAGTGACCTCATCAACCCTCACTAATCTTTCAAAAACTAGCACGGAAAAACATGTCAAGTTTATAATTAAAAGCCTCTAATGATGCCTGAGGAACTTAATTACAATTATATTTTGCCATCAGTTGGATAAGTCAGAGTTACCCTTGTCACAGCAAAATTCATATTGTTAAAGAGTACGTCATGTAAATTTCAAATTTTTTTTGTCTTTCTAGAAGATTATTATTTTGCAATTGTTTGTGAAGAACTATCTAGCAAGTTAAATTTAATAAATAAAGAAAAAAGTATTACTATAGAAATTAAATACGAAAATGAAAGAAAAAAACTAATGAATCTAGAACCACAGACATGCAGTTTTTGATGGCCTGTGACAATTTGGATAATTTTCTTCTCAGTACTACTTTTAAAACAGAACAAGGGCAATGAACCATTGTTATTTGTTCTCTAGGTTGGAATCCAGTAAGCTTGTGCAATATGTTAACGCTTCAAGAGTCAAGACTGTGAATGAATTAGCAACTTGTAAAGTTTCTGGACTACACAACACATTTGGTAATGTAAAGTACAATGGATCTCATGATGTTGTTGTCTTGTACAACTTTTCCAAGATGCTAGCATGATGGCAATTTCAATCACATCAGCCTTCTAGAAGAACTAAAATAAGTCTCTTAGAAATTTGTTTCCAAGACAAATTCCATTTTATCTCCCCAAAATAACCCATCTTTAATATACTAAGCAATAAGAGGAACCACCATTTTTATATTAAGCAAGTGTAAAAAAATACTTCATTTTTTAAAGTATCCTTACTCGATAATCTCTTATATCTTTATTTGTTTTGATAAGATGATGATATGCTTAATTCGTGTTGCTCATGAGTTCATGTCTTTGGAAGTAAATAAATAATATGTTAGCTCGGTCAACTTGTATGGCAAAAAACAAAATATGATTTTTCTGCAATCCCACAATTTTTCTCTAATTGTACCTTTTGAGGTGGAAAATGTTTCTTACTACACATTCTTAATTTCTCGTTTTACATTATTAACTAAAATATATAACAGAAAGTACTGATCTGCAATATCATGAAAGATGGAATGACTCCAGGATGAAAATTGTTGCTTCGAAGCAGTGCAACAGAAAGCATGTTTTAATAGTCTTAGCATATTCACTTCCTAAGCTTTTTTGCTCATTTTCTTGATTGATCAATGTTGAAGAAACTTCAGATACCCTAGAAGTAGTTTTTTGCATTTTGCAACTGTAATGCAACACAAAATGACAGATCGCAATTTGACAAATTTTAGCAGCAACCTCGGTTTGGTACCGAACGTTAAAAGAGATGCTCCTTTGTAACCTGTTCTAGTGTGAATTGTAGCCAAACTTAGCTATAAATTAAACAGTAAATCACAGTGGAGTCCTCATAAATTTACAAGGGGGGACCAGGTCATGGATGCTAGAATCATAATAGCTGAAATATTCTCTTTGATAACATGTTTGATCTTCCAAATTGTAATCTAATCTTTAAAGCAAACCAATCACAAGTATTTACGCGTGGTAGAATTTACATTTCAAGCATGAAATTGAAGAGGTAACAGTGGTCCTTTCTTGGCATACAAAGTCTCTCTCTCTCTCTCTCTCTCACACACACACACACACACACACACACACACACACACACACACACATAAAAAGATATTTAGTCATATTAAGTAGTACAGATTACTAATCACATAACTTAAAGAAGCAGTCCCCAGTTAGGTAAGGGGTCTCCTAAAACTTTGGCATTGGATAGAAGAACTTCGTCTTGTCCTTTGTACACAGCATGATGACCAGAGCCTAACCACAAGCCCAACTATATTTAACTTTTAGAAGCATCCAAAATTCAAATGCACCCAGGAGTTTGTTTAAGAAGCTCTCTAGTCAATGATTGTGCCATTGTTGTTGCAGAAAGCAACAAGTCACATAAAAAATGCATAGGATAAAGTCATTAAGAGCCTAATAAAACAAAGTAACTATTGTAGTTTAGACAGTTTGGGCACATTTGGTTGGGAGATATAGGGTGAGGAATTAGATATGTTATCATTGGGATCCAACTAATTCTATGTTTGAAAAAAAAAAAAATGTGATGGAGGATTACTCATCCTTCTAGACTATTAATCATTCAAAAGAGGGGATAAGTAATACTATGGGAAGGTGGTATTACTTATCCCCTCTTTTGGGATAAGCTCAAAAATGACATTTTTATCCTTCTTTATTATTTTAATAAGTTAAAATAATATTAAATAGCTATATTATAATTTAAAATTAATTTTTCTATTAGTTTTTTATTTTTAACGTGATATTTTAACGAAATAATATTACGTGTCACATCATACTTTTATCCTAACCAAACGTAGTATGAGTAATATTTTCTTATTACATTAAGTATTACTTATCACACATCACCACCTTTTTAATTCCACAGTATTACTTATCTCCTATTTTCTCATCCTATAAACAAACGGGGTCTTAGTCCCTTTTGGAGTCTTCCCCAACTTTCATAGAAAGTCAGAGCTTTGGATGTAGATTAAAATACCATTTTTCACGTCAATCATCCGGTTAATTGTTGGAAACTACTAACTTTGTAGGCATTGTTCCTACTACCCCTTTTATGGTTTTAATTTGTGGACCTTAAAAACATTTTCCGAATGAAATTTGAAGAATTTTTATCCATCTTATTGTCACTTTATGTGTTGTGCTCAGAAAATATTCATACACGAACTGAGAGAGGAAGACAACTTCACTAAATGAAGAAAACTAATTATAGAGGAGGAGGAGAAAAGCTTCTTTACCTTACTCTACTCAACTCAACTCAACTTATCAAAAAACTCTCTCAAACGCACCTCACCATACTCTAAGCTTTCTTCCTTTTGAGTATGTCTATCCTACACAATGGTAGTGGCTACCTTGGAGACAAAAAAATCCTTGGATCCTCATGGGATCCCTTCTTTGATGGAGACACTATCAATGGTGTCTTGGAGTGTAGGGAAGATTCCATTGATGGAGAAAGTGCTTGCCAATGGATCCAATAAGGATCCAATGGCATGGATCCAATGAAAAATTCAATGGCATAGATTCAGCAATTCTCTCCCTCCATGCCCATTGGAAAGGACGGTACCCTGCTAATCTTCACTTGGAGTTCATTCCATCCATGTCTCTGCATAACTCGAGTTTTTCACGTGTTGGTCACCTTTGTTAACATATCAGCTAGATTCTTCTTTGTGTGGATCTTCACCAGTTTCAACAGCTACTCTAAAACCTTGCGTATCCAATGGTAGCAAATATCAATGTACTTAGTACGGGAGTGGTACATTAAGTTGTTGCTCAAGTTCAGAGCACTCTGACTATCACAATGTATTTTATACTCATCCTGCTTGATTCCCAGTTCTTGGAGAAACTGCTTCATCCACAACATTTCCTTCCTTGCTTTCGCTACGGCGATATACTCAGCTTCTGTTGTAGATAAAGCTACATACTTCTCCAGTTTGGATTGTCATGATACAGCTCCTCCTGCGAAGGTGTAAAGAAATTCATATGTAAATTTTCTACCATCTAGATCACCGGCCATATCTAAATCTGTACAACCTTCCAAGATTGGTTCAGCTCATCCAAAACACAAGTACAACTTTGATGTACCCTTTAGGTACCTGAGAATCCACTTGATAGCTTCCCAATGTTCTTTCCCAGGGTTGGAGAGAAATCTTCTCACAATGCCTATAGTATGAGCAATGTCTGGCCTTGTACACATCATTGCATACATAAGACTTCCAACTGCTGAAGATCATGGGACTGCTTCCATCTCTTCTATCTCTGTCGTCGAGGAGAGACACGAACTCTTGCTCAACTTGAAGTGATTAGCCAGCTACATACTAACTGACTCGGCATTTTCCATGTTGAACCTCTTAATCACCCGTTCAACATATCTCTCCAATGACAGCCATAACTTTTTGGCTTTCTTGTCACGAACTATTTGCATGCCCAAAATCTACTGAGCAGGGCCTAAGTCCTTCATGTCAAAGGGGACAATTTCATTTTTAACTTGCTAATCATGGTTGTATCCTGGCCAACAATCAACATATCATCAACATAGATAAGGAGTGTCATAAAGCTTTGTAAACACTCTATTTTTGCCCGCTCGACAATCTCCGGTTTGACCGAACGCATATTCAAATCAATATAGACACATTCAAGTCCAAACCAGTTTTTCAGACTCAATCCAATCAATCAATGGCTTCGCAGGCCCAATAGAGGCAAATTGACCAAAATGCCCTTACGACATTGCTCGGTCCAGTTCCAGTTGGCATGTCTTCCTAAAGATGGTAAGTTCTTATTTCAACCTCAATTTCAGTCCAGACCAATCAAACTTAAATAGTCACATCTTTCAAGAAAGTTGATCCCTCATATGGTAAGGCCATCATTTAGTGCGTTTATTGAGAAAACTCTTCGAAACGGTAAGTACCTTCAAACCTGTCAACCGAGACCCAACCCAAGTCCCTGAGATAGTAGAACAGTTCACTTCTGGGGCCTATTAGTCCGCCAATGTAGAATGTTTGTTATCCAACATGTCTTTCAAAAAAGTTGATCTCTCAAACGTTAAGTCCATCCAGTAGCTTTCCGAGATCAGGCAATCTCCGGAAGGAATGCACATCGTCAGAGTGACGGAAATACTCACAAACATCACAACCATTAAAATAGCAGAAACACTCGTAAACAGGTCGACATCGGGAATTGCCAACAAAATCCCTATATCACAAGACCGAACACACCTCTTGGCCGTGACACGTTTACCGAAGGACAGGATACCTTTGGAAACCAACTAGTCACACACTATCAAAGTGACGAAAACACTCAAAACCCGGGTCAACACTAGTTCATACTAGCCCACTCTAGTGAAAAATGACCAAACTATCTCTTGGGCCTTTTTGGCACACTTCTCAAGAAAGTACCTAAGTTCTAAAAGCGGTAAGTTCACCTTTTCAAGATTGTCCCAAAGACAATCTGGCATGTTCAAATGCCTTCTAGTCGGTTCTAGATCAATTCCGAGACCATCCAATCAAAATGATTATTTTGCCCTTAGGCATTTGATTGCCTCCGAGAGCCACACCGACTGTGCGTATCAAATCGATAACATCCTAAGGATGCTTCTAATAGTATTCCTAACCTTCCAATACCTTTTCAGATTATTTTGAGTCCATTTCGGCAAGACCGGCGCAAAATGACCGTTTTGCTCCTGGTGAGCCAATTGCCTTTTCTAACCATGCCGGCTCTGAGTATCAAATCGGCAACCCCTCGGAATACTCTCAATATTGTTTCCAACCTTCAAGCCTTCTCATGTGTCACTTCAAGTCCATTACGGTATTTCCTCAATTCAATTGACCGTTTTGCCCATGACAGGCTGGTCAACCTTTTTAACTATTCTAGCATTGTTTCTCAAACCAGTTACCTTTGGGACACTCTCTCGAGGGTTATCATCCATTCCCGGCCGAGTTTGGTTACTTGGAACCTTTCGAATCATTTCTAGACTTTCTGGAGTCACTCCTACTGGAGCCAAGCCAAAAATTACATAGTAGTCACTAAGACAGGCACCCAAAGATACGTTTCTTGCCGCCTTAAAAACTTTCCTAAGTGGTTTGTTCCACTCCTAGTGGTGCTAGTGGAATTTTTTGCCTGGCGCCACTGTAATAGGTGCCAAGGTTGTTTTGATTGCCTATAAATATAGACTCTCCCCTTGCGTAAAAGGAGTTCGCAAACTCAGTTCAGAAACTCTGTCTCTTTGAAAATAGAGCTCACATTCTCTCCAAACCCTAATTCTCTCAAGCCTCTTCAAGCCCTAGCCTCCATACACTTAAACCCTATCCTCTATACATCTTATACACTCAAACACAAGCCTCCAAACATCCATTGAAGACTCAAGTACTATAGCTTCAAAGCTCTCAAAGTTCAAGTCAAGTAAAGTAAATTAAATAATCAGAGCAAGAAGAAGACAAGGTAGGCTTTTGATTTACTTTTATGTAATTCCCCATCTCTCTTCTCCCTCCTAACACACTTGAGTTTTTTTTATTTTAATCCCCATCTTCTATCTCCTCTTCTTGCATGCTCGAAACAAGGAACTCCCCAATTCATGCTTAGGAAGGACTGTAGAAGGTCATCGTGTTAGGGGCTTTCTTCTAGTTTGATCTTTAATGGTGTGGGTTCAGCACTTAATTATGTGGTGAAACCTAGCCTTATATGTTCACGACCCTATTGCATTGTGCATGTCATATTCATACATCCATTCGAAATTACTTTCAAAATTATTTCTAAAATTGCATTCAAATTTGTTTTCAAACTTGCATCAAAGTTGTTTTCAAAACTTGCATTCAAAATCTCTTTGTTTCAAACTTTGTTTTCAAAATCACACTTCTAAGATGATTCTAGTTATTTCATTGTTAGGGTTATTTTAGGAAAATGTTCTATTGAATGTGACTATCAAGGTCCAAATTTTGGGTATAAACCCTAAATTGTTTTTATCAAAATCACAATCTAAGATGATTCTAACCATTCCATGGTTAGGGCTGTTTTAGAAAAATGTTATATTCAATGTGATCATATTGGTCTATATTTCAAAACTCTATTTGTTTTCAAAATCACAACCCTAGAATGGTTGTAATTCTTTCATGGTTAGAATCGTTTTAGGAAAGTAAGATATTCATGAGACTTGCAAAAATTCATATTCAAATCTCTTTCCAAATGGTTTTAAAAATCTACTTCCTAAAAACTCTTTTCAAAGATCTACTTTTCAAAAACTTTTTGTCTTGAAATCCAAGTCAAGCCCTAGAGTCCATGATTAGGAAACCCTAGTTCCCTTTCTTAAAATCATGACTTCCTATTTAGCTTCAAATCCAAGATTTTCAAAATTTAACTTTTCTAATTCCATGTCAAATTCAATCCTCCAATTTAGGAAACCAAATCCAATCTTCTAATTTTGAAAGCAAAATCAAATCATCTATTTATGAAAATGAAATCTAATCTTTTATTTTAGGAAATAGAGATCAAATCTTTCCTAATTTTAAACTTTCAAACCTTTTCAAATCTTGACTTTCTAAATTCAACTTATTAAGTCTTTTCAAATTCCAAAACTTTCATAATTTCAAACTTCTAAATCTTATTTCCAAATTTTGAATCTTTCTAAGTTCAAACTTCTCTTAAATCAAGACCTTTTTTAAATGAAACCTTCCAAATTCAAATATTTCCAAAATCAATTCTTTCCTAAAATAGAAACTTTTCTAAAATGAAACTTTTTTAATTTGGCACTTTCCTAAAATGGAACTTTCCTATTTTGAAACTTTCCTAATTTAAAACTTTTAAAAATCCAATCTTTCTTAAACCCTAACTTTCTAAATTCTTTCAAATCAAACATTCAAGTCAAATCTTTTCCAACCATTTCAAGTCAAGTGTTTCTAAATCAAATCAAATCTTTTTCAATCTTTCCTAAATCAAAACTCTCCTAATTCGAACCTTTCCAAAATCAAACTTTCTAAAATCAAACTTTTCAAGTTCAAATCAAAATCTTTCTAATTCAATTGTATGCTTCAACCCTAGGTTACCTAAACCCTAAGAGGCCAAACCCTAGCTCAACCCTAACCCTAAAGTTAGGAAGTTTCAATTCTTTTCTAAAACTCTTTTCTATACCAAGATGATTTTTAAACTTCAATCTAAGTCAAGATGATTTTAAAACTCAACTCAATCTTTCTAAATCAATTCTAAATCATACTTCAAAGTTCAATTTTTTCAAATCAAAATCAATTTTAAAATCTTCAAGTTCAATTTTAAATCAAAGTCAATTCTAAGTTCAATTTTAAATCCAAGTTCGATTACAAATCAAAGTTCAATTTCAAATCTTCTATTCAGAGTTCAAATCAAAACTTTTCAAGTGTCTATTTTCAATTGGACATCGAGTCTAAACTACGACTAATCTGATTCCTAACAAAGAGATACGTAGGTAACCCTCATAGGTACAGTTATAACATTTTTTCAAATTTTCAATTCCACAACCTTTTTCAAGTTTTCAATTTCATAACTTTTTTCAAGTTTCTAATTTCCATAACCTTTTCAAGCTTCACTCCTTTTAAATCTATCTTCAAAATTAAATATTTTTCTTACACTTACAGGTCATGCATCATATCAAACTTCTTCCTAAAACTCTTTTCAAAGTGGATAGTATTGGACATTGAATAATCAAAAATTCTAAATAAGTGAACCTAGGGTGAATAGACATATAGGTACCGCAAGGGCGGGATATGGTGATAGTCTAGTGCATCTTCTCTATATGTAACCAACCTCTGAACCTAGAATTACTATTTTCAAAGACCAAAATGGAGTTATTTTAAAAAAAGGGCTTAAATCTTTCCAAAAGTTGCCAAACAACCTATTTTCTCCAAAAACTATCTCTTAATGAAGTTTTTCAAAACCTTTTCAAAAACCATAAGTTTAATCTTCGGATTGCACTTAGTTTTAGGTGACCTAACTCACCTTAAACATTTTTTCAAAAGTCCCTAATCAAATCAATTTCAAGTTCAAACCTAGTCGCACTCGTCCTTCTGGGAAGATAAATTCTAACGAGAGAGTACCATGTTTTTTCCACTTGTGTGTGTTTTCTTGAGTGCAAAAAATTGATGCGTGACAAACTTCCATCTAGGAATATCTAAATATATACGCACTGGTCTACATCAGTCCTCTTGTAGCCATGACCCACCATGAATGAGTCAAACTTCTTGTACCACCGTCTTGGGGCTTACTTAAGGCCGTAGAGACTCTTCTTCAACTTGTAAACTAGGTGTTCTTTTCCGAGAATTGTAAACCCTTCTGGTTGCTCTATGTAGATCTCTTTGTTTAGATCTCTGTGCAAAAAAGTTGTCTTGACATCCATTTATTCAAGCTCCAAATCCAAGTCGGCTACCAATCCAAGTATAACTCAAATTGAGGTCATCTTCATCACCGGTGAGAATATCTCATCAAAGTCAATTCTTTTCTTCTGTTGGAATCCTTTGCCAACCAATCGAGCCTTGTACCTCACTAGTTTTCAACTATCATCCTTTTTCACCTTAAACACCCATTTGTTCCTCAAGGCTTTTCTGCCTTTGGGAAGCCTTACCAAATCATAGGTCTGATACTTTTGCAAGGAACTCATCTCTTCTTGCATGGCTTGCATCCATTTGCCTTTGTATGGATGAGTCTGTGCTCCCTTGAAGTCCTCTGGCTCCCCCTTTTTAGTAAGCATGATGCAATCTAATTCTAGATATCTAGTCGACGAAGTCAAGACACGGCCTCGTGCAGATCTCCTTGGCTGATGCTCATCAACTTGAGGAGGTGCTTCAACATACGGTGAAGGGGGTTGTTGCTCCCCTGCTCAACACCATCTTCTTCTTTATTTTCTGAAAAGATTCCTACATTCCAGTGTCTGCAGTGAGCTGGATTGGTAGTGGATCTGGAATCATGTTTAGAACACGGTAGTTGGAACCACTAGACTGAGTCGATTCCTCATAAAACTGGTTCTCTTAGAATATAACATCCTTGCTTTTGATTGTCCTTCTGTTTTCGAGATCCCACAATCTGTATCCGAACTCTTCATCGCCGTAGTCAATAAAGATACATGGAGTAGACTTTAAGTCCAGCTTTTGCCTCTATTCCTTGGATACATGTACAAATGCCTTAAACCCAAACACTCTCAGGTGAGAGTAGGAAACATCATTCTTGCCAGACCACACTATCTCCGGAACTTCAACTTCAAAGACACTTATGGTGATTTGTTTATCAAGTAGCAGGCAACACAAATAGCTTCACTCTAGAATGGCTTTGGCAGATTAGCCATTCTGAACATACACCGGGTTCTTTCCATAATGATTCGGTTCATCCTCTCCATTGTGCTGTGGGGTGCGTGGGACCATCTTCAAGTGGCGTATACCGCGTTCTAAGCAGTATGCCTTGTACTCCTTAGATGTGTACTCGCCGCCATTTTCTGTTCGAAGGCACTTTAATTTCGTGCTAGTCTCCCTTTCCACCAAAGCATGAAACTGCTTGAAATAGTCAAATACTTGGTCCTTTGTTTTCAATAGATGCACCCACATCTTTTGAAATGCATCATCAATGAAGGTAACAAAATATCTGTTACTGCCTAATGACTCATCTTCAATGGAACTGCAAACATCAGAATGTACTAGATTCAATAACTCTGATCTTCTTCATGTGGAGGAACTGAATGAGACTCAATATTGCTTGCCAAACTAGCAATGCTTGCAAGGGTTTAATGCAATCTCCTTGTTTGCTAGAATGAGAGCCTTCTTAACCAGCATGAACAACCCTTTTTCTCCCATGTGGCCGAGTCTCTTGTGCCACAGATTTGGTGACGTCTCATCTTCAACTGTATTAAGGCTGTCTGAACAAACCTTCACATGGGTTCTGTACAGCGTGCCATAAATATGCCCCCGGGCAATAACCACGGCACCTTTTGATAGCTTTCAAGTGCTATTGCTAAAATGGTTTTCATAACCCTGTTGATCAAGGGTTATCCCGAAATAAGATTGAGTAGGAGGTCAGGCACGTATCTGACATCCTTCAACACCATCGTGCATCCAACATTGGTCTTGATCAGAATATCACCAATGCACATGATCTTTGATGAATTGGTGTTCCCCGTTCTCACAGTACCAAAGTCTTCAGCTTTGTACATCGTGAAGAACTCGCTGTCGGGAGTGGCGTGGTAGGAGGTTGTTGTGTCTATCACCCATTCAGAATCCTGGCTGGCAATGTGGAGGCACGTTTCTTCTTCCACGGAGAGTACTGTGACATCTCCCTTAATGGTGACTAGGGTGTCACCATCTTTCTTGTTGTACTGGTGATAGGCTTGACCTTGCTCCCTTTCAATTTTCGGCAGTCCTTCTTCATGTGACCTTCAATGCCACAATGATAGCAGGTAAACTTGCCTTATCCATCACTAGATCTACTAGGATCCTGTGACCTTCCTCTACTTCTACTTATGCCTATTCCTCTACCTCTACCTCTATCTCAACCTCTACCTCAGTCTCTGTTATCTTCCCGAGGCCTTCCCTTAGTTTCTGTAGCAAGGCCATATAACTGCTCTATGCCAGCTTCCTTCCGTCTGGCTTCTTTATTGAATAGAGCATTTTTTACCATTGCCATGGTGAATTTGCCATTTAGAGCTGAGTTGTTAAGGGACACCACCAATGTCTCCCAACTATCTGGTAAAGAACTAAGAAGTAAGAGGGATTGTTCTTCATCTTCCCATGACAGTTCCATGGCTGTGAGCTGGTTCACTAGATTCTAAAACTCATTAGGGTGCTCGGCAATTGAAGTTCCGCTCTTTAACTTCAAGTTGACAAGTCACCGCATTAAGAAAGCTTTGTTTAAAGTGGTTTTGGCTTGATATAGATTTTTCAGTTTCACCCAGAGAGTATATGCATCTGTCTCTTGGGCAACATGGTGGAATACGCTGTGATCGATCTATTGTCTGATCAGACCGATAGTTTTCGTGTTCTTCCCTTTTCACTCTGCTTTTGTTATTATTGTCGGTTTCACCCCTACTTCATCCAAAGGATCAAATGAATCCCAATAATTGAAGTAATCCTTCATTCAAGGCCTCTAAATGATATAATTCAAAGAGGTAAGTATGATCATGCCTCTTGCAATTGACGTTGTTGACTCTTCCATGAATTTAAAAAATTTGGGACCAAACTATAATTTTAAAAAAAGTTTTGGTGTAGAACTATAATTTTTAGAAAATTTTGGGGTTGAACTACAATTTCTAAAAAGTTTTGGAGCCAAACTGTAATTTTTAAAAAATTCTAGTGCTAAACTCTAATTTTAAAAAAGTTTGGGGGCCAAATTGTGATTTTTAAAAAGTTCCAGTGGCGTGGCAATTGATGCTGACTGGGTGCTGACATGGCAGTTGATTGGGCACTGACGTCACTAATGATACAAGGCTAATGTCAGCAATGATGTCATTGCTGATGCAGTAATAATGTCACCCATTCTTCTCCAACGCTAGTAACTTCGTCGGCGTTGACTTGCTGGAGACAAATTTTAACCAGCTCGTTCGGGCTCGTTTTAGCTCCTTTTATTATATCGTCGAGATGAACACACTGGTATGGTTGAAATACGATTTTGAGCACTTTGATTTATGAAAAGTGAGTAAAAATTACTTTGTTTTTGCTCCGGCGACTCTAACGAGACTCTGATGGCACTTGTTATGCCCAAAAAATATTCACACGCGAAGTCAGAGAGAAAAACAATTTCACTAAATGAAGAAAACTGATTACAGAGCAGAAAGAGGAAAGCTTCTTCACTCAACTCAACTCAACTCACTAAAAAACTTTCTCAAACACACCTCACCACACTCTAAGCTTTCTTCCTTTTAAGTATGTCTATCCTCCACAATGGTAGTGTTTATAGCCATTACCTTGGAGACCAAAAAAAACCCTTGGATCCTCATGAGATCCCTTCTTTGATGGAGACACTATTAATGGTGTCTTGGAGTGTAGGAAAGACTCCATTGATGGAGAAATTGTTTGCCAGTGGATTCAATGAGGATCCAATGGCACGGATCCAATGAAGAATCCAAGGACATAGGTTCAACATTATGAAGTTTTAGACTTAAGAAATATATACCAAGAGCTTGTTTTTGTTTGCCATAATTCAACATGCTTAGCTCAAGATTAAAATAACAATCCTGCATCGAATCATTGTTATTTGTTAAGTTTAGGGTTTTCAAAGTAAGAAAACATTTCATAGAGAGAGACTAATCCTAGAATAGTTATATATCTTTATTCGATTACTTTTATGGACTCTATATTTAAGATAGACCAAGACTTTGAACTTGCCATCCCCTTGCAATTATCTAATAGCATAAATTAGGTTGATTGAGAATCATACCTAACTCTTTGGTTGTGACCTCTAATATTGTTAAGGTATGGTTATGTATATATTTTCCAAAGCAAAACTAACAATACAAAGTAAAATATGAAAGCCTCCGGGGAGCTATGAAAACTTTACCGTGCTGTAATGACATTGAAAAGGATTTACGGAGTTTAAATGTTAAACTGCAAAAGCAAGAAATTAAGAAAAATGGGGATTTTAAATCAAACCTAAATAAGGGCAAAATGTTTGTGCAGTTGGCAAATCAAATGAAAATAATGAAGAATGGCCTCCTAAAATATTTATATATAAAAAAATAAAAAATAAAAAACCGATTTGTAGTGTCTCATGTCATGAGACAATGTTTTTCAATTTGTCGAGAAGGCAATGTCATATCAAAATACAAATGAACACACAACAAGCAAGGTAAAAGCTGATGTTATTTTCAAATCACTGATACCATTGTTGTATTTGTCACAAAAAGCAGACAATATTCAAATGCAATTAAAACTGAAAGTTTTCACTTCCATGAAAAGCTGACGTGCGAATTAGTATTTTGTCAAGTAACTAGAAGTTTTAAAAATTTAAAATTATTTAAACTTCCACTTGCTTTAAACAATGGAACATTCTCCCAAAAAAATATGTATTTTACTGGCGTGAAAATTTGACGAATTAACAACTAAACCAAGTAACTGTTTGTAATCACGCCTAAGGTAATGTGATTGGATTGCGGTATCATGATCATTGGCAACGAACGAGGACAAAATGCAAAAGCAGCACCAATTAGTGAAGTTTTTAGCTTGAATAATCAAAAGAGTTTTCCTTATAAAATGTGCATAATATATGTGCGTATGACAAAAGAAAAAGAAATATGTCCAGTTGTCAGCCTCATATGACAATGTAAATTATTTATCATGCTTGTTTGGAAAATTAATGGTGTCAATAAGATTTCAATTTAGCTACCAAATCACATTTTAGCAACAATACATGCCACAGAAAAAATAATAGATCTCCAACAAGCAACATTTTTGGCAGGGTCTATGGATGTTTGGTAATTGGTACTAAGCTTAGACATGAATTGTAGCACCTGATCTAGGTGCAGCTTGAGCTTCGTCGATAGATGTGGCTGATTTGTATGTTCATCGGTCATTTAGTCATGCCAACTAAAATTTGAATAAATTGCCATAGTTTGACCCAATTGAGGGTTGTTGATGCAAGAGCATGCGTGGCATAGGTCCAAGTGGGAACACTTGGACCTATCCAAAGGCAAACTGGATAAGAGTTATTTCAAAATTGTGCAAAACTTTTACAGGTTGATAGAAAAAGGTGATTTTGAGCATGATGGTGGCAATGGTGAAATGTGAATTTTCAGCAAATTTTATTGTTTAGGTTTAGGGCTTAAGAGATTTTTTCATTTATAGTAATTTTTAGATCTTTTATAACTTTTATGTAGACGTCAGAACTTAACTCCATGCATGATTCTGGTGTCTAATAGCAGTTTTCGATTTTAGTAATTTTATCATTTTTTGTAATCTTCTATAATTTCTTAACTTTTGCACAATTATAGTCTTGTTAAAGTTTCGATTCTTTTAGTTCTGTCCCAGGGCACCTTTGGATTAATTAAATTGAGAGAGTTTTTTTATTTTTTAACTTCGGATATGCTTTGAGAATCAACCAGTAATTAATGTCTTTTTTGGTATTATGCAGAATCCATAGATTAGAAAAGAGCCTTATTTTAGTATTTATGCACGAATCAATGAATACTACCATGTTTGTCATTGTTTTCACGCTTTTTCTTGCATCTGTTATGCATACATACTGAGAAATAATGGACCGAGAAGCCAAGTAAGACCCTACTGTTATTTTCTTTTTTTTATCTGTCCCTCAGTGTCTAGATGGATTTTTCTGCAGCTGCCTTGATTACCTGATAGGCAACAGGTTGCAACCCCGAAGCAAGTCAGAAATTCAACAAGAATATTCGTACATTTGGCGCATCCTCACCCATCAACTTCCAAGCTTCTAGGGAGGTGTTGTGGGCCGGTGGGTGGGTAATAATGCTAAAAAAAATACAAAAAAAAAAAATTAAAAAAACTTGATTTGTATACCAAATCCATACAAATGCCCCTGATTTTAAAAAATAGCTGCCACATTATTTTTGTGAAAAATCAGTTTGCCATTTTGAGAAGAACATGATAGCGTTAGTCGCACTTAACTGACACTCGCTACTAGCCCCAGCATCAGGCAACGAGCGCTCCTACAAGCGCTAAATCAATGAAGTCCTGTCCAATGTCCAATGACATGTTGACATGCCAAGATAATAAATAATAAAAAAAAAGCCATATATAATCTTGCTGATTGAATAGTGATCTGAGCGAGCCAATGCCAATTAAATTGTTTTGAATTAAGTTTTTGTTTTGTTTTGTTTTTTTATTTTTTATGGTAAGAAGCTCATAAAAGAGAAACATACTCAGTAATATTGAAGTTTGAGACACACCTTTCTATAAGTCTGATTCAGGTGTTGCAATGTCCCTTGCGAAAGAGAAACAGACTTAAAGAATCTCAATGGGAAGAAAATAAGATTTGGTCATTGGATAACATTTCTTCTTGTTTTTTATTTTTCAAGAAGTTTTCAATCTTTAGCCTTTAGGAACTGTTTTGTATACATTCATGAGAAAAGAAAAGAAGGAAAATTTTATGAGACTTTGTTCATAGAATTGGAGGACAATAGTTGGTCCTAATAAATATATATTTATTTGTATTTTGGGGAATCTGATAATTAGTCCTAAGAGTCATGTTTAGTTAACACAAAATGTAAAATTAAACAGTTTACTTCTCAATTTCAAGAAATTTATTCCAAAAGTTAACATGCTGAGTCCCACATTACAAATGATCATGCCCCAAAAACCTTAAGGGGTCACATACAGCTTTACCAGCCCACTGCGAATGTTTGGCATGACAAAATAATAATCTCATCTGTGAACTTCCCTCGAATTCTCTTCGCTGTTTATAGCCTCCTTGGCTTTACCTGAGTATCCCCACAATGAGCATAATATATCAAACAACTATGTCTAAAATAAAACAGATAACATAATCCTGCTTCCAAAGAAAATCAAATTTCATGATCATGGATTTGAGAATTACAATGTGCTCCATTTGTTATACAAAGAGCAGTGCAGATTTGGAACCCCTAACAAACTGCAACGCGGAGTCATTGTGAATAAAATTAGATCAAGAAATTTATATATCAGACCCTCATGATGAATCCAGCCACCCACCTCCGGTGTTGTATAATACTATGAACAATCAGAACAAGCCCAAGTGCTTTATACATACGAGTCATATTAGGCAACCTGTCATTAGATCTGGATCATGTTAACATGTATACATATGTATATATTTATATCCTCATAATATCTACAAGAAAAAGGACCAGAATAACGTGCAGTCTAAGCCGGATGGCTTGAAGCTCAACTCGCAAACCAAAATACTGTAGATATCTACAAAAAAAGATTTAACAGCAACTGAGCTCGACAGTCTTTGTTGAAAGACTTATAGAAGCATAATTTGGTCTATGTGTGGGATCTCATGCCTTGCCTAACCAACAAGTCTTTCATATCTCTATACCCCTGGAGCTCATCTAATGCCTCAGCTGTTGTCTTGGTCGCGACATGCCCAGAGGATGCCACACTTAAAGAAAGTTGAACCCTTGGCTCCCCACAGAATTCATTTTGCTCTTGGATGGAGTTGCTCAAGGTTACAGGCCTGGAGGCTTCCGAAAAGTTTGTAGAATTGGAGATGTCCTGACGGAGAGGAGGGGCTTTCTTCAACATACGAACAAGAGCACCAACAGCAGCATCGTGGGATAGATGTCCTTTCTGATCAAAAGATCCAGTCCTGAGAGAGATAAACAGAACATCAGTCAAAATATATGCATGCCAAAAGCAGACAAAAAGATATCACAAGGTAGCATATTCATCTAAACAATGTGTCAATTCAATTGTTGAGGCGAGGTCATCCCCATAATAATTATATTGACGAACCCAATTAAGAGGCACCTCTAAAACTAATGAAAAGTACCATGAATAGAAGTTAGTTGTAGGTCTTCAATACTTGAACATTGGAAGTACTTAATTTTAGTTCTAGAAATCATATGGAGTCCATTCAAAAGGGTTGTTCTAAAATTAATGTGTTAAAAAGGAAAACCTAATACTCCCAAAAACTGCAGCAAAGAGAATGTTTAGAGCCTCAAAACGTGAGTTCCTATGCAAGTTAGCAATACAAGAATAGATCATATTTCACTAGTTGAGCTAATTTTAGAATTCTCTAGTGCCAGTAAACGCACGGAAGATTATAAACCATTAGAAAACTTGTGCAGTTTCTGATCTTCCAGATTGAGATTTCCATTACAGGGAAATACTAATTAACATAAAATAAAAATAAAAATAATTACATTCAGCCAAAGGATAGGCTGCTTCAGAAACTCGTACATTTTAGATTCTCATCATTTGAACTCCCAGAGATTGCATCACCTGACTCAAAACATTATCGCACTGTAAATACAAATTATTCAATTGAGGTTTGCAAACAAAAGCCTGACATTTTTCCTTTTATGACCAGGGGCATCCCCACGTTTGCAAGACTAATCCCTTGAGACACCTGAGCATGCCCACCACACCCAGTTTCCGGGTAATCCCGTAATAAACCCAACAGGTTGGTCGCCCATGAGGGGAATTGAACTTGCAACCATTCATGCCTCAGCGAGAGTCCCCAGCCAACCATTCTACACCATGGAAGGTTAAAGCCTAAAATTTTTATGGCATAACAATGGATAACAAATACTAAAGCCTAGGAATCCAATGAGGCAAAGAACTAGACTTTCAACTACGGTTCCAAAGCAAAACATTTTCTCTCGTGAATGCAAATGGTGAAAGTGGTCAGAGTACAACAAGCAATCAAAGGAATGCAGGCGTTGGTAAGCGTAGAGGGGCTAGAAGGATAAGTTTCGCCCGCAAGCAATGTTAAAAAAGCGTGTCTTAGCTAATTCCTTTGAACTCATTTCACCTGTCGATATCCCATTTTTATTACAGTCATATATCCCCTAAGGACAAATATCACCTTGGAGTAAAATAATAATTTCAGGTAAATACGTAACAAAAATGATATATAAACAAGGTAAAGTTTCTAATGCCAGGCCTCAGCCATCTCACCACACTGCTAAAGTTTAGTTCATAAAAACTTTTGCGAAGTCAGAGAGAGAGATCCACACTGGAGTTGTCAAAGAATCATGTCATTTTGGTTACTTAACAATTCCAATTTAACCACTTTGGAAATAAAAGCTTCATCATTTTTTCTGGATGGTTAGAAAGCTTCGTTAATTTTGGGGTGGTAATCAAACACATACATCCTTGAAAAGAAGCAGCAAAATCCTGAGAATATTTATGCATGCAAGGCATTGCTGTTTTCCTGCACAACAAACTTCTCCATTTCTAATTTCTTACACATCAGAAACAACTATCAAAAGCAAATCAATTTCCTGGTTTCAAGAATCATGAACTAGTCAAAAATAAGTGATAGGATCATTTCCTGTTTCATAAACACAAAATAGATTGTAACACAACCAAATGGAGCTTAGCCCACAATTTCAGCTTCCCTTAGACAAAATGTTTCTTTGTAACTTTGCAAATATTATAATTCTTTATGCCGGAAGAAAATGTTAATATACTTTATAAAGCTTAAATTTCTTACTTTATGGTAGCTCATAGAATTGTACATTTTAAATCAAATCACAAAGTTAATGACAAAAAAGCTCGAGTCTTTTTTTCTTTGTCTGAATAAAGTAACCAGTTACAATAAATGTAACACAACATATCTCTGAATTTTAGATTTTTGAACATTGCTAAGTCCACCCAAAGTATCAATGTCTTAAGCTATAATTCGAAAAAAGGTATATGTAAAAAGTTCTAAGAGTCAACCAAAGGCCTCAAGATCTCATTTGAATCAACCATCAAAATAACCAAGTAGCTTCATGAGTTAATTACATTCCTTGTGACAATATTCTTTTTGTAACTCAGAGTCTGATGGAAGAACTGTATTCATTAGTTTAAATGAACATTTTTCCTTCAGTTTACAAGCATTAGCATTATTTAATGCTGTTATGTCTTCCTCAAAAGTGATTAACATAGTTATATTGTGCCCACTTTAACAAAGCATCTTACTCCTTTGATGACTTTCATTTATAAGTTTCAAAACAAAAGACAAACTACTAGAATTTTCATAACTGTGATGTTTACCTATACTGCCGCATCCAACCACTTACTTATCAGCTAAGGTTAATGAGTAATTAGGGTTCTAGAGTTTGTAAATAGGGAAGTGAAGTACAAAGATGTAGAGAAAGATGACAGTAACATTTAAGAAGGTTTCAAAGGCAAAACATTGAAAATTTTCAAATTTATAGCTGGCTAGAATTCTGGACAGCAAACTTTTTTTTATTAAGTACATTAAAATACACCAAAGAATAGCACTCTATACATATCAGATATACACATGAACCTAAGAAGCATGGACACGGACACGACACGGACACCTCAACATGTTTATTTTCAAAAAATACAAAACACGACACGTCACGACAAAGACACAACAAAATTATATATTTTATGTATTTTTTATATGTCATATAGAAAAATATTTTACTCCAAGATAATAAAAAAATACAAAATAACATTCATTAAAATTAAAAACCACGTATTCTACATTTTAAACATCGAATTAGGTATAAAATTACATTACTTTTATTTCACAATTAGATTCCAAGTTATTTTCTTCAACTTGCAACAAGTTTCATATGTATAAGTGATGGACACAGGTATTCAAGCGACTGGAATGAGTATCCCTCAAGTGTTCGAAGCTTGTCCTATTCTAAGAAAAAACTAAAATAATAGGACACGTTTGGATACATGTCGGGACAGTGTCCGACGAGTGTCGACAAGATGTCCGACATGGACACAGCATCTTCTTAGAATTATCCATGCTTCTTAAATACGAACTATACACCTAAAGATTCCCCCATATATCTACAAGGATATACAAATCCCCCATAAAAATCTACAAAAGAGGATTAGAAAAAAAAAAATCCTCCTTCAACCAAAAAAATAAGGAGACAAGCACTATGCCCTTTAGGCTATGAAGGGAGCACTCCTCTCCTTCAGAAAATCTCATGTTCCTCTCCAATACCTAAGCCAGGATTTGGTATCTAGGCGCTAAGAACAGGAGCAGCTGAGCAATAAAAGCACTGCTGGCAACAGCAGCATGGCTACTTAAGGGGTTTCTATGACGATCAAGGGTGGCCAAGCCTCCCTGGCCCCCTTCTATCGTCGTCCATGTTCCTCTCCCTCCACAAACACCACATCAGACAGTTCCCAAGCCTTACTTCTAGAACAACTAATTTATGCTCTGTTTGTTTGACGTCAAGTATTTTATGTCTGAATGTTTTCATGCAAAATAATTTACATACAAGAGAGAGAATATCATTTTCTTCTCATATTTTTGGGTTTTTAATTGAAACTGTGAAAAAGGTTTATCAATACAAGAACATGAACCATAGGTTGTACAAATGTGCATATACATATGCTGAATATTGTATTCACGTCCATGTATGCCACAATATGGACCCGTAAAAAAGTGTGTACATGGACACTCCGTGTAGGGTACTGTGTGTGGGATATAGTGGGAGGTGAGTGGTCAAACCTGTAGAGGGTGACCCTCTAGGAAGTTAACGGTAGGCGCTGTCTAAGCGGAGGACCACCGGAGGTGGAAGAGAGAGAGTTGAGGTGGTCCTAAGAAGAAAGAGAGTGGCAGTGTCCCAAAGAGCTTCGAGAGATTTTTGGAGAGGTTGGTGGCGAGCACTCAATGTGAAATGAATGTCTTGAATGTCTTGTCAATGACGAATGAAGGCTTCCTTTATATAGGTGAGGGAGATACTTCATGATTGGTCATTCAGTTGTCGAGGTTTTCGGTGATTGGTTCCTCAGACCTAAGGCGAAACCCTTTGTTGATTGGTTCCTCAGTCTGGGGCGTCTCGAAGACCGACATTCTGAATGTCAACTCTGTACCTCTGTGGCAACAGTGATTCAGTGATTCAGACATTCAGGCATTAAATGCGCTTTGTCGTTTATTTGGAGATCCCTCTCTCTCTAAGACCGGCTAGAAGAGCAGGGCCTCTCAGCGAGCCCTCAACTCTAGCCTCCAATCCACTTGTCTCCTGATGATCCCGCGCCGAGGTCTCTAGGTCCTGCTCTCAACCTAGGTTATGGAGAATAAGTCATGGAAAATCATAGAGAATTATGCAAGTATGGAGATGCGCTCGGCGGCGAGATTCCATGGCCGAGCTAGGAGGTGCCGAGCGCGAATCCATCAGCGGGCGACGCGGAGGAGGATGTCTTAACTCGGAGGAGGTGCTCTTCGCGCTTTCCTCGGTGGGTAATCTGACTTGGTGCACACGTCGCCTCTATGGGCTGCCACGTAAAGCCAAGCGTAGAGGAGGAGTGGTGAATTATTGGAGTGTCCTTGTACAGAGCGGAGTTGGACACTAGTACCTACAGGTACCATTTGTATGTCGGACACACATGCTCCTTGGACACACCGAAACTCTTGTCGAACATGCCAATTAGCTTGTCTAGTATTTCTTATTAATATTGTTTCTAGACACATTCCAGACACATCGGGGACACAGGTGTCCCTTCATTGGACAAGTTTTGAAACACGGCGAAGTTGAAATATTATTTTTAAAATATTAAATGGAGTCAAATTTATAAATTTTAAAACTTTAAAACACCTAAATCTAATCCTTCAAATCCTTAACTTGTTAGCTATTGCATTATAATGATGAACTTGTTTAGTTGTTTTCATCTTGTTAGATTGGCATGTCCAACAAAAAACATAAAAATATAATTTTTTGTCATATAATAAAAATGTAAAGATATATTTTTTGAGGATACAAGTGTAAAGATATATTTAAAACATCTAAATCTAATCCTTCAAAAGAATATATCTTTATATGTTATAAACGTAAAGATTAGATTAGATTTAGAACACCAATATGTTACATTTATGACATATAAAGATATATTTTTTTGTCGTATCCTCGTCATATCCGTATCTTCACTATTTGAAAATGCCATGCCCCTGCCTGTATGTTCATATCTGTACCCGTGTTCATATCCATACTTCTTAGTCTACAATTCTCTATATATTTGTGTGTAGTTCTCTATATATGTGTGCTCCCATACACAATTGCACATAATACTGTATAATGCATATATATGTATCGGGCATGGGTATATGCATGTATGTTGTATGTATATACATATGTACTGTAATGCCACATGCAACCTAAGTGTCTATTAGACTATCATGTTATGTTTGGTAGTGAGAAAGAGAACAGGAGAACAAAAAATATAAGGAGAGAAAAGGAGACAAGAAGAGAAACTAAAAATTTTCCCTTGTTTGGTGAATGGAAAAGGTGGAGAGAAACACAAGTGAGGAAAATTTTGAAAGCCGCTTTACCTTGTGATTTATTTATTTTACTGTAGCTTCCAACTTAATTTTACACTCCATATCTCTCATAAATTTCCCACTCTATTTTTTGCCTTTTTCCCCACACAAGCCAACCAAAACAAAGGAAAGGAAGGGATTGAAAATTCTTTATCTTCTCTCTAAGGAAAAAAAGAAAAAGCAATAAAAATTTTCCAAAACATTCTACATAGAAACAAACAGAACATTAATCTTTACGAGTCTTAAGACATGAAGATCGAAACAGTACCAAGATTTTTTAAAATATGATTGTGATTATATACCTCTATACCACTCTACACTTCAACAAGTACTAAGTTGAATTTGATCATCAATTCCATAGCTATACTTTCCCTTAAAAACTATTATGTGAAGCATAGATTGTCCCAAGAAAAGGCCAAGTCTAGATGCTGACCACAAAAGCAATTTCATAGACAGGGTAAAGGATACTTAAATTACCAAAGGGTCTTCTATCTTTCTAAGTAAAGGAACGTCTATGGAAGCCCCAAGGTATCACAAGTAGTTGCACTACAATGTGGGGCAAGGAACTTCACAATACACTGACTTGTGATGAGAGCTTGTACGCATCTCCCTGTGTAGATACACCACCAGTGGACCACAGTAAGGTATACATCACAATATAGCATTGGTCTAACGGATAGCAGGAGCCAAGATATCTCCTGCTTCGCTATTACATGTTGTCTTTAGCAACCCAGATATAAGAGTCAGGGTAGGAAACATCCAGCTAGGATGCGAAACTGTTTCATAGGATATGAAACTGTTTCCTTTGAAATAAGATCTAACCCAGACCTTTTAAGTACAAGAACAAATATAAGCCACAGGTTGAACCCCTTCCAAACGTTCAAAATAATTTGAAAAAGAAAAAGGAAAGAAAAAAAATATGAATAAACCAATAACAAGGATTGTCCAAGTTTAATTTTTAACAAAAAAAATAAAAGAAATCAACCAAAATATGTTATTAAGAACTGTAAATGTCCAAAAGAAAAAAGAAAAAATCAGCAATTAATACAGAAGAAATAAAGAAAAGAAGATTGAAAAAACCCTAGTTAAGGTTGATCTGATCTGCAGGCTCTTCAGTTGAAGGGGGAAGAGTTGGGAATCAGCAAGGTTTCTAGTCAGTAGCATGAAGTGAAGATCAGCAGCTTAAGAAGCACAGATACGGACACGGGTATGGATAGGGACATGGGTACAAACACGGCATTTCAAAAAATGAGGATACAGATACAGCGGGACAAGGCAAAAAAAAATTTTAGAACATTTTTTATTTGTTATGTATATGAAGGTAAAATTCATAAATCAACAAAAATAAAATGAAAACAATTAAATAAGTTCACAATTATAATACAACAACTAGCAAGTTAAGGACTTAAAAAATTAGATTTGGGTGTTTTATGTTTTGGTGTTTTAAAATTTTTAAATTTACAAATTAGACTCTGTTTAAAACTTTTAACAATAATATTTTAACCCTACTGTGTCCCAAAACGTGTCCAACTAATGGACACGTGTGTCCTTGATGTGTCCAAGAAGTGTCCACTAAAAAACATATTAACAAAAATATTGAACACAACAATTGGCGTGTTCGACATGTGTCTCAGTGTGTCCAAAGAGTATGTATGTCCAACACGGATACGACACCCTAAACGGAGTGTCCGTACTTCCTAATCAGCACCAATAAGAAGAAGAAGAAGATCAGCAATAAGCTTCCACATTTTGAATCTTTTGATTGATCCGCAGCTATCAGAGGCAAGGACATTGCTCTCTCTTCTCTCTCGTTCCTCTTGCCATATGACCACTAGAGTCTGTTTCCAACCCATTTTCAAATGCTTTACATATTGAACCATGGTTGTTAAACTCTCCATTAAGATCTTACGATCCTATGGTTTTATGATCTATTTTGGCAAAATCGATCCTAATCCTACCCGATCCATTTTGGAGGTAGGCTTTTACGATTTTGGTATAGGATCTTATTGGATCGTAATATCCTGATCCTATCTAATCCCATTTCTAAACTTTGTTTTGCTTTATATGTCAGGTTTTTTTGGTTATTTTAATGTTTATAGCCTACCCATTTCATACCATCTTCAAATATTATAAAAATATGTTATATTGAATCAAACACATGAGAAAAAATATATTAGGACCATCTACATTCACATTCCTATATTGCAACATTCCGGATAAACTAGAGAGCTATAGGAATATAATGCTACAAGCATCACCATCTCTCTCTCTAACCCATTCCACCCTTCAACAATTGTTCATTTACTCAATCTCTCTCTCACATTTATTTTGTATAGTTGATTCCTCAACTGCATTTTTTTTCCTTACTTTTCTCCAGTTAATCAAATAGCATAAGATCTTTTTTTTTTTGGTTTCTTTTCTTTTTCTTTTTTACACATTTTGTTATCCATTTCTTCTTAATTTTTTTTTCCTAAACTACAAAGCTCTTGTTCAACAATTTTTTGTCTTTTTTCATGATTCCTTTTTGTAATATATAGTTCTTCTTTTCTTTGGTAATATTATATAATGTATGTATTTATGTGATTTATTTATTTTTAACATTATGTATAGTTTCTATATAATTTAGGCTCATTTTGTGTCTATTTCTAATAGATATTATTTATGTAGAAAATATCATGCACTTTATTATTTATTTGTAGGAAGTTACGATCCTCGATCCGATCATACGGTTCAATACTGTAAACCTTCAAACGATCCAATATAGGATCTCAATTTTGACAACCTTGATTGAAACACATTATACCACAGTCCCCATGGGCTTACTTTTACATCAAGTAATTAGGATTAAAGCTTATTGAGTTGAGTTGTCAGTTGAGCACGACACAGCCATCAACTTAATAGATTATATTTGACAATGTTGGATATCAACAATTAGAGTTTTTTTGGGGATTTAATTAATATAAGAATTCCATTTTTATAGGTTTAGGGGATTTTTACTCTATTTTTATTTTGTTACCTAATTGGATATTGCCTGTATGTAAGTCATACTGTGTGAGAATTTATTAGTTTTCGGATTATTGCATTTGATAGAAAATTGCATACCTTTTGATGTAGGACCAGTAACCAAGAAGTAGAATAGTAGAGGGGAGAGAGAAGAGACAGAGAGAGACAAAGATATAGAAGCAAATACAGAAAGTCAGACAGAGAGAGAGGAATAGAGTAGTTAGAAAGAGAGATAGTGGAGAAGGGAAAGAGGAGAACAGAGAGAGATAGGGAGAATGAGGGGAAGAATTAGAGAGACAGGAGAAGAAGAATAGAATAATAGGGAAAAGGAGAGAGAAGAAGAGATTCAGAAAAGGGCAAGAAAAGAAATCAATATTCAATATTCAATTCAATAATATTCAAAAACTAACTCAATCCTTAAACATAATGCCATATATGTAGAGGCAATGCCAAAATAGGAAATAGAAATCTAAATAAAATAAAGCTTCTAAAATAACCACCCTAACAAAACTGTAATTCTATGAAGCCCTAATTTATTGGTCTTCTTTGTGACGTATCATTCTCCCTGGCTAAGTAGCACTCTCCATCGCCGAGTAAAAGCATTTATATGTCTCGAACTAGTCATCAAAAGTCTGAGTGGCATCAATGTTTGGATGCTTCTTCCAATGCATGAAATAACTCCAAAAGTAATTACACGAAAACCCAACGTTCTCGAATCACAAGCATATCCACAATATTGGTACTCCTCTAATTTTGGGGAGGACCAGACCCCTTCTAATTTTGGTGCTCCTAAATTCCTAGCACAAACTCTTCTTTATGCTGGTCTAAACTCAATTGCACATTAGGCATGCAAATAGGTAATTCTTTTTGCATAAGAAAACCTCATAAAAGTAAGGATATTATAACCATAGCCTTCAAGGCTATATACCCAGCCCTCCTCCGCACATGGTTGGGCCCCACAATATGAGGGACGCAACAGATGCAGCCATAAAGGCTATGGACTTGGGATTTTCCAAAAGGCAACCCAACAAAATTAGGATTTTGAGACAATCCCCATAAATCCATTCAATGGTGCTAATCAATGAGGGAATAACTGAATATACTCAAGCATGCAAGCTATGCTAAATCCCAATTCTACTTCCGTTTACCACCCATACTTTTACTAAAGCAATTAACCATTTTACTAGAGGCAGTAGGCAGTTAATTGCGAAGACAGTTTAAAACCTAGTGAATCATGCTAACGGAACAGTTATTGTTCCAAGCTCCCACAAAGATAACTACGAAATTCACTGCCCCCTAAATTCCAGAAAATGCTGAATGACACATAATTCCAATTTCAATCCCATTTAACACCTTCACATTCCCTAAAAGCAATTGACCACCTCATTGGAGGCAGTTAGGCTCTGAAGACAGTTCAAAACCTCATAAATCATGTTAACTGATACAATTACCATACCAAATTCCCAATTAATAGGATAAATGCCCGACAAAAATTATGCAATTTCACTGCCTCTAAATTTTGAAATATTGAATGACACATACCCATTTGTACTGAATTAGTTTTTAACAGTTGTGTTTTGCAGCTGTTTCCCATGCTGCAAAGAACCACAAACCAAGTTGAACTGGATCAAAATTTTCCAAGCAGAAAGAAAAAGGGGCAGAATAAAATGAAAATTCATGAATTTAAATCTCTATTGATCAAAGAAGAAAGAATTTACTCCAGATTTCACCTAGTGCATCTCACAGAAAGAATATACTCCAGATTTCACCTAGTGCACCTCATCCACAATGGCTCAACCATCTTTTAACAAAACCATCCATCAATGTCCAAGGTCTTCAAAATGGAGCAGATGGTCCAGCAAAGGGGGGTTCCAATATAAATAGTTCAAAGGGCATGTTTACCCACATTGAGCAGGCTTGGTTAGAGATGTTTGGGCTGTTGCAGAGAGAAAGCGAGAGACTTTAAAAATTTTGAGGAAATATCTTTCAAAAACAGGAACACAACAATTATCCCAAGAGGATTTCTGCTTCTTTTGAAAGGTAATGCAAGATGCCCCATTGAGGTTCCAACAACATCATTGACCTTTCCCATATTTCTAAAGAGATCATTAAACTCTCCAGTCAGTTTATTTGCCTTAAATTAAACACTGAAATTGTGTAATGTTTTTGGTACTTCACCGGTTACGAGTTCAGTCTACATATAGTAGGCTTCCATTCACATATTATAACCTCCTCCATATATTTTATTGAGCAACATTATGCGAATACGTATATCTGACACTTTCTTCATAGTCCATATTAAACAACAACCATATGTGAGGTAAAATTGTTTGACCCCTTAAACATAGATTTATCAAAATCAACTTCAAATTCAAAGTTTCTAATGCTTAAGTTGGAAGGAGAAATATTAGTTAGTGTGTGTGTGTGTAGTAGTAGGTTGGTATCAAGTGTGAAATAATCTTTGAATAATGCTAAACCAGTTCATTGCACGGGGTGAGCAAACAGTACCAATTTGATAACTTCAAACATTGATGAAACTGTTAGAAGCCATAGCAGTAAGACATACATCAAGAATAAAGTTCTACAGATAAAAATGATAAGCAATTACAGAATCTCAAGGTTGCCAATCTCCTGTAGAGTTAGCCATGAAAATTCCCTTAACGTAATCCAAACAAGAGAACCTGAGGATGAATAAATTTCGTGAAATTAACTACAGCATGCCACACTAAATGAAGGAGAGGATTAACACACAAAGATCTAAATTTCTAAAAGAGGGCACTGCTGTGACAAACTCTAAGGGCAGCAATAAAATGGAATCAAGCCCCAAGATTTAAATCGTTACAACTCTGGAATGCCAATAACGGGGGACGGGAAGAAAAAAGAAAGAAATAAAATAGAGTTTCAACTTGGCAAAACCCCACGTCAGCAAATATACAAAGGAAATATGTACACACATACATACATGTACACTAAGCAACTCACTTGAGAGTAAATCAAACACCCTCAAACAATACAAAGGTAATATGGGGGAGATAACCACACCAATGTTAGTGATGCAAGAAACCACAAATATCCAAATCAAAGCATACAACAAGGGAATTTCAAGAAAATTAAAGGGAAAAAAATACTACATTGCCAGAAGTCCATTTCAATCCATCACTAACATACTTCTCTAATAATTTATCAGTTTCTAATAAATTCTGATGCCCATTGTGTCCTGCAAGAATGGCAAATCTAGCAAACTGCATCAACTTAATTTGTTCTATTTTACTTTTTCATTTTGAATTTCAACAGGATGACTGATCAAGAAATAATACTGCAATTAGTTTATAAAGATTATATATTCTATGTTCAATTTTCGATTTCACTTTTAAAATACGAATGTTATTTGTTACAACCTTATAACCGTAAGCATTTAGAAAAGAAATAACTATTAGAAAAGGGCAAATGAGGGCATGTGTAAATATATGGACAACGTTAGGAAGAGAATACAATTACAATCAATACCAGATCAACGTATGTCCGACATTACCTGCTACCAGGATCAGTCATGTCATCGTCATCCACAACAAAGGGCCCAGAAAACTCAGAATCATCAAAATCATCACGGAAAGACAACCTACTGGAGCTTCTGGAAATTGATTTCTGTGGTGAGCTGTTGGATGATATCTTCACCCCAGAATACCTTCCAGTTTCATTTTTCCCAAAGGAGAACAACTACAGCAAACAAGAAGCACACCTGAGCGAAATAAATTGGAAAATTCAAAGCTCACCCTACCATCATCAAGTATACAATACCTTGTCAACTGTTGAGCTGGTCTGAACCAAACCTGAACTTCTTTCTGTCTTGGAAACACTGGGTCTTGTACCTTTAAAGGGAGGGGAAGGAGGCAAAATTTGCTTGCTGTTTGTTGAAGGGGCACTAGTAAGCTTAGATGCAGGTATGCTTACTGGAGCACTTTCAGAGCGTAAACGAACCTTAGATAAATGACTACCAGGAATGTAGGCAGGTGGTGATGGGGATGGAGAGGGTGAAAAGATCGGAGAAGCCCAATACTCATCAAAATTTGTATTGCTTTTATGCAGTTGAGGTGTTTCAGGCAAATGATGAGGTAAGCTTGAAGGAGGGAGACGATGGGAACTTGGTTTAGAAATTGAAGCATGGGAATCTGAGTACGTGGGTGAAGGTGAGGGCAAGGCCGAAGGAGATGAGGCTCTGTAAAGATCATAACTCCAGCTATGCCGCCTTCCAAATGGAGAGAAAGATGGAGAACCGTGAGGCACAGGAAGGGATGGCAACCTCTTTAATGGATCTGCCATTGGACTCCCAACATAATCTGGTATGAACTGTGGGGTCATAGGTGTTGATGATTCAGAATTCACATCCGAAACTGATGAACAATAGAACACAGAGAGGCAAAGCCTACCACAAAAAGTGTCCACTGGCGTGAACACAAATTGCTGCATCTCTGACTCTTCTTGACGGGTGAATGGCTCAACAAAGGAGGACACCCGATGAGCAAGGTTAAATGTGAGAATTTGCCCAGAGGAATTAAGGTCACGAAAGAGTTTATACGCAGGCAAAAGTCTAACCATTGCATACAATGACCTCAAAAGCAATGTTGACTTCTTATACAATGTATTCGAGCTAGTACCACTCGACCTCTTGCTTCCAGAACCACAATCCCTACCACTCTTTCGACTCTCGTACTGCACTACCCATCTCTCTATAATCTTCTCAGTCTTCGCTTCGCAACCAAATTCCTCATGCTCTGAATTCCACAAATTCGGAAACCGCTCTTTTGCCGAGAAGTTCTTGACAAGGCCCCTTCTTGGGGAACAACTCACTGGGTCCCAATCACTTGGTCTTTGCACTAAAATCACATCGACCACCATTGGTTCAAGATTACTTTGACGCCAAAAATCTATATTCTCTAGTGCCGCAGGGCAATCCCTTAGAGCTAAATTAAACCACTTATCTCTTGGCCTAATACTTGAAGACGATGACGAAGACGAAGAAGGTGATGATATCATTTGTTCACCACTATAATTACGCGATGAGACATATGGACACCTGGATTCAAGTATTATGTGAAGACTTTTTGCAAAGAATTCAGTGATTATTTGTTCCATTTTTGCGGGTTCTGACTGCTTATTCCCATGATACGATGCCATACTCTTCAACAATCAAAATTTCAATACAGCAAAACGGAACTCTTAAAACGTCCAGTAGAACCCTAGAATTCCACTTCAAACCACTTACTGCAACAAGATAAACAGAGTACTCAACGATCATCCATGAACAAAGTAGAACTCAGCCACTGACAGAAAAGAATTGCAGGGAATTTCACCGCAGACAGGTGTAAAAGATGCTAAATTTATGGAATTAAGCTGAGATATAATTGGCGTATCAAGCAAAACAACATATAATATACATCAAGGGCAAGTATGGACTTACTGTTCTCAAGTGCGTGCCTTGCAAGACATCGATAGGGTTTGAAGAGTATTCCTGACTACACATATACAAGTATGTTACGCTGAATTTGAAGAACCCTAACAAAGACAGATGGTGCGTTGGAGCGTAGGAAACAGCAGATGATGAGAATCAGCAACTTCTTGGAAACTGCGGTTCTAGAGAGAGAAAGATAGAGAATATATATGTGCATACATACATATAGATGTGTATGGAGAGACAGAGTTGGCGTCTGCGAAGTGTGAAGTGAGGCCTGCCTCTTTAGCTACAGTTCATTGAAGGAAACTTTAGAATCATAAGATTTTTTTATGACGATGATCGATGATGAGCCTGGATTATGATGGTGTGAGTGGGGTCCTTCTGAGCAAGATGCTGCCACGTCACTTTGACCCACTTGATGTGGAGCCGTTTGATGATGTGTACATATCCGAGTGGGCAAGCACCGGGTGGACCTTATCCGTTTACAATGGAGGTAGTTTGGATTTGTGGGAGGGGTCAAGTTTTCCCTCGTGACCACGGGAATGTGACATACCTGATGCTGCCACGTCATCTGACAGTTTAGATGGTGATGTGGCACTCATCAGTGGCTTGAACTCCAAAATTGCAGATGCTAACCTTAAAGTCTCTTCTAAATGGCTAGAGCCTTCTTTTTTGTTGAAAAATTGGTCAGTGCTCCTCCGGGTGTTCATGACCCCAGATCCCAATATACTTGTTTAAGTTTGTTTATAAATTATAAGACTTGAAAATTTTTTTTAATCTTAATTAATTAAATAATAGGCTTGAAAATTATCTTTAAGGTTTGGCCTGACACAAAATATATATAAAATAATATATTTTATATTTTGATATATATATATATATATGTACATATATGTAATTAAACTTTAAGTTATTCAATATTTTTTTTTACAAGAAAAAATTATTTATTAAACAAAATTTAGGTTAAATGGGATGGCTTGGGCAGACTTAAAAATGCAATTTTTATAATTGAACAGGCTTAAAATTTAATTTTAGGCCCGATGAGATTTATTTTTAATGTAGGTTTGGCCTAACCTGCCCAATGGCCATCTACTTCTCGAGCTGCTCCACCACTAATATAATGGTGAGGTTCTCTTATTAAGTGGAGTCAAATACATAACGTAATAAACGGGAATCCACTCCATATGAATATGCAGAATTAAGAGCACGTAACGGTTCAAGAACACTGAATAATTTTTCATTTTTTTTTTGTTGTTGTTTCAGAATTAAGCTCAAGCTTGTTTGGAACGTGAAGAAAGAAAAGGATAATAATTAGTTTATTTAATTTCCAACTTTAAAGAAAGAAAACAATTCCCCTTGCTTCTTTTTCCCTTTCTCGAGTTCTAGACAGGCTCTAGTAGGTTTGGGGATTGCAATTTGATTCAAAAAATTTGAACCCTAATTTACCTAGCCTCTAGTAGTAAATATTTGGGCATGAATAAAATGGGTCATGAGCGGAGTATGACAAAAAAAAAATGTAATCTCAAACGGATTCAAGACAAGGGAGGGTTTAGGTCATCATGCCTTAATCCTATCTGGATTATATTACAACATCCTATAACAATTCATTTATGTTTCGTGGTACAAAATATCCTTGGTATATATAAATAAATGTTAATGTTCTAATGTTACTTCTTAATCTTGAGATTTAACTTATTTCTTTATGAATTTTATATTGTTTAGTGTTTGTATAATTTATATTATTCTTTTGGGAGAATTATTTTTATTTTGTGCTTTTATATGAGTTTAGCCATTCCAACAACCTGAATCCTGATTAACTTAAGTGAAATTGGGACGAGATAGTGAGGTTCAACTCGTCATGGGTTTGGAACAGGATATTGGGACGAGATAGTGAGGCTCAACTCGTCATGGGTTTGGAACAGGCTAGGGGGAGCATTTCTATTAGAAGTGGGACTTGGTTTAGTTTAACATATATCAAACTCACTCCATGCCATCCCTAAATAGGTTATAAAGCAGTACCATTTTTTTTTCTTCTTTTTGGGTTCGGGAACATGAGAAAAGGGAAGAAAATTTATTATTGATTTCTAAGTTTAGAGAAAGTAAAATTTAAAATATTTTTTGTTTAATTTTTCTCAGTTTCTTTATCCCTTCCTTGAGTTCTAAACAAACTCTAATAGGTCATACAACAATATTATTAAGCTTTTTCTTATCCAGACTTTCTACCGATTATTTTTTGAGTTCTTACACTAATCAAGTAAATTTCATGTATTACATGAATATATCTTACTAGAGGATCAAGTAAATTTCATGTATTACATGAATATATCTTACTAGAGGAGATGTGGAGAAAGATTTAACTTGTGACCTCATCTCACCAACTGACCACTAGGTTACTTTTATGGTCATAATGTCAGTTACTGTAATTTAAGTTGACTGTTTGGAACCATGAAAAAAACATTGTGTGGTTTTTACATTGTGTGGTTTTTACACTTCAAATTTTTAACTCTTTTTTTTTTCATAATTTTGAATTTATGAAATACAAAAGAAAAAAAAACACATGTTCTTATGTTGTTAGTTATAGATTTAACTCCTACAAATTATGAATTATAACATAAGAGTTTAAACCTAAAGTTTTTATATCAATTAATTATTCTCTTTACTCCTCCATCCAAACTAACTGTTCAATCCTTCCAATATTTAATATTTTTATTTACATTATTATTAAATTTGAATTATGATGCTATCCTAGTTATGTTGACCTAATCTTAATCCTAAGTATGATCTTTTCACAATTTCAAACTTACAAACGTACATTCAATAAAAAAAAAAATTACAAACTTAAATATTATCTTTATAAGATAAGCATGCTAATTAGTTGTTTAATTTTAGTTGTTTAAATTAACCTTATCAACATGTTCTATTATGTTATCGTAGCTTAAATTTCTCTTATCTTTACCTAATCATAATAATTATAATTTTTTCATAATTTCAAACATACAAACGTAAATGTTATAGACATAAAGGTATCACATGAGATAGGAAAATATATATTTAAATGATATATATACATGATAAGATAAACATATTAATTAGTTGTTTGAACTTGATTGTTTAAATTAATCTTATCAAATTGTTGGATATCCTTTCTATAAATAAGAGAAATGAGTTATACAGTAATTTAGATTTAGATATTTTTCATTAGTAAAATAAAAAGAATAAGACAAAGAAAGACTCCAAGAGAATGAATGGGCTGATGAAAATTTTAAGGAAGAAAGGATTTTGTTTTTTTTTTTTTTTGTTGGGGAGGGGGTGGGGGTTAAATCATTCTTGGAATTTATGTTTATGAGTTTCAACTTTATTTGTAACAGTCATTTCGATTGTATTTGATACTTTTTTTATATAGTTTTTTTGTTGCAATCTATTATGATTAATATGGTTATTTCTCATTGGATGGATTTAATTTAAATAGAAACTCATTGTAATGTTGATTTATCACTGTGACATGTATTGTTAACTTATATTTATAGTAATACAGTTTTTCTTAAGAGTTTCCGTGCATAACCAGGGCTTATTGCTAATATACAAAAGAAAAAATCATAGCCAAAGGAGTATCTAACACAAAGACTACTAATTTTTTTTACTAAACAAAAAATATCATAAAAATAGAAAATGTTAAAAAAATATTATAAAAAGAAAAAAAAACTAATCAAGAAAGCCAATAAAAAAAAAAAAACCTGACTCAAACATAAATCACACATGCCAATAAAAATATGTTCGTTTTCATTGACAAGTTTGACAATTAAAATTGTCATTGATCCTTTACCGAATGTTTGTGATTTCAATTTCACATATCTTGATCCCCCCAAATTTAGCCAAATGGATAGGATATATAAAGTGTATCATCTTTCATGCTTAAATAATAAATAAAAGAAAAGAATAGAAAAAACTACTAATACAAAGAGAAGAACACATAGCAACAACCACCATCAGGTCTCCCACATATTACCCTTTTTGACTCTAAGAACATAATTTGAAAAAAAAATTGACAATGAAAAAGAAAATAAACATAGCTTGGCTTGTAAGTTAAGCAATTTTTACCTTTGCCTTTAATGACCATGATCCTTGAGTAAGAAAGAAACTATATAGTCACCACAAAATCTAGTTACCAAGCAATATCAAGGGTTGAGGTAGAGTGATCTTCTTAAAATTTTATTATAATAAAATTTTAAATTTCTGGTCTCTATATTTTTTGGAAAATGAACAGCATTTTTTTCAAAACACGAGTTGCTCCTTTTCGACTAGCACGTCATACAAAATTAGTCTCGTTACAAAGTTTAAAATTGTATACATCTAACCCACCTTAAATCCCACAGTGACCAAAGTTTCATTCCTTGGATTTACCTTTTTAACTATTATTTCAATGAAAATAAACTTAAATTGCATCCCAAAGAAAAAATTGAACGTGAAGAAGATTTCTAAGACTAATTAATAAGAAATCATTTCACAGTGACCAAGCTGAATGCTTTGATTTTTGATAATTAGGGCTTCCTTCAATGTTCTGCATGATCCTCGATGCTCACATAAAAAATTATAGTTAATGCAACTATCCCTATTAGTCATTTTGCCACAAGAAATAGTATTAAAGTCCCTATAGAAGTTCTGTTTAGATTCAAGTTTGGAATACAACCCGAAGGCAGGGAGCAGAGACAATATAGGCCTTGAAGGAGGCAGTTGCCCCCTCGAGTTCTCAAAAATTGAATTTTTGAAAAAAAATTTCAATTTGCACCTTCTAAAATTTATAGATATCCAATCAAGTTTTTAAAAATAGAATTTACCTACATTTTATAAAGTACTTCTCAAATTTTCCCTCTAAAATTTTATAAATGCCCCTCTTAAATAGTTATTTTGCGTTAAATGATTATTATATGTTATGTACATAAGCTCATATACATTATGAATACATATAGAAGTTAAGTACCTATTGTTGATTATGATTATTTTTTTTTAGTTTTTAATAGTTGTCTATGTTAGATGAATTTCCTAGGTCGGCCATTGTCCAAATAATGTACCATTAAACATTCTATAATGAATGATTTTTAATTTTTTGTTTTGTCAAGTTTAAAAATCTTAGATAATAAATATTTTCTTAGAAACTAACTAGTCATTGACCCGCGTGATGTGGGGGTATTTTAAAAGATAATTTTTTATAATTATTAGTTAAATTATACACGTGTAAAAATAGAATTTTAGACTACTTACACATTCCAATTTTTACAAATCAAAGGTCACAAAAATCATAGAGTTTTATTGCAAGGTAAATTGAAAGTGAAAAGGAAATATGAAGACTATAAACACTTGATAGTTTACTACTTAAGTCTTTTGCTGCCAATGGCATCTCATAATTATAGTTAGTGGAGTAGACTTAATGGATAACAGTGAACTTAATTTTTTTTAACCTTATAAAAAATGTAATTGGATCACCACATGGATATCGAAGAGATATAAATGCGAAGGAATTTATATTGTAAGCTTGTAACAGATGTTATAGATAATAGGAAATTTAATTAGATTACAACAATAGAAGAATAGAGTGGGTTAATCTCTAATGCTGCTATGAGTTGACATTTTAAAATTGTAAGAGGATAGGGAGTGCCACGTAGGCAACACATAGGAAGGAGACCAAAAGTTTGGGCAAACCTTATATATATATATATATATGGCAGGTTTGGGCTCAGCCCTAAAATTGTAGTGTTTAAGGAATGTGTTTTTTTTTTTTTTGGCAGAATAAAAAAAGTGAGGAGAGGCTACCAATATAATATTCTCTTTTGGGCGTGACTATAGAGGTTCTCACCTGATACAGAATATTAATTTTAAGCCATAACTATTGAACTGAGAAAAGCGACTGCGTCACTACAATTTCACTAAAGTGCAAATCACATTCAGTCCATTCTCAAAAGCACTTGGTTTACACAACTACTACCGCAAACGAATTCAAATACGCGACCGTTGAGAGAAAAATAGAGTTTTAAATCTAACTGTTAAAGTTAACTCAATTACCATTTTGGTGGTTAGTGTCTAAGGAATGTGCAAGATTTGCTGGTCATCCCATGGTCTCCTCTAGTAGCCTGCATGAAGCGATGTCTTCGTGGGCTTGACCTAGTCTAGATAGGGTCATGGTAGAACATTGAAGCTTAACCGAGTTCACAACTTGCCTTTGAACCCCTCTTTTGAAATACAGAAAGAAGGTTTGGGCCTGGCCTACGTACGTAGGATCAAATTTGTTTGTGGGTTGGGCAACGGTTAAGGATCATTTATTTCAATTTTAAAACTACGAATACCAAATATATTAACAGTGATTTCAAATCTATAAGTAAATCGTACTCTTAACAATTTTACGTAAGGCAGTTTGGTTTTTTAGGGGTGATTGTGAAAAAGTTGATAGATAAGGCACCTTACTGCCGCTCTACAAAATTGTACACGAGATTTTCACTTCATAGGCTCCCAGTTCAATTCTTACAAAGTCATTGGATCCTTTTTCTTATTTTAGAATCTCCTTCTTTCTTTCATTCCATCCACGAGTAACTGGGACCAATTAGTCATCTATTACGAAGTATAATTCAAGCAATTCTTCTTAGATGCTGCGTCGCAACTTTAAAAGGTTCAGTCACAACTAACAACCTCATTACTAACAACCCCACCAACATCCTATCAAAAGATTAGAATTGAATTGGACATATTTGTAACACTAAACACTCCCATGCTTGACCGAAATTTAGTGATGAACTTTCAAAGTTGTCACTCTCACAAAAGTGAAAGCAAGGTTGATCCAAATCAACATCAGAATTCTTGTTTTAAGTCCGTTATGCGAGATCTTCTAATTGGATTAGTTCCAAGAGATCATTATGCATTGGGTTAATTACACTATGTACTTCTTTACTTTACACCGATTTTTACTTTAGAACTTTTGCTTTAAATTATAACAATTAAGTCTTTACGCTTCTAATTTGTTACAATGTCAATTTTTTATTTAAAAAATTGAAATAAAATTTGCATGTGATAGTTATATGGCCTTTTTCAAAAAACAAATATATAAAATTCAATTATTTTCCATCCTAAAAATTCACATGCATCCCACGAGAGTTAAATTGAGATTTTTTTACATGAAGCCTTATTACATTCATGTGAGTTAATTACACTCATTATTTTGGAATGATTTGAGAGGAATTAGTGATAGATTATTGTAAGTATCCGATTTTTACTTGCTCGATAATCTCCAGTCCACATTAGTACTTTAGACAAACATTACAACACTATCAAGCCCAAACCAGCTTTTCAAATTCCAATCTAATCAATTGGTCACTTCTTGGGCCCATAAAGACCGATTGAAGCCAAAGAACAAAATACCCTTGGGTAGTCTAGGCAGCTTTCGAAGACCACTCGGTCTCCCAAAGCAATCACTGCAGTCAAAGTGATGAAAACAGTCATAAACTTTAAAGGGTTCACTTATGACGCCTATTAGCCGCCAATGTGGAATATTCGTTATACCTTTTGGCATCAGTAAGTTCCTTGAGATCAGGTGGTCTTTGGAACCAACACCACCATCAGAGTGACAGAAACACTCACAAACCTTTAATTCTTTGGAGTGGCAAGAATACTCACTAGGTTGACACGGGTATGCTGTAAACAACCTAGTGTCATAGGACCGAAATTGCACCTTGACTGTGGCATACTTTTTAGAAAAAAAAGAAACCTATAGAAACCAACTTGTCACAATAGTCAAAATGACGAAAACACTCATAAACTAAAGTTAACATCGGTGCTTGCTAGCTCGACTCGGTGAAAAATGACCAACCCAACACATCTTGAAAGAAAGCACAAAGTCCTTAAGGCAGTAAGACCACCCTCCATGCTGCCCCTAGGTAGCTCGGCACACCCTCGAGAAAGTATTAAGTCCTTGAGATGGTAAGTCCACCTTCTTTGACTATCCCTTGAAAGTTTGGCACGTTCAAAATGCCAATCAAACCAACTCTAGACCATTTTCGATGATACCCAATTAAAATAACCGTTTTGCCCTCAAGCACTCCTGCACATCTTCGGAAAGGTACTAATTTTGCAAGATGGTAAGTCCACCTTTTCAGGACTATCCTCGAATAGTTCAGCATGTTCAATATGCTACTCTAGCCAACTCTGGACCCATTCCGATGATACCCGATCAAAATGATCGTTTTGCCCCTAGTACTCTAGCACGTTTTTTAAGAAAACACTAATCCTTCGATATGGTAAGGCCAAATTCTCAAACTGTCTCTAGATAATCTGACATGTTCTATATGCCACTCAAATCCATCGCGGCCCCATTCTAGTAAGTTTTGGTTAAAATAACTGCTTTGCCCTTGGTGACCTAGGCATTTCCTCAACAACGCCAGCTCTGGGTACCAAATTGACATTCATTGGGATACCCCACTGAACATCCCCATCCATTTTCAAGTGAGTCCCTTGACTTAAAACACCTCTAAGTCAATAAAATCTTCCTGGAGCATCTCACAGACACTCCGCTAAAGTTATCTTTTTCTCTGATTTCTTGATTATATCACACCGTCAAATGACTTGAGAAATGTATAAATTAGGAAATTCCTGAAAGTCTTTCAATAGGTCTTTCCATTGATATGGCTTGATTAAAAAGATCGCTTCCCAAAGCATCCGATCTCGTGACCCCAAAAGTTGCCACTTTGACTTGGAGCATCTCACAGACGCTCTATCAAGTTTGACTTTTTCTTCAATTTCCTGATTAAAAAGTGCCGTCACACGACTTGAGAAATGCGTAAATTAGGAAATTCCCTGAAGCTTGTCAGGAGGACCTCCCATCAGTATGGTTCGATTGAGGAGGTCGCTTCTTGAATGCCACGATCATGTGACGCAAAAACTGCCATTTTCGAAAACCCTCGAAGCGTCTCACAAACACTCTAAAAAGCTTATTTTTATGTATGCTTCCCGATGAAATATCTCTATCATTTAAAATCCTTTGGAGCTCTTTAAGGGTTCCTGATTTAGTATAAAAGTTTTTAGTAGGAGAGCGTATGCTACATAAGTCTAGATTTTGATCAGATCGTTCAAAAATTTTACTTGCTGCCCAAGACAGGATAGTATAGGAGTGCCACATGTCACTCCTGCAGTGGTTGCCTAGGCGCATGTGCTACATGCACTAGCTTTCGAGAATTTTACCTATAAATAGTGGCGTACCCCCTGCATAATTCAGAGGTAAAAATCATAGAAAAATATCTTCCAAAATATACATAGACCCTCTGAATTTCCATATAAGCCTCCAAAAGCCAAAAATCAAGAAGATCAAGAGCCTCTGAAGACCTTTCCTCCATTGAAGAGTTCAACCATGGTGGATTGAAGACCAAGGTAGGGTTTCTTTTTATATTTATGTATCCCCACTCCTTCTCTTCTCCCTCCAATCTCTCTTGAGCTTTCTCCTTTTTTTTAATTCACATCTTCTACATCCCTTTCTTGCATGCTTGGAACAAGAGAGTTCTTAGGTCATGCTTAGAGTTTCACCTACGAGGACCATTAGTTAGGGGATCTTTCATAGGCCTACTTGAACATAGTATGACCCTAGAACCCTTTGCAATGTGGTGTAGCCTTCAACCTTATATGCTTCATGACGCTTTGCACATAAATGTTAGATTATTCATGTATTGTTTAAAAACCTTTTTCAAAACCACCATTAGTTCTATCTTCAAGAGTTCAATATAGTTCATATCAAAATGATTTTCTAAAAAGGCCTCTAAGTTAGAGTTTTTTGAAATTTAAACCAAGAACCCTAGTTTTTCAAACCTAGAAAGCTCTCCAATAAAACCTAATCCTACTTTGCATCATTGAATTTTCACTCCCTTGAGTCACATAAAAATGATTTTCCAAGCAACCCTTTCTTGAAGAGGTCTTCAAAATCTCTACTCTCTTAAGTTTCCATAAAAAAATGACTTTCAAAACTTTCTATCCTATGTTGATTTTCCAAGTTTTTAATCTCTTAAGTGTTGTGGTTAGAATGGTTCCAAAAAAGCACTCCTTGGAGTGGTTTCCTCAAAATCAACCATATAAACCCCATCTCATTAAAGTGGTTTTCAATTCCCCAAAAGTGGTTTCCAAAACACTTCTCTCTTAAGGAGGTTTTAAAAACTTTACTCCCTTGAGTTTTCATTAAATGGTTTTCAAAATTTACAACTCTCTTGAATTGAATTTCCAAAAGGTTTTACATGAAATCATGGTCTTCAAAACCTCCTTTCAAAATTTCATGCATAAAACCATCTTACCAAACTTTTTCCAAAATCACTAGGTTCAAAACCCTAGTTCAAAATCACCTTTCAAAAACCTAGGTTCAAAACTCTAGTTCAATATCACTCTCCAAAACAACCATTCAAAACCCTAAATTAACTTGAACCTAGTTGTCCAACTTTAGATTAACCTAACCCAAGTTAGTTAAGACTAGATCAATCAAACCCTAGGTTAAGCTAACCCTAGTTAGGTAACCCTAGTTGTCCAAACCTTAGGTTAACCTGATCTTAGTTGTCCAACCTTAGGTTAACCTAACTCAAGTTAGTTAGCCTTAGGTCAACCAAACCCTAGGTTAACCTATAGTTAGGTAATCCTAGTTGTCGCCCTTTTAATCCTAGTTACCTTAACCAAGGTTAGCTGAACTTCAAGGATCACTAATTTCAAAACTCTTTCTAAACCATCTTTAATCTCAAATGATCTTTTCAAAACATGTTTTCAAAAACCTCCTACTCTCTTGAGTTTCCAAAAATCCTAATTCAAAAGTCTTTTCAAATGCTTCCATACTCTATCCTAAAATGTTTTCAAGAGCTCTCTTCAACTTGTCTCGACTAAAACGGCTAGACACTAAACATATTTTAAAAACTATTTTCAAAAATAATTTCAAAAACTCACAACCCTAAGGTAATCCTAACCCTTCATGGTTAGAGTTTTCAAGGGAAAGTAATACATTAAATGTAACCTTTAAAGGTTCATAATAGGGTTTTAAACCCTAAATGTTTTCCAAAACCGCTTTAAAAAATAATTTTCAAAAGTCACATCCCTAAGCCAGTCTCAATCATTCAATGATAGTTTCTTGAGAAAAGTGAGATATCAAGTAGGGTTCTATAACCCTAAAGATCTAAAAAAAAAACCTAAAGGAAGTCTCTAACCCTTTTTGCAAACATGTTTTGAAAATTTATAACCTTAAAGGAGTTAGTGTCTCAATAGCTAATCTCTCCAACGTGGTGACATATTCAACATACCTTCTATATGGTATTCAAAAATAATTTTCAAAAATCTTTTAAAGAGAAGTTCACAAGAGCTTTTCCAATCCAAACTCTCTTTCAAAATTTTTGAGTTAAGCTTTCAAAAAATACTTCAAAACTCCCTCGAGTTGTTTTCAAAAATATTTTAAAACTCTCTTAAGTTGTTTCAAAAACCTATAACTCCCTTGAATTGTTTCAAAATATTTTCAAAACTCTTTTGAGTTATTTTCAAAAACACTTCAAAACACCCCAAGTTCTATCTCAAAAATATTTCAAAAACTCCCTTAAGTTATTTAAAAAATATTCTAGAACTCTCTTAAGTTGTCTCCAAAAGTTTCCAAAAACATTACAAGTCCTATTTCCAAGGCACTTTCAAAAATCTCCAAGTCCTAGTCCAAATTCTCTTAAGTTTAAGTTTCAAAAACCTTCAAAGACTCCCATGAGTCCATTTTCAATCGGGCCTTAGCCCGAACTACAACTGACCTGATTCTCGCTAAATGAGATACGTAGACAATTTACGGAAACCTAGGTGCAGTCACCACTTCCTTCTAATGGACACCACATCATTAAAACAGACACTTTCAAGAATACTTCAAACCATTCAATTTTCAAAACTCACATCACTTGCCTGAACTATAAATGACCTGATTCTCACCAAATGAGATACGTAAGCAATCTAAAATGGTATGGTCATAACCTTTATTTCAACTCAAGATCCCTTTTCAAAAGTTTTTATCACATCAAAATTTTCATCTCAAATCACTTCAAAACTTCTTAGTTTCAAACATCTTTTAAAAAACATGCATCATAAATCATTCATCCAAAAAGTGATGTCCAAACCTTATTTTTAAAATTCTAAAGTGAATACAAGTGGACTTTTAATAATCGGTTATTCAAGTGAGTGAATTAAGGGTAAATAGACATATAAGTACTGAAAGGGTAGGGTAAGGTGATGATCTTAAGACATTTTTTCTATACATAACCAACCCCCGGACCTTAGATTTTAAATTTCAAAGACCAATCTGGAGTCACGTTTTCAAAAGGGCTTTAAAACATTTTCAAAAGGTTATTAAAAATCTCTTTTCTAAAAACCTTCTTAGGAAGAACATTTCTAAAACCTTTTTGAAAAACCTAAGTTTAGTCTTCGGATTAAACTTAATTCTTAGATGACTGAGCACATCTTTAATTATGTTAGGTGACGACTTCAAATTTTTTTAAAAGACCCTTATTCATAATCAAAAAACAAGTTTTTCAAGTTCAACCTCCTGTCGCACTTGTTCTTTTAGGAGTAGAGAGATTATCATACTTTTCCAGAGCCAAGAGGGCTTAAGTAGAAACTAGGATGTGACACTTATTAGGAAGAAGCATGATTTTATAACTTTGCCCCTTGAAAAATACAACGTACTTTTCATATATAAATTTTTTGTCTATTTTCTAACGGAAAGTTCACAGAAGGTTGACATTGCAACAAATTAAAAATGTAAGAGTTTAATTGTTATAGCTGAAAGTGAAGTTCAGAAGTGAGATTTGGTGTGTAAAGCGCAAAGACACAAAGTGTAATTACTATACATAGCATTATTGAAGATTATAAACAGAAGTTTATCCTTGCTGAACACTAAGCAAAAAAAAAAAAAAAAAACTTGGGAACAATTATGCTTTACTATTCTTTTCCTTTTTTTTTGGGTAGTCTGTATAAGAGAGATTGGGATTGAAATATCATTATTAATGACACAAATAGTGCGCGTTTTTAATCTCATAATTGAGTACTTTCAGTTTTAGGCCCAAGGGAGACTTAATCACTTAACTTCAATTCCCGAGAATGTAATAGTGGTTTGAATTCAAAGAATTTTGGCCATAAGGACCAAACCATATTTGTTCTAGTAATTTGCTTTTATCAATGAACATCAAACAACACAAATAAGATATTCCCAGATGAAATGAAAATTGGTTCATTTCATAGGAGAAATATTTGTCATTCCTTAGCCTGAAAGATATGTTGTTATGGGTCAAATAAATACGGGCCCAAATCATTTAAGCAAGCCCAAACCAATTGGCACTGCTAAGTTGGGCTTGGGGCAGCCCAGGGTTTGGTATTATGCCACGGGCCCAGGTCATTTTGTTTGCCCAAGCTGAAGCCTCCTTAGCCCAGCTTAGGGGTGTAATCATATAAAGGGATAGAGCATTTAATAAAGAACAGACTCGCATTCAATGCGGGGGAGGCGCAACACACAACCGACGATGCTCACGTCCGGTCAATCAAGCTCAAGCAAAGCGATATAGGAGAAATTGTGTCCGATCAGCCGACTCTAGCCGGCATAGACCTGAGCAATGAGTGATGATTATTGGATAGGCTTAATAGAGAGCGCCACATTATAAATACCAGAGCTAAGAGAGAGAAAGGTATGATCAATCCAACTAAGACATATAAGCTTGTAAATATTTTTTTATTCTGAGAGAGCATTGCTAGCTTGACAGTTGGAGTGTGATCGGCCCGAAGATGGTTGACTCATTCTAACTCTTTTGCCTACAGTAGGTTGGGGACTCATAGATATTGGTTCGAGTGATCGACCAGGCCTTCCTAGAAATCCCACTTACAATTGGCGCCGTCTGTGGGAAGGTCCAAGTAAACATGAGTACTAACCTCTTAAGGAGAAGAGGAGTCCGGGTCGTCAGACGAGGGAACGAAATTCCCTCCGGCAATGATAACACTGACTCGTCTGGACACCAAATCACCCTAGAAAGAAGCAATAGGGGACGAATAAGGAAGTCAGAGACCCGGTCTCCTACTGGCAGCCCCCGAGGAGGGCGAGATGAGTTACAAAGGGACCCATATTATGCTAGGGAGCCAAACCTCCGTAGAAATCATCACCGGGACCTGGGCCATTCACTTTCCACTGGACATGTGCCTAGTAACCATTCACTTCATGCTACCGAAAGGGAACTACGGCGACGTGGTGATCAAATTGCCAGGCTGACTTCCCAGCTCAGCGCAATGAGGGACGCAATATCCAGGAGGGATGACAGAGCCAAAAGGAGATCACCGGCCCGTCGCAATGAAAAGAGGTATTGAGATCCCAGAACCTGAAGCTCAATGCCTGTGCACATTGTCAAGAGCCATGCCTCTAGTACCGGCCGCAACAGTAAAAAGCAAGGAAATCGGCACCATAGAAGGAGCCGAACACTGCAGGACGGGGAGTGGCCTAGAACCGATCGATAGTAGAAGGAATGGGAGAGAAGGTTAAATGAGAAATGGGATAACAAAGAGTAACTCCCCAAAGCGCGTACTACTCAGGACATGGTCAACAAAGCCTTAGATCAGATAGCATCCACACCTTTCACGGAGGAGATTAAAAGTCGACAACCTTCGAGAAAGTTCGCCCCACCAAAATTCACATAATACGACGGAAAGGCCGACCCAATCAGTCATGTTCACTACTACAAGCAAATGATGGCACTCTGAAATGGGGATCAGTCCTTGATGTGTCGAGTGTTCCTATCTAGCTTGGGAGAAGTGGCCCTACGGTGGTTCAAAAAATTGCATGCCAACTCAGTATCAAACTGGAGACAACTTGCCAAACTGTTCACTACTCGCTTCATAGCCAACACCAAGTAACCTAGGGAAGTGGACTTCTTACTCACCCTACAAAAGAATGATGGAGAAGGATTACGAACATACGCGTAGTGCTGTAGCCTATAACGAGATTGACGAATGCAGCGAGTAGCTAGTTGTAACTCAGTTCAAAATTGGCTTGCCCAGAGAGCACCGCCTGCGACAGTCCTTAATGAAGAAGCCAACCCTCATGGTGCACGAGCTGATGTTAAGAATCGAGCGATATGCGAGGTTGGAGGAGGATATACTGCTGCCCGCTCCCGAAAGGTCGGCATTGTCACCGAAAAGAAGAATGGGCATGACACGAAGAAGTTTCGGCGGGAAGACAACAACGACTGGAGCAATAAGACAAGTAATGGGGTCTACATTATCTTCAAAGACCCCATTTATAAAATTTTGCCCCAAATTCATGACAAGTCGTTCTTCAAATAGCCCCCGAAGTTGGGAGAAGACCCTACAGCTCGAGACTAGGGGAAGTTTTACTCCTATCACAAGGAAAGGGGGCATCAAACAACAAATTGCCAACATCTAAAAAATCACCTTAAAGATTTGGTGAAGGTTGGCCATCTTAACCAGTATATTGATAGGAAAAAGACGAAATAGGAGGCCGAGCAGCCCAAGCTGGAAGCCTCCCCCCCCCCCCCCCCCCCCCCCCCCCCCCCCCCCCCCCCCCCCCCCCCCCCCCCCGGGAAAGAAGACCAAGCTGAACCAGTCCGAGTGATCAACGTGCTGCATGGATCGGCAGAGTCGGAAACTATCAACCGGCACAAGTACCAGACCAATATTCGAAAAGCTGTGCACCTACGGGAGGTGATGCAGATAGGCCCCCCTCCAAGAAAGTCAAGGTCGGCAGTGACAGCACGGCCATAACCTTTATGGAGGAAGATTTCGTGGGAGTTCAAACTCCCCATAATGACGCATTGGTCGTTACTCTACAAATGGTAGGATGTGATATGAAGAGACTACTCATCGATCAGGGAAGCTCCTTTAGGATTATGTACTACGACCTGTTTAAGAAACTAGAGTTGAAAGATACCGACCTCTAGCCCTTGCTCAACCCATTGATTGGGTTCAGCTCCGACCCTGTTTGGCCACTTGGGAAGGTAACCATCTCAAACATGGTTGCACCTCATGAGAGCCATCCTTTCTTCCTACCACCAAATGATTCGATTCCCCTCCACGGAGGTGGTACAAGAGATAAGGGGGGACCAAGTTATTGTCAAGCAATGCTTCCTTATGGTATATGCCACAAAGGATTGAAGAGCTCTTCCTTTACGCCGCAGTTCTGGAGCACGCAGTTGAGCTGGGAGAATTTGACGTCAAGTTCAACCCCGAGCGATAGTTAAAGGCCAAGTATTGACTGTTTTTATTGCCGAATTTTTTGAACTTCCACAGGCAACCAATCTCCGACATACAACATGATGACATCTCCCTTCAAATTCAAAAGAAAGGTGATCAATTGGAAGCTGTTCACTGACAGAGCATCCAATGATCAAGGGGCAAATCCAAGGATAATTCTCAAAGAGATTGGGGCAGGTCGTTATGCTGGGATTCACCATAACAAAGATTGTGGCGAGCTATTGTTCTCAGAATTGCCGAAATCATGATCCACTTAGACAAGTCCCCAGCTAAGTCGTGAGTCAAAACATCAGAAAGTATGCAACATGCAACATTCACTCGACGAGAAGTTAGGCTCCAGCTGGGGGCATATCGATCGGAAGCTATCAAAGAAAACGCAGCAACGACCCCAACCTTGGAACACAAATAATATCGAGAAATTCTACATTTAGGCCCTTCTTATTCTCAAGAGATGTATCTGCCTGTAAGGATGCAATTTCCTTCAACAAATATGTAACCTTTGCACAAATCAATGAAAATTGGAAGCTACTCAGAAAATTTGATGCCACTCCAAAACAACAAAGTATTGAAGGAAGATAAAATAAAAAAAAATCAGGTGTAAAAGCTTGGTCCTAGATCATTTATGATCAGGTCGGCCAATAAATGTCACAAAAATCAGGTGTAAAAACCTTGTCCTGGATCATTTATGACTAGGTTAGCCAATAAAGGTCACAAAAACTAGGTGTAAAAACCTAGTCCTGGATCATTTATGACTAGGTCGGCCAATGAAGGTCATTAAAACCAAGTGTCAAAACTTGGTCCTGTCTAAGTTGGACAAGTCGGCTAATAAAGGTCACAAAAATCAGGTGTAAAAATCTAGTCCTGGATCATTTATGACCAGGTCGGCCAATGAAGGTCATTAAAACCAAGTGTCAAAACTTGGTCCTGTCTAAGTTGGACAAGTCGGTCAATGAAGGTCAATAAAAAGCTAGAGTTCAAATCAAGTCCCGCCCTAGTCGAGTAGGTAGACAGAGATCTTCATCAAAATGACAAAGCTAAGTAACTTGACTTAACCCTAACCAAATCTGATAAAAATAACGGTAACAAGATTTTTATTTGCCTAGATTTGCAAGTGGGCTAAAGCTAGGAGCACCTACTTTGTCATAAACAAATCCCATTAGTCTAAGAAAGGCAGTTCGTTAAATTTTTCTCCTAAAATTAGGCACGGACTTTGTCTGGCTAAATTAGGTAGTTCAAACAAACAGATAACAAAATTTTTTATCTAAAAGGATATGTTCATAAAAGCATATGTAAAAAATGGATCCATTACATAAATGCTTCTTGTAAGACTAAATACAGTTCAAACAAGAAAAGAAAAGGAAACTCTAAGCTAGCTCGGCGGATGGAGGGTCAGTAAAGGATTGGCCAGCCGGTGGTAGTTCAGAGGTTGATGGTAGTTCGGCTGAGGGAAGCTCAGCTGGATCGGTTTCTTTATCCACTTGAATCCCAGGGGCATCTTTTCCCCCACATTCGGCTTCTTTGTCGGCCTCATTCTCCAACTCAAGTACCGCATCAACACGGGTAGGAATTTTCGCCCAAAGGTAAGAAGACTTGTCTAGCTTCAACTGCCTCAAAACTGCCATCTAGCCGTCTTGGAATATCTGTTCAACAATCTGCTTGACCTGAGCCTCATAATGATCCCCGGCATCCTCGAAGCCCTTGTCATACTTGGCTTCAGCCTCCCTGTTTAAACGATCCACCTCTAGTCAGGCTTCAGCCAGAGACGCTCCTGCCTCAGCCGCTGAGTCCTCGGCTTCAGTCAGCCTGTGCTTCAGGTCGGCGGCCTCAGCCTTAGCTTTTCGGCAGTCTTCCTCCTTCTGCCTGAAAGAAGTCTGCAATTCGGCAAAAGCACCTTGGCTGTCCTGCCAAGCCTTCTGGAGACCTCTAGCCTCCCAATCTTTCTGGTGGAAGTTATCCTTCAGCTCGAAGTATCTTTTCAAAGCAGCCTCGTGTCGATCTTGTAGGTTGTAGAACTATTGCATAATCTCCAAGCTGTGAATGGCACCTTGAGGAGAACAAGGGAAAGCAGGCATTAGTGCAGGATTGTCAAATTTAACAGACAAAACAAAGATTTTGGCATAGTGGGCTTACCGCAAACACTGACCAAACTGCTCCAAGCATCAACTCCCTTGTGTCGATGTCGTCTAGTTCCTTGACGTCCCTCAACGGTATAATAGCTTGGAGGGCTCCGATAGCAGTGCTGGGGTAGCGCAGCACCGAGTCCTCAACAGTCATAACCCGCTTGTCGATCTTCGGCCGTGCTATGAATTCTTCAGCCAACAATCCCTCCATGGTGCCCTTGCTCTTCTCTGTAGCAGAAAGTCCCACCAGTCTATCAGGGGTAGTGGCCGTGCCTGCTGCCATCTCTCGGGCGGTGGCCTTCTCAGCCGTTTTCACCAACTTCTTTTTTTTCACCACCACTGGGGTCGCTAGTTACTCCACCATATCGACCACCGCGGTGGTAGCAGGAACTCTAGTGGTAGGGGGCGTGATGGGTGGTGGAGGAGCGTAGGTGTCACCGACCTGAGTAGCGGTTTTGGCAGAAGATGATGCCGCACCTTTCCTCTTCCTAGAACCCGTCCGTCCTAGTGTTAGAGTTAGGTCTCAAACTTTGGGAGCCATTTCAAGGGCAGAGACAGGGACTGCGGCAATAGGTACAGAACTTAGAGGCGGTGGGAGAGATAAGCGATTCCCAATGTCGTGCTTAGCTCCTTCCGCTTCTTGGGTGGCAATCACATCGACAGGTACCCCATTCATCGCGATGAAAGTCTGGTACCGAATTGGGTAACCCACTAGTACATGCGCGGCCTAGCCTAGCCCTTGCAGCTCTCCCTCGCCTTTGTACGCCCAGACTCAATCCAAGGCAGTAAGATCAATGCCAAGGTGTTCGGTCTCCTTGTCCCTAGGTCCAAAGGTAACTGAGAAATGCAAAAGCACAAAGTTAAGCAACCAGCCAAGGAAAAATTAAAACAGAGAAAAGTCGCATCAAGTAACGAGGGGAAAGGTAGATCTATTCTTTTCGGCGTTCTGGGGCACCCCATCTCTGGTGCCAACTTTACAAGAATGTCACCAAATTCTCATGGCCCCCTCACCCTCACTGTGGCATCGTCAATTCCCTTCCCCGAACTAGGAAGGAGTTGGACCAACTCCCTTAACCCATACCTGGCCCTAAAATAATACTTGTACCGCTCTGTTTTACTACCACCGCCCACCTCCACGGCAGAATAACAATAGTTGAATTCATAAAGACCTAGATTTAAGCCCAGAAGGCTATTAAACTCAATCATCCCCATCACTATCTTGTAACCGTTCAACAGCAATTAGATTGGGGCGATTTCGTAATGGCTAAGGATTTGGGTCAAGAAGGGGTGGATGGGAAACCTAAGGCCACCCTCTACTATTGTGACAAGGGGAAACGGAGTCTCCTTTTCAGTCGCCCTCAAATCATCATCGTTCGGCCCTACCAAACCTATATCTACCCCCTCCGAAAAATTATATCACTATTTGTAAGTAATGATGGAGTCAGAATGGCTAAGCATTCCCTTAAGTCTGGTGCCCATGGTAACATAGGGGTTCTGGGGTTCGGAGCAAGAAAAATGAAGAAGGAATACAAAGAGAGGGAGGACTTACAGAATGGCAGTCTTTGCGATAGAGATGGATGCAAAGCGTGGGGGAGTTCTGCATTTAAACAATGGATACAACCCTCTGGTCTGTGAAAAGAATGCTAGCACAACAACAACAGATCTAGGGCAGCCCAATGGTCACGTTCCATTTAAGAATGCCTGACAGTTGACGTTACGGAGCAGTTGTGAGATATTAGCCCAAGACTCCTACAATCAGGGCACTAAGGTTAGGGGGCAATTGTGAGTCAAATAAATACGGTCCCAAACCAGTTAAGCAAGCCCAAACCAATTAGCACTGCTAAGTTGGGCCTGGGGCAGCCCAGGGTTTGGCATTATGCCACAGGCCCGGGTTATTTTGTCCACCCAAGCTAAAGCCTCCTTAGCCCAGCTTAGGGGTGTAATCGTACAGAGGGACAAAGCATTTAATAAAGAACAGACCCGCATTCAATGCAAGGGAGGCGCAACACACAACCGATGACGCTCACGTCTGGTCAATCAAGTTCAAGCAAAGCGATACAGGAGAGAAATTGTGTCCGATCAGCAGGCTCTAGCCGGCATAAACCTGAACACTGAGTGATGATTATCGGGTATGCTCAACAGAGAGCGCCACATTATAAATATCAAAGCTAAAAGAGAGCAAGGTATGATCAATCCAACTAAGACATACACACTTATGAATCTTTCTTTATTCTGAGAGAACATTGCTAGCTTGACAGTCGGAGTGTGATCGGCCCGAAAAGGGTTGACCCATTCTAACTCTTTTGCCTATAGTAGGTTGGGGACTTATAGATATTGGTTCGAGTGATCAGCCAGGCCTTCCCAGAAATCCCACTTACAGTTGCTATGAAAGAGAATTGTTTTAACACGTATTAAACAACGTGTGGTTCTGTTTTTTGGTTATTACTATATTAATCATCATATCAAAAAATTTTCAACAAGTATTTTCAATGGTTCTTTATATTTTCAATTTTTTTCTTTGGTTTTTTTAACAGTAAAATTCATTAAAACAAAAGTAGAATACTAACTTGCACCAAACAGTGTCTTTAGATAGATGCTCAAATGATCCTAAGCGTGGGATGGCAAAGCAGTATAATCCGTGAGTTCAGGGTCGAGTCCACATGGAAGAGGGTTAGCGCATTAAGAAAAACTTAACTTGATTCATAAGTCTCAGGAAAACATTCCAATAAAATAAAAAGAAAATAGTTTTGGTATAGAGTTTGATTAATCTAAGCTAAACTATGGAAAACAATTTAGAGTTAATAAAAAAAAAAGTCTTAAAAGCAATTGTTCCAATCAATTGCTTCGCCTGAAATTTCAATGGAGGTTTTTTTTTTATAACTCAAATCATTGACTGCATTGTGAGTTTTTTATTCGAAAGATTTAGCGATAAAAACTTTTATTCTTAACAATTAAATCCAGAATAAATTAGATTTAGAATCATAGATGTATACTATCGACTTGTGCAATAAATATATCAAACTAGTGTTTGTGTGTAAATATTACCAAGCATAACTAAATATTTTAGTGTTTGTAAGTATTTAGGGTTTGACCCCAAAGAATTGAGAAGAAGAAGATAAAATCATTAAAACCCTAACTACCTCCATTGTTCATTCGAGATCTTTACTCAATATTTACAGTTGATCCCAAGATGGAATTTAGTTACTCAATGCCATTATAGATATGCAAAACATATATTAAAAGACTGAATCTGATTACAACAATTGAAAAAACTATAAAAAATGTTGAATCTGATTACAGAAATTGAAACACTACGAAAATTTTGTAAAAACTAACTATTAAAAATGAAACATAAAAACTAACTTAAAACTTGTAAAAACTAACTACTAAAAAAGAACTCCCTAAATAGGCCTCAGTCCCAACTTTTATATGCAAAGAAAATTAGGAAAACGCATGAACTATTCAAACACCCTAACCACCATTCGAATAGGCATTCAAATGGGCTTCAAATGGACTCCTGATGCTCTTATTGCTCTCTAAATCTCTCGAACAGGCTCCAGACTTGATTCTGATGGGACTCCATTTGATGAATTATTTGAACGCTCCTCTGTACCGTTCAAACGCTTGCCCTTGCCATTTGAATGGACGATCGAATGCCCTATTCAACCGTTTGAATGGCTGTTACCCTTTTGTCCGATTTTCTCCTTTTTAAGCATGGATTCCTGTTTATATCAAACATTACAAATTAGAAACAAATTAGGACTAAAATTCCATAAATAATCCTATTATAGGTCCAACAAGCAAATAATTAAGGCATATATATTGCACTTTTAGAGCGCCGTCACATCTCCCAACTAGCTTTTTGCTAATCCCTAGCAAAATACTAAAAACAAAGGATAATCTTCACTTTTGTAGATGTCATGAGCGCATTTAGCATATGCACAAAGTCTTTAAACATCTAGGTTACCCTTAGTGGACGAGTGATGTCTTGTGAGGGCTTCTAGTGATAGTACCCACAAAAATTTATTCATACCATGTGAAAAATAATAAAAATACATGGGGCATACATAACTTACTCAAGACAATTCTCAATTCACCCTAATCATAAATCATGCAAGGTTAAGGCATAAAAGCTCATAAGAAAGATTCACAATAGAATGTACTATCAATGTAATATAAATCAAATGTATTAATCTCATGAAATCACATCTTTTACGCTTTGATCCAAGCCTTATTGGGCATATACTCATAAAAACATAAACATACGGATCTCTCAATGGAAAGCTCATCATAAGAATAAATGTATAAGATATGTAATAAGAGCAATCCAATAGTAAAAACTGTAAAAAAGTTAAGTGTATACGACTTGGTATAGTTTCATGAAAGAATATACACAGTTAAAGTGATAATCAAAGAATTAACATAGATGACTTATACTCAAAAGAATTTTTAACTCATGTATACTTTCGAATCAACTAAGGCTTTCTGAGATTGTAGTTTGGTCATGAGGTATAAGGTAGGGAAATAGAGGATAAAAATTTCAAAACATGTGTGATTAAGGTATGTAATGATCAATAAGAATAGACTTCCAATTTTCCAATTTCATTTGATATTTTTTTCTCTTTTCTTTTTATTTTCTTCTTTTCTTTATTTTTCAACCATCAAACCTCTTTATATTTTTTCTTCTCAACAATATGTTTCTTTTTTTTTTTCTTCGTAAACACATCATCTCTTTCTTTTCAAACTCTCACTAGCAGAATGATCATACCTCTTTCGTGGGAAGTATTTCAACACCAACTTGGCTTCACCAATAATGATATACATAAGGTTTAAGAGTAAGAAGTTAAAAAGTTACGATTCAAAGACAAATAGAATGACCTATCAATATATCCGAATTATACCAAGTTTGAAATTCAAGAGAGTATAAGTGTTAATAATCTTAATCATTACCCTAGCATATGAATCAAAACAAAGTATAATGAAGCTATTGAAAGAATATAAGACGAATAAAATATTCTCGAGTAAATATAAATCCACTCCGAAAAGTGAAGAGTTAACTCTAAAGCTCACAAGATAAAATCTCCACTCTTTAAGGATATAGGTGCACAAAATATCATTATAAGATGTCATATAGCATGATAGTGTATAATAATATAATCTCCCTCTTATAATGCTTTTATGACAAAAACTTATAATGCATCATGATAAGAAAATAAATTAACAATTAAGCTCAAGTTTAGTCTAATGCTTAACTCTAATCATCCTCAAACCTTTACCGAAGAACTCAAGTGGCGGAAAGATAATTAATATGAATCAACACATGAGACTGATCAATAAACCATAACAAGGTTTGAAGTATATAATAAAAAAAAATTTACACAAAAACAAAACAAAACTACTTCTCCCCCCCAACTAAAGTTATGCAATGTTCTTAATGCATGAAAATAAATACAAAATAAACAAGAAATAGGGGAAGGAGGAACAAAAATGGGATGCCAAAAGAACACCCCCTCAACTAGGAAAAAGCTTTATAGAACCAAAAATTTTAAAAATAAATAAAAATCTACAAACTACTCCTACTACTACCAAAATTTAAGAGGAGATCACCTTATACCACATCGTGGATGCTTGCTTAGATGGAGTTGCCGACCATTCACTATTAATAATGAGTTCAACATCAATAAATATGTAAGAATACTATTGAACTCAAAATCATACAAAACAATATGTAAGTTTTGAAAGAATGAAGAATGAAAAAAATATCAAGCATGATAGTGATGGTAAAGCTTAATCTATGATAGAGAGGAGTATGGGATAGCAATGTTTGATCACTATCTTAAAACAAGTCAATTTTCTCTTCCTCTCTCTCACTCTCCACTATTCCTTCCTTTCTCACTTCTTCTTTAGATACTACTTCCCTTAGTTCAGACATCATGTGAAGGATGAGTACATTTTCTTTAGCCTCATTCTCATCCACCGTATGAACTTCTTCCCTTAGTTTAGACACCGTGATGGTGATGGTTTCTTCTATAATTATCTCACTCCTAGGGTTGGTGATGGATTGGTCTTGGTTATTAAGGTAAGGAGGCATTAAGTTAGTTGCGGTCTCTTGTTTGTAATATTCAAGGTTGAGTTGTGGTTGGGCCGAACACTCATCATCCTTTTAAACAACTAAGAATTGTGTTATAATAGCCATGTGCCTATGTATTTCACTAGCGGTTCTCTCCTATTGTTCTAGATCATTCTTATATTGTTCTCGAGCTCTCTCCCGTTGTTCCAGAGTTTCATCGAACCCAGAGTGCACACTTGTGTGACAGTGCACAAATTATGTGTTAACTTAAGATTGATCCCCATGTTAAATTTGATGAGAACAAAATCATGTGACTATTATCTAATGACTTTAATTAAGTTTACAGAGTATATTATAAGTCATTGATAACATGGTTGAGTTGATTGAGTACCCAATAAGAAGATTAGTTAGATTTGAAGATAGATTGAAGAACTTGAAGATTGATGGATGAATCTTATGGATTAATTCAATTTTGAAGAGACTAAATGTCTTAAAAAGATTCAAGAATTCATTATGAGATTCAAGTATTCAAGGAAGATCATTTTAAAGAGATTTAAGTTGACTTGGAACCAATTTTTGAAAACTAGAGTGTAAACAGAAGTGTTGACACATCAAAAGAATTCAAGTAGTATTAAGGGCAGAAGTGCTGACACTTCACAAATATGATCAACACCTTGACCATTCTTGTTGAAGACAATTTGGTTTCCTTAGAAGCTCTTTTCAACACATCTCAGTATGGTTGACACATTATTTGAAGATTATTAGAAAATGCAAGAAGATATTGTTAACACCTTACAAATATGGTTGACATTTTGTTGAAGACTCTTGATTCTCAAAAGAAGAAAATTTCATAGCTATTGTCAACACCTTACAAATATGGTTGACACATTGCTCAAAACTCAACATGTTCAGATTATGCTCAGAGTTCTTGTCAACGCATCTTGAATGTGGTTAACACCTTGGAGAGCTTTTACCTTCATGTTTTATTTTGAAGCTCTTGTTGACACCATGAATAGCTCTTGTTGACACCTTGAAGACAATATGCAAATGAAGAATTATAGCCTCTGGAATGATTGACACCTTGCAAATATAGCTGACACCAATGTTTTGAAATCCGGACCGTTGAGCCAATCGAAAAAAAGATTGGGTTATGAGTCATTGGTTCAACCGTCGAGTCAATCAAAATCGAACTGAAATCAAATCGTAATGTCATAAATATATAAATTAATTAAAATACACTTTAAAATTACAAAAAAAAAAACTAAATTTTTTGATATTCTATCAAATATATTTTTTATTTCTAAATTAACAAAATAACATACTATCCTATAAAATTTAATAATGATTGTTTTGTTTTGTTTCTATTGATTTATATGAATTTATTACTATTTTATTATTTTTTAACAACAAAACTACATATCACATGTGAAGAAGCGTAAAGTTATTATCAATAACCATTATTACTATTGATATGTACCATCAGGTCATTATGATATAAATGTTAAGATGAACAACCAAGTGCCAACCTTTCGTTTACCTTCATCAGAAGCTAAAAGAAGCATGTTGCCGAAAGGGAACCATCAAGTAGGAGATTGAAGACAGAGCACCGGTAGTAGGCATTTGGTTGGACAATCAACAATTAAATGATGCAGTTAGAGGTCACAACCAAAGAAGAAAACTGTGAGAGATAGAACTGAGAGGTTACAACAATGGACTATTGGACGTGTTGATAAGAGTTCAGGAAAAGATGGCAACAGTCAATGATCGTTGGAGTGGGAAGGGGAAAGGCCTGATTTGGTCTGATATGTACTAATGTATGATAGAAACCTAATTTTTCCTCCTTTTTATAGATTTTGTGAAGATTTTTGTCCCTCTTTTTTAGAGATTTCACCAAGAACCACAAAAAGAGTGTGATTCCCAACCGTAAAAAAAGGGGGATTGATAATTGCTCAAACCCTGCTGGTTAGGCTGAACCATTAACGATTCGATTGGTTTTCGGTTCAACTATCGGTTCAAGAAATTTTTGTATTAAATAGCAGTTTTTTCTCAAGAACGGTTATAGGGGTCAATTCGGACCAGAACATGGATCGGCTCTTGATTTTTCCAGTTGAGCCGGTTGGTCTGGTCTGATTTTTAAAACATTGGCTGACACCATTAGAAACTGAAATCACAAGTGTTTAAAAGAAGTGCTGACACTCGTATTGACACCTTCAACATAGTGAGTAATTAAACAATACAGCCTTTGCCATTGTTAATACCTTACAAATGTGGTTGACACCTTCAATAGAAAGAATTCGAATGAAGTGCTGATACTTTAAAGAAATAGTGTCGACACCTTTCTTCCAAATAATAAATTCTGGGCGCAATGGTCATATTTTTTGAATAACTTGATAGACCAATTTTGCATTATAATATACCAAAATATCTCCAATGGCTAGAATTGAAGGATTGATATATATAGAAGATCCCCATCACATCTATGTGTGAGAAGAACACAAGATCAAATGTTGATAGTAAAGATCAATTTATACTCTGTTTTTATTCTCTTAGGGGGTTAGTGTTTGAATTGAAACTTGTTTTATCCACTTTTTTGATAGATCACTCATTGTATCTAAACTCTTTATTACACTTGGAGAACATTGTAAACCTTGTAAGTTTTTAGTGTAGCTTGGGAAAATACTTGTGAGTTTTGAGTGTGGCTTGAGAAAAACACTTGTAAGACTGAATGATCTTGTACAAAATCACTTGGGCTTGAGAGTTTGGGAATAACTCTTGTAAAAAAGTGAGCCGGGCACTTGAGCAACTAGCATGCTGTGTAAGGGACTTTACATAGTGAGAATACCTTCGAGAGAATCGAGGAAGAGATGACGTAGTCAAAGGATTGGGTCGTACCTTTGTAAATCTTTGTGTTTCTATCTCTTGCTCTGTTTTTTTAATCATTATCATCATAATCTGCTTGTATATATATCTCACATTGTGTTATTATTTCTTTGGATTATTCATTATTAATCTGTTATTATTGTTTTAAAGTTTTAAAAACTCAATTCACCCCCTCTTGGGTTGTTATTTTGGACCAACAATTGGTATCAGAGCTATTGTTCTTCATCATAAAACTTAACATCCTTATAGTTGATCCATGGCAACCTTTCTTGAAACTTCTCTCAGAAAAGATCAATCTACGAGTCAATCACCTTTGTTCAATTAAGCAAATTACAACTACTAAAAAAATAGAATGAAATTTATATACAATCATTACATTATCAACTCTGGAGAATCATTATGAGTGGACCTAAGGTCCTTACGAAAACAGTTGAAAAGTGGTAATTGTCAAACCAGAAAATGAATGAGAAGAAACTGATCTATGAATTATGCAGATGAATGCTAAGGCTATGAATTTATTGTATTATGCATTATACCTTGTTGAATTCAATAGAATGTCTATATGTGATTCTACTAAAGAAATATGGAATAGATTAGAAGTTACTCATGATGGCACAAACCAGGTTAAAGAATCTAAAATAAATATTCTTGTGCATAATTATGAATTGTTTAGAATATTATCTAGAGAATCTATTACTGAAATATTTACAAGGTTTATTAATATTATAAATGGATTGAAATCTTTTAGAAATGTTTATTGTAATAGTAAATTCTCAGATCATTGTCAAGAACATAGGAAGCCAAAGTGATAGTAATTCAAAAAGTAAAGAATCTGAACACCTTGCCTTTGAAAGAGTTACTAGGATTTCTCATGACTTATGAGCTGACACAATGGCCAAATATTTAAGAAGAAGATGAAAAAAAAAATGGTCATTGCTTTCAAATCCGTTACTTTAAAAAAGAGCAAGAAACTGATAATGAAAAAGATGAAGAACTTACGGTGCTTACAAGAAAATTTAAAAAATTCATGAAAAGGAAGTGGAAAATATGAATGAAATCATATGCCAAAGAAAATTTCAACAAAAATGTGTTGACTCTACACCTTGATTTTGATGATAGCTAAACCTTATGTTGGTTTACTAATGCATTTAATTAGTATGCAAATTAATAAATATTATAATTTAGACTTAAAGCTTAACTTAAAGTCTAATACATATCAAATTGGATGCACAACAAGGCAAAGGTCAAGCAATGCACCAAAAAACAGTAATGGCACCTATTCAAATATCAAATCAATGATTTGAATTTGAAGAGATTGAAGGTGTTCAAACGAAGACTTCATCAAGTGTGCAAAGACTCAATGAAATTGACTTGAATTCGAAGAGGTTGAAGGTGTTCAAGAAGAGAATTCATCATGATTGCAAAGTCTCTATAAATAATTCAAAAGAAGACTTCATCAGCGCTGTGAAGACTGAATAAAATTGATGTGTATTGAGAGTGCTCAAAAGTAGACTTCATCCAGCTTCTAAAGACTCAATGAAACTATCCTGATAAAGAGATCGGCATCATGTATATGAAGCTCGACATGGATAAAAAGAAAGTTAGCAATAAATGAAAAGAGCTCAACAATGAAGAAGAGAAGCTTGGCATTAATGAAAAGAAGTTTGGCAGCTCGGCAACAAAGAAAATATGATTATTAAAAGAAAGTTTTAATCCAAAAGTTGAATTGATGCTATTCTCAACGAACAAATCTTATTTGAAGAATATTATACCCCAAAGAGAAGATCTCTTGAATATCCTCAGATTATTTGAAGTTAAACTGGACAAGGAAGACATGAACGAAGATTTTTAGGTGATGTGTCGACACGTGGAGACAGTAGACAAAATCTGAAAAATGCAAGTTTGATGTGTTGATACATGAAGCCAAGTGTCGACACATGGGGACTAACGACTATATTTTTAAATGTTATATTGAACTGAACTCGCATTAAATGAGCCTTCAACTACCTCCAACGGGTGAAATCAGTTCAGGACTTTATATACAAGCCTCCAAATGCATTTATGGAGAAGAGATATAACATTCACTGATTGATTGAGCTAGAAATTCTGAAAATTCTCTTTGTTTTCAAGTTGGCATTTAGTGAGCTATTCAATTCCCATCTACTCTTCATAGAGAGTTTATATTTCATTTGTATGTCTTTCATATACTTGTAAGTGAGAGTTGGAGTGTTCTCTTGTAAAAGAAAAACACTTGTAAGTTGAAGTGGATCTTGGACAAAGCCACTTGGCGGCTGGAAAAACTTGGGAAGAAGTTCTTGTGTAAAAGTAAGCTGAGCATTTTGAAAATCAACATCTACTTTGTAATTGGAGATTGCATAGTGGAAGAAGATTTCAAGGGAATCTTGGGGTGAGGACGTAGACCACAAGTTGTGATTGAACCTCGGTAATTCTTGGTTTGCTTTCTTATGCTCTATTTTCATTTCATTATTACTTACATTGCATTGTCTATATCTTGAATTATTGTTCCATTGATTAAATCAATTTTAATTAATTTTAATTGCTTTAATTTTTGAAAAACCTAATTCACCCCCCCTCTTGAGTTGCTTTTTGGGCCAACAAAATGATTCTTCTATCATTTGCTTTGAAAGCAAAATGCCTGGACACATCAAATCTGAATGTCCATGATTCGAGAAGAGATGAAGAAGGCCAAAGGAGCATAGGCTCTAGCTGCAACTTCAAGTGAAAGTGAAGACTCCTGTTCAGATGAGAAATTTAAAACTCAAGAAGTAGCCAACTTATGTCTAATGGCTTATAAGGAGGAAAAAGAAAAAGAGATTTCCTATAATCTAACATAAAGAAAGATTTTTTTGGTACTTGGCCAGTAGCTGCGCAAGGGACATAATTAATAATAAGACTCAGTTCAGCTTTTTCATACCCAACGATAGAGGCATGATGACTTTCGGTGATAACAACAAAGGAAAGATCATTGGCATTGCAATCAAAGGAATCAATATTTATTAATCAAGCCAAGTACATTAGAGATTTACTCAAAAGGTTTGATATGGATAATCTAAAGCAAATTGCGACTCCAATGAATACATCAACAGAAATTAATGCAAATGAATAAGGTATTTCTGTTGATACTAAACTTTATAGAAGCATTATTGGTTATTTACTTTACTTAACTGCTAGCAAACCTAGATATCATGTGTAGTATATGTATGTATGTTAGATTTCAAGCTAATCCCAAATAATCATACCTTACAGATGTTAAGAGAATTGGGCATGTATAATCCTTTCACTTGATTGATTTTGATAATATCTATGTTATATGATTCATATTGGTATGTTTATATATGTGTTTGAATCTTATTTGCAATGATTATATGTACACATTTCGTGTTTAGGTAAACTGAGTGTCAACACTTTGTCAAAGGATGTGCAAACACTTGTTTTGTAAAACCTGATTTTTAACAAAAAAGCGTCGACCATATTCTCTTTTGTCAACAATATTGTTTTAGAAAATATTTTGTTTTCCATAATAGTGTCGACCATATATTCAAGTGTCAATACTATTTTACTTGAAAATTTTGTTTTTCTCTCTGAAAGCAAAGTGTCGACAAAAATATTTTATAGTGTCGACAATGCAGTTACAGATTCAAAACTGTTTAAAAATATGCAAATAGTGTCAACACCTTTGACAATAGTGTCAACAAATTGGCATATACATACATTATACATAGATTTCAATCCATATTGTCAACCAATCTTCGTCAATTGAACTCTTATATACAAGAAACAAAATTTTTTCCCTCTCATTCTACTTAAATATTTCACATTAACCATTGCATACCCAAATCTCCCTACTTATTCACCATTACAACCCTCAATGGCTTTTCAATATGGAATGAGAGAAAATAATGAAGGTGAATCTTCAGTATTATGAGTGCAATGTGTTGAGTCAATACCTTGATTTTAATGATAACAAAACATGGTTAAATGATCTAATAATTCTACTTAGTGTGCAGATGAATTATTAATTAGATCTTGACTTGAAACTTATCATAATAGATGATTTATGATGAAAAGCATGATGAAGTGATGCATTCTACAAAGGTGATATTATAAGAAGAAAAAGAAATCTCAAGTTGATGAAAATCCTAGATTGAAGATTGATAAGCATGAAAGAATAGCATACTCAACAATGGTGATTTTATAAGGGAATGAAGATGATGGATATCAAAGAAGAAGAATGAAAATGATCAAAGTCTTGATTTAAAAGATTGAAGACTTTGAGTACTTGAAGATATCTTGCAAGAATGGAAGAAAAAGATACCAACTCAAAATATGAAAGTTTTCTTAGAAGATTTGAAGATGTCTTGAAGACATGGAAGGAATCACAAGATTTGGAAAGCTTTCTTGAGTTATTGAAGTCCATGGAGAAGCCATGTTGATTGAAGAAATGAAGATTCTAAGTCATGGAAGCTCTCTTGAAGATATTGAAGAAGACTTGAATCAATATATGAAGCTATGATAATGGAAGAGCTCTACAAGTGATGAAAATGAAGAAAACTCACCTTGAATGGATTGAAGATGTTCTTGGAGTCATCTAATCTTGAAGAAGTGTTTGCAAGCTTTAAAAAGCCTTTTTAGATGATCCTTGAAGAGATTGGAAGCTTTGAAAAAGAATGAAGAAAAGTTGCAAAAATATGAGTTTTTGGAAAAAGGGTCGACTCCTCAAGTTAAAAGAGCCGACTCATTCGAACAGAGCCTTGGAATTCTGCTGGAAGCTTAAAAGAGTCGACTCCTGGCCAAAAAGAGTCGACTCATTGCAACAGAGAACAAACAATTCTGCAGACTGTTGAAAAGAGTCGACTCCTGGGACAAAAGAGTCGACTCATTTGGACAGAAACTTGAAAAATCTGCTGAAATGCAAAAAGAGTCGACTCATTGAGAAAAGAGTCGACTCCTAGACTCTAACGGCTAGTTTTCTGACAGACGGTATGGGCACAATCACAACCAAATCTTCTCCCATACTTCTCCAACGGCTAGAATCGATCCATACCTATATATATGAGATATATACAGCTTCAAAGAAGGAAGGAAGAGCAATCATACCATTCATATCAAGTGCTTCAAAGCTGAAAATCACCTGCACCTAACTGTTACATATTCTTGCTGAGTGTTTAAAGTTATCCATTGAGTTGTATTCATTTGTATACTCACTAGGAGAGTCACTCTTTGTATAATCTTCATTCATTCTTGTTTGGGTGGGTTTGTAACCTTGTACGTTTAAGTGTTCTTGGGAAAAACACTTGTAAGTTTAAGAGAAGCTTGGACAAAATCTCTTGGGTTTTGAAAGCTCGGGAAGAAGCTTTTGTAAAGAGTGAGCTGGGCACTCGTGGCACAACCAGCGACTGTGTAAGGTGTATTGCATAGTGGAATTCCTTCGAAAGGATCGAAGAAGAGAGGACGTAGGCAAGGTTGGCCGAACCTCTATAAATCTGGTGCATATTTCTTCTGCCTCTGTTTTGCTTACTTGCTTATTATGCATGCTTGCAAATACTTGCTCTAATGTACACTTCATTTGCTTGATACATATACTTTGATTATTTGTTACTAAAATCCATAAACGATTTTTTAGTTGAAACTTTTGTTAAAAATTCTATAAAACCCAATTCACCCCCCCCTCTTGGGTTGCCTACTTGGGCCAACACAATGAATCTACTCTTACGCACATGAAGTACATATTTGATGAAGAAAGTAAGAAATGACTAAAGAAAAGAGGATGAAACCCTTGCAGTTGGAGAAACTTCTGAATTAAGGCCAAATGTGTCTAAGCCTTTGTTTGTGGAACCAATAGAAGAATTTCCTGAAGTAACCAATCACAAAAGTTTGGTGTTTGTTATGCTGAAAGGAAATAATGAAACTGGTACACTAGAATTGAGTAGCAAAATGAGGAAAGAGAAGGATAATCCTCACAGGCAGCAAAGAAGAGAATGATTAGATGGAAAATGGTCCCTATTTTAAAAAGAAATCTGCAAAGTGTCGCGCCCAGATTTTTCGCACTCGAGGATTACTCACCCAAGCGGGAAAAATGCTGTACTCTCTCGTTAGAACTCACCCTCCTAGAAGAATGAGTGCGACTAGGTTTGAATTGAAAATTGGTTTGAATAAAGGGCTTTTGAAAAAGATTCGGAGTCACCACCTAACTTGATTAAGGTGAGTTAGGTCACCTAAAAACTAAGAATAATCCGAAGACTACACTTAGGGTTTTGGAAAACGATTTTGAAAATATCTCCTTGAGAGAGGGTTTTTAAGAAAAACGGGTTGTTTGACAACCTTTAGAAAACATTTAGCCCTTTTCAGAAAAATAACTCCTTTTGGTCTTTCAAAAACAGTGATCTAGGTTCGGAGGTTGGTTACGTATAGGGAAGACGCACTAAGCTATCACCCTACCCCGCCCTTTCGGTACCTACATGTCAATCTACCCTAGATTCACCTATGAGAGTCTTGAATTAACAAATGGTTCAACCCTATTCACTTTAGAAAAACATGTTTGAAAACTAACATGATGCATGATATACAAGTGCAAGTTAAGAAAATTGAAAAATAGATTTGGAAAGAAATTTGAAAAAAAGAATTGATTTGATTTGAAAGAGATTTGAAATTGGATAGATTTGAAAAGTTTTGGAAATTGAAAGTAGAGATTTGAAAATAGAAAATTGAAATTGAAAGTTTGAAAATAGATTGGAATTTGAGATTTGGAAAGATTTTGGAAACCGCACCCATGAGGGTGGAATTGAAAATTTGAAAAGTATTGTGACCGCACCTATGAAGGTTGCCTACGTATCCCTTTGGGGGAATTAGGTCAGTCGTAGTTCGGACCAAAGTCCGATTGAAAAGAGAAGAGTGGATTTGAAGAAGGAGATTGAATTGGAAATTGAATTCGATTTGGAATTGGAAAAGGAGATTGGAAATTGAAATTGAGAAAATTGGACTTTGATTTGAAAAGATAGATTTGGACTTGTTTTGAAAAAGAGAAAGATGAAGGTTTAAGAAACCTAGACTTAGGAAAAGCTTGACTCGACTTGGAAGGTTTAGGAGATTAGGAAAGGTTGGATTTAGGAAATGTTTGAAAATTGGAAAGTTTCGTTTTAGGAAAGGTTTGAAAAAGAAAAGTTTCATTTTTGGAAAGTTTTGAAATTAGGAAAGTTTTAGGTTTAGAAAAGTTTTCGAAAAAGGAAAGGTTTTCAGATTAGGAAAGTTCCCAAATTAGGAAAGTTTTAAAAATCGGAAAGTTTTGAATTTAGAAATGTTTTGAAAAAGGGAAGTTTTGAATTTGGAAAGCTTTGAAAACAAGGAAGTTTTGAAAATAAGAAAAGTTTCGTTTTGGGAAAGGTTTGAAAAATGAAAGTTTTCAATTTAGGAAATGTTTGAAAAAAAGGAAGTTTCAACTTAAGAAAGTCTTGAATTTAGAAAGTTTTGAATTTAGAAAAGTTCTAGATTTGAAAAAGATTTTGAAGTTTTGGAAAGTTTAGAATTTAGAAAGATTTGGGTTTAGAAAGATTCAACTTAAGAAAGTTTTAAATTTAGTAAGTTTTGAATTTAGGAAGCTTAGAATTTTAGAAAGATTTGAAATTTAGAAAGTTCAGGATTTAGAAAGTTTTAGAGTTTGAATTTTAGAAAGTCTTGAAATTAGGAAAGGTTTGAATTTAGGAAAGGTTTGAAAGCTTATATTTGAAAAGTTAAGATTTAAAAAGAGGGTAGAATTAGGAAAGGGTTGGATTAGGAAAGATTTTTATGTTCAAGTTTTGGAAACTTAAGATTTGGGAAAGTGAAAGTTTAGGAAGGATTCGAATTTAGAAAAGATTTGGATTTTGAAACTTAAGGAAAGATTTGAAGTTTAGGTTTAGGAAACTTATGGTTTAGGAAGGTGGGAAATTAGGAAAGGTTTGGATTAAGAAGGGATTAGACTTGGTTTCTAAAAGTGAAAGGTTGGATTTTGTTTCCAAAAACGGAGGACGGGATCTAGTTTCCTAAACGAGGAGATTTGATTTGGTTACCTAAAGGGAAGATTGGATTTGGCAAGGATTTGGAAAGGGAGATTCTAGAAACCCTAGATTTGGAAAATTCTAGTCTCGACGTAGAAAATAGGTTTTGAAAACAAGGATAGTTTTGATGTAGAAAACAAAAGATTTTGGAAACCTAGGTTTAGGGCAAAGTTTGAAAATCATGTTTTTGGAAAGAAAACTAGGGTTTCCTAATTGTGGTTTCTAGGACTTGACTTGGGCTCTAAGGAAAGAGTTTTTCTAGAAAGTGCGTTTTTGGAAACGAAGGTTTTCTAGAAAGGAATCCTAGGGAGGAATTTTTGGAAAGTGAATTTGGAAAGAGAGTTTTTGGAAAGAGATTTTAGAGAGAAGAAGTTTTTTGGAAAGCATGTTTTTGGAAACGTAGATTTTGGAAGGAAGATCCTAGGGGAAAATTTCTAGAAGGGAGATTTTGGAAAAGAGAGTTTTTGGAAAAATTTTTAGGGAGCGTTTTTAGGAAGGTGAATCTAGGGAGAAGATTTTGGAAAGGAGTCGAAAAAGGGAGTTTTGAAAAATAGATTTTGGAAGGGAGTTTTTGAAAACAATTTTTGGAGAAGAGAGTTTTAGGAAAGTATAAAAACATCTCACTTTCCTAAAGCGATTCTAGCCATAAGAGGGCTAAAACCACTTTAAGAAAGTGGTTTTGAAAACAAAGTTTGAAAATATAGGCCAAAAGGCCACTTTTAATATAACACTTTCCTAAAGCAACCCTAACCATGGAAAGGCTAGAATTACCTTAGGATTGTGATTTTGAAAACATGTTTTTGAAAAAGAGCTTTTGATGCAATTTTGAAAACAAGTTTGAAAACGATTTTTCAAAATAACCTTTTGAAAACGAATTTTGGAAGATGCAAGACCATGATATGCACAATGCAATTTGGGGTCGTGAACATACAAGGTTAAGGCTTCACCACATAATCAAGGGGCCCGGACCCACGTGGTCTTTGGTTAGACTAGAAGAAAGCCCCCGACACGGTGACTCTTCAATAGTCCAATCCTACACATGGACCGGGAATCCCCTTGTTTCAAGCATGCAAAGAAAGGGGGGAAAAAGATGGGGGATTAAAATAGAGAAAACCCAAGTGGGTTGGAGAGAGAAGAGAGAGGGGGGAAGTGCAGAAAATTAAATAGGGAGCCTACCTTGTTTCTTGTTTATTTTGCGCGTCGTGCAGTCTTCGGTCTTGATCTTCACCTTCAGTCTTCAAGGATTGTCCTCAAGCTTTGGATGGTAGCTCTTCAAGTCTTCCAAAGATGGTTGAAGGATAGTGTATGAGTGTATGGGGGTGTGTATGAGTGTATAGGAGGCTAGGGTTTGTGTATAGTGGCTAGGGTTTGGAAAACCTAGGGATGCTAGGGTTTTTGGAGGTGCTCGAGCTCTGTGTATCGAATTGTGTGATTTCTAGGCTAAGTTTTTCAGACCCTTTTCACGTTGATCAAGGCTCTGTATTTATAGAAGTTGGACAAGCCTGGCGCCTGTTGCAGTGGCGCTAGGGCAAAATTTATACTAGCGCCACTAGGAGTGGCACCAGGCCATTTTTTGGCTTGGCGCCACTGCTAGTGGCGCCAGCCATTTAGGAAACAATTAAGGTTGGCAAGCAACGTATCTTTGACTAGATTTGGGAGCCTGTACTAGTGACTACCATGTAAACTTTAGCCTGGTTTCACTAGGAGTGACTCCGGAAAGTCCGGGAATGATTTGAAGGAGCCGGGAGTGGCCCGGAAGGCCGGAAAGGAGCAGGAATACTTAAAATAGTGTCCTAGAGGTATTTGACTTGAAAAGTGAGGATTGGATGTGTCGGAAAGGTTGACTGAACCTTTAGGGGCAAAACGGTCAATCGGACCGGAAAATTGCCGGGACAGACTCAAACTGTCTCGGAAGAAGACTTGGGATCTGGAAACATTATTTAGAATGTTCCCAGAGGTTGCCGGTTTGATACCCAGAGCCGGCGTGGTCGGAAATGGAAACCGGCCCACTAGGGGCAAAACGGTCATTTTGCACCGAGTTTGCCGGAACTGACTCGGAATGGTCCGAAAAGGTAAAGGAAGGTTGAGAATACTATAAAAAGTATTCTCGGGACATTACCGGTTTGATACCCAGAGCCGGTATGGTTCCCGGGGCATTCGGATGCTTAGGGGCAAAATGGTCATCTTGACCGAAAAGTCTCAGAAAAGGCCCTAAGGGTAGTCTGGTTATTTTTCACCGAAGTGAGCTAACAAACATGGGTATTGGCCTAAGTGTTGAGTATTTCCGCTACTTGGACGGGGTTGACGATTTGAGAGTATTTCCGCTACTCTAACGGTTCTGTGAGTATTTCCGCTACTTTAACGGTTCTGTGAGTATTTCCGCTACTCTAACGGGTCTGTGAGTATTTCCGCTATTTCCGCTACTCTAACGGGTCTGTGAGTATTTCCGCTACTCTAACGGTTTGGTGAGTATTTCCGCTACTTTAACGGTTTGGTGAGTACTTCCGCTACTCTAACGGTTTTGTGAGTATTTTCGCTACTCTAACGGTTCTGTGAGTATTTCCGCTAATCTAACGGTTTGGTGAGTACTTCCGCTACTCTAACGGTTCTGTGAGTACTTCCGCTACTCTAACGGTTCTGTGAGTATTTCCGCTACTCTAACGATTCTGTGAATAGTTTTGCTACTCGGACCGTCTCGAGGAATAAACTGTCTCGAGAGAGGGATTGGAAAGGGGTCTAAGAAAGGACAATGCCCCTAAGGGCATTTTGGTCATTTTGCCTCTATTTGGGTCTAACAGGCTCTCGAAGTGATGGAAAGACGGAATTTGGAACTAGAGAATTGGATTCGATAGGAATATGCCCAAAATGACTTGAAAACAAGTCTGGATGGAGTGTAGACTGCCGATCGGTCAAAAATGGGGTGCTTACACAAAGGAAATGCATGAATTTGAATACTCTTCTATAAAAGTTATCAAAGGAAGATGGAATATATTTGAATATAATTGATGTTGAACTGTTCTTCATGTTGGCTAATCTGTTTGAGACCAAAGTTACTTTAACAACATACATGTTAATCCATAAAGTTGAAACTAAGAAGTTCTGGCTTGTTCCATGAAATGTTCCTAACCAATATGTTTAAATTCTTTAAAAAGGATTTAAAGATAAAGTAAAGAAGAAGGCAATGCTAAAAACTGAATTGTATACTTAGTCTACTTTGAAGAAAATGGGATGTCAGTTGAATGAAGAATAAGAGTTTGGTCTTTGTATTAAAAAAGAACAAGAATTAGATATCATTTTAAGGGGAGGATACTCTTATTAGGGGAGAGACATCTGAAGCAAGAGAAGAGCTTGTAAAAGTTTGTAAGGAAAATTCTTTCCATAATGAAAACTTCTAGAATTGGGTAAATAGATGTTCTAATGGATATAATGAAGAAGATGAATGACTATTAAGAAAAAATGATCATTTGATTGAACACCAAAGTGGATAATAAAATTACAAGGCTTATGATTGTGGAGAACAAAGTGACAAGAATGAATAAAAAAAATTGTGGCTATAAGCAATAAGGTCAAATAAGAGATTAGAAGAGCTTTTTTAATGGATTACACTCCAGCAAAGATGGACTCAAGTAGCAGTTCATTTGAAGAAGAAGAAGAAAAAGAAGAAAGCACTTCACTCTCTGACAAAGAAAATATTGTTTCTGATGAGGAACCACTTGTTGAAGTTGGGCTAGCTGCTCTCAATTGAACCTTTCTATTCCCAAAACATCCCCAGAGCCAAGGATATACTCTTTCAAACAAAGAACCAAAACTTCTACCTTCTCTAACACTGCTAAAGACCCAGTTGGCATGACCGATTCCCCATTTGATTTGCATTAGCATTAGATTTCTGCATTTAAATTTACTAATTACATGAGTTATAATTTTAAGAAAATATTTAACTTGTAACGCTTTCTAAATTTTGGATATTTATGACTTATGTTATACATGCTAATATATGTTTAGATGTTTATCATTTTTCCTAATTTTCATGGATTAAATATCTTTAAGTGTTTGATTAACGCCTAACAATAATTTTTTTTTTATTTTTTTTAACATTTTTTGTATTGTACTTGTCTTTACAATACAATTTATATTTCTTTTTGATGCATTGACAAAAAGGAGGAGAAATGTTCTATGAAAATTATATAAAAATAGGAGAAAAATATTTGAGTACATGATATTATATCTTCCATAGGGGGAGAAATATTTTATATAAGGAAAGAATATTTTGTGAAAAGAGAATCTTTATTCTGAGATAGTAGGGGGGGGGGGGGGGGGGTCATACAAATTGTGATTGATATATTAGTGTATATATTGTTTATGAATGTTGGTGTAAGGGGGAGCCTTACAATTTTTAATTTTTGAATCATATATATTCTGATTATTATGCATATATTTTTCAGATTTTGTTATTACCAAAAAGAGTGAGATTGTTGACTCAAGGTTGATCACATGTTAATTTTAATGATAACAAAACCATGTGACTATTATCTAATGCCTTCAATTAAGTGTGCAGATTATATTCTGAGTCATTGATAATATGGTTGAGTATCGAACAAGAAGATTAGTTAGATTTGTAGATAGATTGAAGAACTTGAAGATTGATGGATGAACCTTATGGATTAATTCAATTTTGAAGAGACTGAATGTCTTAAAAAGATTCAAAAATTCATTATGAGGTTAAAGCATTCGATGCAAATCATTTTGAAGCGATTCAAGTTAACTTGGAACCAATCCTTAAAAACTGGACTGCAAACAGAAGTGCGGACATATCAAAAGAATTCAAGAAATATTAAGGGCAGAAGTGCTGACACTTCATAAATATGGTCGACACCTTGACCATCCCTGTTGAAGACAATTTGGTTCCCCTGAAAGTTCTTTTCAATACATCTCAGTATGGTTGACAAATTATTTAAAGATTATCAAAAAAATGTAAGAAGATATTGTCAACACCTTACCATTAACTCATCCGGTGCTCTACTCTTGTTGTTTTTATTTTTTTTTTTTTTGGCAAAAAAGAATAGGATAGAAAATCAAAAACCATTACAAGGGATATTCACTATTATGAATTGTATGAAAATTCTATTCTTACACAATTTTTATATAACAAACTCCACCAAAATAATTTTGGTACTGGTCCTAATGTAATTAAAAGATGTTTTTTTTAATACTTAATTTAAAAATGGTAAGTCCCAATTGAGCAATATCGTTCTATATAGAATATATATACACATTTCTTTGTATAGCCTTACTGAAGACTTAAGATGAAACACCCTATCTAGCTCAAGCTTAGAATTCCTAACAACTAGACCTAAAAGATGAGCTACTGATAACTGAGGCTTCGTAGTGGTCCAACTCCATTCACCAACATCCCAAATTTTCATATTGCTCCATCAAATGGTCTCTCTCCTATTCCTTCAAAAAGCTAGTGGGTGCCCTACCAAATAGGATATGCTTGAACAAGTGTCCTGACTCCGCTTCTAAGGGTATGTATTATGTACGGTAAAGTACAACCTAGATATTTTAGTCTTATAGCCTTTCTATAATACCCTTACTTTCACTTTTTAGAGTGTGTGGCCTCTTTTTTTACAAAATGGCAGTTTAATTCATCTAACTGATAAATCATTGCCCTTTTTAATGTATGAAGACACAATTTCTATTCCTACTTTGTTAAGCTCAATATGCTCATTTTCATACTCCAATTCATCGAGGTTTGCCAGTAAAGAAAATTTGAACTGCAAGGTGGGTTCATTGATTGGCTAACTCTTATACTATAGAGTCTCAAGTTTGATTTTTTTTCATGTTGTCTTTTGACTAACTATTATTTATGTAATATATGAAGTTTACATAATTTATATAGACTATGGCTATGCATGAGTTCAAAAAAAATAGTAGTCGGTCAAAGGCCCGAACACACTATAAAAAGGAGAAGAAAAAAATATAGGAAAATTTGTGATGTCCTTACACCTTACATTTGGGGGCTTGACTATGGTGCTTCTTTACAAGATGGTGTACTGAGATAGATGCATATTCAGTATTGTTGCAACTGTTTCTCAATCCATTTCCTACGTTGGGTTGGTATTGTTAGACTAGAATCTCCCTTAATTCGATTATTATAGCTTTAGGTTGGGTTTTTCTTTCATTTTTGTTTAGATTTATTTAGCTTTGAACTGAATCTTACTTTATAAACTACTTTAAATTTATGTAAGGTTGTCAATTATTGGCACATTCATGTTTTCTTCGGGAGCAATTCTTTAACTAATAAAGCATTTTACTCCTACTATTATAGTATCCCTTTTGAACAAATTGTTTATGTGTATTGGTACAACAAATGATCAAAATATAGAAAGAAGAATAATGTTTCTTATGTTTCCAACATAGTAGCTAGGCATCGTCGCACAGTCAAATTCAAGAAAAAAATAAGTTTAGTTAGATTTTAATGCCCAATTTATGATTGACGGAATATGTAAACAGTGTCATACTTTCTAGCTAAAGACGAAATTCTTAGTCAAAATTATTCGTCTATGTAATAAGGTGCATAATACTAAACTCCAAAATAAAAAGTCGAATAGCCCAGTACACGAGATGTGTCCAGAATTAACTACACGCATATCTTGTAGTATCATAACAATTGCAAAGTTTCTTCACATTTGCAGGTTTGTTCTAAATTTCTTCTACAATTACCATAGCTTACATAAAGTAGTTTCAAAGCTTGCATATGGTCATAAGTAATTCTAGACAGTTCTTGAATCAGCATCTGATTATGAAACAAAATGTCAACCAAAAAATAATTATATATCATTTTTAGAAGTAACAATTTTCTTGCTATTAAGAAACAACAAATAAATGCATCTAATTCATGTAAGAGAACACTAAGTTTTTTTTAAGTAAAACGTTATTTTTCTTTTTTTACTACAACCCTTCAACTAACTACTTATTTAAATTTGTGTAGGCCACCATCTATACAAATTATGTAAACTTCATGAACGATGACTAACCATAAAAATACGTAAGGAGAAATCAAACTTGAGACCTTAGGTTTAGCATGAGTACCAACTGACCACTAGGTCATCTCTTGTGATAGTGCTAATACTAATTTATTGTTAGTAAATTATATGTGATGACCCCAACTCACGTTGAAAGTTTGTATGAAAGATATTAATCTTGAGTATATAAATAATAGCAATAAGCCCAAGTGACAACTTTTTGACTAGTCCATTGGGTGACATCAGAGCCGACCCATGCACAATTGCATGGGCTCAAGGACACTACAACATGGGGTTAGTGATTAGTTATGGGATCGCACAAGGCAATCGTGGTATTTGCGATCGATTGCGAGCTCCTTGCGAGAATGCGAGAAAATAAAGACGGAATATTGTGATGATCCCGTAATTAGTGTGTGTTGAGTCCCTCATAAAAGACTATTGGTGGATCTTAAGTATACATGTAAAAACAATAAGTGCAAATAACAACTCATTGGCTAGCAACTTTTGGCGAGTTCCTGTGGTTGTCACACTATACATGCACTCTTTTAAGTAGAATGGAAAGGTTACAACTTTGGGTAGTTATCCCAAATAATTGAGCAAAAAAAGGGCTAAATTTTGAAAGCATATGGCAACTGTTAGTTGGTAGTTGTCAAAAGCAAGGTTCTGAAAAACCTTTCAAGTGTATTCTATCAAAAATGCTAGCCTCCAATTTGAAGTTCAACCCTGCGAGAACTCCTCATTGATGGTAAGGAAATGAGAAAGAAGCCAAGAGAATATCAACACTTGATCATATGTGCTGGTGTTGTGATGGTCGACAAAGAGCATGCTATGCATTTCTTAGCCCCTTACCACAATGGCAGTGGCAGCTGCATGGGGCCAACTTTCCACTCAGTGGAAAGGAAAGTGCAAATATTATAGGACTGCAGCTTGGGACCACCTTTTGTGGTACATGAATGAATCAAATCAGAACTGTGGTTGGAAGGGCCCTCTAATCCTCAAACCTTTGTTGGTGATTCACATTTTATTGGCCTCTTGTGGTTTCCCTTTCCCACCCACTCATCAATTTCATAACATAATGAAATGAAGAACCTAATGGGCAATAGTTTTGTGTTGTACATATCAAAGTCCCCATAATTAATGCAACAAGCAACAAGCATCACTAGAACTCATATTGGCTAAACCCAAGAATGTAAACCTCTATTGTTTAGTTAATGACTGTGGGGGTGTCCTTTTAATTTTTAGGTTAAGTCAAAGTATTTAGGACAAGGCATTGCTTGGTACTGTAGTAGAAACTCGAGTTAGAGCTCAAATCTCAGTTTGAGAACATCCAATTCTATAATATTGCCAAGGGTTAGGTTTATGTCCAAACATACCCTCCCTGTACCCTCCATGACCAACAATGGGTAAGGTCAATGGAAGTAGTTAGGATACATTTCAATGTGTCATTTCGAGATGATTCTAGGTCATTTCGTGTTTTTTTAGTTATTTTTTATTTTTTATTTTTTTTGTTTTGCTATAGAATGTTTCAACCCTCCGATCGACTACTTCACCGAGCTCGTGCAAGACTCTCATTCACACGAACTAAATAAATTTTATGCATTACATAAATAATAACTGATTATATTGGGACATGAAGAGGGATCAAACTTTAAACTTGTTTGGTGTCATTAGATTATATATTCTTATTTCTTTTAGTATTTCAACACAACATATCAAGATTATTTAATTATTCTGAGAATGATAATGGGTTATAAGTTCTTTTAGTCTTTTACTCTTTCTACATAACATATCAAGATTCTTTAATAATTTTAAAAATGATAATACTATCCAATCACAAAATTCATACAAAATAATATGATTGATCATTCTGGTGAGATTTTATATTCAAATTTTCCACAAGAATATCATTTTTCTTTTGAAAAACATGGTATTAATTGCATAAATTCTCTCATCAATTCCCATGGTGTGAGCTCCATAAGATTTATCTTTTTGATTAACATGGAGTTAGGACTTCCACTCAGAGATAAGCACGTGCATCACATTGGTTAATTAATCGTCCGAGAATAAAGAATCCACCCCCACTTGTCCCTTCTCTCTCTTTCTGAATGTGGGACCATAGAGCAACAAAAGGTCACCCTAGTGTAGTCCAGCCCACACGAAGATAGGCTCAAATGATGTTGGTACTACTTGTTTTACAACCAAAATCAAAACCAAATCTTCCAGCTTAGCCTATCTCTAATTCCTATATATATTATATGAAAGTATGTAAAACAAAAGAGAGAAGAAGTCTCCCCACTTCTAGCCTCCCCCAACCTTTTGTACATAAATCCATAATATCCATCTTAGTTGCAAAGTACTTTACATGTAGCACACATGGTTTTGGAGCTAATCCATTGACCATATAACCTTTCATGGCTTCCATTAACCACCACTTGATTTTTTTTTATTGCTAGAGAATTTTGCTGAGATCTTATAGATAATGCAGATTTAATCAAGAGCCACGTAGAGAAGTTAATCCATTGGACGCTATTAGATTGCAATCGGGCTACTTGCAGGGCTTTGAGCCCACGGCCCGATTTCGTCTACAAACAAACAAAAAAAAAAGTTGATCTGGTGGGACCAATGCATTTCTAATCAAGATTAGATGGCCATTAATGGAGATATTAAAGGGCGACGGCCGCACACAATCAAGTGAGAGATGCTATAGATCGATAATAATTGCATTTTTATTTCTAGTTCCCTGCATGGGGCTAAAATTTCTACGAGGATGAAAGTGCTTAATCGTGTTTTATGACTTGGGAACGTATTATTGTAGTTTAACCATGAACTCTAATGGTGGTTTTCATTGTTTTGTGCACGTTTGTTTCATGGGATAATTGGGCAGGATACAAAAGATAATTAATGGGACCCACGTTAACAAAAGTTTGGGTTGCTAAATAAAGTCCGAATAGTTTGTCCAGTCCAGACACGATATTCATGTCTATGAAACGAATCGAAGAAGTTTAACCCAATGGGTAGAATAAGTTTGGGAGTTAATAAACGGTAACAAATACATGAGACGCATCTTGTCTCATCTGTCACCTCATACAAACCAAATGTCAAAGAAAACTAGATTAAGGTATAAGTTGTCCAGAGATTGGCTGCCCCGGCACATTTAATCTGTGCGAATTTGTAACCCATCCTCTGAAACAAGCACAACCTTACGTCTCAACCTTATTGACCCAATGAGTTGAGTTGAAATTACTCCAAACGACTCTCAAATAGACTTGAGTCTGACTCGGAATTATTTTCACGTGTCTATCACTTTAAAACCTCAAATACATAATAACAAAATAGAGTGGCATTGCGGCAAATACAAACCATTTAAAAGTAAAAACTTTAGAGGGCTCGATTCCTCAATTAGTGTTCTTCAGTCCAATTGAATGAATTCAAATAATATAGTGAATGAATTCAAACAATATAACGGCTTTATATATATATATAGATATATATACATAGGTATTACACATGCAAAGGCTTAGTTTTTCTGTCATTTTTAAAAAAAAAATTATTTAGCACTTTTAAAGCACCCAATTACTATTACGTCATCTATTGTTAATGAGCTCTTATAAAATAATGAATTTTTAAGTGAATTTTGCAGAACATCCGAAAAGCATAAATGAAACAAAAATGATGCGGGTGCTTTAATTTTGTGGAGATAGGGAAACTTCGTGACCCTTTCCGGAAAAATGGGACCCAGGTTGCATTTTGGAGATATGATTCATGAAAGGCAAGTGCCACAAGTCATTGTCCGGTGAGCAGAAAGTGGATGGGGCCCACCTTTGATTGGAAAGCGCATTAAACTAGGAAAGGATTTATAGTGCAGGATCCAAATGGTGGGGAAATTGATAATTAAGTATATAACCCAAAGATTTGCTTAGAAACCTAAGAATATTCTCAAAATATTATGATTAGTTTTAATAATAATATTTTACTGTTCTTAAAATAAATAAAATCAAACCTTTTTGTTTTCTGCTTTTTTACTCTCTCTATATATATTCCCCTTGTGCAACCACCTCTAAGGAGCGAGAGTATTATCAACCCAAACTCAAAAAACTACCAACAAAACATGTCTACTTCTACTCCTTCCTCCTCTCCTCAGCTCTTCCAAGGTTTGCTTGAACAAGTCTACCCCAGAAGATTGCTTCTACACACCCCTCTTTACCAATCACCGGCCACAGCAACCCCTCCGGCCGGTGGAAACAGCCACAACCCATCTGAACCCTCCAGCGCCACGGATAATACTTTCGATGCAAATGTTGTCATGGTCCTTTCAGTCCTCTTGTGTGCCTTAATATGCTCACTGGGGTTGAATTCTATCATTAGGTGTGCATTAAGGTGCTCAAGTTTAGTAGCCTCCGAGTCCAGTGACAACCCCTCGGCTCGGCTAGCCAACACCGGAATCAAGAAAAAGGCGCTGAAGACTTTCCTGACACTGAACTACTCGGCAGGACTGAACCTACCCGGCTTGGACACCGAGTGTGTGATATGTCTGTCGGAGTTCACACCCGGGGAACGGGTAAGGGTCCTGCCTAAGTGCCACCACGGATTCCATGTCCGGTGCATCGATAAGTGGCTCAATTCACACTCCTCATGCCCTACCTGCAGGCACTGCCTGATTGAGACATGCCAAAAGATCATCGGCAGCAGCCAATCTAGCTCATCTGCACCACCCCCTCCACCTCAGGAAACAATCATAAGCATTGCGCCACTCGAACCTGAAGGTTTGATACGTAATTACCGGGAGAGTAGTTAAATCATATTTTTTTCTTCATTGTATACTATACCTACTGGGGTTGAGCTCTGTTCCTCAAATCACAACCCAGTTTAGTCCCACGAAGAAATGCAGTACTGGAATTGTACAATTGTACATAACTTTCAATAGTGCAAGCTGATTAACTATATTAAAAGCAGAGGTCAACCAGTAGCCTATACTTGATTCTATCAACATACATGATATATTAAAAAACTAAACCGCACAAAATTTTAAAATAACTTTCAAAAATTCAGAGAAGACACTGAAACAAAATGGACTAGGAACTTGATAGACCCTCACTAACTCAGCTGAGTCAACAAACACAACCAATGCATAGTGCCTGTATATATAATATAATACCTACTTTATGAATCATATAGCTAAAGGGCACAATCATATTTCACAAATGTTCCATTATGGTCTGTTTGTATGTCCCATGAAAATGGAATTCTTCTATTTTTGTTTTATCCATAGCTTTTGGAGATGCATAGACTAGAATAATAAAGAAAACAGAACCATCATGATTAAAAATTGGAACAATGCCTTCAAATAGCGCCTCCTATATCTCAATCCTAAGCATGCAACCTGATAGAGCCAATTCAAAATCCAGAAGAGTTCACAAAATTGACTCATTATCAATGTTGTATACAACATAATGGAATTATACAATTCCGTGGGACATTTAACGCACTCAAAGTAGGAAACAAAACAGAAAAAAAGAAAGAAAAGACCTTCATTCAATCAATGGAGCACAGAATGAATGGAAACTGAGGGGGAAAGCACCATGTGATCAATCAAATAAACATGTACTAAAAATGTGGATTTTGTTTCATCGTACGAACATGGAACATCTATTCAGCAGGCGCCAACTAACCACACCAAGCCTGGGTGCTAGGATGATTTCCGGCAGGTTATGATACCAGGTTAAAAGTAGCAACAAAACACATGACAGCCATATGATTGTAGGTACTTTTCTTTCACAAGTGTGGCTTCTAAAGGGCTTCTCACAACTAAAATATGCAAAATTTCAGGGTCCATCTATTAGAAAGAGTACCCTCCACACTTACTTTACATAAAATTGCAAAAATTTTAACTGGCATTCAATAGGAGAACTAGAGTTAACAGTGACTTAGGACTTATCATGCTTTCTTATATTGGAATCTGATTCAGCAGTGAAGTGAAATTGTAAAGATGTAATCTTAATCAATGTCTTTTTCTTTTTTTTTGGGGGTGTGTGTGTGGTGGTGGTGGGGGTTGCAGGTTTGGCTGAAAATCGTTTGCACTGCGAGCTACTGTTTCCACAACCAAATATGTTGGTCCACAAATGCAAGTGCCTGGAAAAGGGACTGTATATGCAGCCTTTTTTGGGCTATGGAAATAGCCCCTCCCTTAGCATTTGATAATTCACAGGCTGGTCCAATTTCCAAACCTTCTGTACATCAAACCTTACACTAATTTGGTAACCTTTTTTTCATGTACCTAATAACAAGTAGATTTACCTTTTTCTTTAGCCACCTTATACCCTAGCCATTCTTGAGAATCTAAGAAGCACAGACACTTCTAAAATGTACCGTACTTATATCGGACACTCTCCCGAGACATGTTGGACACGCGTCCAAACGTTTCTTCTTATTTTATTATTTTTTTAGAATTGGACTCGCTTTGGACACTTAGTAGAGACACATGTCCATCACTTGGACAACCTTTTCCATCATGTATGCATATGAAACACATTACAAGTTTGAAAAAAATAACTTGGAATCCAATTATGAAATAAAAGCAATGTGATTTTATTCCTAACTTAATGTTTAAACTATAGAATACATGATTTTTATTTTTAATTAGTGTCATTATTTATTTTTTTCATTACCTGTGGGTAAAATGTATCTATTCATTACATAAAAAAGAATACATAAAATTTATAATTTTGCCGTGTTCCCGCTATGTCATGTTCTGCACTTTTTTAAAATCGCCGTGTTAGTGTGTCCATGTCATGTCGTGCCCATGTCCACACTTCTTAGTTTAGAATAATTGTTGGGTAAGTATAGCCACTATCCTGAAGCACTTTATTCAAAACACTTGTAACAAACTGGCTTAAGGTAATTAGATGTTTTCAACAAGAATTAGATACACTTAACAGAGAACGATTAGCCCACACAACTGCACAGGCACTGTTTCTCCTCTTTAACAGGTTTGGTTTTAGCTCGTGAATCAGACTCAACAGCATCCAAACTTACTATCCTCTGAAATGGTTTGGCTTGTATTACACTAGTGTTGAGCACTAAGGTATGTTTTGATGCACTTGAGATAATAATACAAAACCAACAGAGGATCCTTAGATAGAAAACTGTCTTGGCCTCTGATCCGCAAGCTCAGTTCATTCGACCATCAAAGTTCTAAAAACATTCAATGATTGATGGCTACAAAAACAATCATAAGTTCTAAAAACCAAAAAGGCCAAAAAAAACATAAAAGTCCGAATTATTTTTCAATCAAACTTTTCATCACAAAGATTCTTATTTTTTTTAGCTTTTCTGATCAGTGAATAGTATACAACATAGAACTATCCAATATTACTGATGATTTTGAAAACCCATTCTATGTACAAATCATGTAGTTATGTTTATAAGTCTATTAACCGCCTGATTTTGCACTCAATATAGAATAGCAAAATTTTGGATATTAGAAAAAGTAGTCCATCAAGTGTGCTGTCAAATCAGACAAATCTTGCATAAACATTTCATCTGAGGATACTAAACTGAACATAAATCCACAGTTCAAGAAACAAAGATATGTAACACAGTTCTACTACTCTTTACTTCAAAAAGGATCAATAGTAAAAGGAAAGTATAATAACTTCAGCTACACGTCGATATAAGGCCTAATTTCCCGTGCAAAGTGATCAAATCTTCACTGTTTACCCTTTCAGTTTACAAAGTGATCAAATCTTCTCATTTTTTATGTGTTCATTCTATTAAGATATGGTTTTTTTTAATATTTGATCCAATAGTTAACCCAAAAAAATGAAAAGTTATATGAAGGTAAATTATATGAGAGTATTATGGAAGTATATTCACCTTGACTATGCCACCTCCAAAAGGCCAATAGCCTAATAAATTTTTAATTGATTAGTAACTGTTCAAACCTTCCAATTTTCTCTTAGTCCTTTGTAGTTTCCTAACTCTTTGATAGTCATCTTCCCTTTCTAATGCAAGCTGAATTATATCATCCCAGAATGTAACCAATAATCCAAGGCTGGAAGAAATTTTTAAAAGTGGACGAAACATCCAAAAAGAAACGCTATTTAATTTTTTTTCCTTTTCAAAGAAAATAAATTCTATGAAGAAGACCAAATAATACAACGAGCTTGCAACACCCCTCCCACATCATCCATTATAAGATCTCAAGCTCGCCTAGAAATCATGGTAACAAACACACAAGCTCTATGGCATACACCTGCACATTCAGCCAAGCTCAATTTCAATCTCTGGTTGTCTCTCTTGATGGAATTTCCAAGAGTGCACCTTTACCACTCAACAGAACCAACCCAGTCGCTCACTTACCCAAATTTAGTGCCGGTGACAGTCTCATATGTTGTATGCATATGCCTAGAGAAGTTAATAAAGTGGCAGTGGCACTGTGGCACAGATGAGGAAGCTGCAAAGACTCTGTTTTTGGTTGCACACTTACCATCAGAGTAGTTCTTAGAACTTAAATCAACAAAGCTAACCCTCAAAGCACTCTGCAATTTATTATTCTAACTCAGACTACCAACTGTTAAATATAGTTTTCCATAGAGGAAGAGAATTGTTCAAGCATAATTAGCTTGTCATACATGATAAGCCAATCAAATGTTGGAAACATTAATTAAAAGACATCAAAATATGGTCAAAGATAACTGACCAGGAGCACGAAACTGCCCCCTCACTTCAGTTTCACAAATAACTTTGGAGCAACCTGTGCATCAAAGCAGTACTTTTAGTAAGAATGATAGAAATATATATATATATATATATAAGAACAATATAAACCATGCTTGCTGCAGCAGGTGCAGAGTACAGAGGTGAATAAATTGGAAGACCACAGAAGGAAGGAGAGGGCTCTAATAAGCAAGCAGAGCATGACGAGGGCATATAAAAGAGGCCTAAAGTTGTATCAAACATTATTCAAAGGAAGGAATAGGACACCATAGTTGGAGGTTGGTGCTGATGCATTATTTTTGGTTAGTTCAATGTACAATCACTAAAAGAGCTATTGAAAGAGGTTGTCTTGGAAAACAGGGAGTTTGGTGCATGGGCCTTTAAATAGTAGCATTTATTGTTTGTAATGTGAGTAAAGGTAAAATTCTGACATTAGACCATTTGACTAGTACAGATAAGACAAGATTACCTTGCATTCAGCTAAAGTCTCTTTTTCTAACGAACTTCCCTGCTCTTCAAGAGAGCTTTATATTTGGAATTTCTGCATAAATGAAACTAGGCCTGATCTTGTAAGGTCACCGATCACCATATATTACGTGCATATCCAGAGTGCCCTTTCTTTTTGCATCAAACACATATGCTTATCAACCAAAGAAACTATAAAATATATATGTATATATATCTGAGAATGATACTTCTTTGAAACAAACAAATGGTTGAAAAATTTTCGAAGCAAACTGCAAACTTCAATCAGAAAATGCAGTTGAAGAGGAAGGGGATAACACAGCTGTTTCAAAGTAAGCTTCCTTAAGAGCTTCAAAGTGCATTACTTATTACCACAGCGCATAAGAAGCACTGGTATGTAATGCAATGAGAACCTCAATAGACATGCCCTGTACAAGTGACTTTACAATTAGTAATAATAACTACGACTGGCAACTGCTAGTATTAGAAAGGCACAGTGAACTAATTCTTTCCCAATACTTTTCAAACATAATAAAAGGAAAAAAGGCTTCAACCAAATTAAGGAATGATGCTTGGAGACTAGAGTAAACAAAAAGATGGTTGTAACTTGTAAGTCTTTAGAATTCCGAACATTTACAGGACATATACATCTAGAGCAAGGAAAATATAGATATTAAGTTAGCATGGTATCAAGAAGTTTCCACCAAAACTACTAAATCCTACACCTTGTTGCTTCTGAAGCATACTTCCCATCTGCAGGCATTTTCAGAAAATAGTGTCATTAAGAAAAAGAAAAAGGCTTACACAGATGTCAACCCAAGACCAGTAATCGAACCTGTAAAACCTGAAAATTTTTTTAAAATTTTTTTTAAAAATAATACTAATAATAGTCACACATACAAACCCAATAAGATGGAGCCATGTTTAAAAGAATTAGAGTAGATTAGTTTGATGCCTGAATTAGGAGGATTTGGTGGAGATTAATATATCTTTATGTACATAAATTGAGAACTTGTTTACTATAGCTAGAATACACTAGTTTATTGGTTGACTTAGCAAAAATAATTATTAAATTATCCAATTCATATGTCTACACACACACACATATATATATACATGTATGTATAGATGTCTAGAAGGTATAAGAATGTATGTATCACATGGATATAGGAGTAGTGGGGAGTGGAATTTTTGCATGGTTGACAATTGGCATATTATAGTGAAGGCCTAGGAGCATGCTAGCATGCAAGGACTACCATCATGGGGTCTCAAAAGGAACAATCTGGAAAAGGGAAGGGGAGGCAGCTGAGAGATGTATATATATGGTCTGTCCTTTTTCTTTTTTTTTTTTGTACTTCCATTTTTTTAAGAGGACAAGAAACTGAGGTGAACAAAAGCCTAGTTTGGTACGGCTCATATTGAACAAAACTAGTCGCATGTCCCCAGGCAGTCATATTGAACAAAATAAGCAACCCGCCAAATCCGAACTGTTAGAATTACAGAGAAGGAAGGAGGCCGCCTATAGATGCACATTATGCACAGGGAATGTTCAAATCTGAGAGCCACCACTTACGCAAATAATACCAAAGATTATATCAATGGGTAATCACCTTTTATCATAATTACTAATTATGTTACTCATTCCTATGGATAAAACAAGTTAAAAGGTAACACAATCAAATTGTGGATCAGTACTCATAAAATAAAGTGACCTATAATTAGGTTGACTAAATCTGTCTTTGTGTAACATAGACTATAAAAGAGCCAAACATACACTACGGTGCTTGTCATGAAAATTAAATGAAGGGACAACCAAACTAAAAATGAAAAATAGTTTAAAGATTTACAGGTCGATGAACAACTCTGAAACCAAAATCTCAACCAAAGCAAAACGAAGAAAGGACAAGACTGAGAAGCATTAAACAAAGAGGATACTGTAAGAAGCTCCATTTCCACACCAGACACATACATTTTATACATTTTCAAACAAATACACGATTACAACTATGTTGCGTATATGAAACTTATTTTAAAGCAACTCATCTTTGATAATTAGTTATTTATCAACAAAGGAAAAGGAACTCATATTTAAACACTCGAAATCCTTTTTCAAAACCAAACACATTAAGGTCCACTGGCTATAAGTGTCCTACAAGAAAGCTTTGTATTCTCTTAAGCTTTAGGCTAACAATCATTTAATTAGATGATGCAGTACATAAGAAGAGCAACAAAAGTAAATTCAAGTAAGAGGCAAGAACTAGAAATTGGTCAACCTCAAGGCAGCACCCATTTGGGACCTTATATCATTGATTTTGGCTTTTATGGGGAGGTATTTCATATTTATTTCTAGGTTTGTATAGTTCTAGTTAGTTCAATATATATGTTCCTGTGTTTCATTAGGACAGGTATTTTGCTAATTTTTACAATTTCTAGATTTGAGTTGGCCTGCAGAGTTATGGTTAATGGGTTATATTATAGCAAAATATTGGCTTTCCAGATGTGTTTTTTTAGTAGCTTTTTTATGAGTTTTAGAAGTCAAAGTCCTTAGTTTCCAAACTTTAGAGTAGTAATCCTTTTGGAGTTGAGAGTTCTTCTAAATAGATATAAAATTATTTAATTTTTCTAATTCAATTAAGGGATGAGTTTTGGAGAATTTTTCAAAGCCTTTGAAGCTCTCTTCTAATCGTATGCTTGATACCTACGAAATCTTAACATGAAGCCCAGAGTTCTCATCTTTTCTTTCTCCTCTTAGTTTTGGCACTTTCAAGCCAGTTTAAAGCGACAACCAGATCTGTGTTGCCACCCTTTCTGTACTGTAAAACCTTAATCTACAGGCCCAAGACCCTTTCCCTTCAATTATAACACACTTAAATAACCAAAACAGCAAAAGCAGTGTTCCCGGGTACCCAAAATAGTCCTGAAATCTTTCCTTTTTCCTTAACAAACTAAGCCCAAACCCTTATTCCCTTAATACACCATTTCAAGCCCTAAAATCCCAACCCTTGTTAGATTTAAACCACAACAAAACCAAGTAATAATCAATCCTTAAAGACCTTCAACACACTGTTTTTTGTTACCCTTACTCCTTTGATGGTGTTACTACTTGTAGCAACGTGTCCTTCTCAATTGTCCTACACCATTAGAATCCTTAAATAAACTTCAGAACAAACATCCCTACACCCTCTGTAACCACTATCCCAGTTTTTTTATTGTTCATGTCAAGGGATCCAAACATTTTCCCCATAAGCCCATTACAGCTGAAAAATGTAAAGGATGTGAGGAATTAAGGAAGATAAAAAAAAATAAAAAATAAAAAATAAAATTAGCTGCATAGTATTATGTAAGAGTAGAAATATATAAAGGGATTGGACATGTTGTCCATGAGCCCATAACTGCAAAACAATGTGAAAAAAACATTGATTATTAAGGGGGGCCAAAAAGAATGTCGCTGAACAATATTATATAACAATAGACAGATTTCTTGGAGAAATCCAGGTTGAACATGAAGTCTCTCCAACTTAGAAACAAGGAGTCATCTAAATAAAGCAGTATTTGACAAACCAGCCTCATCTAATAAAAGCTGTTGAAATGAATAGAAAATATGTAATTCTTAGAATTACGTATCCTCCGCAATATATAACAGTGTCAGGATACACCTGGACAGGTTCTGAGGTTCTTGCTGCCTGAATGCAAATTAAAATAGATTATTTAAATTAAGTAAACTAGTTTATGGTTTAGATCCTTGCCAATCAAGAATGGGTTTGAACAGGAAAATTTATTTTGTGGCCTTCTGAGGGTTTGGAGCAATACCGACCAAATCCGATTTTAAGCCACTCAAGTAGGGACCGTACAGTTATGTAATCGACTCTGCTAATAGCATCAATACATACAGGGAGATAATTGCAGTTAGGAGCCAACTCAATGAGGCCAAGCTCAATAACCTGGGAATTAGCTTGCCAAATTATCAACAAGCATAAGAAATTCAACACCACTGATTTATGAGTTATGGAAGACATAAATAGTATTACCCCCGTCTAAAACCCATATACTGCAGAATGAGAAAAAAGACCGACTTAATATGAAACAATTGACTTGATGTTGACAACAGCAAGAATAACCAAAGAAAAGGAAATAAGTTGTAAAAAGGAAGTCCTTGTAAAGGAATTATGATGAGCATAGCAAGCAGATAGTTAGGGATACAATTAACTGCATTTAGTGGAAAAGGAAGAACACCCATTATGGGTGACAGAACCTGATAGGCGATTAAAGGTTTTGCACAATTGGGCTTGCAAGAATCCTCAAACCATTTCTTCTGATCTAGAAAGTCATCGTCCGCCCTAAAATTGAGAGGAGATGAATTAGTTCTGCATTAATTCAAATGTTATAGGGGGACATAGAAAAAAACCCGTTAATTATAAAGATCACCAACTCAGCTGAAGATAAAAGATACAACACTAAATGCAAAGGAGAACAGGAAGATATTCAATTGAAATCAAATAACCTTTTTTTTTTTAATGATATACCTAAGAACCATAATACATACTACTAGAAAATATCAACCAACATTTTAAAGGATTTATTGGACAAACTCTATCAAGTATCAACTGCTCTTCTTGGATTCAGTAGCTCAACCTATGACATCATCACTGTGGTGCAATCTGCCAAAAACTTGGCAATCTCTGTATATATGCAAACCCATATATAAAAGTCAAATTAAGTATCTAAACCTGAAATTTCATGTCACCCAACAAAGAAACGATCATCTATGCAAACAAAACCAATGGTGAAACATGAACTATCCCAAGATTGGTGCAAAGGGATCACCTTGCATGTGTGGTATAGACGGATGCAGGAAGACGCGATAGATTCTTAGGTAAAGTTAAGTGATGGTTTAAGAAGTTTTATTGGAATTATGTGTGATTTTTAAGGATCCCTTTGTATAGTGTAAGAAAATTATTTTCAGAAAACAAGAAAAATTAACTAAAAATAAGTAAAGAAAAAGTGGAGGTGTTTGTAACAGTTAATTTAAGGAGTGTTAGAGACTGTTATGTCTTATAAGGGTAGTTTTATAATTTTATTATATATTTGACTAATATATATGAACGCTAAGTTATAGAAATTACACTATATTACCTAAACTCATTTTCTTTTATCCAATTTCTCTGTCTTTTCTCTTTTCTTTCTATCTAATCTTAATTTGCACTCCAACTTGGTATCAGAGTCAAGTTCCAAATCTTAGTTGGATGATATTCTCATGAAGCCGTTTGCTCTTTCGCCTTTTCAGTATTTGCATTCCAAGCAAGACATGTTTGATTTGTATGATCCACCTTGAGAGGGAGTGTTAGAGAGTGTTATTTCTTATAAGGGTAATTTTGTAATCTTGCTATATATTTTACTAGTATATATAATGCTAAAGTGTGGGGATTATATTACATAACTCTAAACTCATCCTCTTTCCTCCAATTTCTTTCTGTCTCTTCTATTTTCTTTCCATCTAACCGTAGTTTACACTTCAAATAGAAATTTTTTATTATGATGTTTGATTTTCAAGGGCATGTTCAACTGCGCTAGAAAAATATTTTCTTTCACAAAAGCAAGAGAAAAATGAAAATAACACAGAAAATGCATTTGACTGGAACAATTCTAAGGGTCCGTTTGGTTTGACTTATTTTGAGTTTTTTTTACTTGACCTTTTTTGCTTATAAGCAAAAAAATCAATATTTTGAAGATTTTTTGCTTTTTTTTTTTTTACTTTTCTGCATATCTTATCATGTTAAAAGTAAAAAAGTTAAAAAAAAAAAACTAATTTTTTTTTGCTCTAAGCCAAAAAAGCAAAATCAGAAAGCTTGAGAAAAGCCAAACCAAACTGGCCCTAAGAGTTGTTTTCCAATATTTGATTTTTAAGGGCCTGTTTGTATATTGTACGAAAATTGTTTCCGTTCAAAAGCAAGAAGAAAATGAAACTACAACAGGAAGTGCATTTGGCAGAAAGGTTTCTGAATCCTTAGGATGGAATCGAGAATCCACCATAGGACTTTCATATAGATTCATAGAACTTGTACTTTATTATGAAGAGTATTTGATTGAATTCCAACAACTGGCTTAGAAAGTTGTCACTTTAATTTTTAGTTATTTTTTCCTCCATTTAGTAGAGAGTTTTTGCTTTTAGCTAATGTTAACAGTACAAGAGAATTTGTGCTCTATACCTATTCAGTTTGTTGGAAAGTGAACTTGTTTTTACATATTCTAGACACATGCACATACATGATACACATACATGATACATGTATGTGAGTATTCATGTATGTAAGTAAATACATGTATGTAGATGAAGGGATGATGGGTCATGAATGTATTAAATGTCGTGGTTTATGTACATACATGCATGTTAGTGGAACTATATAAATATGTTATTTAATGCAATGGTAGAAAAGAGAGAAAAGATAGGAATTTCTCTCCATAATGTTTGAGTTTACTAGCCCACCATATATTTCAACAAAGTCGTATTAGAGTCTACCACAAAATTTTCAACAGTGGTATCAGAGCCTAAAGAAATTCTCGAAGGAATCAAGGGAAGATGCATATCCTTGGAGATAGATTGACTTTTGTCAATTATAAAAGATTAAGGGCTACCATATATCTCTACCTCAAAGCTTGTAATTTATGGAATGTCGTTGGAGGAAAGTCAACAAGTGACATGTCCAAGAGGGTTCAAAAAAATAAAGAAGAGAAGACATTTACAATTTTGCAAAGATCCATTCATCAAGAAATTTGATGGAGATTAGAGAAAAGAGATCTCCCAGTAAAGTTTGGAAGATGCTCAACCATATCGCCTCTAATCATGAAGGAAAAGTTTTACCCATTGATTATTGGGTATAAAGTTTTGAGGAAGATGAATTTTTTATGGAAGATGATGAAAGTCATGAAGACGTTGGAGAGAATTCCATGAAGAACAATGAGGAAGAATTCCATGACCATGAAGACAAAGAAATTCTTAAAGAAGATGTTCATGTCAACAAAGTTGAAAAGTTAAAAGATTCAGGTATGTCTAACTTGTAACATAATATTTTCATTGCATGAAGATATAATTTTTACTCACCCACCAATGTTGGAAGAAGAAATTAATGACTACAACTACGTGGTTGATCAAGTTGATGAAAAGTGCTCGACATTCATCAAACAAGAAGTTATTCCATTGAAGTGGAAAAATAATTAAACTCAAGAGCTCTTCCCAAGCTCGAATTCTTTCAAGTGATTTTTTTCAAGTTTTATTCAAACTTACAAGTATTTCTCTAATGACACTCAGCCTTAAAAACCCTTACAAGTGAAGTGAATAAAGATTACACAAAATATGACTCTCTTAAAGAGTAAATATGGTAGAAGATCAGTAAATGCCTCAAATTCCCAACAAAGAGAATGTTTCTAATATGAGTCAGGAATTTCAGTTCTCAATCACATGTATAGCATTTGAATCTCTTGTATTCTTATGTATAAATGTTGTGGGGGTCTTGGTTTTATAGTCTTGCATTCATTATACTCATTGGAGGTGGTTAAAAATACATTTAATGCAAGATTAGTCGAGAAGAATGTTTAAAAAAATAGCCGTTATAGGCAATATGTTGACCCTTTTTGTTTAGTCTCCAGCTTCCCAGCAATCTGCTTCAATGTGCCGACCCTTTTATGTTCTTCAGCAGATGTCACCAAAATTTTGTCTAAATGTGTCAACCCTTTTAAAATTAGGAGCCGACTCTTTTTAGACCTTCGCCAAGGTTTTTAATTTGGACCAATGTGTTGACCCTTTTTGTAGAGAGGTCGACTATTTTCTCTTTGGCAAATTCTAATACAATTCACTATCTCAATGTGTCGACTCTTCTAAAGCATGTGTCAACCCTTTTGCTCAAAAACTTCAATTTTGCAAGACTTCTTTATTTCTTTGTAAAATTCTTTAAGCTCTTCAAGGATCATCAACTTGAGACTTCTAAGGCTTAAACGGCCTTCTTTAAGACATGTGGATCTTTAAGAACATTTTTAATATTCATTCTTCCGAATCCTCATCAAATCTCCAATGAGACTTGTGATCTTGATTTTGCTTAATTCTTAACTTCTTTGAACACCAACAATTTCTTCATACTTCCAAATCTTCATCAAATCTTCAAGAAAGTTTTCAAGACTTGTAAGAAGAACTTGTCGTATCATTCCATCATACTCTTTCATTTTACATTCCTTCTTGATAAGTCTCAACACAAATTACTAGTGTAATATGTACCAAGTGTCAAGCTTCAAGTTATTTAGAGGTAAAACAAATCTGCACACTAATTAGGAACATTAGACAACTTAACACATAGTTTTGTAATTATCAAAATCAAGGTATGAAGCCAACATACCCGTGATTCAGTTTTTAGAAATGAGTTCTGAAAAAAGTAACTTCCGAAAGCAATAAAAGTTTAGCAAAAATAATATTTTTGCAGCCATTTTAGATTTTTTTTTTTTTTTTTTGGCGAGGAAATAGATGGGGAGAGACAAAGAGAACAGAAATATCACTCTGTCGTTCCCAGACAACTGGTCTCTTTTGGCTCAACTTCTTCAAGTCAGTTTTTTACTCTTACGGACCAATATGTCAGTATGATTAAAAACCGCATGCATATATGGCCGCTATGGACTGCTAAACCTCAGGAAACGATTCTAGTTGTTGATTTCCTCAGGCTTTTTACCTTTTGTCTCCGTGTAAAGCTAAATTCTTGTATTCCTACCAGGACTTAAAAACTTTTGTTCATCATATTTGGATCTAGTTCTCAACCATATGTTGACAATCAACGAGTCCCAATATACTTTTCTTTCTTGACTGTAGGATACTACTAATATCCAATTGCACCATCAATAGTTTTGTTGAATTTTATAACTGTTCTATTTAATTGCAGTCATTGCCAACTGCCAAGCATAGCAAAACAAGCAATATTTATATTGAACTTCCACTTTCGTATTCAAACTAGCATGGTGTACCGTCAAGTCTTTAAATGCTTTCATAAGTGATGACTATTATCTATCAACTAATTGAAAGACATTAAGGCTTACTCTTAAGAATGATACGTAATTATTTAGTAGTACTTAAAACGTTACGAATATGTATCCATTGGTTCAAAATTAATAGGTCATAATGGATAGTATTTTCTATTTAATTTGACTTACAACCAATATAAAGTACAATGCCATAACTAAACACATTTTTAGGTGTAAAAAAGTCAATAAAAAAAACATTAGAACAATTAGAATATGATACTTGTGATCAAACATTGTTTTGGGGTTTGATAGTAATTGAAAAAATAAATCCATGGCTAACTTTGCTTTCAACTCAAAGGAAAACAAAAGGAAAAAAAGGAGATACTACTAAAAATGAGACTTTTTGTGACGGCCACTTACCGTTGCAAAAGATTGATTAGCCGTCGGCTTTTGTGACGACTTTATGCGACGGTTAGGTTTTTTGTGACGGCAAATTAGCCGTCACAAAAGCTCGATGCCCAACCTAGTTTTTTCACGACGAGAGAAGCTGTCACCAATGGCTGTCGCAAAAGCTAGCTAGTATTTGCAATGGCCAATTAAGCATTTGTGACGGGAGTTGCCGTCACAAAAAGACCTTTTGTGACAACTGTGTAGCCATCGCAAAAAGTCGTGGCTTGATTATGTCTTTTACTTAGCCGTTGCAAATAATAATCTAACCGTCACAAAAACCCTACCTATTTTTTAAATTTAATTTTTTGTAATTCCTATACATATAATTGCATAAATCAATAAAAATAAATTTCATTCACAATACAATTTATCCCTATCAAAAAGATAAATATATAAAATGAAGTTCATGTGTATATATATAAAATATTAATCCTCATCGTCAATTCATCCAAAATACAAAACTAATTTCTTTCATTCAAAATACAAAACTTATTGTCTAACATCAATACTCTATCCATAACTACTCAAAAACATAAATTTGATTAGGCATTCTATTGATCTCGATCATGAACAGTAACGATTTACTTCTTCTGAATAACCTAAATAAAAATAAAATAATAACAATATAATTAATTAAATAATTAATATATATATGTGTGTGTGTGTGTGGTTAACGAAAAAACAAACGAAATAAATTGGTAATTTAAGTCAATAGATTTCCAAACAACGTTCATTTGACTAATTGATAATATATTGGATGTTCATAGCAAAGTTCAGTTTGTTTAACTGTCCCCAAAGGATTTTACTATGTTGTCCGCAAGTATTCTAAGTAGATCAAACAGAGCTATGTATCAACTGAAAACTAGCCAATGGCTATGGTTTCCGGCGAGATAGTAGTTTGAAAAGTTTTTAGAAAATAAGAATTCGATCATGCATGTCGATTTTGGGGTGTATTGGGATGATTTTTAGGAGGATAATGTTAAGTTTTGCAGAGCTTTTAACGACCCAAGGACCCAGAACATCATACCCCCAATTGCCAAACCATTTCTTTATTTTTCCTCCTAAATTTTGGTTGATCAGGTTGCATGAGCAAAAGATCTCTGAGGAATTTGTTTGCATGCATTAAATTATGATTAGATGCTGCTCACCGGTAGTTCATAAGTTGATTTTAAGCTTTATAAGCCTTGTGTGTAATGGGTATTCAGAGAAATAGAGAGAACCTCAAGTTTCAATTCACTGTGCAAGTGCATGGAATGGGCAGTCAGGTTCAGGGCTAATTTTGGAGGCCCAAATGACCTCTGATTTTGATTCCAACACCATATTTGGAAAGATCTCGAAAACTTATTCGATTTAGACGTAAAATTAATCTGATTGGGCCAAAAAATAAGGGAGAAAACTTGATTCAAAGTTAAACTTAGAATCTGCTATGAAATCTGCAGAATTAGTGACTTTAAGAGGCATTTTCAAGTCTCAGAATTTCATGAAAATTTATTCTAAAACCATGGTGTTAGATTATTCTTGAGTGAGCTCATATTATTTGTTGGTGTTTTCTAAATACGGGTTGGACCCAAGTCTGGACGAGACAAACATGGTAAGCCCAATAAGGTTGTGATCTATTATACATGAGCTAGTGTGTATCTATTATAAATATGGGCTGACGGTAATTAGTGTGGGCTTAATTAGCCAATTGAGCCTTTTATGGAAGGGCTCAATGTGGCTAGGGTTTCCTATATATATAGAGGCTAGGTCCCCTCTCTTCCCACAATCATCAGACAGTTTTTCATAAACTTCCGTCATACAGTAGTGGGTACAGAGAGGAAGACCAGCCTCCAAGAAGCCTTGTTCAAGATTAATCGCCGCTCCAAAGAGATTCGTGAAACCATGAAACAAACAGGTAAGTTTCCACAGTCAGTTTTGTTTCCTGTTAAGTTCCTATATTCGCATATAATCTAAGTCAATATTATGATCTGTTTTGAAGTTTACATGTGGTATCAGAGCCTAATATATGTAGATTAGGGACTTATTGTGTGATTTGAACTTGTTAAACTCGATTATGAGTTGTTAAACCCGAATCTTGCATGATTTAATCCGAACAATAGATGACTTCTTCTCAGAAAATTAATAAAGGGTTTTTGTTCCTCTCTGAACAATGAACGTTTTGATATAAAGATCGTAACCTAACTCTATTCGTAGAGAAAGTTATGATTTTTTGAAGTTTCGGATGAAAAAACTTGAAATTTCTTGTAAAATTATTGAATATGATTTTTTTCATGCATATCTTTGCGATATATTACATATTCTTGTTACTGTATGGCATATGAATCTGTTAGTATAAGTTTTGTGCAAAAAAATTGAGTTTTGAAACCGTAGCCGCCATGGCCGAATCTAGGGTTCTTGAAAACCCTAAAATCATGCGTTTTTCACCTTAAAATTATCATAAACATGTTTATTGATGTTTAGAGACCTTATATGTATAGTAAAATAGCAAAAATCTTGCTTAAAATGTTGAATTTGGGGTGAAAATCGAGCTGAAAATCGATTTCCAGTGAACCAGGTCTGTTTTGCATAAATCCGAGTCGGGTTTGACCCGGCGGGTAAGGAAGATGACCCAGATGGGTCAAGGGAGGCCAAACAAAGCCCACTCTCGGCCTATGGAGAGTGTGGGTGCGTGAGACAGATTTTGGGGTCGGTCAAAAAACGAAAAATGTTCCTCTTGGATTGAGGATTCGAAATATTATTTTTCCAAAATTTTTAGGGACTGTTTGGTATTTTTTGAGGCTAAAAAAAGTGCATTTTTTTGCATCTTCTCACAAACCGTGCGCAATTTTTTGAAGATTTTTTTACAGGTAACATGTTTTCAACTCTTTAAATATCATGGAATATTGTACTCTCTCTAGTTTGATACATAAAATAATAATTGCTATTTAGAGTTCGTTTTTGGCTCATTTTAGGGGGGTTTTTTTTGCGTTTTCTTGAAAACCGTGTGTACCTCTTGGGTAATTTTCTATAGATAACTTGTTTTCAACCCTATGAATCTATTGGTAGTGTGTACTCTCACTAGTTAGGTCCCTAAAAACTATACTCTCTCCCGTAAGTCCTTTTAGGTGCCTAAAATCGTCATTTTATGTTGAAAATTACAAAATATGATTTTATTACATGGCTTAGGCAATACATATATGATCACTGGGTACTTTTGGTTATGTGCCCATAAGGATGTGATTGCAAGCATTTTTGATATGCTTGGATGTGATACAGGGCACTTTTACATCAAGTAGTGTCATGACAAGAACTTTGGATTGAAATAGGTGCTACTGCCCAAAGGGGTACACTCATTAAATCTGATTTTCTTGCATATGGTATATGACTATGTCTATTGTGTTATTGCATACAATCACCTGCCCAAAGGGGGTTATTGTGTGCTTTAATGACAGGGATGTGATTCAGTAGCTAATCCGAGAGTGCTTAACTTTTGAAATACATGTCTGCCCAAAGGGAACTATTTTTTCAAGTGCTTGGGCAATCTCATATGGTGGCTAGCTGGGAGGGACCTCATAGCATGTTGCACTCTCTGCCCAAAGGGGAGACGACAATGATGCACTGAGACATCCCTATTATTTATACTTAATATAATTACTGCCCTTATTCTACTGATATGTTGCATCTTTTGTTGCCATGACAGTTTCCTTTGCAATTAACAATAATAACACTACCGTTGTGCTATTGAATGGTTCAAACTTTAAGAAGTGGAAGCAAGATATAAAGTTTGCCTTGGGTATTGTTGATCTAGATTTGGCCTTGAGGGAACCTGAACCTGCTACAATCACTGATACTAGTTCTGCTTCCAAGAAGGAGTTATATGCAAAGTGGGACAGATCTAATCGACTCAGTCTCATAGCGATTAAGAGATCCATTCCTGAGCACCTATTGACTGGCCTGCCTGAGACTAACAATGCCAAAGTACTGTTTGAGGCTATAGGACAAAGATATCAAGTATCCAGCAAGGCTGAGACTGGAGCCCTGATGAATGAACTCATGAGTTTAAGGTATGACAGCCAGAGTGGGGTAAGGGAATATGTCTTGAAACTTATTTTTCTCCGATCCAAACTTAGAGTTCTGAATGTTACTCTCCCTGATGATTTCATTGTCCATCATGCTCTTAATAGCCTTCCACCAGAGTTCAGCCAGATAAAGACTGCCTATAACACCCAGAGTGAGTCTTGGACAGTGAATGACCTCATTGCCAAATGTGTCTTAGAGGAGGATAAGCTTAAAAGAGAGAAAACTGAGTCTGCCTTGCTTGTTTCTCATTCCAAAATCACTCCTGGGCAGGGTCATGGGAACCGAAAGAACCATAAGAAACCTAGTGCCAATACCCCTCATAAAGGTCAGGATTATAAAGGGCATGGTAAAGGTCACGGTCAGACCAATAATCCTTTAGGTCCCAATGCCACAGTCAAGAAGGTCATTAAGTGTTTTTTCTGTAGGAAAGAGGGCCACATAAAGAAAAATTGCTACAGGTACAAGTCTTGGTTAGAAAAGAAGAAGAAACAGGAAGGAGGTAACTCACTTGCCTTAACTTGCTTTGAATCAAATTTCGTTAGTGTCCCATCAAATTCTTGGTGGTTTGACAGTGGTGCAACTGTTCATGTTGCCATGTCTTTTTAGGGATTCAGAAGCAAGCGGAGGCCAAGTGAGAGTGAGGCCAAGCTTAGAGTTGAAAATGATAGTATAGTTAAGGTCGAGTTCATCGAAGATGCCATTTTGAATTTAGAAACTGGTTTTCAACTTATTTTGAAAAACACTGCTTATGTACCGTCTTTTAGACAGAATTTGATTTCTATTTCTTCTTTGGACAAATTTGGATATGGTTTTCAATTTCAAAATGGCATTGTTGATTTATTTTATAATTCCAAAATTGTTGGCCATGGTTTGTTATCTGATAGATTATACAGGGTGAAATTAGAACAGGATAATGAGTATGCCTCCTTCCATGTTGAAAATAGTGTATCCAAGAGACCTAGAATTAAAGACCAGTCTTCCATGTTATGGCATAAACGTCTAGGTCACATTTCTAAAGAAAGAATTCAAAGGCTAATTAAAGATAACATCCTTATATCACTTGATTTTAGAGACCTAGACACTTGTGTTGACTGTATTCGGGGAAAATTGACTAAGACTAGGAAGAAAAGTGCAACACGGAGTAGTGGCCTTTTAGAAGTCATACACACTGATATTAGTTGACCTTATTCCTTTACCTTTTGTGGAAATAAATATTTTTTGATCTTTATTGATGATTTCTCTCGTTATGGCTATGTTTACCTAATTAAAGAGAAATCTGATGTACTTGAAAAGTTTAAAATCTTTAAAATAAAAGTGGAGAATCAATTGACCAAAATGATTAAGGTTGTTAGGTCTGACCGTGGGGGTGAGTATTATGGCAGACATGATGTCACTGGACAGCATATGGGACCGTTTGCCAAATACTTGCAAGAATGTGGGATTGTTGCCCAATATACCATGCCTGGTAGTCCTGAACAGAATGGTGTGACCGAAAGGCGTAATCGCACCCTTAAAGACATGATGAGGAGTATGATGAGTAGGAGTAATTTGCCTACATATCTCTGGGGTGATGCCATTAAGTCTGCCTTGTACATTCTCAATAGGGTTCCCAGCAAGTCTGTTCCTAAAACACCTTTTGAATTGTGGACTGGTAGGAAGCCTAGCCTTAACCATCTTCGTGTCTGGGGTTGTCCGGCAGAGGTTAGGATATATAACCCTTTTGAGAGAAAAACTGACCCTAAAACCACTCGTTGTTTCTTCATTGGGTATCTAGATCATTCTAAGGGATACATGTTCTACTGTCATACGCTTGGTGCTAGGATTGTTGAGTCTCAGACAGCTAAGTTCTTAGAGCATGATACAGCTGATTTGGAGACCCCACAACAGCTTGATGTTGATAGGCAAAGCGAGGTGGTGCCTATCCCCTTGCCTAATGTTCAGACTTTTGTCTTGTCTACACCTGTGGATGGAATTAATCAGGAGCAGCTGGGGATTAACGCAACCATTGCTGCTAATGCTCCTGATCCTGTTGAGCCTGTTCCAGAGGTACCTGTGAGGAGATCAGTGAGACAGTGAAGACCTGCCATATCTGATGAGTTTATTATTTATCTTGGTGAGAGTGACTATGATGTAGGTCCTGTGGTTGATCCAGTGACTTATGCTGGTGCGATTTCGAGTCCCCAATCTAGCATGTGGGTGGATGCTATGACAGATGAGATGCGTTCTATGACGCATAATGGAGTATGGGAGTTCGTTGATCTTCCAGTTGGCCGTAAGGCTATTGGTTGCAAGTGGGTGTTCAATACCAAGAAAGACTCTAAAGGGTAGGTTGAGCGTTTCAAAGCTAGATTGGTTGCAAAGGGGTTTACTCAGAGAGAAGGCATTGATTATAATGATACATTCTCTCCAGTTTCATCTAAGGATTCATTTAGAATTATCATGGCTTTGGTGGCTCATTATGATTTAGAGCTTCATCAGATGGATGTCAAGACTGCTTTTCTGAATGGTAGCCTAAGTGAGGAGATTTATATGATGCAACCTGAAGGTTTTAAGGAAGAAGGCAGGGAGCACATGGTATGTAAGTTGAAGAAATCTATTTATGGTTTGAAGCAAGCCTCGCGTCAATGGTATTTGAAGTTTGATGAGATTGTTACTTCCTTGGGTTTTGTGGAAAACAAGATTGATCAGTGCATATATCTCAAGGTCAATGGGAGGAAATTTATTTTCCTTATTCTTTATGTTGATGATATTCTACTTGCCAGCAGTGACTTAAGTCTTTTGGATGAGACAAAGATGCTGTTGTCTAATTCATTTGATATGAAAGATCTTGGAGAGGCCTCCTTTGTTTTGGGTATTGAAATCATTCGTGATAGATCTCTTGGTATGCTGGGGCTTTCTCAGAAGGGGTACATTAGTCGAGTACTTGAGAGATTTAGTATACAGAACTGTAGAGCTGGTGATGTTCCTGTTACCAAGGGTGACAAGTTCAGTAAGAGTCAATGTCCCAAGAATGATTAGGAAGTAAAAGCTATGCAGAACATTCCTTATGCTAGTGCAGTTGGCATTCTTATGTATGCTCAGGTTTGTACTAGGCCAGATATTGCTTTTGCTGTGGGAGTTCTTGGTAGATATCTTTCTAACCCTGGCTTAGACCATTGGGTGGCTGCAAAGATAGTAATGAGGTATTTGCAGAGAACGAAAGATTATATGCTTATATATAGAAAAGTAGACAATCTTGAGGTTGTTGGTTATTCAGATTTAGATTTTGCTGGATGTGTGGATGACATGAAATCTACCTCCGGATATGTCTTTATGCTAGCTGAAGGAGCTATTTCATAGAAGAGTGTCAAGCAGACTCTTACAGCTTCTTCCACTATGCATGCTGAGTTTGTGGCTTGTTTTGGAGCTGCAACCCAAGCTGTTTGGCTACGAAATTTTATCACAGAACTTAAGGTGATTGATTCCATTGCTAAACCACTGAAGATCTTTTGTGATAATAGTGCAGCTGTATTCTTTTCTAAGAATAATAAGACTTCTAGTGAGTCTAAGCATATTGAGATTAAGTATCTATCTGTCAGGGATTTGGTAAGGAAAGGTGACATCATCATTGAGCACGTAGATACAGAACAGATGATGGAAGACCCTTTGACCAAGGGACTCAGGCCTATTACCTTTGATAGACATGTTTCCAACATGGGTGTAATTAGGTCATTTGATGTGCTTGGTTAGTGGGAGTTGTTTTCTTTACATTATTTGACAGATCTTATGTATTGAGACCTTTTTGGTTATTTGATGGTCATCTTTATGATTGTATTTGATGCCATTTATGCATGAATTTATTTCTGATACTTGCATATCATATGGATTAATGTATTCATGATTCAGTTTATTAATAGTCTTAAGTTTGGTGTGACTTAAGCAATTCAGGATATGTCTTATGTTTGCACCATAAAGTTGTCTCGAGATAGTTGTGCAAGACATATGGGTTTCATTAGAAACCATTGGAATTCTCTTGCTTATTGAATGAGCATACAGTTACAGAGAATTTGAGGACTGATTGAGGATTAGCACTGTTATCAGATCACATACGGAGTGCTTTTTCCCACCACACTACCACATTTGATCCATGTCGATAGAGTTATTAGTGTTTGTAATCATGAGTGGTCTTGCATGGACTAATGATGTAATGACTGCCTTGGTTCGATATTGATAGTTTTGTTGGACCGGATTGTTTTAGGTGTTGTTTCTCATCCTACTTGGTTTTTAAAAATTGTGGCCACATACAGTTATTTTCATGTTCTAACCCGAGAGTCATTTTTCAAATTTTGATTCTACAATTAATGTTGGCTCAAGTAGGAGAATGTTAGATTATTCTTGATTGAGCCCACATTATTTGTTGGTGTTTTCTAAACACGGGTTGGACCCAAGTCTGGACGAGACAAACATGGTAAGCCCAACAAGGTTGTGATATATTATATATGAGCTAGTGTGTATCTATTATCAATGTGGGCTAACAGTAATTAGTGTGGGTCTAATTAGCCAATTGAGCCTTTTATGGAAGGGCCCAATGTGGTTAGGGTTTCCTATATATATAGAGGCTAGGTCCCCTCTCTTCCCACAATCATCATGTCGCGCCCAGATTTTTCGCACTCAAGGAATACTCACCCAAGCAAGAAAAATGCTGTACTCTCTCGTTAGAACTCACCCTCCTAGAAGAATGAGTGCGACTAGGTTTGAATTGAAAATAGGTTTGAATAAAGGGCTTTTTGAAAAAGATTCGGAGTCGCCACCTAACTTGATTAAGGTGAGTTAGGTCACCTAAAAACTAAGCATAGTCCAAAAACTACACTTAAGGTTTTTCAAAAACGATTTTGAAAATATCTCCTCGAGAGAGGGTTTTAAAGAAAACAGGTTGTTTGACAACCTTTGGAAAATATTTAGCCCTTTTTAGAAAAATGACTCCTTTTGGTCTTTGAAAACAGTGATCTAGGTTCGGAGGTTGGTTACGTGTAGGGAAGACGCACTAAACTATCACCCTACCCCGCCCTTTCGGTACCTACATATCAATCTACCCTAGATTCATCTATGAGAGTCTTCAATTAACTATGGTTCAATCCTATCTACTTTAGAAAAACAATGTTTGAAAAATATGATGCATGATATGCAAGTGCAATAGAAAAGAATTGAAAAATAGATTTGGAAAGAGATGGATTTGAAATTGATTTGGTTTGATTTGAAAATAGATTTGAAAAGATAGAATTGAAGTTGAAAAGTTTGAAAATTTGGAAAGAGGAATTTGAAAATAGAAGTTTTGAAATTGAAATTTGAAAATTGATTGGAATTTAAAATTTGGAAAGATTTTGGAAACCACACACATGAGGGTGGAATTGAAAGTTATGACCGCACCTATGAAGGTTGCCTACGTATCCCTTTGGGGGAATCAGGTCAGTCGTAGTTCGGACAAGAGTCCGATTGAAAATAGATTGATTTGAAGAGAGAGATTGGATTGGAAGAAAGAGATTGAATTGAGATTAGAAAAGGAGGTTGGAAATTGGAATTGAGAAGATTGGACTTGGATTTGAGAAGATTGATTTTGGAAGAAAGATTTAGACTTGTTTTTAGAGAGATGAAGGTTTTAAGAAACCTAGGCTTAGGAAAGAGACTTAGGAAAGGTTTGACTTGACTTGGAAGGTTTAGGAGATTAGGAAAGGTTGGATTTAAGAAATGTTTGAATTAGGAAATGTTCGATTTAGAAAAGTTTCGAATTAGGAAAGTTTCATTTTTGAAAAGTTTTCGAATTAGGAAAGTTTCATTTTTGGAAAGTTTTCGAGTTAGGAAAGTTTTGAATTTAGGAAAGTTTCAATTTAGGAAAGCTTTGAATTAGGAAAGTTTTCAAATTAGGAGAGTTTCGAAATTAAGAAAGTTTTGAAATTAGGAAAGTTTTGAATTAAGAAAATTTTGAATTTAGAAATGTTTGAAAAAGGGAAGTTTTGATTTTGGAAAGTTTTGAAAACAAGGAAGTTTTGAAAATACGAAAGTTTTGTTTTGGGAAAGGTTTGAAAAAGGAAAGTTTTCAGTTCAGGAAATGTTTGAATTAAGAAAATTTTCAACTTAAGAAAGTCTTGAATTAAGAAAGTTTTGAATTTAGAAAAGTTTTAGATTTGAAAAGATTTTGAAGTTTTGGAAAGTTTAGAATTTGGAAAGATTTGGGTTTAGAAAGATTTAACTTAAGAAAGTTTCAAATTTAGGAAGCTTAGAATTTTAGAAAGATTTGAAATTTAGAAAGTTTAGGATTTAGAAACTTTTAGAGTTTAAATTTTAGAAAGTCTTGAAATTAGGAAAGGCTTGAGTTTAGGAAAGGTTTGAAAACTTAGGTTTAAGAAGTTAAGATTTGAAAAGAGGGTAGAATTAGGAAAGGGTTGAATTAGGAAAGATTTGAAAGTTGAGTTTTTAAAATTTAGAAAAGATTTTTATGTTCAAGTTTTGGAAACTTAAGATTTAGGAAAGTGGAAGATTAGGAAGGATTGGAATTAGGAAAGATTTGGATTAGGAAGGGATTGGATTTGGTTTCTAAAAGAGAAAGGTTGGATTTTGTTTCCTAAAACGGAGGACGGGATCTAGTTTCCTAAACGGGGAGATTGAATTTGGTTTCTTAAAGAGAAGATAGGATTTGACAAGGATTTGGAGAGGAAAATTTTAGAAACCCTAGTTTTGGAAAATTGTAGTTTCGACATAGAAAATAGGTTTTGGAAACATGTATAGTTTTTATATAGAAAACAAGAGGTTTTGAAAACCTAGGTTTGGGGCAAAGTTTGAAAATTATGTTTTTGGAAAGAAAATGTGGGTTTCCTAATTGTGGGTTCTAGGGATTGATTTAGGCTCTAAGGAAAGAGTTTTTGGAAAACGTGTTTTTGGAAACGAAGGTTTTCTAGAAGGGAATCCTAGGAAGGAGTTTTTGGAAAGATTTTTGGAGAGAGTTTTTGGAAAAAGATCTTAAAGAGAGGGAGTTTTTGGAAAGCATGTTTTTGGAAACGTAGATTTTAGAAGGAAAATCCTAGAGAGGAAATTTCTAGAAGGAAGATTTTGGGAAGAGAGTTTTTGGAAAGATTTTTAGGGAGCGTTTTTAGAAAGTGAATTTTGAGGAAAAGATTTTGGAAATGAGTTGAAAAAGGGGGTTTTGAAAAATAGATTTTGGAAGGGAGTTTTTGAAAACAATTTTGAAGAGGAGAGTTTTAGGAAAGTATATTGAAAAAGAGATTTTTAGAAAGAGGGATTTGGAGAAAGAATTTTTAGAAGGTGTAAAAACATCTCACTTTCGTAAAGCAATTCTAACCATAGGAAGGCTAGAACCACTTTAGGAACACGGTTTTGAAAACAGCAAGATTTTGAAAATATAGACCGTATCGGTCCCTTTTAATGTAACACTTTCCTAAAGCAACCCTAGCCATGGAAAAGCTAGAATTACCCTAGGATTATGATTTTGAAAACATGTTTTTGAAAAGAAGATTTTGATGCAATTTTGAAAAACAAGTTTGAAAACAGTTTTGAAAACGAGTTTGAAAACGGTTTTTGGAAGATGCAAGACTATGATATGCACAATGCAATTTGGGGTCGTGAACATACAAGGTTAAGGCTTCACCACATAATCAAGGGGGCCGGACCCACGTGGTCTTTGGTTAGACTATAAGAAAGCCCCCGACATGGTGACTCTCCAATAGTCCAATCCTACACATGGACCGGGAATCCCCTTGTTTCAAGCATGCAAAGAAAGGGGGGAAAGAGATGGGGGATTAAAATAGAGAAAACCCAAGTGGGTTGGAGAAAGAAGAGAGAGGGGGAATGCGGAAATTTAAATAGGGAGCCTACCTTGTTTCTTGTTTATTTTGCGCGCCGTGCAGTCTTCGGTATTCGGTCTTCGTCTTGGTCTTCTTCTTCAGTCTTCAAGGGTTGTCTTCAAGCTTTAGATGGCAGCTCTTCAAGTCTTCCAAGGATGGTTGAAGGTTAGGGTATGAGTGTATGGAGGAGTGTATGAGTGTATAGGAGGCTAGGGTTTGTTTAGGGTGGCTAGGGTTTGGAGAAACCTAAGGAGGCTAGGGTTTTGGAGGTGCTCGAGCTTTGTATATCGAAATATAGGATTCTTAGGTTAAGTTTGCAGACCCTTTTCACGTTGAACGAGGCTTTGTATTTATAGAGGCTGGACAAACCTGGCGCCTGTTGCAGTGGCGCCAGGCCAAATTATACACTAGCGCCACTAGGAGTGGCGCCAGGCCACTTTTTGGCTTGGCGCCACTACTAGTGGCGCCAGCCATTTAGGAAACAATTAAGGTCGGCAAGCAACGTAACTTTGACTAGATTTGGGCGCCTGTACTAGTGACTACCATGTAAACTTTAGCCTGGCTTCACTAGGAGTGACTCCGAAAAGTCCGGAAATGATTTGAAGGAGCCGGGGATGGCCCGGAAGGCCGGAAGGGAGCAGGAACACTTAAAATAGTGTCCTGGAGGTATTTGACTAGAAAAGTGAGGGTAAGATGTGTCGGAAAGGTCGACCGGGCCTTTAGGGGCAAAACGGTCAACCGGACCGGAAAACTGCCGGGACAGACTCAGACTATCCCAGAAGAAGACTTGGGATCTGAAAACATTATTTAGAATGTTCCCAGAGGTTGCCGGTTTGATTCCCAGAGCCGGCGTGGTCGGAAAAGGAGACCGGCCCACTAGGGGCAAAACGGTCATTTTGTACCGGGTTTGCCGGAACTGACTCGGAATGATCCAGAAAGGTAAGGGGAGGTTGAGAACACTATAAAAAGCATTCTCGGGTCATTACCGGTTTGATACCCAGAGCCGGTGTGGTTGGAGAAGGAGACCGGCCCTCCAGGGGCAAAACGGTCATTTTGCACCGGGTTTGCCGGAACTGACTCGGAATGGTCCGGAAAGGTAAAGGAAGGTTGAGAACACTATAAAAAGTATTCTCGGGCCATTACCGGTTTGATACCCAGAGCCGGTGTGGTTCCCGGGGCGTTCAGATGCCTAGGGGCAAAATGGTCATCTTGACCGGAAAGTCTCGGAAAGAGTCCTAAGGGTAGTTTGGTCATTTTTCACCGAAGTGAGATAACAGACACTGGTGTTGACCTGGGTTTTGAGTGTTTCCGCCACTCTAACGGTGTGAGTATTTCCGCTACTCAGACGGGGTTTGATGATTTGTGAGTATTTCCGCTACTCGGACGGGGTTGAGTATTTCCGCTACTCTAACGGGGTTGACGATTTGGGAGTATTTCCGCTACTCTAACGGTTTTGTGAGTAGTTTTGCTACTCGAACCGTCTCGAGGAATAAACTGTCTCGAGAGAGGGATTGGAAAGGGGTCTTATCGTCTCCGAAGAGATGTGCCTGGATTGGAACCGTATCGAGGAATAAACTGTCTCGAGAGAGGGATTAGAAAGGGGTCTTACCGTCTCCGAAGAGACGTGCCTGGGTTTTGAGTGTTTCCGCCACTCTGACGGTTTCGTGAGTGTTTCCGCCACTCTGACGGTTTTGTGAGTGTTTCCGCCACTCTGACGGTTTTGTGAGTGTTTCCGCCACCCTAACGGTTTTGTGAGTGTTTCCGCCACTCTGACGGTTTTGTGAGTGTTTCTGCCACCCTAACGGTTTTGTGAGTGTTTCCGCCACTCTGACGGTTTTGTGAGTGTTTCCGCCACCCTAACGGTTTTGTGAGTGTTTCCGCCACCCTGACGGTTTTGTGAGTAGTTTTGCTACTCGGACCATCTCGAGGAATAAACTGTCTCGAGAGAGGGATTGGAATTGAAATAAGAAAGGACAGTGCCCCTAAGGGCATTTTGGTCATTTTGCCTCTATTTGGGCCTGACAGGCCCGCGAAGCGATGGAAAGACGGAATTTGGACTAGAGGATTGGTTTCGATTGGAATATGTCCATAATGACTTGAAAACAAATCTGGACGGAGTGTAGACTGCCGAGCGGTCAAAAATGGGGTGCTTACACATCAGACAGTTTTTCATAAAATTTCGTCATATAATAGTGGATACAGAGAGGAAGACCAGCCTCCAAGAAGCCTTGTTCGAGATTAATCGCCGCTTCAAAGAGATTCGTGAAACCATGGAACAAACAGGTAAGTTTCCGCAGTCAGTTTTGTTTCCTGTTAAGTTCCTATATTCGCATATAATCTAAGTCAATATTATGATCTGTTTTGAAGTTTACACATGGGAGATCAATCTCGAAGAGTAGATTATTTTAGAGGCTTGATTCATCAAAATCCATCAAAAAATGAGTGAGAAAAGACTGAAAAACTAAAGGATTTCAAAACAGAATTTAGGCCAGATAACAAGTTTAACGAATAGTATTTGAGGAACTAACCCATTGGGCATATGGTGGCCCGTGTGGGCGCGTGGGGAAGATTGGTAATTGGATTTTGGTTTCATACTTATTTTATATTATAACTGTCAGCTACTGTAGATATTTTTCCTACATTTATCTTCCTAAAAATAAAAGTAAGAATATGTGAGAGTTTCAGAAAATTACTCCAAAAATTACAATAGCCTAAAATTTTTATTTAAAACCTTGTGAAAGGACAGAAATGTTTAAAAATAATTTTATGCTATTATTCCCATTTTCGTGTACTAAAATTCACTTGCAACTCTTTATTTACTTCAAAATGCTATTTTCAGAATTTTTCAAATTTCAAGAAAATTAATATAACCCATTTATATTATTTTAGAGTTTTCAATAAAAAGTTTTGTTAAAAAATAAAATCATTTGATATTTCTATATTTTCCATGTATTAAATTAGTCTTATAAATAATAATGTTTTTGTATATCCTAAACTCAATTTTATAAATAATTTTCCTTCCAAATGTAATGCATTCCAAAGTGTTTTCAGAGCCCCTTTTATGAAGATTAGAAAATTTTAAAATATGGTTTGAACTCTAGTTATATTTAACAGAGTTTCGAGAACTAAACAAAAGAAAGTACGGGGTAAACCAAACCAACGATACGAATGTATGAAATACACTGGAATTGTAACTAGACCTATAGGAACGGTCTAGGAGGCCATTTAGACGTGTGACATTTTAGTCACAATTTGAGCATATGTTGAAATGGTGATTATGATTTTACAGATTTGACACGAAAATTGAGAATGTCACCAAACTAGCAAGAGAACAATCAGGTAGGGGGTACCAATCCAAAGTAACAATATGCCTATTTCATGCCAGTATACGCATTTTGAAATTTACAATTATTTGAATTGAAAAGCATGATTTCCTATTACGTTTTTTTTTTAAACCAAACAACTGTATGCTTTCAGCTGTTATACATGAGATAGCAAAATGAACTGTTCATTATTGGATTGAGTAATATGGTTATAGAAATGAATTTGAAAGTTATGCTCTGAAGTCCAAACCGATGCGGGCTTAGTCATAAATTCAGACTTATGCTGACTTGGTTTTAAGTCCAGACCGTTACGGGCTTGGTCGAAAGTCCAAACTAAAGCGAACTTGGTCCTAAGTCCAGACTGATGCTACCTTGCTCCTGGCCCGAACCATAAATAGGGTTAAAGAATTATGCTACCTGATTTAAGAACTGGTATGCAAAAAGAAGGGATAAGGTAGTACCTTGAACATAGTAAAGAAATGAACAATTGCTTATTGAGATATCATGACTTTACAAAATTTTACATGACATATGCTAAAGTTTTGAATATATCTTATATAATTTTGTATATCATTGAGTATTGCAGCACTTGTCCTAATTTCGAAATTATTGTTTTCATCTGCTATCTCATAAATTAGTTTAAATACTGCTTTATGAAAAATTTAAACTTATTGTATGTTGGATAATACACTACTGTTGGGCTTTACAGCTCACCCCGTTTTATGGATAACATTTCAGATGGCAAGGCAATAAACGTGATAAGAACAACAGTAGGGATCTCCAAGAACTATGTTGTACATCGAGAAAGGTCGCAAGTGAAAAACCACATCCAGTTGTCTTCTTTCTTGTTTAGCCTAACAAATGTGACTAAAGTAGGAAATCATTGTGCTACTGTTGAAGACATGAATCTTTCGGTTGTGGTTTCTAAAGTAAAGTTGGTTGACAATACCAAAGAATGGTGGGTGGACACTAGGGCTACTCGTCATATCTGTGCTAACATGTGGATGTTCTCATCTTACTAAGCTGTGAATGGACAACAACTTTACATGAAAAACTCTGCGACTTCCAAGGTTGAATGCCAATGAAAGATTATGATGAAGATGACTTTCGGGAAAGAGCTTACTCTCAATGATGTATTCCATGTTCCAGACATTTGCAAGAATCTTGTATTTAGATCATTGTTGAGTAAACAGGGCTTTAAATTGGTGTTTGAGAGTGACAAGTTTGTACTGATTAAGGGTGGGATGTATGTGGTAAAAGGGTATTTGAGCGATGGGCTCTTTAAATGAATGTAATGATTGTTGTTCCTAAGATTAATAATAAGAACACATCTTCGATTGATATTCTTGAATCCTCGAATGTTTGGCATGGTAGATTAGGACATGTTAATTAGGATACATTGTGTAGATTACTTAATTTGGATTTATTGCCTAAATTTGAGAGAGATGCCAATCACAAGTGTGAGACATGCGTAGATGCAAAACTGACTAGAATTCCGTTTAAATCAATTGAAAGAAGTACTGAACTATTGAAACTAATTTACACTTACATTTGTGACTTGAAATTTGTTCAAACTAAAGGAGGAAAAAAGTACTTTATAACATTCATTGATAATTGCACTCGTTGTTGTCATGTGTACTTGCTGACAAGTAAAGATGAAGTATTAGAAATATTTATATACTACAAAAATAAGATTGAAAATCAATTTAACAAAATGATTAAGGGGGTAAGTGATAGAGGTAGTGAATATAAAGCACCATTTGCTTAGGTTTGTTCTGAATATTGTATTATTAACCAAACCACTGCACCTTATTCTCCATAGTAAAATGGGATTGTTGAACAGAAAAATCGTACTCTTAAAGAGGTAATTAATGCTATGTTGATAAGTTTTGGCCTACCCCAGAATTTGTAGGGAGAAGCATTGCTTTTTGCCAACTATGTTCTCAACAAAATACCCCATAAGAAACTTAGTAAAACATCTTATGAATTATGGAAAGGTCGAGTACCTTCTTATAAATTCTTAAAAGTGTGGGGGTGTCTAGCTAAGATAATGATTATTATGCCTGAAAATTTTAAAATAGGACCAAAAACAGCTGATTGTATATTCATAGGCTATGCTGAACATAGTAATGCATATCGATTCTTAGTTCATAAGTGTAAACTTTCAGACATACATGTTAACACCATAATGGTGTCTAGGAATGTGTCATTCTTTGAGAATGAATTTTCATATAAGGCTGCACAAGCAGTTAGTTTTCTTAAAAGAACTTATGATGTAGCAGTGAACTAAGACCCTGAGCCTTTGGATAAAGGAAATGAGATTGAACCTACAATGAGTAAAAGAGTAAAGACTGCAAAAACCTTTGGTCTTGAGTTCCTAAAATTTTTTTTAGAAAATGAACCTCAAAATTTCAAAGAACCAATATCATCTCCAAAAGCCTTTTTTGTGAAAAGAGGCTATTAATAGTGAAGTTGAATCCATCTTACAAAATCATAGTTGGAAACTAGTGGATCTTCCACCTGGTAATAAACCTTTAGAGTACAAGTGGATTTTCAAGAGGAAGATGAAAGCAGATAGATCAATTGATAAATACAAGGCTCGACTTATAATCAAAGGCTACAAGCAGACCGAGGGAGTGGATTACTTTGATACATATTTGTAAGCACCCCATTTTTGCCCACTCGGCAATCTCCGAGTTGACCAAGCTCACTTTCATACATCACATGCATATTTAAACTCTAAGCCAACCTTTTTAACTTGAATTTAGTCTGCCAATCGCTTCTTGGGCCCATAGGGCCCACTTGAAGCTAAATGACCGTATTGTCCCTAGGCATCCAAATGCCTCGGGAACCACACCGGCTCTGTGTATCAAACCAGTAACCTTTTGAGATTACTTCTTATGATATTCTCAACCTTCCTCTACCTTTTCGGATCATTCAGAGTCAGTTCCGGCAAACCCGGTGCAAAATGACCGTTTTGTCCCTAGTGGGCCATTCTCCTTTTCTGACCACACCGGCTCTGGGTATCAAACCGGTAACCTCATGAGACTGCTTTTTATAGTGTTCTCAACCTCCTTTTACCTTTTCGGATCATTTCAAGTCAGTTCCGGCCAACCCGGTACGAAATGACCATTTTGCCCCTAGTAGGCCGGTCTCCTTTTCCGACCACACCGGCTCTGGGAATCAAACCGGAAACCTCTGGGAACATTCTGAATAATGTTTTCGGATCCCAAGTCTTCTTCCAGGACAGTCCGAGTTTGTCTCGGCAGTTTCCCGGTCCGATTGACCGTTTTGCTCCTAAAGGCCTGGTCAACCTTTCCGACACATCTTATCCTAACTTTTCATGTCAAATACCTCCAGGACACTATTTTAAGTGTTCCTGCTCCTTTCCGGCCTTCCGGGTCATTCCTGGCTCCTTCAAATCATTCCCGGACTTTCCGGAGCCACTCCTAGTGAAGCTAGGCTAAAGATTGCATGGTAGTCACTAGTACAGGCGCCCAAATCTAGTCAAAGATACGTTGCTTGCCGACCTTAAACATTTCCTAAATGGCTGGCGCCACTCCTAGTGGCGCTAGTGTAAAATTTGGCTTGGCGCTACTGCAACAAGCGCCAGTGTTGTCCAATCTCTATAAATACAGAGCCTCATTCAACGTGAAAAGGATCCGCAAATTCAACTTAAAAATCATATAGTTTGATATACAGAGCTCGAACACTCCAAGAACCCTAGCCTCCTTAGGTTTTCCAAACCCTAGCCACCATACACTAAACCCTAGCCTCCTATACACTCATACACACTCCCACACACTCATACACTAGCCTTCAACCATCCTTTGAAGACTCGAAGAGCTGCCATCTAAAACTTGAAACAACTCTTGAAGATTGAAGATGAAGATCAAGACGAAGACCAAAGACCGAAGACCGAAGACCGAAGAAAGCAAGGCGCGCAAAATAACAAGACATATGGTAGGCTCCCTATTTAAATTTCCACACTTCCCCCCTCTCTCTTCTCTCTCCTAACCCACTTGGGTTTTCTCTATTTTAATCCCCCATCTCTTTCCCCCCTTTCTTTGCATGCTTGAAACAAGGGGATTCCCGGTCCATGTGTAGGATTGGGCTATTGGAGAGTCACCGTGTCGGGGGCTTTCTTCTAGTCTAACCAGAGACCACGTAGGTCCGGCCCCCTTGATTATGTGGTGAAGCCTTAGGCTTGTATGTTCATGACCCCAAAACTGCAATGTGCATATCATGATCTTGCATCTTCCAAAATTCATTTTTAAACTCATTTTCAAAACCGTTTTCAAACTTGTTTTCAAAATTGCATCAAAATCTCTTTTTCAAAAACTTGTTTTCAAAACCACAATTCTAGGGTGATTGTAGCCTTTCCATAGCTAGGATTACTTTAGGAAAGTGTTACATTAAAAGTGACTTTTATGATCTATATTTTCAAATCTTATTATTTTTCAAAATCACTTTCTTAAAGTGGTTCTAGCCTTCTCATGGCTAGAATCGCTTTAGGAAAGTGAGATGTTTTTACACCTTCTAAAAACTCTCTTTTCAAAAAGTCTTTCTTCTTAAAAATCTCTTTTTCAGCATACTTTCCTAAAACTCTCCTCTCCAAAATTATTTTCAAAAATTCCCTTCCAAAATCTATTTTTCAAAACTCCCTTTTTCAACTCCTTTCCAAAACTCTCTCTCCTCAAAATTCACCTTTTAAAAACGCTCCCTAAAAATCATTCTAAAAATTCTCTTCCCAAAATCTTTCTTTTCAAAAATCCCCTCTAGGATTTCCTTCCAAAAAAAAAAAAACTTGTTTCCAAAAACACACTTTTCAAAAACTTTTCCCTAGGATTCCCTTCTAAAAATCTTCGTTTCCAAAAACTCTCTTTCCGAAATCTTCCCTCTAGAAATTCCTCTTTAGGATTTCCTTCCAACACCTTCGTTTCCAAAAACGCGCTTTCCAAAAACTCTTTTCTTAGAGCCCAAGTCAAGCCCTAGAACTCACAATTAGGAAACCCTAATTTTCTTCCCAAAAACATGGTTTTCAAACTTTGCCCCAAACTTAGGTTTCCAAAATCTCTTGTTTTCACATCCAAACTATACATGTTTCCAAAACCTCTTTTCTACGTCAAAACTATAATTTTTCAAGACCAGGGTTTCTAGAATCTCCCTTTCCAAATCCTCGCCAAATCCTATCTTCCCTTTAAGAAACCAAATCAAATCTCCCCGCTTAGGAAACCAAATTCAATCCTCCGTTTTTGGAAACAAAATCCAACCTTTTCTTTTGGAAACCAAATCCAATCCTTTCCTAATCCAACTTTTTCTTAATTCAAATCCTTCCTAAACTTCCACTTTCCTAAACCTTAAGTTTCCAAAACTTGAACATAAAAATCTTTTCTAAATTTTAAAACTCAACTTTCAAATCTTTCCTAATTCAACCATTTTCTAATTCTACCTTCTTTTCAAACCTTAACTTTTCAAACCTAAGTTTTCAAACCTTTCCCGATTTCAAGATTTTCTAAAACTCAAACTCTAAAACTCTCCAAATCTTAAACTTTCTAAATTTCAAATCTTTCCAAATTCAAAACTTTCTAAAATTGAAACTTTTTCAAGTTAAATCTTTCTAAACCTAAATCTTTCCAAATTTTAAACTTTCCAAAACTTCAACATCTTTCCAAATCTAAGACTTTTCTAAACTCAAAACTTTCTTAATTCGAACATTTTCTAAATTGAAAATTTTCCTTTTTCAAACCTTTCCAAATTCAAAAACTTTCTTAAATTGAAACTTCCTAATTTTAAAGCTTTCTTAAATTCAAAACTTTCCTAATTTGAAAACTTTTCAAAAATGAAACTTTCCTAAATCGGACCTTTTCTTAATTCAAACATTTCCTAAATCCAATCTTTCCTAATCTCCTAAATCTTCCAAGTCAAGTCGAATATTTCCTAAGTCTCTTCTCTTTCCTAAACCTCCATCTTTTTAAAACAAGTCTAAATCTTTTCCAAGTTCTACTTTTTCAAATCAAAATTCAATCTTTTCAATTCCAAAATTCCAAATTCCAATTTTCAAATTCTCCATTCAAAGTTCAATCTCTCAATCTTCCAATTCAATTTTCAATTCAATCTCTTTCTTTTAATCCCATCTCTCTCTTCAAATCAATCTCTTTTCAATTGGACTCCGGTCCGAACTACGACTGACTTGATTCCCCTAAAGGGATACGTAGGCAACCTTTATAGGTGCGGTCACAACACTTTTCAAACTTTTAATTCCACCCTCATGGGTGTGGTCTCCATATTTTAAAATCTCAAATTCCAATCTATTTTCAAAATTCCAATTTTAAAATTTCTATTTTAAAATTTCTATTTCCAAATTTTCAAACTTTCCAATTTCAATTCCATCACTTCAAATCTATTTTCAAATCAAATCAATTTCAAATCAATCTTTTTCCAAATCTATTTTTCCATTCTCTTTCTTTGCACTTGCATATCATGCATCATGTTAGTTTCTTTTCAAGCATTGTTTTTCAAAGTGGATAGGATTAGTCAATAGTTAGTTGAAGACTCTCATAGGTGAATCTAGGGTAGATTGACATGTAGGTACCGAAAGGGCAAGGTAGGGTGATAGCTTAGTACGTCTTCCCTACACGTAACCAACCTCCGAACCTAGAATCATTATTTTCAAAGACCAAACGGAGTTATTTTTCAAAAAGGGCTAAATGTTTTCCAAAGGTTGCCAAACAACCTGTTTTCTTAAAAACCCTCTCTCGAGGAGATATTTTCAAAACCTTTTTTTTCAAAAACCCTAAGTGTAGTCTTTAGATTATTCTTAATTTTTAGGTGACCTAACTTACCTTAATCAAGTTAGGTGGCGACTCCGAATCTTTTTCAAAAGCCCTTTATTTAAATCCATTTTTCAATTCAAACCTAGTCGCACTCATTCTTCTAGGAGGGTGAGTTCTAACGAGAGAGTACAGCATTTTTTCCACTTGTGTGAGTATTCATCGAGTGCGAAAAATCTGGGCGCGACAATATTCACCTGTAACAAGAATAACATCCACTCGTATGATAATTAGCTTCGCAGCTTCGCATAATCTTGAGTTTCATCAAATGGATGCTAAGACAGGCTTTCTTAAATGGTGATCTAAATGAGAAGATTTATATGGAACAACCTGAGGGGTTTATTTATGCAGCGAAAGCCAAGAAAACAAGAAGATAAACCCAAATCCGTTGATTCACCACGAATACTGGATTCAGAGTCGTCCCGCAACCTGTTGATTCACCACGAACATAAGGTTTTGGGACATCAAACACTCATTGATTTTCGTAGAAAAATACCGAATGATTGGAAAAAAGTGCAAATCGCACACAATTTTATTAATCTCTGAAAAACTGTTGAAAAATATCTTAACACGCGTATAAATACACGGCACGAAATTCTAGGGCTCAGGACAAACCGGGTCAATTAAAAAAACAACGAAAGCCCAAAAGAAAAACATATTTAGAGGCTTTTTTTGGATTTTCCTAGGCCAAAAAAACATTTCATATTTTTTTCTTTCTCTGGCTCGTCGCTAGCTCCTCGAAAACATATTATAATAGGAAAACGGAGTTGCGAGTCAAAAGTTATGGCCAATTGAAGTTTACCGATCACCAGGCCGCGCATAACGATGCCCCCGCGTCTCCAAGTAATCTTCCGCTATGCGATCCGTATCATTTATTGTCCCTATCGAAGAGAAAAAGGTTTGCGGACTTGTAAAGGCTTTGTATAGACTAAAACAAGCATCCAAACAATGGCATAAGAATTTGATAATGCTATGCTATTAAATAGATTTAAAATTAATAAATGTGATAAGTGTGTCTATGTAAGAAACATTTTAACATGGTATGTCATTGTGTGTCTATATGTAGATTGAAATTCCGTATTACTTGAATTTTAACCTAAATCTTTACCTATGTGATGAATGTATGCAATGCAAAGCAATAAGTAAAGACACAGGAATTTATTGTGGAAATCCAAACTAGAAAAAAACTACGTCCAACAAGCCAAGCACTATATTAAACAGTTTACACACACACACAAACTTGCAGCCCTAGTAATTGAACTCCACAATTACTGTTTGAATCTGCACGAACCCTGGCTTAAGACTGCGTGCTCGAGTCCTCAAGTTTCTACTCCCGTGCTTCAGCTTTAACACCAAATCCCCTCGATGTTCTTCGCTTTTAAAATTCTCTAAAGACCGTCTCCTAGTCGTTCTTCAAGTTGCAAAATCAACTGGTGAAAATACTCGCTCTTGTGATCTCAAAATATCAACTTTTCACCCTCTTTACTCTCTTGATCAATTCTGAATATCAAGCCTGAGAGAAAATATCCAAAGTCTATCCCTAAGTCTCTTTCTTGTTTCTCTTATATGCTTCCCAAAATTATCAAGAAAATAGGCTGGAATTAGCTTTTGATTGGTCAAAAAGATCTGGCTAAAGAGTCCAAAAAAATTAACAAACAAAATTTTATCGTACCGCTCGAGCGGATATCTAGCGGTCTTCGAGCGGTGTTCTCTGGATTTTTGAATTTGCAGAATTTTCACGTACTGCTAAAGCGAACTTTGCTTAAGCCGAGATCTCTGCATATTCAGATTGCTCTTGAAAAGTTATATGGAATCCATATATTATGGAGCTTGAACGGTGTCGCAACTCGATTTTTGGGGTGTCCAAGGTCCTTTCGGCTCAAAGACTCTAAAGCACGGAACTTTGTCACTAAAACTCGTCCTCCTAAAAGGACAAGTGCGACCAGGTTTGAAAATTGATTTGATTAAGGGCTTTTTAGAAAAATAGGAGTCGCCACCTAACTTAAATAAAGTGAGTTAGGGCACCAAAAACTAAGCGTTAATCCGAAGGTTAAGCTTAGAGCTTTTGAAAAGGTTTTTTTTTTTTTTTTGAAAACTTCCTCAAGAGAGAGTTTTTAAGAAAATAGGTTGTTTGGCAACCTTTTGAAATGTTTAAGTCCTTTTTGAAAATAACTCCATTTTGGTATTTCGAAAGCAGAAATCTAAGGTTCGGGGGTTGGTTACGTGTAGGGAAGATATCCTAAGATCGTCACCCTAACCCACCCTTTTGGTACCTACACGTCTAATCACCTTTTTGTTCACTCACTAGAATAACCAGTTACCATTGTCCACTTAATATCCACTTTAGAATTTTGAAAACGGGGTTTAGTCATCACTTTTCGGATGGATGATGCATGATGCAAGTTTTTGAAAAAAGTTCGAAAATAATGGAGGTTTTGAAAGAGTTTGGAATAGAAATTTTGAATTGATTGTAGTTTTTGAAAAAGGGATTGGGGTTGAAATGAAAGTTATGACCGCGCCATTTTAGATTGCCTACGTATCTCATTTGGCGAGAATCAGGTCATTCATAGTTTGGACAAGAGCCCGATGAAAAATAGGCGCATTAGGGCCTTTGGAAGGTTTAAAGACACTTTGGGGGCTTTGGAAAAGTTTAAGACACTTTGAGATCTTTGGAAGTTGAAAACTCTTTATGGTCTTGGAAGTTTTGACTTGAAATTAGAAGTGAAGTGTTTTGAAAATGCTTTTAGATTGACTCTAAGGGAGTTTGGGAAAAATGATTTGGCATGACTCAAGAGAACTTGAAAATGTTTTTGGAGTCTTGTTTTGAAGACTTTGGAGGTATGACTTTAGAATGTTTGGATGGATTAATTTTTGAAAGTGGTCTTTGAAAATGGAGTGTTTGGAATCCTAACATGAACAACCTAAGAGGTTGTTCTTGATTTATCACTTGTCTTTGGAATCCCTAACGATGAGAGGGCTGGGAATACCTTAGGTTTGTGACTTTTGGAAACATCTTTGGAAAGATCTTGAAGATGGAGTGTAGGAACATAAGAAGAGTATATGGAGTTGGGTTTTTGAAATCATGGGGGTAGGAGGTTTTGGAAGAATAGGTTAGGAGGGTAATTGGAAAATTTGAATGATCATTTGAAAAAAATGGTTCAAGAGTTGGAACCTTGAAATGTATTAACCTTGGTTGAGTTAGCCTAGGGTTAGGGGGAACCTAAGGTTAAAAAGACTAAGGGTTAACTAACTAGGGTTAAGTTAACCTAGGGTTAGATAACTAGGGTCAAGTAGGGTCAAGTTAACCTAGGGTTAGGTAACTAGGGTCAAGTTAACCTAGGGTCAAGTAACTAGGGTTAAGTTAACCTAGGGTCAAGTTAACCTAGGGCCAAGTAACTAGGGTCAAGTTAACTTAGGTTCAAGTTAACCTACGGTTAGGCAACTAGGGTCAAGTTAACCTAAGGTTAGGTAACTAGGGTCAAGTTAACCTAGGGTTTGGTAACTAGGGTCAAGTTAACCTAGGGTTGGATGGAAAGATGATTTTGAAGTGTGGTTTGGTGCATTTTTAGAAAGAGTTTTGGAAAACAAAACATGTTATGCAATGGGCTGTAGTATGCCATCTCTTTGAAGATCATTTCCATGAAAATTTTGACTCTAGTCAAGAGTATGTTTTGTATGGATGGTGCTTGAAGACCATTCCAAGGAAGGTTTCCTCATGGCCATTATAACATTTATCTTGACAAGAGTGGAGGGATTAAAATTCAACATGATGATGACAAATTTTGAAAAATCATTTTTGTTGCAAAGATGGAGAGAATGCATTTTGAAATCATCTTTGGAGAAGGATTTTGAAAATCATTTTTCAAGGGAACCATTCCATCAAGAGAGGGTTCATATGGCCAATAAAAGGGAGACCACTCAAGAGAAGGTTCCATGGGGTCATTTCAACCACTAAACTTGAGAGAATAAGAACCAAAGAAATCAAAGATTTTGAACACCATTCTTAGGCAATCATAAAGAGAAAAGGGAACCATTCTATCAATTTAGAATTTCTATGGCCAATATAAAGGGAGACCACTCAAGAGAGGGTTCCATGGGGCCATTCTAACCACTAAATTTGAGAGAATGAAAACCTTTGAAAATTAGGGGGTTTGAAAGCAACCTTTGTGCAAGTTGAAATGCAATGATGCAAAAACATGAATTAGGGGGTTGAGAGGAATTTTCTAAGACATGATTCCTAAAGTCTCATCCTAAACTTCAAGGGGCCAACTCTTAGAACAAGTTTTGAAGAACATGTAGAACTTGAAAATGTCATGAAATTAAGAGCAATGCAAGCATTGTGGGATATGGCAAAACACATAAAATGAAGCCAAGCATACAAGACATGATCTAAATAATGATATGCAAGGGGTCATGATTTACATACAAGGCTTTTAGGCTTCACCATACAAACAAGGGGATCTTAGACCATACCATCTTAAAGTAGGCTAGTGAGAGGTCCCCCTACACGGTAGCTCTCACTTGTTTTCCTTTAGGCATGATCTAAGAGCCCTCTTGGCTCAAGCATGCAAGAAAGGGGGGTTGGAAATGGGGATTAAAAAAGAGAATAACCTAAGTAGGCTAGGAGGGAGAAGAGAAGAGTGGGGGAGAGCACAAATGTAAAAGGGATACCACCTTTTGCCTTCAACACTCTTGTAATCTTCAATGGATGTCTTGATTGGAGCTTGAGTGACTTCAAGAAGGCTTGAGAGGCTTGAGTGGAGTGTATGAGGCTTTGCATATGGAGTGTATAGGCTTAGGAGAGGTGGAATCTAGCCTAAGTGTTGGAGAGGAGGAATATATGTAGATATTCGAGTTTCTGGAGTGATTTCAACAGAGTTTCGTATCAATTTCGGACCTGGAATATGTAAGGGGGGAGGCCTCTATTTATAAGCAATCTGAAACAGACCATGCGCATGTGCTACATGCGTATGGCCAAATTTTGGCCGTGCGCATGTAGGACATGCGCAGGTACTGTTCCATTGCCACCATAACACGTGGCACCCCATGTACTGGTTAAATCTCAACCGTTGATCGAAAGTCGGTCGATCTGAACAAAATTTGAGCGCATGTAGCATACGCTCCATCACCGGAAAGATTTATCCAAACTTTGCCTCGATAATTGAGTCAATCGGGAAGGTTCCGGGGGAATTGGTTGCACTTGGGATGTTCTCCTAGTGCTTCCAATGAACTTTCATGTTCTCGAAAAGTTTGAATTATGTTTGGAGGTGAGTGATATCGTCTTGGGAAGTGTGCTAAAAATGACACTTCCGTGGAGCGTCTGTGATACGCTCCGTGGGTGTTCGAAAGTGGTTGTCTTCGTTTCGTGTGATCGGGGCCTTCGAGAAGTGATCCTTTCGATCGGACCGTACCGATGGAAAGTACTCTGGAAATACCTTCTGGAATTCCCAGATTCACGCATTTCTCAAGTCGTTTGGTGGTGCGTTTCAATAAGGGAATTGGGAAAAAAGTCAACCTTGGCAGAGTATCTGTGAGACGCTCCAGGGATTGCTGAAAGTTATAGCTTTCACACCATACGATGGAGGGCTTCGGGAAGCGATCTATTCGATCGAACTATATCGATGGGAAGATCTATGGATGAGCTTTCGAGAATTTCCTGATTTATGCATTTCTCAAGTCGGTTGACGGTACGTTATAACCAGGGAATCGGGGGAAAAGACAATTCAGGCGGAGCGTCTGCGAGACGCTCTAGGGAAATTTTATCGCGTCATGTGAGCTTAGTGTCGTAGGGTGCTCCTTGAGTTAAACAAGGACGTGTGATGAAACCCTTTGCTCGAAACCCCAATGCTGGTGTTGTTTTGGGGCATTTCTGGGCTTCTAGGGGCAAAACGATCATTTTGACTGGAGTTGGTTGGAAATGGTCAGGAATGGTTTGGTATGCTGTGTTGAGTGCGTAGGACTGTTCAGGGATGGGTTGAGAGAGTCCTTTATCGTTCAGCGGGGTTTGTGCCGTGCTGAGGCGCTCGGGGGCAAAACGGTCATTTCGATCGGAATGGGCCAGAATAGGACCGGATTTGGACCAAATGGCGTGCGGGGGACACCAAATGGTTTAGTAACATTTTGGGAGGATGGGCTTATCGTTTTGAGGGATTTTGAACTTTTTCAAAATGTGCCTGGAGGCCCAAGGGGCAGATTTGGTCATTTTTCACCGAGTCGGGCTAGTAGGCGCCGGTGTTGACCTAGGTGTTGGTTCCTGAGACAGTCCGGTCTCAGAAAACTACCTGTGCGGTGTTGGTCTCCAAGAACACCCGTTCTTAGAGAGCTACCTGTAGGGGTGGTGTTGGTTCCTGAGAACGCTTGGTCCCAAAAAGCTACCTGGAAGGGTGGTGTTGGTCTCCGAGGACGCCTGGTCCCGAAGAACTACCAAATGACAGATATTCTACGTTGGCGGGCTAGCAGGCGCCAGAAGTGAACCGTCTGGAATTTGATAAGGTGTTGGTACCCGAGATCGCCGGATCTCGGGAAGCTACCTGGATGGCGCTGGTTTCCGGGACCGCCCGGTCCGAAAAACTGCCTGAAATAATGGTGCTTATGGCTCCAGCGGGTCCTTGTGGACCCGAGAAGCGACCAGTTGGTTGGATTAGAGATTGAAAGGCTCATTTTGAGCTTGCATGTGTTGTGATGTTGGAAACCGGTCCTGGTTGGGCCGGAGATTGCCGAGCGGGCAAAAATGGGGTGCTTACAAACGGACACCTAGGCAAAGAGATATGACCTTCTAAAGTTTTAGCTCTACGTGTTTTAAATGCTTGTACTGCAGCTTGGATAACTTGTACTCTAATAGCTTAAACTTGAATATTAGATTTTTTGACCCAAATATAACTTGAACTAAGGTTATAAGCAAAGTGTCCTTGTCAACGGAATTTGCCAATACTAAAAATCCTAACATAAATGATATGATTATAATTGGTAGCAATGAAGATATCATTAAAGCTACTAAGAAAATGTTAAACAGTAAGTTTGAATGAAAGATATAGGTGTTGCTGATGTGATACTTGGTATTAAGATCACCAAGATATCTGACGGATATGCTTTGTCACAAACTCATTATATCGAGAAAGTACTTGATAAATTCAATAAGTCTGATAATAAACGAGTGAAAACACCAGTAGATGTGAATCTTCATCTCACTAAGAACAACGAAGATTGTCTATCTCAATTAGACTACTCTCGGATAATATGCAGTTTAATGTATATTATGAATTGTACTAGTCTGAACAATGCTTATTCAGTAAGTAAGTTGAGTAGATATATAAGTAACTCAGGGTCAGACCACTGGAAGGCTATAATGAGGGTGCTCAGATATCTAAGATATACATCGAATTATGGGTTGCACTACATAAGATATCCAACAGTACTTGAGGGGTACACAGATGCAAATTGTGCCACTCATATTGATTGAAAAATGAAGACCCAAATGGCTGGAGGACTATAACAATCTAAATTGCATAAAGAAGAATCCTCTAAGAAATTAGGAGGAGAATATACTAAGAGATATGTACCTCTAGATTAGTAGAAATGGTTGTTCTTCTTCAGAGACTGAGGAGGTGTTAACTAGGACTATAAACAAGCAGAGTCGAATAGTGATAGTGAGTTGTTGAAGCGTGGTTTGAAAACTTTAACGAGCTTAAAAAAGTGTTTAAGCTTGGTTTAGTTAACTTTCGAGCCGATGCCAAATGAGTTTTAATAGAGCAGAACACAAGTTAAGTTCGAGTAGCTTGAATTTTTTAATATATATAAACTTATCGAGCCGAGTAGTGGGTTGTTTAAACTTGGTTTAAAAATATTAACAAACATGAAAATGTGTTCAAGTTTAACTTGTTTACATAACGAACCGATCTCAAATAAACTTTTAACGAGCCAAACGCGAGTTGAATTCTAGTAGCTTGTTTCGCTTTATAGCCTAGTGTTAACAAGTCTTTTTGTTTGTTGTGCACCAGTGAGCTTTTGAGTGCTAACCAGTATAACCTAGACGAGAAATGATCCTGGGTAGGGGTAGACATTGGGCGGGCCGGGCCAGGTTCGGGCCGGGCTTGCACTACATAATAACAGTTGGGATGGAAGTCAAGCCCGACTCGGCCTGATAACGGGCCTCAACTCTATTTCCCAAGCCCGCCCATTAGGCCTAAATATAACCTGTTTTCTTCTCAACCATTTGCTACACAACCTGTAACATTTTCTACACGACCTATTTTCTCCTCAACCATTTTCTATCCAAACATACAAGTATACAACATGTGGCCTTTCAATTGTTCACCCACTTGATTAAGATGTCATTTCAAATTCCATGGAGCAACACAATGTCTTAAATTCAAATTACACAAACTTAATATAATAACTCCAAATTACACAACATAACATGTTGAAATCACATAAACATAACACCAGAAGTTCCAACACTCACATTCTCCGCAAGTTTAAATTACATAACCATGAAACTAATAAAAATAATTATAGCTCAAAGAAGATGGTTGATTCATAAAATTCCAAGAAGTCCCAACTTCTCCTCCTTCAACAAATTCACAATAATCACTGCATAGAACACAAAAATAGGTCAGCATTCACATAAAACAACACAATATACAAACAAAAATAACATCTCCATTATGTTTTAAATGATATACAACATAACATAATTTAAAGTACCTCAAATTCATATCCATTTCTATCTCCCTCACCGTCTTCTTCTGAAGAGCTAGAATCATTATCTTCAATGGTAGATTTTGAACAGGCTAATTTTTCTCATTCAATTTAACTTTTACTAGTGGCACTCAAAAATAAAAAATAAATTATGTAACTATAAATCAAATTTAACCATTTACCTGCTCTATTTTGTGCTCGCATCCAATCTTAATGGCATATCAAAGCTTACACGGTATTTGATTTTAAAGAACTTCGAAAAGGGCTTATCACTCGACGTTTAGTGCTAAAAGCAGACTCTGAGGCAACTGTTGACACTGGAATTGCTAGAAGATCACGAGCCATTTTTGCAAGTTCTGGATACCGCATTGAATATGCATTCTAATACTCTAAAATATCCAACTCACTATTCAGTTCATGACTTGGTTCCTCCAAATAAAGGTCTAATTGGGACTTCTCAGTTTGTGTTCTAGACCTCATGCCTTGAAAAGTCTCATAATCTTCAAATTCATCCTCTCCCTTATTAGTCTCATTAGTACCTACAACAGCTAAATAACTAGTTCTTGAAGAGGCTGGTGCAGAATGGTGCATGTATTCATCAAATAATTTATAAAGAGTGCTAACAATAGTGTTAATGTGATTCTCCGCACTACTACCATATAGCTTGGTATAACAATACTCAATAAATTTTACTTTGTACCGAGAATCTAAAATTCAACACATGATAAGATCAAACTATACTCGGCCCAATACTTTCTAAATTTTTCTTGCATCTCAATCACCATATCCATCATGAAATTATTTTCATCACTTCTCATCACTTCTAACAAGCAAGAATGAACCCTCCATACCCCTCAAAAGTACAAATTTGTTGTAGGATACTTTGTTCCAGAAAACAAGCATGTCACTTCATAAAACACTTTCAAGAATTTGTGCATAACTATCACTTTTTTCCATTCATCTTCGGTTAACTTCATTGTAAAATTAGAATCTCGCATCCCCATATGCAAAAAAACATTCTTATAGTAAATGGCAGACTCAATCATGATATATATAGCATTCCATCTAGTTGGACAATTAGTGCATAACTTTTTCCTACAATCTAAATTGAAACTTGATGCAATGATTTTGAAATTCTTTTTTCTCATGGGGGATTATTTCACATACTTAATACCAAGATGAAGTTTCCAAATAACATCATCAATAAGTTTCATGCCAGCTTGAACAACTAGATTCGAAATATGAGCACAACAACGAACTTGAAAAAATGAACCACCACATGGAAGGAAACTTTTACCATGAAGGCGTGCTTTGAGATTGTTTGCCATAACATCATTGACACTAGCATTGTCCAAAGTGATGCTAAAAAATTTGTGCTCAATATTCCAATGAACCACACAAGAAAAATTTACATCAGATATGGACAATCCATCAAATGGAGGTGGAATAAGTTGAAATCTTATAATCCTTTTTTGTAACTTCCATGCTTGATCAATAAAATGTGCAATCACACAAACATAATGATCTTCAATAGCAAATTGCCATGCATCTGAAGTTAAACAAATGTGACCCAGAGCTATTGCTAATATTTCTCTAACATTCTTCTTTCATATACATTGACATCACATCTCTTTTTATGGTTTTTCGACCCACCTTCTTAAATTGTGGACATGCAGCATTCATCACACGCCTAAAACCTACATCTTCAACTGTTGAAAATGGTCGTTCATCATAAACAACCATTAATCCCATTTCCCTACGAATTTGGTTTTGGTCAAACTTATAATTCTTTAAGGTAAAAGTGCCATCAGTTAAAGTCTCACTTGAAAACATAAATTGTCTAATGTCACAATTGACAATTTTAGGACAATTAGGTGTGTGACGTAACAAACGAGAGGTTCCATTTTTTGAACTAGTAGAAAAGATGTCTTTGCAATACTTACATCGAGCCGTGACAACTCCAGCTTCGGTGGACGGAAGCTTTACAAAATCATTCCATGCCTTTGAACGTGGACCTTTTCCAGTTGGATATTCATTGTCTTCGACGTTCGCAATTACAGAAGTATTCTCATAATTGCTTGCAGTTTCCATAATTCAACAAAGCTAGAAAAAAAAACATGTTATTATTATGATACTTCCATTGCACTTTGATTGTTAGTTTCATGCAACACAATTATTCTACATGTTTATTAAGTATGCAACAGTTCCTTTTGGTGTATTTTTTTTATTTTAATCAAGCATTAACAATATGATATACAAAAACATGGATGGTTAGTTGGATTTTAAATGGCCGAATGGTTGGTTTTTGTATTGTCAACTAAAAGTCGTCAGCCATGTCATGGCTGGTTGGTTTTTTAATGGAGAAATTGGTTGATTGCATTGTTGTAGAAATGGGACTTATGCTGGTAAGCAAGTCTATGTTAAATATGTAAGATAATCACCAATTGTAGGAAATTTTTACCTTCTTACACCATGAACGGTTGTTTTGACTTGTAGAACTAAGAGCACTCAGCTGGCATCGATCTGGCAATTTAGACATAGATAACTATGAAACAAATGACAAACAGTTCAACTATCATTTCAAAGTATAAAATAATACATAATTAATAAAGGGAGATATGAGAATCAAAAAGTGTAGCTAATAGAGACAGAATAAAGGAAAATAAGTCAAAGAAATACAAACTATCAAAATGAATAACTCACTGGAACATTTTATCAAACGCTTCATATGCATCAAAATAGACCAATCGTAGAAGTTCTCCACCAGAATCAACAATCGTACTCACAAATCACCTACCAAGTACCAACTTATTGAAGTCCCCGACTGCTCGAGTCACCAGCCTAGTCGCCTAGAGACAGAAAGCGATAGAGAGAGCAAAGAGATCGAGAGATCGAGAGAGAAAGAGAAGAGACAGAGGGAGACTGGAAGAGAGAAAAGAGACAGAGAGCGACTTAACGAGAGAGAAGAGAGCGAGAGAGTGAAGAGACAGAGAGGGAGAGGAGTTAGACAGGCGGCTAGGGTTTCACTTGTTATGTATAAATATGTATATATATTATTTCTAATTTAAATAAAAATGGTCGGGCCGGGCTGGGTTATATAAATCATTCCCAAGCCCGGCCCGAAAAATAATCAGGCCTAAAAATTTATCCCAACCTGTCCCTACGGGCCTCTTTTTAAATCACATTCCCTTAAAATAGCAGGCCGAGCTGGGCGGGCTTGTCGGGCTAGCGGGCCGATGGCCACCCCTAATCCCGGGTGAATCATGCCTCTATGATGTGACAGGTTATTCATATAAGATTATACGTAGAGAAAAACAACACTTTTTGAGAAATTATAAGTATTATTCTAGCTGTATAGAGGGTTTTTAATTTCAAATTCTTGTCACAAAAAATTTCACATGTGTCACAACTTGAATGAAACATCACAACACATCAGCATGCATGATGACATAGAGTGATTAGGAATGGCAAAAAATCGATTTTTATCAAAAACCCGACCCGAACCTGATTTTTCCTCATGCTCTCCGAATTCGATCCGAACCTGATTATTCCTAACTCCACCCTCGACCCGACCCGACCCCAAAACATTAGGACCCCGACCCGACCCCAACTCTGCTTTTACCAAAGCCTACAAAGCTCAAATTGTTACCCAGCAACTTCCTATAGCCCAAAACTCACTGGACAGGCCAATAAATTACCCCATTCAACATAAATTTAAATAAACATTTCATCAACTTGATAAACAATAATCATATTTAAATTTAAAACAAACATTTCATCCAAAAATTTACAATTTAAACTGATTATCACCATTGTAGGTCACCCACTATTACTTGAGCAATCACATCTAAATCACAAGTTTTTCAAAATTAGCTATACTTGGTAGCTCTAAGTATCCAACATATCTCAACTAATTTAAATTCACTTGCAACATATATTTTTCAAAGAAAAAACAACCAAGCAGGTTCAACATATACAATAAAAATTGTACATGAGGGAGAGAAAATAATTCTAAAATTATCCCTAGACTATCTCCAGCAAAATCTAAACTTCAAATTAGGCTTCTTCTAAACATTCTTTCAACCAGGCTTCGAATTAGATCTGCAAAACCCAGAAACAAATTGCTCCAGTATCAGATCAAAAGTAAATAAAATCATGCCAAATAAAGTATATTATTTTTTAAGTCTGTAGTTTTTTAAGAGAAGAGAAGATAAATAAAATTACTTATGTCTATTCATAACACACACTCTTCGTGGGTCTAGGATTACAAGTGGGATATTTTTAAGGTCTGAAAAAGCAAAACAGAGCAAAACTGACCTAGTTGTCAGCATAACATATCTTAAATTGGCATAATGACATTTAAATTATCTTGAATGGCTCTATTTTCTAAGATGTCCTTAATTCAATCTTAAGGACATGATTTAGCTTTTAATTATACCTCCCTGTAATAGACCCCATATTAGCAGGAATAGACAATTTCAACTTAAAACAGAGCAATAAATTTTGTTGCTACCCTAACTCCATCCACTAGTAATTCTAAAAACACTGCTAACTTTGCCATTGAACTGTTCTCAATGAAAATATACGTCTATAACTTCTTATCATCATCACTGTTATCATCTCTATTATACACCTGTAAATTTCAATTTGGGATGAGTCTCATTGCCCTGTGTTTATGACTATCAAAGTGTAGTGAGCCAGGCAATGTGTATAACATTTTTCTTAAGCAACGGAAAGAATATCGCAAGAAAAAGGAAAAGAAAGGTAAATGTTCTTTGCCACCTTTCATCCCTGGAAGAGAAGAATCAAACACATTATAACAGATACATCAAACAAAGAAAATAATGTTTTCCTCTTCATAAACAATAGAATACTGAGGTTTCCTTCTTAGTTGTGAATTCTGGAGCAGCCTTTGCTTTCCCTTGAATTGTTTACAAACAGTTGTGTACGTTTGAAATTCTAGCTTCTCCTTTTTTGTTAATCTAGCTTCTCCTTTTTCACTAATCTAACTGAATTTACAAATTTGTCCATTTTTTTCCAAATTGGAATGAAAATTAAAATAGCCAAATCTCCCGAATTATGAACATGGTTCTTTCTTTTTTAATTCACTTAAATACTTTAGCTTTGTGATATGGTTATAACAAGTTTCATAACCATAACTAATATGCAACTGTAAACTCTTCAAGATTTTTTTTTTCCAAATTGTCTGTCAGTTTGGAAAAAAACAACTCACTCAAATTACATCTTTGAAAAAAAAAATCAAGCAATCCCAAGTACATATTTATATACATACACAACGGCATGTACATATGTGGGAGTAAATTCTCCAGAACAAACTACACATATACTAGCATAGCAGATCAAGAACAAGATATTTGTCCTCACAAAATCAAGATTATCTTTTAGCCACCAATAAAAAGTACATAAATCAGAGCATTGCAAATTGCAATATAAAGTAACTCCAATTAAATAAACTATAGGTACCTATGGCTCCAAGAACGTTCACTTTTTGGTGCATACGAAAGAACCAATGCTAACAATAGCAGTTCATCCAGAAGTTTCTGAAAATTTTGCTTATTTGACAAAACCAGTTTCCTACATGGTACATATAACAACAACAAAAATGTCATGATCAAGTCTGGGTGATAGATCAAAACAAATTCCATAAGAATCACAAAAAAAAAAAAAAAAAAGCAAAGGAAAGGAAAAACATGTTCAAGCTCAAGCACCAAGTCCAATGCAATTAAAATTGAGGGCAGAAAAACTCCATGGGCCAGCCGCCAGAAATTGGACAAGCAAAAATTAGACAAGCAGAAAAACCTACAGAAAATTTATCCCAAGTTCCATAATTTCAAAATAACATTACCAATAACATTACCTTTTCAAAACAAGATTTAACACACGTCCAAGTGCTCATCTGGATCTTCTTCTTCATCACAATATTTAGGGGGATAGGGTGAATCTGGAGTCGAGCTAGTACCTATGAACAAACAATTAAAATTTTTAATAACTAAGTATGACATAACCAATTGATGAAATAATTAAACTTGTATTTAATTACCATTCATCTCACTCCATAGCCAGCTCTGTGCACACATCAAGGCCTCCAAAGTGGTGATATGAAGTCTACTACGATGTGGAGTAATTAACCTACCACTCGTACTGAAACTAGACTCCAATGCAACCGTTGACACAGGAATAGCTAAAATATCCTGAGCGATCTTCTGTAAAGTAGGAAACTTAACTCCATTTACCTTCCACCAACTCAACACATCGAAGTTTGGGGTTCTAGGCACCACGTGTTCCTCCAGATAAAAGTCCAACTCTGAATTGGCGTGCACATCACTACTTTTCATATTCAAATACAAATCAAAACCAGCAAGAGGTTCATGCACATCAAAATTATTGACCCCTAAATGACAAGAGGAAGATGATGCTCCCATACCACTAGTTACATTCACCTTCAATCTAGATTGGTACTCATGAAGCAAATCATAACAGCTTTCTCGAATTTTTTCAATCTTAGGCAAAGCTTCATCTCTATAAATGATTTCAAAGTAATATTCCACAAGTCTCATTTTGTACCTTGGATCCAAGACACGTGCTATTCCCATAATTACATGACATGCACTCCAATACTTCTCATACTTCTCCATCATTTTTGATGCCATCATGCCAATGACTTCAATAGGACATATAAGCCACTGAGACAACGCTACTTTTATCTCACAAATTTTTAAGAAAAAGCAATTTGCAGTAGGGTAAGTAGTCCCAGAGAACAACTCTGTAATGTCATTAAATAATTTCAACCTCTCACAAATTTCTTTGGCCAAATACCAATCCTCTTCAGTTGGCAAACTAGTGTAGTTTCTCTCACGTTGCTTCACTCGTGGGAACACATCTTTGTACACCATAGCTGTTTGAAGCATGACGTAAGTCGAATTCCACCGAGTTTTTACATCTAATTCCAAACATTTAGTGCACGGAATACGTAATTGACGGGCTGCTTCCTCAAATTTCTCAATTCTACCTTGTGTTGCAGTCCAATAAAACACACTATCTCATATTCTTCCAATCCTATTTCCAATCACTTGTAAGCCCTCTTTCACAATTAGGTTCAAGATGTGCGTACAACATCGCATAGTGGAGAAATTTGCCTTCCAATAAAAGTGAGCTTGTGGAAAGTTCTTCCGAAATAGTGTTCATCATCGCATCATTAGCAGTAACATTATCCAAAGTAATTGTGGAGAGCTTCCTGTCGATGTTCCAATCCAACAATGCCTCAACAAGTACATTGGAAATGACTTCTCTATTATGGGGAATAGGAACATAGGCAAACCTATAATCAATAGAAAACAAAAACATAGTTAATAAGATTATTATGCTTCATTAATAGTAAACATGTTATCAAAAAACTATTTAAACATTCCTTAAAATTTGACATTGCAACGTCCATGTTTCATCAACAAAATGGGCTGTAATTACCATGAAGCCCCTCTTGGTTGGCTTGGCAGTCCACATGTCCGTGGTAATGGCAACCCTACTACCAATTTTCTCTAACAACTTCAATGTCTTCTCCTTCTCCATATCATAAATTTTAAGGATGTCTCTCTTGATTGTGTTTCTTGAAACTATTGTAAATGTGGGTTGGAGGCCTTTGACAAATTTTCTAAATCCGAAATGATCAACAATACGGAGAGGATACTCACGTAAAATAATCACTGAAGCAAGATCATTTCGAGATGTTTCTTGGTTAAACACATCTGTACGACATTCTACCTTCCCATCATTCATTCTCTCATTTGCTCCCAAGGTTGATTGCCCAATATTGTTCTTATGCCTAGCCAAATGCTCGTGCAAATGTGTCGTCCCATTTTTACTATTTGCTTTGAGATTCTTACCACAAATGTTACAAATAGCCTAGTCCAAACCATCTATCTTAACCTTTTTAAAGTCCTTCCAAATAGCTGATCTAGTGCTCATTTTCCTAGGATTTGAGTTAGGGGCTAAAGATGAAGTAATGGATGGCGTTGGAGTAGTGTGAGTTATGCTTTCAGAAAATACACTTTGGTTTTCTCCTTGTTCAGAATCTGAGTGATGCGGGATAATCGACATTTTAAACCTATCCCAATAGAAAAGAGACAAGTCTAATTTATGCAAAACAAATTTACAAAATCAAATCAGAGAAGGCAAAACAAAGACTCAAAAATATCAGTCCAGTTAATGCAGTAAAATCAAATCATCAGAGAAGGCAAAACAGGGAGGCATGATTATGCATAAATGTTTCAACTCTTTTCCATGTTAACTATTAATGTCAACGAAATCTCATTTGACACAGGAAAGGACAGGTTAATGCAGGCAATATTGGACTCAAACCTGGACATGAATCCAATGCCATGCATTTAATGAAAGAATAAGAAGAAAGAGAATTTGAACTCGATTTCTGCTTTGTATTCCAAAATCAGCCTAGATATTTCTTACATATCCAAAGATAAAGCATATGAGTTTGCAAAAAGCTAAAAGCACATTAACTTTCATAATTCAAACTCTTCCAAGCAGGGTGATCCACTACTAAAGAACTTATTTTTTGATTTGCAGAAAGAAGGAATAACTACTAGAAGTAGAAGTATAAATAATAATTAAGTTTGCAACAAACAAAATAAATCAAATCTAATAGAAACTTTTTAATTTCCTCAAAGAAATTTTAACTTTCACCCTTAATCTAAGCAAAGTTGCAACAACTGTTTTCCAACATATTAATTTCTTGTTGTTTGCCTAGCCTAGATGCATTGCAAAGGTGAGGTTAGTCTAACATTATATGTTCATTGAAGTGAAGGTATCCAGTCCAAAGATGATTACATTTTATGAAACAGTTTCAAAAGTAGAAGAGTACAAAACTTGTTCTCAAGTAAATGAACCAGAACACATACAAAGAACAACACAACACAATTTGGCTAAAAAACAAGCCAGGAGTGAAAAATACTTACAAATAGTAGATCAATTGCCCATAAAATGCATAAAACACAAAAAGATGGGAAAACATACAATGGACTCACTACAGACACGTTGCTGAACAAATTATCCAAGCATAAAATGCTTTTACACCGTACAAGAAAAGCCCAAACGAATAAACTTCGTTCAGCAAATATAAGTTCTCAAGGTTGAACCGCATTCAACCACAATCTCCTAAAGATCAAACAACACTCCACTACCCAAAAAAAAATCTCAAATCACCAGAAACTCGAATGAATTCCATTTGGAACTTCAGACAACACTTCAATTTTTGTTTCATCAACAAAAATTTTCCCAATAAATTTCTATAATGCTTATACACATACATATATGTATAACTACATATATTATATAGAAAAACACACATTCCGAAACCAAATCATAGGTGGATATATAATATATACACATGGATTAGCAAGCTTAGCATCAGGGTTTAGGTTTTTTGGGGAAAGAGAGAGAGGTACCTACTAACTTGCTAAGACAACGTAGTAGAAAGAGAGAGAGAGAGAGAGAGCACGCGAGCGAGAGGAAACAGATGCTGTGAGAGATCGGGGTTGAAGTCGAGGCGGCGAGACCTTGGGTGCTGTTAGCGTCAAGGTTCATCAACGCCGTCGCCATCATTGTCGCTGTGTGTTTATCGCCTCTTTGTCGCCCAAACGTAAGAGAATCTGTAATGAATCAGAAACCCTAGACGTCTCTCCCCCAACTAAATGGTGCGGGTTCGGGTTGGAATACCCTTCCTCCGAACCCCGACCCTAACCCGATCAGATTTATTTTTTTAAACACCGAATCCGATACGAACCCGTTTATAATTTTTAAACCCGATTATAACGGATCGGGTCAGGTCAAAACCCGAATGAAATGGTATTTTTTGCCATCCCTAAGAGTGATGTTCTTAATAATTTATCAATCTGAACAACATGATCCCTTCAATTCATGGTTAGATGGACCTTAGCAATAACTAGGAGTGGACATGAGCCCAATGGCTCACTCATCATTTATAGGGCTTGAAATTTTTCTTTAGACTAGATTAGTTCAATGGATGAGCTCAAAAATTATGTTTGAAGTACATCCCAGTCTGAAATATATATATATATATATATATGTGTGTGTGTGTGTATATAATAATATGTATTTATATTTATGTATTTAGAGTTTATATTATTTAACTTTATTTTCAAAGAAAAAATTTATTAAAAATATTTTTAAGTTAAATTGACGGGTGGTTTGGGATTTGGTTTTAGGCCCAATGGGAATTTTTTTTTTAGTGTAGACTGGTCAAGCCCTAGCCAACCCACCCAATGTCCACCCCCATCAATAACTACTATTTAAAATTTTTGTTAATTTTTTCTACTTGACTTGATAAATTTATATTAAAATGTCAAAACTCAATTCATAATTAAGTTCCTTTGAGATGAGTTTAAGTTTGTTTGAAGATTAAAAAAACTAAATTTTTTTGAAATTTTTTAAATTTTTATATGGAGCTTGAACTACCCACAACAAGACTGGACTCGACTCGTTAATTTACAACACAAATTATAAAACTATTATAATAAGCTCACAAAAATTCGTACTTTATAATATTGTAATTTTTTGTTAAGTATACACTAAATGTTAACTAGCGCCCTCATTCATGGTCTTGAAAACTGCTCTCATTCACATTGTTTTATAAAAAAATCATAAATCTTCCAATTATTAAAATTGAATGTTATTGAATGTTTCTAAGTCCTAATTCATTCTAAAGGAAAAAATTATGAGTGGTTTGTCATAAACTTTTTTCCACCTCTTTTACTTTTTTTTGTTGTCATTAATAACTTTTTAAAACAAAATTCAATTTTCTTATTTTTAATGGGCTTCTAGATTATACATACATATTTAAAAAAAATAATTGAACATTGGTTGAAAAAAGTCACTGAAGATGAAGAAAAGCTATCTTGGCCAGCCTTGTTTTTCTTCTCTAAAATAGCTTTTTACGTCTTTAGTTGCTTTTTTCAACCAACATTTAATTATTTTTTTAAATTAGAAGCTCATAAAAAACAATAAAATTGAATTTTGTTTAATAAAGTTTCTAAAGAAGAAAAGAAGTAGAAAAAAATCCAATGCCAAATCAGGATCTTCTGTGAAGTTTGTCAAAATGAAATCTTAACTCTACATTTTTTTTTTGTTGGTTCTAAAAAATTAATCAGAAGCGTGGGCTACGCACAGGGCCAAAGCAGAGTGTTCGTGAGATGCTTTTTCATTACATAACTACGAAGAGTCGAATCCGAAACATACATCAAGGTCACCCGAAACTCTACCGCTGAACCCACCATATGGGGTTAAATCTTAACTCCACTTAACCTTCGTGATTTCAAAAATAAGCAAGACCTTTAGGGTAAAATCGTCAAATTGCCGTTAAAAAATATTTGCCAACCACTTCTCTTTCTGTCTTTCGGACGAATCTCTCTCCATCACTCTCTTCCGATCCTTTTCATTCTTTTTTTTCTCTCTTCCTCTCTTTTGCCTTTTGGGTTTCTAATATTTGGTTGTGTTTGTCAGTGTCAGGTCTGTTGGACTCAATGTTGTGTTGCTTTTACTTCAATTACCAGGTAGAAGGTAGCTTTCAGATTGATTTTTTTGTCAAAAGCATGGATCCATTAGGTGATTTGCATATGTGGTTACTTATGTGTTGTGCATATCCTTTGCTTGCATGGATGCAGAATCAAAGGGAATGAATGAAATTCTCATTTCACCTCTTGATTTTTGTCATTAAACATAATCTTAATGATTTTATTTCAAATGATCGAGAGATTTTTTTTCCTTTTTTTTTTGGGGGGGGGGGGGGGGGGGGGGGGGGGGGGGGGGGGGGGGGGGGGGGGGGGGGGGAGGGGAAGTGGAAGAGAATCCTAAATGGTGTAACATTTTATTAATATATCCAACATTTAGAGCCTCAATACATTAATACTAGTATAATATTTTATCACTATCTCCACTTCTTTTTTTTTTTTATCAATAAATAAATTTTATAGATCAAAGAATGTCCAAGACTCTGGGAGTATCCATGAGCAACAAGAGGCCGAGGCCCAAACAACAACATATAAAACGAAAGGATAACACGTACCATACAAAAATTAACAACCAGGCCAAACAAAACCCCAAAACACGAGAAAATAAGACCCAAAGGCCAACATGGCCCTAGCAAAAATATACAAGCTTATAACAAAGCCAACAATTAAAGCTGGCCAAAGAAAACACAAAAAAAACTGAAGAATACAGCCCCGTCACAGCTCTGTCAAAGTTGGGAAAGACGCATGAAGGACCCTATTCATGGGTATATCATAATTTTGGAATTGCAAACTACAAAAAAAATAATAATAATAATGATAAAGTAGAATTGTGACATATTTGAATCAATACAAACTAGCAATGAACATTTGCTATGTATATCATAATTTTGGAATTGCAAACTACAAAATAATAATAATAATAATAAAGTAGAATTGTGACATATTTGAATCAATACAGACTAGCAATGAACATTTGCTATGTACGAATCATAAATATGGAATTATAAATCGGCTTTTAAAATAAATTTTTACAAAATTTTTTTACAGGATCATGTATTTAAATATGATATTAACTTATTAAATATGTTAAAAATATTTTGTCTATTCTAATAGCCATAAAGAAAAAAAATATAGATAGAACAATTTATGTAATAATTATTATAAGTCACACTTTTGTTCTTTGGAAGTAAATACATTAGTTATAAATTTTGGCATCAAGTTTATTGAGTCATATTCAGGATTTAAAAAAAAAAAGAAACATAAATTATAAAAAAAATATTAAATTTAGGACACTATTATATATTTATCCAATACATCTCAAACTTGAGATCTTTTATATATATATATATATATGTATATATGTCTAATATCTATCAAGAGATAGTCATTCGATTTAATAAGACAATGTTGTTAATAATGGAAAGAGATTGATTGAGTTAATTTTTATAAGTCAATTAAAATAAGTATAGGTAAATCTTTTAATTCCATGCTTAAATAATATACTTATGTACAACTATTTAATAAAGTGTTTGTATACTTTATTTCTATCTATCAAGAGATAGTTTTTTTTTTTTTTTTTTCTCTTTTTGGGTAATTATTTAGCATAATTGAATAAATTCATACAATATTAAATGAATTAGAAAATCATTATTTGTTTCTGGCAATAAGTTTCTATTATTAATTTCTTGCATATGTAAGTTTTATCAATTATTTCTTTTTCATTATTTATAGGATTTATCTGTAGTGGGTTCATTAACATGAATTTGTACTTAAGAATATATACATGATTTTAAGTATATTGCCACATAATAAAAAATCAAAATGGACAAAGTACAAGTGGTCTATCTTATTTATTGATTATTATTTTATAAGCTTATTAACCTTCTTTAAGGTCATAGTTAATAGTTTTGAGTAAATCTAATCCACTAAAAAAAATTCACACACATATAGGAATCTTAAAAGGTAAAATGCTTTGAAAAGAGCATTATGTTTAAAAATTTGAATAGATTGTTAGATTTAGTTACTATATTAATTATAAAGAATTCATAATGTCACATTTATATTTAATTTTAATAAGATTTTGTCTTAGATGATTTTAAAATTTAAAAAAAACCTACTATTGATTAGAGAACTAATAATTTTATGACATTTGTATTATTGTATTTTTTTAATTTAAAATTTTAAGAAAATAGATCAAGACTTTGAAGCTTAAAGATATTGAGTTTGAAAATCACTTTTCTAAAAACTTGAACTTTTTTTTATCTAGACAAAAAAGAAAAAGAAAAACTTATTTTTTTTCATTGCACACATGCTCGCTGCACCAAGTCGAGCTAGAATTTTACTAGCTCGTCTCCCCTGGACTGGTGTGCGAAAGCTGAAAATATTCTCCCAAGTCTAAGAGTAATTATTCAGCGTGACTAACATACCAAGTTGTCATGTTGATATGTAGTGTGATATTCTATTCAAATGATGACACATACAAAAAATTTATATTACGAGAATTTTAAATTTAAAAACCCAATATACAGCTAAAATAATACCTATAATTTTTTAAAATGTATTGTCTCTCACATAGCATTACATAAATAAATTGTCACACCACATAAGCATGATATCGTGGTGTGACAGTCACCTTGAATAATTTCTCCAAGTGTAAGATGACAATTTGATTCAAAAAACCCGAAACCTAATTCACCCCATCCCTAATAAGTATGGGTTCGAGGTATGAAGAAACATGTTAGAGATCGGTTATAGGAAAAAAAAAAATATAACCCAAAGTAGGTATGGGACGGCGTAGGATTTAAATCACCTCACTCCAAATTTGCCTTGATTATATTGTAAAATGTATTAAATATCTCTATTATATTATAATAATACAATATACCCTTGCATTTATATAAATAAATGTTAAACTTTAATGTTATGTTTCGATTTTTAGGATTTAACTTTTTTCTTTCTCAATCTTATATTATGTTTATGTTTCTATAATTTGTATTATTTTATTTTCATAGAATAAATTTTATTTTGAAATTTTATACGATTTAACTAGAATTCATTTAGCTGAAGTAAGATAAATACGAGATGAGAATGTTCGACTCGTCTCAAGTTTGGGACAAGATATAGGGTGAAATTTTTTTATTAGTAGCATAGTAGAGTTTAGCCCATAGTTATCAAAAAACTCATTTGGAAGGGAAAAATACATTTTTCTTAAAATGCATTTCTAATACGAGTATGAAACTCATTTGAAAAACTAAAAAGAAACATTACAGAAATTTAAAATATTAATTTTTATATATATTTTTTTTAATTCAAACTAAGTATTTATAAAATTATTCATGTAAGTTTTTATTAAGTTTTTTAAAAGTTTTTATTTAATTTTTTATAAGTTCTGTAAATATTTCTTAATAAAATTTTTATTAAATATTTTAATTATTTCTCTCTTCTGATTTTTCTTTATATATTTTTTTGCCTATACTTTTTGCTTTTTATGTTTTTAATATTTTTCGCTTTCGCGTCGTATTTTATTGACTGTGGTTCAGTCTAATCCGTCTCCGTCTAATCCTGCCCGTTGTCATCCGTACCCAAGTCCCAACCCGGTGCAAGCGTAAAGCAACGCGTCGCAATACAACTGACGTGGCAGAACCCAAATCCTGAATGACCGAAAAAATACAGATACGCGGCCGAGATCTAATCCAACCGGGGCCAAGATCGCACGGCGAACATGGAGAAAGGCTGTCAATGCAGGTTTACCTGCTTGATAAATGTTGTTTTGTTGTTTTGTTTTTATTTTTTTAAAATAAACAAAAAATGGTATTTACTAACTGTTTTTTTATTTTTAGTTGTTTATAAAATTTTAAAAAATAAAAAAAAACACTAAAATTGATATGTTTTCTGGTTTTAAAATATTGATTTGTTACTATTGACACAACGATAATCTATAAATGTTCATTATCAAATCATAAAAAACTCACAGAAAAAACACAATAAAAAAATAAAAACTGATAGCATTATTAAACGAGTCATTTTTTCGGTGTCGAAATGATTCCCTCTCTCTTCACTCTCAAAATATTCGTCTTTTCACTCCAAGGTGAGTTGCGATCCGTATCTATTCGTTCTGCTTCTAATCATTCGTTGGACTCGATTGTTCGATTTTATATTATTTGATTTGAATTTTAGATGCGAATCTGTCTATATTTGTTCAGAGATTTGAAAACTGTTAGAAGAATTGCATGAGAAGAAATCATGTAATTATGATTAATACAATAAATCATAACTTAAGAATAAACTAAATTATAATATAATAATATTACCTTGATGAATAATAAAATATAGTTAAAGAAAAAAAAAAGTTAGCATGTGAGAATTGAAAGGTTTGATATCATTATTTTAAAACAACTGTGCTTCATTACGTAAAGGTACAATTGGACATTAATTACTCTAAGATTCAATCCAATTACTCACAACCTATTTGTTCGGGAGTCACGTTTGTCAGGAGAATAATGAATCATGCCAATCACGGTTGCCCAAAAAACACAATAAAAAAAATATAGAAAACGTTGATAGAAGATAGTAGAATTTATTTATATATCATCTTTGTCAATATATCAAATAATATCAAATATGAGCCTTATATAAGCTTAAGAAACTAGTCGTTATGACTATTGAAATATCAAATGAATGCTACTAAATGTTGTAACGTCTCAATATAATAATGCAATAAACTTAGTAATAAATTCTATAATAAACTTTATCATAAAACTTGTAACCGACTAATTAAATAATAAAAGTAAAGTTTTAAATTTTAATAAAAGAATAATTTTATTCTAACAATCCCTCACAAATTTCAAAACTTTATATATTAAACATAGTTTTGGACAACCTTATTACTACAAAATAGGTGTAAGTGTCTTTTAGACTTGAACCTTACTTAATATTAACAGTTTACTTCTAAAGGATCACAATGAGACTACACTTTGAACTAGATCCTTTGAACCAGAGTTCAACATGTCACACACACAGTATCGTTCATTAGACATGTTCGTGGGTTGGTGCCATTATAGTCATACACTGATTTTGATTCTCACGAGAGTTACTAGAGAACAGTTTGATTCTCATAGTCACGGCTTCACAACGACTGTCACTTAGGTGAATCTTTCAATGGTAGATGTGACGAGAATATTCCATAGGAGTTTGCCCACTTTAGACTCATTTAGGATTATATACTTCCTTAACGTTCACATTTTAACAGCACAACTGCCTTAGGGATGAGTAAGAGAATATCTTTCGTGTTTTTTATTATAATGGTGTTGTGTATAAGTCACGCAGTATAAATTGTTGATACCCATTGAACTTCCTTCATGTGGTTCCCAATCATAGAAGACAGTTTACTTCTCTAAGTGACTCCCTATGGGATTGGGCTCATCCCCTCGGATATATATAAAGGATTTAGCCTTACATACTAGTTCATAAAGAATATTCACGCAAAGAATACCCTTCATATTGATACTATATGTCAGCTTGTCGATATGCATCGAATAAACAGATATAATCGTTCCTTGTCATATTCCAAGGAGCTGTGAAAATATGTCCGCTCTCATAGAAATATGCTTCAAGAATATCATATGAACACCACCATAAAAGAAATTGATAGAGAAATTCATGCTTTCTTGAACAATAAGAGATAGAGAATATAAGAATAAGAGACACTTGTCATACGCATATAGAATATCAGAATAATAGAGCTTCGGTCTTCTTAAACAATAAGAAATATAAAATACCATACGAAAAACCATATTCAATCCATAGAAGCAATCGATAGATAAACCTGTCTTCTTGGCAATAAGAAGTATCCAATCTGGTACAGATTGGTTCCCAATACCACACAATATATAGTCGGTCCCATACACAATAGATTTAGTCCAACTCCCATATAAGAGATTCCATCTCATGTACCTGTTAAATTTTCAAAACAAAATCTCCAACCACATACACAAGATTACTCTTTTCTTACTGACCAGTGAATTCTCAAATAATAAAAAAAATAATTAAATCACAGTCTGTACCAAACCTTATTGTCATGGATCTAAACAGTTTCATAAGTACCAACCACTTGAATAAAGGTGTGAATTGAACAATAATAAAAATATCAGTATATACTTTATTCATCTCAAGCGACTCTTTTAATGAGAGCAAATATATTGAATCAATTCATCCAGTGTATGAATCAGAAAATTCAAAAACTTACTGAGCAGAAATCAGTATCCCAAGGATAGGTAGTACATAAAAGTTACTTTAATGCCAACATGATATTTAGTTGCAGGAGAGATGCTACAGACGGCCGTGGCTGTCCAACACAGTCAGTAACTTTCCGTCACTTCAGCTAAGCCTCACCCTATTGAGGTGGCGGACAGCTACTGGCTGTGTTGGACAGCTGCGGTTGTCCATAATAAAATTCTTAGTTGCAATGGTAATTTATGAAACCCAAATAAAAACTATGAAGCTACTGCCATGCCAGTCGCTCTCATATAAAAATACAAGCAACGCATGAAATAGATGAGTAGGATTCCCAAAATTATCTCCAAGGATAATATTCAATTAGTCCAAATGAGAGTTCACACACACTGCTCATTCTCCAGTAAATGATATATATGCATATGTAAATCACAGTATTTAACCCAGATTGTCCATCAGTTAATTGTTCATAGTTTGTCTATCAGTAGCAAATATCAAGACATGGAAACCACTAATTATAAAATAATAATAACTCCTAACCAGTTAACTACTTAGTGTATATCTAATTAATAACCATGAAGACCAACGGGCATTTTTTTAATTGATGCACAATAAGAGGTAGTCTGCTATGCAATAATATCATGATAATAATATTATCATTATACATACAAATAACGGAACGGTTCACAAAATTTATCAATACAAGCAGAATACCACAAAATCACAACCCCCACATTTAGCTCCTTATCTCTACTATAGGCATGTAGTTTATTTGTTTATAACAGAAAGAAAACGCACTAAATAATTCATGAATATATATGTATATATATATATATATATCAGAGCAAGAAGATTATATTTAATATACTTTTAGGCATATAAGAGCAATAAGATATATAATGACACTAGCACTGACTCGCCATGAAATATTTAAAGAACTAAAATAGTACATTAAGGTCACTGCAATTTGATATATCACTTGAACATCCTAATATCCAATAATATATCTTCACTAGGTTATTAGTTATAGAGATACATATATAGATATTCAACTATAGATATAAAACATATTATACCAAAAGTAGGGTTTAAAAGACAATAAATTTTTTGAACGATTTTTCCTATTGACAGATCTTCATAGATAAATTGAAATTTAAACTGGAATCAGAGCCATATAAACTTTGCCACCAAAGCTTTACTGTAGAGTTGAAAAAATATAAATATGTTACAAATATATACAAAGCGAATGGTAATACAAAGAATTTCAGAAACTCGAAGAAAAAACACTTATCCCACTCACATGGATTATTCTAAAACAAATAATGAATCATGACATTCCACATGCATTACTGAATTGGCAACCAAACATAAAGCAACCCATGCATGCCTAAAAGTGCACGACTATCCTTTGTGGACTCCCACTTCAGTGATGCCTTCTTTGTATGGAATTTTCCCTTCATCTAACGAAATTATTTCTTTGCTGAGCCAAAAAAAAAAAAAAAAAAAAGTGCACAACTCTCTTCTCATGTTATTCAGCAGAGCAACCCAGCTAGTTCACGTCTTAACTCCTACTAGAGGTATCCAATTTTTATTTACCATAAAACACACACACACACACACACACACACACACATATATATACATACATTACTCATGAACGGCATAATATTTTGTTTAGACAGTCGCTCTTGATTGTTAGAAGAATTGCATAAAAACACATCATGTAGTCTCATTAACACAAACGAATTATAACTTAAGAATAAGCCAAATTACAATACAATAGCATTAACTTGATGAACAATAAAATATAGTTAAAGAAAAATAGAAAAATTGTCGTGTGAGAACTGAGAGGCGTGATATCACTATTTTAAAGCAATTGTGCTTCCTTACGTGAAGGTACAATCAGACATCAGATATTCCAAGATACAACCTAATTGTTCACAGCTTATCTCATCAAGAGTCACGTTTGTCAAGAGAACAATGAACCATCCCAATCACAGTTGCCCAAAAAATACAATATAAAAGATGTAGAGAAAGTTGATAGAAGATAGTAGAATATGCCTTTGTATATCATCTTTGTCTATTGTCGCGCCCCGTTTTTAGACACCGGGCCCTCTTGGCTCAGAGAAAAGGTACAGTACTCTCTCGTTGAAACTGATCCTCCTAAAAGAACAAATGCGACGGGATTTGAATGGAATTGATTAGGGTTTTTTGAAAAGGTTTTTGGAGTCGCCACTTAACATATTTAAAGATGTGCTAGGTCATCTATACGAAGTAAAACCCGATGGTTAAACTTAGGTTTTGGAAAGTATTTTTGAAAGACATCCTCATGAGAGGGTTTTAGAAGGTAGGGTTGTTTGACAATCCTAAAAACGTTGAAAAGCCTTTTTGAAAATTGACTCTAATTTTGGTCTTTGAAATATAAATTTTTAAGTCCGGGAATTGGTTATGTATAGGGAAGACGTCCTAAGATTATCACTCTACCCTGCCCTTGCAGTACCTATATGTCCATTTACCTTTTACTCACCTAATTATGACTCACTGGTTATCTATGTTTAATGCTATTCACTTAGAAAACTTTTGAAAACAAAGTTTAAAAAAGAGTTCGAAAGATGATATTGAGTTTGAAAAATGGTTATGAAATTGAGAATTTGAGAAGGGTTGTGGAATTGAAAATTTAAAAAGGATTGTGACCGCACCTTATAAATGGTTGCCTACATACCTCCTTAAAGAGGATCAAATCAGTCATAGATAACCAGTGAGTCAAATCAGTCAACTGTTTCGGACAAAAGTCTGAAACAGTTGAAATTTTGAAATGGGTTTTTATTTCTAGAAAGTTTTTATTTTTAAAAGTTTCCTTTTCAGAAAAGATTGAGTATGAAAATGCTTCCTTTTGAGGAAAGGTTGGATTTTGAAAATGTTTCCTTTTCAAGAAGATTTGATTTTTGAAATGCTTCCTTTTCAGGAAGATTGAATTTGAAAATGTTTCCTTTTCAGGAATATTGGATTTGAAAATGTTTCTTTTTCATTAAGATTTGATTTGGAAATGTTTCTTTTTCAGAAAGATTTAATTTTTGAAATGTTTCCTTTTTAGGAAGATTGAATTTTGAAATGTTTCCTTTTCAGAAAAATTAGATTTGAAAATGTTTCCTATTCAGGAAGATTGGATTTGAATTGAATATATTGACTTGATTGGAAAAGATTGATTTGATTTTCAAAAAAGCAAGTTTGGATTGTTCCAAAATAAAAAGAGTTAAATTAGGTTTTAAATTTGAAAGGTTTGAAAGAGGAGTGATTTGAGATTTGAAATAAAATGTTTTGATTTGATTGATTTTAAAAAGGAAAGTTTGGAAAAGGGAAGTTTTGATTGATTTGGAAATTGAGGATTTTAAGGGTTTGAAAAACGTAGGATTTTGGCTTAAAAATGGAACGTTTCTAAGTTGGTAAAAATGAGATTTTCCTAGGATTGGACCTCTAGGGTTTGACAAATGGAATTTTGAAAATGGTTCAAAAACCGAGTCTTTTAAAAATATGTTTTAGGGCCCAAAACCCTAACTTGAATATTAGACATCCAAATGAATATAGCACTTTGCCTAAAGCCATTTTAGCCATCAAAAGGCGAAAATCACTGTAGGCTTGTAACTAGAAAAACAAAATCTCCAAATAAACTTTGCCATATAACTTTGCCACCAAAGCTTTACTATAGAGTTGAAGAAATATAATTGTGTTACAAATATATACAAAGCGAATGGTAATACAAAGAATTTTAGAAACTCATAGAAAAAACACTTATCCCACTCACATGGATTATTCTAAAACAAATAAGAAATCATGACATTCCACATGCATTACTAATTGGCAACCAAACATAAAGCAATGCATGCCTAAAAGTGCACAACTATCCTTTGTGGACTCCCACTTCAGTGATGCCTTCTTTGTATGGAATTTCCCTTCATCTAACAAAATTATCTCTTTGCTAAGCCAAAAAAAAAAGAAAAAGTGGACAACTATCTTCTCATGTTCTTCAGTAGAGCAACCTAGCTAGTTCACGTCCTAACTCCTATTAGAGGTATCCAATTTTCATTTGCCATAAAACACAAAATATATATATATATACATACACTACTCATGAACGGCATGGTATTTTGTTTAGACAGTTGCTCTAGATCGTTAGAAGAATTGCTTAAAAACACATCATGTAGTTCTCATTAACACAAACGAATTATAACTTAAGAATAAACCAAATTACAATACAATAGTATTAACTTGATGAATAATAAAATATAGTTAAGGAAAAATAGAAAAACTAGCCTATAAGAATTGAGAGACATGATATTACTGTCCTAAAGCAATTGTGATTCCCTACGTGAAGGTACAATCAGACATTAGCCACTCCAAGATACAACTCAATTGCTCACAGCTTATCTTATCGAGAGTCACGTTTTTTGAGAGAGTAATGAACCATCCCAGTTGTGGTTGCCCAGAAAACACAATATAAAAGATGTAGAGAAAGTTAATAAAAAATAGTAGAATATGCCTTTGTATATCATCTTTGTATACATATCAAACCATGCCAAGTATGTACCTTATATAAGCTTAAGAAACTAGTCATTATGGCTATTGAAATCTCAAATGAAAACTACTAAATGTTGTAATGTCTCAATATAATAATGCAATAAACTTAGTGATGGGTACCAGTTCCGTATACTAGAATAAGTCACTCCCAAAGTCTCGACCAAACCCCTCATCGATCAAGCATCCCTACCGGTGCCTCACCAGCACATTTCAAGATCCTCGCCTATAGATTAGCCACTATCCCTTGACTGGGGGCATAATTACCCCCATGAAGCGTGCAGTCGTTACCCACAAATCATTACCGACTACCAACTCCATATATATAGGTGTCTTCACCTCTCTCCAAGTTACGATTTATCTAGTCCAAATTCTCCTAACATATCTCCAAATTCTATCGCCTAATTTTAACATCAGAGTATCCTTGACATGCACCACGCCAGTGTTCATAGTCCAGAGACTCTTCACCTTCCATCAAATTATCCATGCTTAGCCTAGAACAAACCGTACAAATTTACTGCTACATCAGCTGGCGCTGTTTGTGGGAACGACTTTCTTGTTGTTTTTATGGTTTTAACCAAGTCTGATACAACTATGCAAAGGTAAACAACCATGGAGGATAAAACACAACCAAGATAATGGCTTTGGGGTAGTAGGTCATTAATATGATGACCAACATGTAACAACTAATCACTTAGAACCAAGAGATACTTCAAAGGGTCCCTGCTGCTCCACCAGTTGCCTTCAGAGAAAACCAACAATTCAGAAATCAGTAAGCAGATGAAGATAGAATCGGGGCAGTCAACCAAAGAGATGACGACCTTATCAGATCGAAGGCGGTGGACAACAAAAACGAAGCGAGGCTAGTAAAGGAAGAACATAGCCACACCGCCCAATCATGATTGCGACATATCCTTCAAGTCATAGAGGTCATTGGAGAGAAGATGGAGAACCCCCCTGCCGGGGACGAGCAAATTAGAGCCATGCAAGTGCATATAGCTGGAGTCCTGGAGGAAGTTAAAACCAAAACCCCTAACACCGTCGAAGAGTTGGTGAGCCAAACCGATTCACTGTTCACCCAAGCAGTCATAGAGCAGCCCTTACCAACAAAGTTCAAAATGCCAACTCTGGAGACCTTCGATGAATCCAAGGACCCCTTGGACCACTTGGAGACAAACTAGGCCCTGATGCAATTGCAAGCAGTGCTCGACGAAATCTTGTACCGAGCTTCCCAATCACCCTCAAAGGATCAGCCAGAGTGTGGTTCAACAAGATTAAGCCAAGGACAATTGGCATATTCATCCAACTCAGCAAGCTATTCGTTCAACACAAAACATAAGTGTAAGAACAGAACAACAATAGCTAAGCCAACAAGCGACACTCACCCTCATCAGGTTATAGGTGAACTCCCGCGCCAACCAAGAGTTCGACATTTCCCTTAGCCTCTCAACGTCAGCATTAACGACGACACCCTTTATTCTCTGCCAAGCAGTATCTGAACTATCAACGATAGTCACTAGCTTAATGGCCTCAACAGGAGGGTCTGAACTAGAAGAAGGAACAAATGACCTGTCTTTTGGTTGTGGAGGGGCTATAGATGCAGCAGAAAGTGGAGGAATCTTCTTCGACTGAGGGGGAGGGTTTGGAATCTCATTGGTCTTAACACCAGAGCTCGTCCCGGGCACAAACTTAAGTTATTTGGGCCCACCCTGTTCAATATCTTTGACAGTCTTCCCTGATCTCTTCAGAATGGATCTGTCGAAGCCCATCTCTTAATTTAGCTGGTCCAGAGAGGTCGATTGATCTGCACAAAAGGAATAACTACTAAAGTTAAAGAAAAGTGCCACAATAAAGAAAAATGACTCATGTAAACTCGCTCCTCTCATGTTCGGCAACCAGAGCTTCCCTCATAGGATTAGCCCCAACATGTACGTAGTAAGGTTCTCAACGTTCATTAGGAGGTTGGCCTCACTCACCCCATGGTTCTGAGCAAGCTGGACCCTTCCTATCTGCTTATCGCTCAATATGGGGATAGTACACGTTGTTCAAGATCGGAAAGACCTAGGTCAAAACTTTAATGCTACAGAAAATGCTATTGAAAAATTAAAGGTTTGGTCTATACATGCCCTTCCTATTCTACCTACCCCAATGCTTCGGAACCCGGGTCATACTCTCGTCTACGGCCTCCTAAGGCTGGAACTCCCACCCATCGCATTACACATAGAATAATTTATCCTTCCACTTCTTGTAGGAAAAAGGTAACTTTTTCTCCAAGTTCAATTCAGGCTTCCTGGCCGAGAAATACCATCACTGAGGTGACATATCATCTTTCTTATCGCTGGAGGCCTGTCATATGACAACACACCCTAGAAGGATTCTCCAAGCACTTGGGTTGAGTTGGCAAGGAGCCAAGCCCAGTTAATGCAATAACTCCTGAATAGGTTTAGGGAGGGGAAACCTAAAGCCAGCAGCTAAGGCACTCTCATAAATGGTTATCTCCCCCATACTTGGTGAATAAGCCGTGTCCTTTTTCGATGGAACCCTAAAGGTCAGAGAGGACAGGAACTAGTATTCCCTCCATAGCTTATTAACTTTGGTCCCTGTCATGTTAAACTCCACGTGGGCCGCAGCGAAACTATAGTCCTTAATCCCAGGGATAACAAAATCCATAGGCCCAGACTCAATAGCCCCCGCCCTCGAGAAGGAGGGCTCTACTTCTAGAACTATTTCCTCCAATGATGCCCCGGAATAGCCCACAGAAGCACTCTCAGGATTATCACTCCTCATCGCGACGAGATCCTTGGAGGTTGTTTTCTCATAATTCGAACTAACGTCCTCCGGGTTATTCATGGTGCCTAAACTATCCAAACCCCTAACACTGACTAATGTAGGTTTTACTAACCCAATCAAATCCCCACAAACCAACTCCAACAACTTGGGGTTGCCCACAAAACCCAAGGGGTATAGAACCCTATCTGACCTCTCGTAGTACCAGAGGCACCGAGAGAAGAACCAATGCATGAAACAAAGAACAAAGAGGGACAGAGAGGAATCTTACCAAATGGGGCAAGAATCCACAAAGAAGCCTGGAGATCAAAGCGCAAGCGAAGAAGCAAAGTCTAGAGGAAGAGAGAAATTCCAAAAGTTCGAAGAACATGAAGTGGAAGGCAATGACCCAAACCACCAAGCCTAAACCCTCTCTGTTCGAAATGGAGGGCCAAGATTTATCGTTGAAAGGATGCTTCTCAAACCAAAAACCAATCAAAAGTGGCCACGTGACGGTAATGCGAAAGGACGCATCTCGTCACCAATCCCTACCAAGATTACACCTGCGGTGCAATAAAGGCGCCCTCGTCGCTAGGATTGGCCGACCATGTAATTCCCCTGATTGCGAGCAAGACAACCAAAGGAATTAGGGGCATCTGATAGGTACCAGTTCCGTATACCAGAATAGGTTAGTCCCAAAGTCTCGACCAAACCCCTTACCAATCAAGCATCACTGCTAGACAGACCAACTGGACAGCCCGATGTAGCATTAGGTGCCTCACTAGCACATCTTGAGATCCTCGCCTATAAATCAGTCACCATCCCTTGACTGGGGTCACAATTACACTCATGAAGCATACAACCATTACCTTCAAATCATTACCAACTGCCAACTCTCTCTCTATATATATATTTAGATTTCTTCACCTCTCTCTAATGTACGATTTATTTAGTCCAAATTCTGCTAACATATCTCCAAATTCTATAGCCTAACTTTGGCATCGAAGTCTCCTTGGTAGGCATCACGCTAGTCTTTATAGTCCAAAGACTCTTCACCTTCAGTGCTTAGCTTGGAACAAACCGCACAAATTTACTGCTTCATCACTTAGTAATAAATTCTATAATAAACTTTATCATAAAACTTGTAACCGCCTAATTAATTAATAAAAATAAAGTTTTGGAATTTAATAAAAGAATAATTTTATTCTAATAATAACTTTGTGAAAAAGTTATGATTTTGCTTTGGATGATTATGTTATGTGCATAAAAGATTAATCCTATGTTGATTCTAATGGTGTAATCCAGTTCATTAATCAAGTTCAGTTACTGCACATCCCCTCTATTTTGCCTAAGCTAATGGTTGGGCCTTATATTTCATCAATTCATTAGTGATTGCAGTATCGTAATGTTTTCTTCATGATTGATGGATTTAATTGTCTAATCTATGGTTGGTTTCCTCTGGATCTGCACTTTGAATTACCAAGCCAATCGGTCCTTGCAATGCTTTTTAATTCGTTTAGATCTCTAGGAATGTAGTCCTTTCTCTCCTTTTAAATTTCATCTGTGATAACTAGTATTACCAATAGAATTTGAGATCGAGACTTGCTTGTTTAGAGTTGTGCCTTTATTGAAAATTTGAATGGACTACAGTGTTTTTAGCATTCTTTTGTTACAACGTGATTCCTTGAGAAAGTTTTGACTTCTAGAATTTGGAATTTGTTATGATAATCAAGAAGCGCTTGAGAATATAGTAATGAGTTGTAAAGGTAACTTAACTAAACTTGTTTGGAGGGAGCTAAATTTGGTATTTAGGAAATAAATAAATAGTTAGATTCTAGAATTTTCAATTTTGTTTGCTTATTACATAAATCAATTGCATTATTTGTTCCATTTAAGGTTGTTACACAATGCATGGAAGTAATGCGAGGATGAGTGAGAGATCACTTGTCAAGTATTTTGTGACTGTTTTATTTGTATCCTACAACATGATGTGGAAACTGGACAGCCACATTGGTTATTGTAGGTACCCATATACTCGGGCACCGCGTGGTTGACCCACTTGCCCAGCTGGCAGGCCGTGTGGGCCCCTTCCAAAGTACCTCAAAGTTAACGTAACGTCAGCGACGCCCTGCAGCAGGCTCTGCGTCACTCCCGTGTGTTGGTCCAAAAGGCAACCCAAGAGGGGGGTGAATTGGGTTTTTTAAAGTTTAATACAAGTTAAGATTAATTAAAATTAATCTAAACAATATAGCAGTGATTAATCTATGTGCAATGCAATGTTATCAGTAGAAGCAAAGAAAACAGAGCAATAAAAGAGAGGCACAGATTTACCGAGATTCAACCACAAACCGTGGTCTACGTCCTCACCCCAAGACCTCCTTGAAGTCTTCTTCTACTATGTAATCACTTATTATAAGATGGGCTGCTGATTGACAAAGTATTCAACTCACTATATAAGAACTCCTCACCGAGCTCTTCAATCCCCAAGTAGTTTTGTCCAAGCTCCATTCAAACTTACAAGAGTTTTGCTTTCACAAGAGAACTCTCAAACTCTCAATTACAAGCGTATAAAACTATACAAGTAACTAACACTCTCTAGCAAGAGTAAATTTTACATTCAAAGCTCACAAGAATGAAACAGGAAGTGTATTAAGAGAATATCATTGATTCAGTCAGTTGATCTTGTTTTTATCTTCAATCCCCTGTATAAATGCGGCTGGAGGGACTTATATATACTCTTGTATTGATTCCATCCGTTAGAAGTGGTTGGGTATCATAAATGCACGTCTAGTCCGTTATAACATTAAGAAAATAGTCGTTATATCAGAGGGGGTCGGCTCCAGGTCTGTGGAGTCTACACTTTCTGCTTCTGCATTTACCAGATATAGTTCACTGACTTCATGAGTCCGTCTTAATATCGATGAGGCGACTCCTTGTTTATTCTGTCTTCACATCTTCGGCTTCTACTGTTATGAGGCGACACTTCATTATCATGTGTTTGTTCATTGATCGTTTAATCTTCAAGCTTTGGCGTCTGTCTCCATGAGGCGACTCTTTATTTCAATGAGTCCACTCTTTGCCTATTTGGTCTCCAGATATTTTGCTTCTGAGATCAAGAGGTGACTCCTCATTTTAATGAGTCTCCTCATTATCCAATTTGTCTTCAGGCCTTTTTGCTTCTGTGTGTAAGAGGCGACACTTTACTTTCATGAGTCCCCTCATTACCCAGAATTCTGTATTTTATCTTCCAATGATTCAGATCATCTTAGTATAGGTATAAGATCTTTAAGGAGTATGTCTTCGGGGTATGATGATCAATCAAATCTTCTTAATTCATCAGAGTTAACTTCTATTCAATTTGGATTGAATCAATCATTGGATATTGATCTTCTGCTTAATTTGATCAATGTTGATCTTTTCTTCTTCATTTGCAAAGCTTCTTCTATCATTGTAGAACATCATCTTTCAATGCCAAGCTTCCTCAATTGCGTAGAGCTTCATAATGCTTCAACTCTGATTTCCTTTCTTTGCTAGTAATTCTTCATTTTTCATTAAAATCACTTCACTGAGATCATTGCAGACATAATGAAGTCTCTTCATACATCTAGTCTTCATGGATCCTTTTCATCTTAGGAGAATTCTTCACTTGGATTTTAGATAGAGATCAGATAATTATTGTGAGCCATCTTCTCAGCAACTTCAATCACATAATCGGAACTTGGTCTTTGTATACTAGATGAAATCATCTCTTAAGCATTTACAACATCTCCATTCTTCATCTTTAACTGAACATTGCACCTCCTCAAATGATGAAGTCTTCAGACTATCTTGCAAATCAATCTTCATTAAAACTATGCATCCCTAATAGAAGTTTTATTTGAACACCTTCAATCTCTTCGAATGTAAGACATTTGCTTGAAGTAGAGATATGCATCATTCCTCTGTTTGGTTCATTGCATAGCTCTTTGAATTCATTGCTTGCTTCTTGAACTTGTTGTGCATTCTCTTTAACATGTATTAGACTTAAGATTCAACTTTAAGTCTAAGTTATGAACTTAGTTAATCTGCACACTAAGTAGAGTCATTAGTAAAATAACACAATGTTTAGTTATCATCAAAATCAACATGGGAATTAACCTTAAGTCAACAAAGGTCAACTTTAAGTCAACACCGTGCACCTTACTCTTACGACAGGCTCAGCGCCCCCCGCTCTTGCAGTAGGTCTAGCACTTCTCCCTGCTAGTTAAACCTCCAAGGTGCTCTATTTATCCACAAGTGCATAGTTGATGATTGTAGTTTTGTCCAGGAAGTCCAGAATTATATTTTCTCAAGGACCAAGCCCAATATAGGCTATTAAAACTAAACTCACACTAAACTAATTTGGATTGAATAGAAATTATGTGAATTAAATCTAAATAAAAGAGATTGAAAATCTTTTAGGTTTTGAAAAATTGATTTGCTAACAACTAGGCAATTAAAATGAAACTAATCAACATTCAACAACTGCTCTAAGAAATCAAAGGCAATTAACAACTAGGCAAAAGCAAATTAATCTAATCAGGCAAACCAAATGAAATTCAGGCATATTTTAAAGGAATTAAAATGCAATTAAAGGAAATTTGGCTCAATTGATTTAATCACCCAATTCATGTAAGACTTTCAATGAGGTTTATAACTCAAATCAAATACAACAATCAAGAGTATTTAATTCGGAGGATTTAACTTTGAAAATCAATAATTCTCAAGCAATTGAAATTAGATTCATGGTTAATGGGAGAACAAAATGTTAATACCATCGATTTAGATAGGGTTAATACCAAATTGGGAGATTGAGCATTGAATTAGCCAAACATAGTCAATAACCTAGGTGTTCTAAGGCATCTAGCAATCAATTTATGTGAATGAATTCCTAGCAATCGTGGATTAATTATGTAGTAAAGAGCTAAAAATTAATACCATTGATTTGGGTGATTAAAATCCCCAAACTTAGACAATAATCTAAATATTCTATGACATCCACATGCAATTACTAAGAATTAGAAATTTATGAAAATAAAGTAATAAATTCATGAAATATCTCCATTGAAACTCTTGGATTCCTTGAATGACCTTCACATTCGAACCCAATAAAAGAGCTAGCTACTTGAATCCATTAGAGAAAGCATGTAGAAGTAAAGAGAAAGCATGAAAAATTGTAGATCTAAGAATTATTTGAAGTTAAATAATGTTTGGTTACAAGGAAAGTAAAGAAAAATTACAAACCTCTCTCTATTATACTCCTACAAAGCTAAATTTATGCTAAAAATGAAGAAAAAAAAAAGGGAAAAAAGCCCTTGGAGGAGCTGCTCCCGCCGCCTCCTACCTTAAACTAACCCTAAAACTCCCAAAAAAAACTCAAAAACTTCCCAAAAATCGGCTAAATCTAGGTTTAAAGTTCATTTTCTGTGCAGAGCATCCGAGGGGCGTTTGGCGCATGTTCAAAGAGCATCTGGACGCACTTCAGATGCAAAAAATACAATGCGCTTGGCTTCGAATGCAAAAAAAATGCAATCTGCTTGGCTTCTAATGCAAAAAAATGCAATCTGAAATTACTGTTCACCGTCCGAATGAGTACTGTTTACCATCTGGATGGACTTCGAACGCTTGTTTGATGCACCATTCAGACGATTACTGTTCACAGTTCAGACGGTACTGTTCACTGTTCGGACGGGCATTGTTGATCGTTCGGATGCACTATTCACCATTCGGGCGGGTACTATTCACCATTCAAACGGCCAGCAACCTTGAAACTTGATTTTGACCATATTAGAGATTAATACAGCCAATGCACATTAGAGGCAAAGTTGTACCTTTTGATGTCTTCTTTCCAATAAAGTAAAAATCAGCTCAATCAAGCATCGGAGTAAAAAGGTATGGCTATAATATCGAGACAGTTTGGAATTCTCATCACCGGTTTGTTTGTTTTGAACCTGCTTTGATCATTCTTACTTCTTTTTGCTTTTATTAGCTTCTCTAACCTACAAAATACACACAAAACATAATCAAACATATATCTAACTAAAATAGGGCAATTAACACTAATCTAAGTCTAACAAGTATGAATTAAAGGCCTATGATTACACTTTTATGGTGTAATCACCCGCGCACCTCGCTCTTACGGCTGGCCAACGCCCCTCACGCCCCCTCTTGCAACAAGTCCGGCGCTCTACTAGAGCCCCTCGACCCAGCCTCGTGAAGGTGGTCTCAATGGCTCCCCTAAGCCAGGCTTCGCGCCTGCACAGCTCCAGCCACCCGTATATAGGTACCCTCCAAGGCTTGCCAGATACAAGCCTAGTGCCTCAACATCCTCCTCACCCTCGCTCGGGACCTCACACGGATTGTGGACTAGAGGCTAGAATCAAAGGGAATTGTTGAACCACTCGCCCCTTCCAAAGGCACGCGAGGACTTGTCCTATCAACCAGCTAAGAGAGAGAAAGACTCACCCTCTAGGTGCACTCCAATGCAAGATCTCAGCATTAAATAAACGTATCACAGGCATTACATGCAGGCCTAATCCACATTTAATAAGGTGGGCATGTGGCATGGCCTGATCGGACAAAATCATGATTATTGGGTCTGTCCCCACATCCCATCAAGCAGTTGCGGTGCTAACATGACTGCTCCAGGCCATGATGGCCCAGATCCTGTCCAATTGGGAGGCGTCGCGTGCCCGCCACGTTGGTCATTACTTTCACTATAAATAGCTGACTCATTTATGACCCAAGACAAGAATTAAATGCTCTCCAACCTCCCTCACGCTCAAAATCGTGATTCATCTCTCTCTCTCTCTCTCTCTCTCTCTCTCTCTCTCTCTCTCTCTCTCTCTCTCTCTACTGCCTTTGGCTCTTTTCTTGCCCCGTCCGAGAGGCTCAAGCCACGTAAGCAATTGCCGGAATTCCCAGACAGGCCGGGTCGGTCAACTATGCATCCTTCGGTCCACTCATCCCACAGTTATAAATTTTTAGCTTTGCCTTTTTCTTACAGTTAAAGTTTTTTGTTCTCACTTCATAATTGTTATGCAGTTATAAAAGATGGCCGATGCTGAGGACGTTCGGGCCCCTGTTTTTGACAATGGAAGTGGAATGGTGAAGGTTATCAATTTTTTAGTTCTTTTAGAAAGGTCAGCGTCATGATTTTGCTTATTTGCCCAGGTGTTCTGACTTTATGTAAACATATTATGCTATGCTTAAACGAAGTTCGACTCAAAAATAGCTTTTTTTAGCATGTTACCAAATAGCCTGTTAAGTTTTTTTTTAAAGTCAGTTTTTTTTTTATACTTTTTTTAAACAACTTATTTGACCAAAAAAGTTGTTTCCAATCGAGCCCTTATTCCGCTGATTGGGTTTGCTGGAGATGATGTGCTCAAGGCAGTTTTCCCCAGTATTGTAGGTCGACCCGGGCACGCAGGTGTCATGTTTAGGATGGGCCAGAAGGATGCTTATGTAGCTGATGAAGCCCAATCCAAAAGAGGTGTTCTTACCTTGAAGTATCCTATTAAACACGGTATCGTCAGCAACTGGGATGACATGGAAAAGATCTCGCATCACACATTCTACAATGAGCTTCGTGTTGCTCCTGAAGAGCACCTAGTGCTTCTTACAGGGCACCTCTCAACCCTAAGGCCAACAGATCACAGAAATTATGTTTGAGACTTTCAACATTCTTGCCATGTACATTGCCATCCAGGCCGAGCTCTCTCTATTAGCCAGTGGTCGTACAACTGGTTTGTATCAATCTATCTTGAATATGTGTTGTTGTCCTTCTTTCAGTATTGTATTGTACTGTTTTGATGTCACCTTTGTTTGTTCTTTGGAACAGGTATTGTGCTGGATTCTGGTGATAGTGTGAGTCTCACTGTGCCCATCTATGACGGGTTTGCCTTCCTTGTGCTATCCTCCATTTCGACCTTGCTGGCCGTGATCTAACTAATGCCCTCCTGAAGATCCTTACCGAAAGAAGTTACATGTTTACAACCACAGGCGAAAGGGGAAATTGTCCATGACATGAAGGAAAAGTGATGCGGATGGGATGGCAGAAGATTACTTAGAGTTCCAGAGGCGTCGTTATATCCGCATCGGTGGTCAGTAAACTTCAATCGGGCATAACTTTTGATCTGTAACTCTATTTTCTTATTATAATATATTTTTAAAAAACTAGCAATGAGTCGGAGAAAGAAAAAAATATAAAATGATTATCCGGCCTAGGAAAAAGCAAAAAATGCCTCTAAGTGTGTTTTTTAGCCCGTTTTGTGTTTTGGACTTATTTTTTTAGACTTTTGTTAGTTTTTTTTATTTAACCCGGTTTGTCCCGGGCCTTAGGATTTTGTGTCGTTATTTAAACTCTTGTTTAAAGATTTTCACCAATTTTTTATGATCGATAAAATTTTGTGCGTGAAGTTGCACTCTTCCCAATCGTTCGGTATTCAGCGAAATTAACGAGCGTTTGATGCCTTAGACCTGACATTCGTGGTGGATCAACAGGTTGAGGACGACTCTTAATCCGGCATTCGTGGTGAATTAACAGATTGGGGTGATCTATCTTGTTCTTCTAGTTTTCCCGTTGCATCAAAAGGCTTGCCTATGTTGCTCTTGAATTTGAAGCAAGAGTTGGAGACTGCAAAGAGCAGCTCGTCAGTTGACAAGAACTATGAGCTACCTGATGGTGAGGTCATAACTATTGGAGCTGAGACATTCCGTTGCCCAGAAGTCCCCTTCCAGCCATCTTTGATTGGAATGGAAGCTGCAGGAATCCACGAGACTATATACCTACAATTCCATCATGAAGTGCGATGTTGATATCAGGAAAGATCTCTGTGGCAACATTGTGCTCAGCAGTGGTTCAACTATGTTCTCCGGTATTGCAGACCGTATGAGTAAAGAAATTACTGCTCTTGCTCCCAGCAGGATGAAGAAATGTTGCGGCACCACCTGAGTGAAAGTACAGTGTCTGGATTGGAGGATCTATCCTTGCATCCCTCAGCACCTTCCAACAGGTGAGCCTTATCTTATTTTCATTTTTTATTTGCTGCAAATAAATCATGTCTTGGTTTGGGATTGACATGCTTGCTTTGTGTGAATCAGATGTGGATTTCAAAGGGTGAATACGATGAATTTGGTCCATCCATTGTCCACAGGAAGTGCATTCTGGATGGCATGGAAGCGTAGAGGTTAGGGTTATGAATGAAGGGCATAATTTGATCGTGATACATCATCTCTCTTCATCGGATGTGGATCACAGTCTTAGACACTGACATGCAGTGGCACTCCTGGTGGCGATTACCCTAAATACATGGCTAAGATCAGGGGTTGCAATGTGAGTCTCAATCAAGGACCAATTAGGCCCAATGCAATCAGAGAACCAACTATCATAAGACAATCTCGGGCCAATCCAGTCAACGGTACAAGCACTGGTGTCCTATGGGTTTTGAAGATAAAGGGCAAAATTTTCAACCTGACTATGAAGTATAAGCTTGTCTTCGAACGCCTCTGCCTCAACTTTGTAGACCACGAGTGTTGAAACTAGTCGACGCCCATTTTCATATGGGTCCAAAAAGAAGAATGTTATTCTTTTAAAAAAATTTATGCAAAAAACTTACTAAAATGATTTGGTAGTTACATTTTTATAAATAAGAGTCATCATGATGAGTGTTATGTCTTTAAGCGAATGACTCTGATTCAACCACATCATTTTGATGATAAATTATATATAAATTTTTCTGTTTGTAGAATATTACCCGTCTGAAAAAGCACGTTGCAATTGCTATTAGCTGCCTCATGCAACTCTTCTTTTCCTTTTTCTAGACTTGGGATCCGAAGGTATGCAGTATAAGAAAACAATATCAAAATTTTGAGAGACAATGAAACTATAAATTGCCTATCAAATTAGAGGGTCAATTTTAAAACGTGGCCAATATGGTTTTTAGCTTTAAGGTACTAAACTCTTGGAGGTTAAGTACACCCCATTTGTTAATTGAATGTCACCCAAATGAGTGGTCATTTATTGGTTTCAACCGCTCAATAATAACTTGATTATTTTTAGACATATCAAAATGGAAAAGAAAAAAGAAAAATTGCGCAGATTCATAAATGAATGTCTTGCTGCAAAGCCATATACAACGAAGGTTAACTAAGTTGTTACATCATTAGCAGTTTAATAAACGTTACATTGGGAAGATGGTGATTAAGTTAACTATTCAAGTTTAACATTCTTTAAGAACAAAAGAGATCACAAAGAACTCAAGTTTGAGGTTATCAGCAAAGACAAGGGTACGTATGCTATGATTAACCTGAAGAAACTTTTTTTGTCTTCATACAAACGCAATAATTTACATGTTATTAGAGCTACATTTCTAATATGAAAACAAAACCAAAAGAAGAAAAATGTAATGAAGCTGACCACAGCAAAAGTTTCACCCTTTCATTTAAACCTCCTAAAATATGGCATGTGTATCCATAAAAAGCTCAAGTCTCTTACGCCATACTCATTTTCTTTTTATATAAGAATTTAATTTTGATGTACTGTAAGTGTAAAGATTTTTTTATACAAGTATACATCAAAAAAGCTACGCATATCTTTCAGAATTTAAGTACAACATAAATATGTAATGTTCATAGACACGTGTCGTATGTTAATGTATGTTTGTGTAAAAAATATCTACACTGATAGTGCATCAAAATTAAACTCTTTATATAATATACAAAAACATCCTTTAACAACTAATTGATTTTAACCATGTACAAAGATTTCATCAACTTTCGAAAGGATACCTAAATATAACTTGAACGCGGTTTTGGGATGGGATCTCAACTCCAACCCTGCTGCTCTGATTATATTATATAAAATATCATTGGTATATATAAGTAAATGTTAGGATTTTACTACTAGCTTTTATTTTTTAAATTTAGCCTCTTTCTTTTTTATTTCATATTGTATTTGTGTTTGTGTAATTTGTATTGTCTTTAGTGTTGGAGAAATATTTTTATTCTGAAAATTTATGTGTTTAACGTGAACCACAATTAGCTTAAGTGGCATGGAAACTGGGTGAAAAAGTTTAACTTGACACAAGATTGAGACAGGGTATAGGATAGAGTTTTTCTATTAGCTAGGGCAGGATAGGATTTAGCATAACCTATACCGAACTCTTCCCGTTGTCATTCTATACCACATCAACAACTATTATTCTAAGTTTTCGTTAATTTTTTGAATTTGGCTCTATAAATTTATATTAAAATATTAAAGCTCGACTCATTTTCGTTTGGAAGAAGTTTAAGTTCTTTTGAGATGAGTTTGAAGATTAAACAAATTAAATTCAATACATTTTAAAACTCATTAAAATTTTATACTGAGCTTGAACTACCCACTACAAGAGTCAACGTAGCTCATTAATTTACAACGCTAATCATAAAAACAATAAAATCAGCTTGCAAAATTCATACTTAAAAATATTGTAATTTTTTAGTATATAGTAACTAGTGCCTTACGCAATTGGTTAAGAAGTATTCATCGTCTTGAAAATTGTCTCATTCACATTGTTTTATAAAAAATTCATACATCTTCCAATTATTAAGGGAATGTTTGGCATACCAACTTATAAGCTATAAGTCAAATTTGAAAATAGTTTTTCTAGAACAATGTGATTAGACATAAACAACTTTTTTAAGCCGATCACCTAAGCACAATTTAAAAAAATCATAAGCATAAGTCATAAATTACTAAATAAGTTATATTCAAACGCTCCTAAATGCTCCTAAGTCCTAATTCATTCTAAATGAAAAAATTAACATTTTATTTAGCAAAAGTGTAAATTTCATCTATGTTTTGGGAAGTTTTATTAAAACAAAATCAAGATTTCAAAAATAAGCAAGACCTACCTACCTACCTACTGTAACTTTTAACTGGTTTAGGGTAAAATTGTCAAACTGCCAAATACGTACCAAGTTACCAAACAATTCTCTTCATGTCTCTCTCTCTCCACTCCATCAGTCTCCTCTCTTTTCATTCTTTCTTCCTCTCTTCCTCTGTCTTGCCTTTGGGTTTCTAATATTTGCTTAAGTTTGTATCAGTGTCAGGTCAGACTTAATACTGTGTTGTTTTTATACATTTTACCTCTTTAGGGTAAAAACACATAACTTCACTAACTTTTCAAAATAAACACATACTGGTAGTGACGTTTTTCCAACCAGGTCATGGACACCTGGTCGGTCCCCAATCTGATAAGCACCGCATTTTCTGGTCGGTCCCCGAACCTCAATCCACCACCCCCTCAGGTTCCGAAGGGACCAAACGTTCGGTAACCTCCAACTCTGGTAGGCCTCACAACCATGTTGATAGGGCCCACGCCTGACACCGGACACCCTGGCACACACTTAGGGCGTGGGTGTGAAATGTACAAGTGACAACTGCCCTATCCCTGACATCGTTCTGACACACGCCACCATGGAGTGTAGAGAAGACCCTCTCAAGTGCCCTGTCATAATTCTGACACTCCAACGAGAGGCCGCCATGTGGAGAGGCCACCAACCACTCCCATGCAAGCATACAAAGGAAAAACTCAGTCCCTTCTCCAAGTACGCATAACAGAAAAACCCTAGCAAACTAAACACTCCAAGAACATTTTACTCTCTTGAATCCAACTTAAACATTAGAAAAACTTTGGCAGGCACTACACCGGTGTGTTTAGTGCAAGAGACCACCAATTGTTGGGGGAGAGCTCATCGACGACCTGGGCACAAGACACCACGAGATTGCTACACCATCAATTGGCGCCGTCTGTGGAAAACGAAGATTCTCGTGACTTTTCATGGTCTTAACTAGGCTTGGGATTAGCACTCTCCCTAAAGGAAGCTCGATGGCAGATTTAAGCGCGGAGAAGATAGTCGCCTTAGAAAAGACAGTGGCTAACATGATGGCTAGCATGCAACAGTTGGCTCGCCAAAACGCAGAGTTGTTCTAACGAGCTCCAACTCCATCTGGAGGGATTCCACAGCCACCAAACCCGCCGACAGCGGAACGGGAGGATCAGGAGGTTGACAAAGAGCCTTCCATTCCCCCCCCCCCCCAACGGCAACAAAAACGACAATAGAGGATGGGTTGAGGACCCACTCCTCCGCCGTGAGCCCAACATTGAGGAAGCACAAACCAACCATGCCATCCTATCGAGAACGGAGATGGTAGGTGACAAACCAAAAAGCTCTCACGCTTAGGACGAACAACAGAGAGCCATACAGGCCCAGATAGCGGGGGTTTTGGCTGCTGTGGAGGCCAATGCTCCAAACACTGTGGATGCGCTCATTGGTAGAACGGCTTCACTATTCACACAGAAGGTGATGGACTACCCACTTCCCTAGAAGTTTAAAATGCTGACTGTGGACGTGTTCGATGGCTCCAAAGATCCAGTGGACCACTTAGAGACATTCAGGGCACTCATGCACCTGCAGTGACAATGACATTGAAAGGTTCGGCACGAACCTGGTTCAACAAGATCAAACCAGCGATGGTCTCCACCTTTACGGAACTTAGCAAGCTCTTTGTGAGCCACTATATTAGGGTCGAGAGGCAAAAAAGGTCAACAGCATACCTGTTGACTGTGAGGCAGAAGAAAGAGGAGACGCAGCGGGAGTACGTGGGGAGGTTCAATCAGGAAACTCTAGCCGTGGATGACGTGGACAACAAGGTGGCCATCACGGCTTTCATGAGCGGCATAAGAACTGGAAAGCTCCTTTTCTCCTTGTCGAAGAGGCCACCCCAAGACATGGCCGAATTTATGCTTCGAGCTCAGAAGCATATGAATGTAGAAGATGCCATGAGTACCAGGCGATACAATGACGAAGGAAGCGACTCGTGCACAGATAAGAAGAGGTTGGGCGGTACCTCAAACAAGGAAAGGGAGACAAAGATGAGCAGAACCAGCAACCGGACACGGAGCCAGGGAGAAGAAAGACGTGAGCACTATCGCAGGCTAGATCGAACGTTCACCCCTCTCACAATGAATTTGAAGGATGTATTGATGGAGATAAGGGATGACTCAGACCTGAAATGGCCCGAGCTTCTGAAAACACCCTCATGCATGAGGAACAGAAAAGTTGTACGGCTGGTTCTATCGCAATCACAGCCATGACATGGAAGACTGCATCGACTTAAAGCAGCAGATCGAAGATCTGATCAAACAAGGCAGACTCAGTTGATATGTAACTGGCCGAGACCGAACGCAGGGAGACCGACGCAATCCGGCACGAGCCAAAACTAACTCCCAGCCCATCGGGAAAATAAAGGTTATCGCAAGGGGATTCATTGGAGGAGGGGAGTCCTTTTCAGCATGCAAAAAGCACGTTCGGGACATTCGAACCGAGGCAGAAGTAATGGTGGTCGGGGTGACCAACGAGAAGACGAAGATTGAGGGCTCCATGATCACTTTCATAGAAGAAGAAGCTACCGAGTTACACCAACCACACGATGACCCTTTGGTCATCTTCGCGGTGATCTCCAACTTCAAAACTTGGAGAATCATGATCAACAGTGGGAGCTTAGTGGACATCCTGTTTTGGGGGGCCTTCGAGAAGAAGCAGATTGGCAAGAAGAAGTTGCAGCCAGCCAACTCTCCCTTGGTCCATCGTCTTATCGGTGACCCTTGGGGAGGAACTACATCGAGTAACGAAAATGATCCATTTCCTAGTAGTAGACTGCCCGTCTACCTACAACGCCATTATTAGATGAACAGCTCTGAACCAGTTCAAAGTTGTCACGTCCACATACCACCTCAGGATTAAGTTCCCAACCGAGACCGTAGTTGGATGTGCAAGGGGCGACCAGAAGGAGGCGCAAGAGTGTTACATGGCTTCCCTAAAAGGGGAACCCAGCAAGGAAACCCTAGTCATTGAAGAGCTCGAGCCGCGAGATGAAAAAAAAATCAGAAGGGGTGAGCTGGTGGAGGAGCTCGAAGATGTTCCTGTCGATGCTCAAGGGCAGAACAGAACAGTGAAGATAAGGGCAGCTGCACCAGAGGAATTGAAGCAAGAGCTGTGGAGGTTCTTAAGGGACAATGTTGACGTATTCGCCTGGTCTCACGAGGACATGCCCGATATTGATACACGAGTCACAACTCATTACTTAAACATCGACCCCGAGGCTAGGCTCGTTAAGCAAAAGAGAAGCAATTTCCCCTGGAAAGGAACGATGTAGTGGCTGAAAAAGCCGAGAAGCTGGTTCAAGCGAAGTTCATAAGGGAAGTGTAATTCCCCACCTAGCTCTCCAACGTCGTCATGGTGAAGAAGTCCAACGGGAAATGGCGAATATGCGTTGACTTCACCGACCTGAACAAAGCATGCCCGAAGGATAGTTTCCCCCTACCAACAATTGATCTCCTCGTCAACTCCACCGCAGGGCATGAAATGCTAACCTTTATGGATGCTTTTTTAGGTTACAACCAGATCTGGATGGCTAAGTATGACTAAGAGCATACGGCCTTCATCATTGATCGAGGGCTTTATTGCTACAACATCATGCCATTCGGACTAAAGAATGCAGGGGCAACATACCAACGACTGGTTAACCTCATGTTCAAATAGCAGATTGGGCGCAACGTGAAAGTCTACGTGGACGACATGTTGGTGAAGAATAAGGAGGCCAGCAGTCGTCTGCAAGACCTTGAAGAGACGTTCCGAACATTGCACAAATATCGAATGAAGCTCAATCTCGCCAAATGTGCTTTCGACGTCGCCTCAGAAAAATTCCTAGGTTTCGTGGTCTCACACCGGGGGATTGAGGCGAATCTAAAGAAGATCTATGCCATCATTGACATGCAAGCGCCCCGGATGACCAAGGATGTTCAATGGTTAACAGGGCGTGTGGCGGCTCTAAACAGGTTCATATCCAGGTCCACAGACAAGTGCCTCCCTTTCTTCAAAATTCAGCGTAAGGCGTTTGAGTGGACCGAGGAATGTGAAGTGGCTTTCAACCAACTCAAACAATATCTAAGCTCAATCTCGCTGCTCAGCCGAATTATCCCTTGGGAAGAACTGTTTTTATACTTGGCAGTTTCGGTGACAACAGTGAGCTCAGCTCTCGTCAAAGACGAAAGAGGAATCCAGAGGCTAGTATACTACAACAGTCCTACACTACGCGGGGCAGAAGAACGATACCCGAGGATAGAGCTCGTAGCCCTCACGCTGGTAACCGTGGCTCGGCGCTTGAGACCCTACTTCCAACCCCACAAGATCGTGGCACTCACCTACCAGCCCTTGAAGAGCATTCTACATAAGCCAGAGACGTCGGGACGCTTGGTAAAATGGTCAATCGAATACAGCCAATTCGACATCCACTACTGACCTCGGACGGCAATCAAAGGGCAGGCTGCTGTAGATTTCATCCCAGAATTCACTAACCCACCCCCTGTCACCCCTAAAGATGACCCCACTGACAGTCATTGGGTCTTAAACGTCGATGGCTCATCCATTAACAATTCCAGTGGTGCCAGTGTGGTCCTGGTCACTCCGGATGGTCACAAGATCGAATATGCTCTTCGGTTCAAGTTCCCTGCCACCAACAACATTGCTGAATACGAAGCTCTCATTATCGGACTCAGGATGGCTCGGCGAATGGGGGCCGAACAGATAGTTGTGCGTAGAGACTCTCAATTGGTGGTGGAGTAAGTCCAGGGAGAATACGAGGCTAGAGAGGAGAATATGAAATGATACTACCAAACGGCTACGAGCTTAGCCAGGCAGTTCGCGAAGATCTCACTAGAACGTGTCCCGAGACTGCAGAATGAAGATGCAGACCGGCTGGCCAGGATCACCTCGTCTAATGAGCCAGACCCAAACGTTCTAATGGAGATTATTGATTCACCGAGCATCCAGAGTCCAGAAGTCAACCAAACTGAGCCTGAAAATTCATGGATGAGCCAAATCAAGAATTTCTTGGAAAGTGGAGTCCTACCTAAGGATAAGAACAAAGCAAGGTGGATATCGTACCATTCCAGCAGGTACCTCATACAAAAAGGGGTTCTCTACAAAAAGGGTCAAACCTTGTCATTGCTTCGCTGCGCCACGAAGGAAGAGGCAGAGTACGTGATGAGGGAGGTTCACGAAGGGGTATGTAGAAATCACTCGGGTGATCGATCCCTCGCCAAAAAGATCTTGCTAACAGTCTACTATTGGCCCACCATGGAGAAAGATGCCTAAGAATTCGTTAACAAGTGCGACAAGTGTCAACGTTTTGCCAACATCCCAAGACTGCCCTCTCAGGAACTGACCTCGATCTAGACCCCATGGCACTTCGCCCAATGGGGGATCGACATCGTGGTACCATTGTCGCTGAGCAAGGGGCAGAGAAAGTTCACGGTTGTGGCTATCTATTACTTCACCAAGTGGGCGAAGGTAGAGGCCTTACCGACGATCACCGAGGAGAAAATGAAGAAGTTCTTGTGGCAAAATATTATTTGTAGGTTCAAAATCCCCAGGGTCGTCATCACGGATAACAGGAAGCAGTTCGAGGGCAGACAGTTCAACCAACTATGCAACGACCTGGGAATTATCCACCACACTTCCTCCCCTAAGCATCCTCAAGCCAACGGCCAAGTTGAAGTTACCAACAGGTCCCTCCTGAAAATCCTCAAGACAAAGCTAGAGAAAGCCAAGGGCTTATGGGTGGAAGAACTCCCTAACATCCTCTGGGCCTATAGAACAACAGAGAGAGTGTCTACGGGGCAGACGCTGTTCTCGCTGACCATCGGCACTGAAGCCATCATCCTAGTGGAAATCGGCCTCCCTAGCCCGAGGATGGTACAGTTCAACCCCATTACCAACAACGAGGCTATGAATGTGGACCTAGATATGTTGAAAGAAAGGAGGCTACAAGCAACTATGAAGGTGGCGTACTACCAACAGAAGATGCGCCAATGCCACAACTCCAGAGTTTGACCAAAAGACTTCTCGACTGGTGACCTTGTTTTGAAAAAAGTCAACTAGTCTACCAAAGATTCGAAGGAGGGCAAGCTCGGGCCCAATTAGGAAGGACCCTACGAGGTGATCAGCGGTACCAGGAAGGGGACCTACAGGTTGAAGAATCTAGAAGGCAAGGAACTTCTGCACCTGTGGCACGCAGAGCATTTGAGGAAGTACTACCATTAAACAATTGTAACTCGACAGACTATCAATAAAAGCGATCGTTCAACAATTATCTACTCCTATGAAATCAACATAGAACGTGACATGAAGTCGACATAGAATCTGCTAGGTCCACGTGGCCGAGCAGAGCCAGATGGCCTTTATGACAATGGCATAGAATCTGTTCGGTCTACGTAACCGAGCAGAGCTAGATGACCTTTATGGTAATGGCATAGAGTCTGTTTGGTCCATGTGACCGAGCAGAGCCAGACAGCCTTTATGGCAATGGCATAGTACCTACTTGGTCCACGTGGCCAAGCAGAGCCAGACGGCATTTATAGTAATGGCATAGTACCTGTTCGGTCCACATTACCAAGTAGAGCCAAGCAGCCTTTATGGAAATGGCATTGTACCTGCTCGGTCCATATGGCCGAGCAAAGCCAGATAGCCTTTATGGCAATGGCATAGTATCTATTTGGTCCACATGGCTGAACAGAGCCAGATGGCCTTTATGGCAATGGCATAATATTTGCTCGGTCTACGCAACCGAGTAGAGCCAGATGGCCTTCGTGGCAATTTCATAGAACTTGGTTGGTTCGCGACAATAGCATAGAATCCGCTCGGTCCGTGTGATCGAGCAGAGCCACTAATCGCCGGTGGGGGGTCTACTCGGTATACATAAACTGGGTAGGGCCAGATATTCAGTAGCATCACCCAACTTTAGCTTTCGACCATGCAAACATTTTACAAGTTATCTTAACAAAGCATTCTACAAGGGCTAGGAATAAGAATAAATTTCCATTGATATAGAAAGGGGTATAAAGGCAAAACGCCCCCATTAAAGAAAGAAAGAAAGAGAGAGAGAGAGAGAGAGAGAGAGAGAGAGAGAGAGAGAGAGAGAGAGAGAAAGGTAGAAACTTCCATCGCAGTCATGTCTGGGTTTACTCCTCTATAGCTTTACCCTCTTTCCCCTCAAAGGCCTTCTGCTGAGCCTCTTCAGTAGACGGCACCTCTGGGGCGTTCTGCCGAGCCTCTTCAGTGGCCTTCACAGTAGCTTGACCAGCAACTTCCTGATCAACCCCTTCAATGGTAGGCAGGGCTTCCTCCTCAGCAGGGTCAAGGCCAGATAAGTCTAGCTCAAAATACTTCCGGGAAGCCTGGGCCCTAGCATGGTCGAAGCCTTGGAGGAAGATGGGCCCCAACAAGGCCTGGAAGTCATCCCTGTTCTTGAACTCCTCTACCGCTCCGGTTCTTGCCTTCACGAGTTCTTCGTCGAAAGCGGCTACTTTCCTCTCCAACTCATGCCTCTTATCCTACTCGGCCGAGAAGTCCAGCAAGAGCTTACTAGCAATAGCGTTCAACTTTTTCTATTTTTCCTTCTCGGTTTTCAAATCCGCTACAACCGGATATCTCTCGGCACGAGCAATGGCCAATTCTTCTTTAAGACCACGAGCAGTAGTGATCTCCTCTTTCATGCCATTCAATTCGGTGATAAGAGAAGCAGTAGTGTTCTTCTCTTGATTGAACGCCCTCCCGAGGCTAGTCAGACGGTGGCCCAACTTTATGTTCCTGGCAACAGACTAGCAACAAAACAACGTTAGAACAAACTAAGAAAATAGTAAAGAATGAAATGAAGGAAAAACCAAGTAGTAGGTACGAACCTGGAGGAGATCGTGGTTCATGTCTTTCACCAAATAGCTGTTGGCATGCTTGTCAATCCTTTGTAGGTCGACAGCCTTAACGATATCCCTAGTCCTCGCCCACACTTCATCCGCACTCTCAAAAATGTTTCTGAAGGATGAAGTGGGTTTTGCCCTTATCTGTTGCTCCGCTGCGGCGACCGAACTCCTCCTCGGCTCAGATACGAGTAGGAGGAGGCTACACCAAGTTTCGAGGCACCTCCCTATTCTTCAACTCAGGCGTTTTCGATGAAAATGGATCCTTCTTGCTCGCTTCCAAGGGTTTGGCTGCTTTCTGGCGCTTTGGCTTAGTACCAACTCTATCAGCCTTCCTTTTCTTCAAGAAAGTGATGTTGAAACTCATCTCTTCAACCGCCGAATCAGGAATGGAGGCAGCAGTCTCAGGGACAGAGGCAAGAGTTGAAGTGTCGATAGGAACCAAACCAACTGCAAGTAAAAGGAAAGTCGCTTAGATAATGTTTGAAGACTCGGTAAACAATTCAACACTCACTCCTCTCACATTTAGCAGCAAGAGCCTCTCTAGTCGGCTTGGGTCCTAGCAAGTAGTTCAACAGGCTCTCGACGGTGACTAGGTCCTTGTGACTACGGATGTCGTGTCCTAGACTTTCTTTACGACCATCCTCAACTCCTTAGATGGTTTGGGCTTGGACTGACCTGACGCCTAAGGCAGACCTAGGTCAGGATATCAACACTTGTAAACAAAAAGAAATGAAAACAGAGTTTAGTAGAGAGAGAATATACCCTTCTTGCTCGGGTAGCCCCATTGCTTGGGGACCCGAACAGAGAAGTCGATCTCCTAGGGTTGAAACTCCCTTCCATTCCCGCTGACAAAGAAGAACCGATCCTTCCAATTCTTGTTCAAGGAAGGAAGCTCACTGACCAGGTTGTACTCCTTCGACCTGCCTGAGAAATACCACTAGCCCTTCCCCCTTTCAGCTAGTATGTAGCAAAACAAGAAATTCTCTGGCATGATGTCCCTCTTATGGACGATTTGCCAGAAGACCGCGCAGCCAAGCAAAATTCTCCATCCGTTCGGCTGGATCTGCCTTGGCGAACGGCGTAGTCATCATAGGATCTTCCTAATGGGCTGAGGAAAGGGCATATAAAGGCCATTAGCCAACGCACCCTCATACACCGTGATCTCGTCCTCTTTGGTTGAGCACGCTTAGTCTTTCTTTTTGGGGACCCTAAGTTTCAAACCACATGGGATTTGATACACGGACCACAAATATTCGACCCTCTCCTTGGTCAGAACGGAGGGCACCCCAATGGCTTCATACTCAAGACCCTCCTCTTCCTCCTCGTTGAGTTCTCCTGACTCTTCTCCCTCTTTAGCACCAAAGTTGGCAGCGTCAGCCTTTCTCGACACCAAAACCTCTAAAGAGGCCCCGGAGTTACCAACAGAGGCTTCCTCTTCGGCCACACGCCTAACTAACCTGAACTCGTTCGAGTTCGTTTTTTCAGAATCCAAACTTACATGCTCTGGGTTCCCTATAGTACCCAGGCGCTTTTTGTTCTCAATCTTATGCAGTACAGGTTTGAACAACAAATCTGCTTCTTCGAATATCGATCTAACGAACTCTGGCCTATCAATAAACCCAAGGAGGTTGGGGATTTTTGCCCTTTTTTCGTAAATCCAGACACAATGGGTTGCCAACCAATACATACAACCGAAGAGAAAACCGCAAATTGAACACTTGGAGAATGATCGATGAGGATGGCTAGAAACAATCAACCCACCAACTTGTTGAGCGTCGAATCGATTAGAGGTTTTTCTTCTCTCTCCTTATCTCTTTGTGCTCTTTTTGTGAAAAGCTAACGAAGGAAAGTGAGAAGGCAAGGGCAGCAACTGCTAAACATAACTCCCCCTCTTTTTTAAAACCAATGGCCCAGATGCATTTCTCTGATGAGACATCAACGGCCAAGATTCGACATATCTCGTCACCCAACTGCTACCAACCGACTATCACTACGAAGCGACGCTTGAAAAGACGCACTCTTTGGAACCATCATTACTCCGGCCTCACCATAAATACGCCGCGGGTTTTACGGGTGGGCTGACTCTTAAAATTCCCTTGGCCCTGAGCAGGTGGCTAAAGGAATTGGGGGCATCTAGTAATGATTTTTCCCAACCAGGTTAGATCCATGGACACCTGGTCAGTCCCCGATCAGATCAACATCGCATTTTCTGATTGGTCCCTGACCCTTGATCCACCACCCCCTCGGGTTTCGAAGGAGCCAAACGTTCGGTAACCTCCTATTCTGGTCGGCCTCACGACCACGTTGATAGGGCCCACGCTTGACACTGGACACCCTGACGCACACTTGGGGCGTGGGTGTGGAGTGTACAAGTGACAACCGCCCTACCCCTGACACCGTTTTGACACACACTACCATGGAGTGTAGAAAAGACCCTTTCAAGTGCCCTGCCACAGTTCTAACCCTCCAACGAGAGGCCGCTACATGGAGAGACTGCCAACTACTCCTATGCAAGCATACAAAAGGAAAATTCAGTCCCTTTTCTAGGTACGCATAACAGAAAAACCCTAGCAAACTAAACACTCCAAGAACATTTTAAACTTTTGAATCTAACTTAAACATCGAAGGGCCTTTGGCAGGCACCACATCGGTGTGTTTAGCGCAAAAGACCACCAATCGCTGGGAAAGAGCTCATCGACAGCCTGAGCACAAGACACCACGAGATTGCTGTACTATCACATAGCTAACTCATAATTTGTTGTAAAGTGCAATTGTTAGTTTTCCTATTCATTTTAGCAGTTTTTGCGCATCACTTGCAATAATTTAGTTTTTTATTATAAAATTACAATTATAATTATTTAAAATGATATTTATACCCTTTTCCATTTTCCCCTCTTTCTTCTCCACCTGAACCACCCTTTGATCTCACTCACCCCTCTTACTCACCACTTGCTGCCCTTAAATCACGTTTTTTTTCCCTTTCTTCCTTACCCGAAGAACCTGTTTCTACCCTCCCTTCTTCTTCTCCATTGCCAAATCAATCAACCCTGCCCTCTCTTCTTCTCCGGAGACCCACCCGTATAGCTCACTATGAAGGCACGCGATGCCGTTATTGTCCATTAATGGAGAGGCTTTGATCTTTGTCATGGCCACAGTTAGATAACCATATATATATATATATATATAAAGGTAGATAAAAATTGAGTTCTAGATGATAAAATTTATGAAATTGAATAGGTTAATTTAGGTACAATGATTTTGGGTTTATGATCAAATTCGGCTTTGATTTTGGTATTTGTAGCAAGATTAAAAGAAAAAGGCTATGAAAAAATAAAGACGAAAAATCAATTTAGGTATAAAATCTTATTTTCGTGAACATGTATAAGTTACATGATAAATTTTTAAACATTTTTATAACGGATTGCAAACAGAATGTGTTAATTAATACAAATTAGTAGCTTAGGAGGCCAATGTGTTACTTTTTAGAGTTTAAGAAGGCTTTGTGATATTGCATCATAGTTCAGAGTGTGTTTATAATTAACCTTTGAATTTTTGTCAAAACCATGGATCCATTGGATAATATGCATATGTGGCTACTTCATGTGTTGTGCATATCCTTTTTTATGGTATTAAAAATAGATATACAAATAGACTACTTTATATATTTGCTAAAGACTATAGTATCTCAGCATTATATAACCTTAGCATTACATAACTATTTGCTAGAGATCTCATTATACCTACATAGGGGCCAAAACTTAGGTCCCAACGAGTGTTTTGAGCACTGAAAGTAGGTTTAGTCCCAGTAAGTGACTATGGAGTCTCAAACCTAAGTATTGAAAGAATAAATCTGAATTCTTACACACTGAGCTAACCACTCGAAGGTGTGTTGTGCATATCCATTACATGCATAAATGCAGAATCAAAGAGAATGGATGAAATTCTCATTTCACCTTGATTTTTGTCATTAAACATAGTCTTAATGATTTTATTACGAATGATTGAGAGATATTTTTTTTTTGTTGGTTTTGTTGCCCGGGGGGTAGGAAAATCCGAAATGGTATAATACTTTATTAATATCTCACTCCAATTTTTAGAGCCTTGACACATTAATATTAGTGTAATATTTTAATATCTCCAATTTGTTTTTGTGATAAAAAGCCAAATAACTTAATAATCCATTAATATCTCTAATTTGTGCACGACAATATCGATATTTGTGATACACCCACGGGTTTATCATAATTTTAGATTTGCAAACTATCAAAAAAACAAAAATAGAATTGCGAAATATTTGGATGAGTACATATATTGATTTCGGAAAATATTTTTCCAAGGATGAACTTGAACTTTCTTTCTACCCAGACCAAATAAAAAAAAAAAACTTATTTGTTTTAATTGCACACATCTTATAGCTGAGCCAAGTCGAGCTGGAATTTTACTCGCTCGGCTCCGCTGGCGACTGGTGTGTTTGTAAGCCGAAAGACATTCTCCCAAGTCCTAAGACTCCCAACCCGGCGCAACCGTAAAGTAGCGTGTCGCGAAACAGCTGACGTGGCAGATCCCAAATCCAGAATGACCGAAAAATACAGATCCTACGGCCGAGATCTAATCCAACCGGGGGCAAGATCGCACGGCGAACATGCCGAAAGGCTGTCAATGCCAGGTCACCCTATCTTTTCTCGTGGTCGAAATGATTCCCTCTCTTCACTCTTAAAAAACAATACTCGCTTCAATTTAGTCCTCATTTCATTTGCATTTCAAAGCACCCCTTCTATATATATCTCCACCAACCTCTTTTGCCCTTCCATTTCGTTTTGGCTTTTCGACCTTGAAGAGAGAGAGTATAGAGAGAGAAAGGGGCACAGCCAGCCATCGTTGGGTTGGTATTCGATCTTCGCCGATTTTCTCTCGTCTTGTTCGTCTCTTCACTCCAAGGTGAGCTACGATCTGTATCTATTTGTTCTGTTTTTAAACATTCGTTGGACTCGTTTGTTCGATTTGTGTTGTTTGATTTGAATTTCAGATGCGAATCTGTCGATATTTGTTCTGAGATCTGAAAACTTTGTGAAAAAGTTCTGATTTTGCTTTGGATGATTCTGTTCTGTGCGTAAAAGATCGATCCTCTTTCGCTGCTAGTGATGTAATCCAGTTCATTGCTATGTTACTCTTAGATTTAGCTTCGTTTGCCTCCGATCTATTGTTTTGGTTCATATTTGTGTTGTGTATGTTGTACTGGAGGGGTGATCCAAGTTCAGTTAGTTCACAGCCCCTCTGTTTTGCATCAGCTAATGGTTGGGCCTCATATTTTATCAATTCATGATTGATTGCAGTATCGTAACGTTCACTTCACGATCGATGGATTCAATTGCCTGATCTGTGTTTGTTTCCTCTGGATCTGCACTTTGAATTACCAGGCTAAGCGGTCCTTCCAATTCTTTTTAATGCGTTTCGATCGCGAGGAATGTAGTCCTTTCACTCCTTTTTAGGTCTCATATGCAACAATTAGTGTTACCAATTTAACAATAGAATTTGAGATCTGGACGTGCTTGTTTAGAGTTGTGCCTTTATTAAGAATTTGTATGGATGATAGCATTTTAGCATTCTTTTGTTACAATTTGATTCTTTGAGAAAGTTTTGATTTATAGAATTTGGAATATGTTATAGTGATCAAGAAGCACTTGAGAATGTAATGAGTTTCGAAGGTAACGTAACTAAATTTGTTTGGAGGGAGCTAAATTTGATATTTAGGAAATAAATGATTTGTTAGATTCTAGAATTTTCAATTTAGTCTGTCTATTACACAAGTCAACTGCATATTTGTTCCATTTAAGGTTGATACACAGTTTGTGTAAGGAATGCGAGGATAAGTGAGGTCCCGTGTCAAGTATTCTGTATATGTTTTATTTGTATTCTACAACATTTTGTGGAAGTTGGGTCCAGCCACGTGATTATAAATTTTTAGCTTTCCCTTTTTCTTACAGTTAATTTTTTTCTCACTTCAAAATTGTTATGCAGTTATAAAAGATGGCTGATGCTGAAGATATTCAGCCCCTTGTTTGTGACAATGGAACTGGAATGGTGAAGGTATGTCAATTGTTTAGTTCTTGTACCAAGGGTCGTTTCATGATTTTTCTTATTTGCCCAGGTGTTCTGAATTTTTGTAAACATATTATGCTATGCTTTATTCTGCAGGCTGGGTTTGCTGGAGATGATGCTCCCAGGGCAGTTTTTCCGAGTATTGTAGGTCGACCCAGGCACACTGGTGTCATGGTTGGGATGGGCCAGAAGGATGCTTATGTAGGTGATGAAGCACAATCCAAAAGAGGTATTCTTACCTTGAAGTATCCCATTGAACATGGTATTGTCAGCAACTGGGATGACATGGAAAAGATCTGGCATCACACATTCTACAATGAGCTTCGTGTTGCTCCTGAAGAGCACCCAGTGCTTCTTACAGAGGCACCCCTCAACCCTAAGGCCAACAGAGAAAAGATGACACAAATTATGTTTGAGACTTTCAATGTTCCGGCCATGTATGTTGCCATCCAGGCCGTCCTCTCTCTATATGCCAGTGGTCGTACAACTGGTTTGTAGCTCTCTCTTTTGAATTTGTGTTCTTCTTCTTTCAGTACTGCATTGTTTTAATGGTGCCTTTGTTCTTTGGAGCAGGTATTGTGCTGGATTCTGGTGATGGTGTCAGTCACACTGTGCCCATCTATGAGGGGTATGCCCTTCCTCATGCTATCCTCCGTCTTGACCTTGCTGGCCGTGATCTAACAGATGCCCTCATGAAGATCCTTACGGAAAGAGGTTACATGTTCACCACCACAGCTGAACGGGAAATTGTCCGTGACATGAAGGAAAAGCTTGCATATGTTGCTCTTGACTATGAGCAGGAGCTGGAGACTGCAAAGAGCAGCTCCTCAGTTGAGAAGAACTATGAGCTGCCCGATGGTCAGGTCATCACTATTGGAGCTGAGAGATTCCGTTGCCCAGAGGTCCTCTTCCAGCCATCTTTGATTGGAATGGAAGCTGCAGGAATCCACGAGACTACCTACAACTCCATCATGAAGTGTGATGTTGATATCAGGAAGGATCTCTATGGCAACATTGTGCTCAGTGGTGGTTCAACTATGTTCCCTGGTATTGCAGACCGTATGAGCAAAGAAATTACAGCTCTTGCTCCCAGCAGCATGAAGATCAAGGTCGTGGCACCACCTGAGAGAAAGTACAGTGTCTGGATTGGAGGCTCTATCCTTGCATCCCTCAGCACCTTCCAACAGGTGAGTCTTCTTTTATTTTCATTGTTTATTTGCTGCAAATTAAATCCTGCCTTGGTTTGGGATTGAGATGCTTGCTTTGTGTGAATCAGATGTGGATTTCGAAGGGTGAATACGATGAATCTGGTCCATCCATTGTCCACAGGAAGTGCTTCTAAGTTCTTGGTATTGCTTTGATGGTGAGTTTCTCTTCTTGCTATTTAGTTGGCTTTTCGTGTTATTTGTCATGAAGTCAGTCTGGTTGACATGGAAGCGTAGAGGTTGGGGTTATGAACGGAGGGCAAAATTTGATCGTGATGCATCATCTCTTAGTCGGATGTGGTTCACATTCGTAGACGTTGACATGTAATGGCACTCCTGGCCTTGCCTCATCTGTGGTTCAACTGTCTTTTTAAGTAGGAAGCTTGTAGGTGGAGAGTGATTGTGATGGTTTTTTTTTTATTTTTATTCTCTTCTCAATTTTCATATTTCAAGGTTTTTTTTTTCTTGGGAAAACATTTATGTTAATATTTTATTGTATGAGATTTTATATTAGTGTCAGTTTGCGATCAGCAACTCTTTATGGGAATTATATTTTGATACTGGGTTGAAAACTTCGAAGTACTTCATTGTGTGGAAAATTTTATTGATTTGATAACTTCATCGTCTGCTCGTGGATCCAAATTTTTGCGGGGAATCTTTGTTGAAATTTTGTGTTCAGCGTACATCTCGATGTGGTGGTTTTTTTTAACTTGCCCGAGGGCCTGCTTGTCCTCTGTATTGGCGTTTCCAGGAATCATGTAGTTTGAGAAAGCACACCAATTTATGTTGTTCCTAGTGGGAACGTATGGACAAAGTTGTATGTACAACAGCTAGAACCCATGGATGATTGTTCCTTCGTATCTATTAAATGCGTAATGCCACCCTACTAACAAAATGATGTAATTTTAAATGATAGCCTTTCAAATTAGAGCATCAATCATGATGGCTGGCTCCATGGTCCAAATTTGAACATATTTCCAATTCTTTTGGTTCAAATTTGATGAATGTTGTCTGCCGTCGTCTAAGTTGGCATTTGTAACCAAAACTTGGAAGTCTTTGTTGGGTTGTAAGCGAGAGTAGTGGGCTATTAAGTTATTAAAGTTTAGTTTGAAATAATGTGTTAAAGTTTAATTTGTTTAATTTTTTTATTTATTTTAATTGTACTTTAATTAAGTTGAGTTGAGAGTTGAAGTAATTTAAAATTCTTAGTGTATATAAGTTTAAGTCGAATTAAAAAAATAAATTAATTTTAAAAAATATTTAAGCTTGACATAATCAATCTTGATTTAACAAGTTAAATCCGAATGAGTTTAAATAGTTTGGTTCATTTGGATCAAGTTAATATATTTGGTTCTTGTTTTCATCTGTTTTTCAATTCCCTCTAGTGATGTATGGTGCAGCAATTCCCTCTAGTGATGTATGGTGCGGCAACTCCTGAGGTTGCCACGGGAGGATGCTTTTGGTTGCGTGCTGGTCGTTGGGGTGTGACTTTCAAACAGGGTTTCCGTCAGGAAAATTTATTGTTGTTTTGATTGGTTCAAACTTCAATGCTAAGCCTAGAAATGTGGGTGTGGTCAGTTACTTCAACTTGAGTGCTATTGCGTACAAATTTGAATTTAAATTTGAAAACCAAGTTTAGATTTTAAAGTGAAAGCGGACAAGAGACTGACCAAATCAAGTCAGAGTTCTGATGGTCGCAATTAATTGAAACCTGACCTTTCGACTTTTGAAATTTATTATTTTTTGGTTGGGGAGTATTACATATTCTTCCGTCTTTTCTTATACATCATTTTGTGAAATATAAAAATGACGTAGAGAATTCTGAATAATTTTCGGACCTTTGGTGGTAGATTTACTTGAAATTGGAGCTTTGTCAATTATTGTAGTAGTAAGGTTTCTCTCTTTCTTTTATGAGTATTCTTAACATGTTTTTTAAAGACACATTTTAAGAATTAATAAATATAATAAATTTTTTTATAAATTTAGAATTACGATAAGACATGATTTAAGAGTTATTAATGACATAAGATATTAAATAATACTATCATTTTTCAATACAACTATTAAATGATTTAAAAATCAAACTCTTATAATTTGTCAAAACTATCCTTGAGATATCACCAGTATGAACAAATAAATTTTTTTTTACCCATGCTTGTATCATAGAATTAACATAAATTTTAAAATTATACAATCATAACATAATTCTTGTAATCTTTATGCTACCCAAAATATTTAAAAATAAAAAATTTTAATTTTTTATGCACATAATTATTTTTTACTATTTCAATTTATTTTTTGTTTTTTTTTTATTCTCAATAGAACATATAGGGGTTTGGACTCTATAGAACAATTTTGTTTTCATGAAATCAATTTGATTCCTCTATTTTTAATTTTATTTTACTACGTAAATTTATTTTATATTTTAATTAAGATAAGAAAAAAAAATGTAAAAGTTAATAAGGGTATATTCGTCATTTAGAAGTTAATGCATAACAAAGACAATATAAATGCAGAGCAAATACAAACAATCCCATTTATTGAATTTTTCAACAGATCATTAAAAACTAAAATATTAATATTTTATTTTTTACGAGAAGACAATAACATTAACTCTTTCCTTAACATATTCTCTTAGAGCATATATTAGCATTTGCTTTCTTTTATTGAAGTGGTAAAATTTATCACTTCCTTTGGACTATAAATAAAGTGTACATTTGAGGAGATGGATTGACTTATGTGGTGGCGGCATTTTTACTCATAATTAAAATTATGGGTTTGATTCACTTTTTTATTTTTTAAGATTTTAATCTTTTAACGTACCAAAAAGGATTAATAAAAAATGAAGTGTACATTTTGCTACAGTTTTATAATTTTTACTTTCTTCAATTATTATTTAATTATTTTAATTTTCATGAGTTTTTAATGTTTAATTTTGGTGCAAACGAGTTTTAGTTATGCATACTCATAAATAAAATAGTTGACAAAAAAAATCATAAATAAAATCTTAAATTTGGTTAAAAAAAAATAATAAAGACAAAAAATGTTAACCAGAAATTGTTTTTTTTTTTTTTTTTTGTCTTTTGTAGTTTTTTTAGTTAAAATTTAATTTGCTTTTTAGGATGGGTACGCATGACAGGAACAAAATAAAAAAACAATTTCAAAAGCTGTCTAAATAATTTAATCCAAACATTTTCTGAATTAAACTAGCTAGACCCCCTTTTCTTTGGAGGTTGAACTCGTCTGATGATGAGGCAGATTTTCATATGGGTCGCCACTTGAATGTTTTATTCATGTTTCTATCTGGATGTGATATATGCTCTCCAAGAATCAGATATTGAGGAAGTGTAAAGCACTTCATCAACTGATTTCGATAGATATAAAATTCTTAGCCCAGATTAATATTCACACGAAATTAATATGTATTAAGAGTACCAATATCTTGCTAAGACAGGTCATTCGGATCAATTAACCATGTGGGAACCCACAGCCATTCTTATGACCAGAATTCATCACACACACACACACATATATATATATGTTTATATGTATCTAGTGCTTATGGTACTAAATCAAATCCATAAACAAATGAATAACTAGATAGATTGATAGATAGATAAAATCCTCCCACGTACTTGCCATTGGATCTTGATCTACAAAACAATTTGTCATTTCTACCTGGCTTCAATTACCAAATCCTGTGCAGAGTCCAGAGTATAGATCTTTATGAACCTGTCTGGAACGGCTAGAATTATTGGGATGTCATGAAGTAAGCCAGCTAAGGTGCGTAGTTAAAACATGGCTGGTAAGGCGGCAGAACCCCAACTCAAATTTGGTTAAAATTTTGGCAATATATAGATATATGAGTATATATAGAAATGGTAGGGCAATGGACCAACCATTTTAATAATCCAGCTAGGCAGTTAGATTGCCAGGCTTCTCTTAACAGCTCCCTTAACAGACGCATAATGTAAATTCTTTGATTGTTCTTCATATGCAGTGTGAAAGGACATTTGCAATTTAGCATGTGAGGTCTCTCTCTCTCTCTCTCTCTCTCTCTCAAATCATTGTGGGGGCTGGTCCGGCTGGATAACTGTCCTTTGTTAAGGTGTTAAAGTAATGGTTGCATTGATGTTCTGCACATGCCCTCCATATTATTTTAATAATCAGCATGATTTGTGTGGGAGTCCCTTTACTTTTATCTCCTAAAAACCTTGCTTTAATAATAACCTCAAAGGAAAAATTAACATTACCCATCTTATTTAAACCTTGCTTTAAATTTAAGATTAGAAAATATGGGACAAGGAGGGGCCCCACATGGGACTCAGTTACATGTATCTACGACTCAGAAAATATGGTGAGATATGGGTATATAGTATTCATATATATATATATATATATATATCCTTGAAAACATTATTAAAGTGGGTGCCCTTTAACAAATACATTAAAGTTGCAGTAACACTATTATTCAAGCACCAGCCTACAAATTCAAGCCAATTCATTAACTTGGAAACTGATTTCTCTTGGAATATCCAAGAATGGAATCATTAAATTCCCTTCGAAACAGCTGATTGTATATCTGCTCTTAATCTTACCCAATAACCTCAACAGCCTCAATACCCATTTCATGCACAATATCTAAGTGGATTATTAATGCTGGGCCTTAATACCCATCTCACTTAAACTGGTAACAGTCAAGCGACTTTAATATATATATACACAGAGCAAGCAAACATTACCATTCTAGCATAAAAAATAAAAAAAAATCTCTTCGTTATATAGCCAGTTAAAATGCAAGAAACAGTCAGCGTCAATTAAAATGCAAGAATCCAGGATCCATCTCTCATATACATGTAAATGCTTCTAAGTTCTAACAAGAAGGAAATGATAAAAACTTATCAGGAATTCAATGCTTTTATGTTGTATTGGCGTGCCAAGCGATTAGCGGTCCCATCAGTTAGGACACCCTCCAGCAGCTCAAACTTCTTATGGTTTGCCCTCAGGGTCTCTTCCTGTTGCTTTGCAAGCTTCTCTTCCTCTGCCAGTTGACGCTGACAATGAATAAATAAATAAATAAATAAATAAATTTACAAGTTACAAGATAATTAAACTTTTCCACAGAAAATGATATGCAGTGGATATTAAAGGAACGCTAGAATTTACCTCAAGCAATAATGAAGCTTCAGCTGCATGTTTCTGGGTCAGTTGCTTAAGCTTCTTCGCTACCTGAAAGTCGGGGTCCTGTGGGTCCAACCAACGGCATTCAATCCTTCTCCCAGGCTTTCTTGGGCGATCATCAAACATCTCCATTTCAGCTGCTCGTGCCCGAACGGGCCTTGGCATACCAGACATCATGAAGGGGAAATTACTCATCTCTAACACGATTTCTTTTGCTCGCTTTGATGTTTCCATCTCCACCAAAGCACAACGTGGCATGTTTGGATCTGTGTAGTTTGGAATGAACTGAACTTTGTTGACATTCCCAAACTGATTGAGTGCAGTTCTCAGGACAGCTTCGGTGACAAGAGTTGAGAGGTTGTCAATGTAAACAGTCCGCCTCACTTTCTCTTCAAATGCAGTATACTCTGCTTCTGCTGAATCCATGAAGAAGTAACAAATTCAAATGTCTCCTACAGGACAGAAGTCAGAAATAGGCCTTTCAGTACAACCAAGTTCACAGGTTAACCAATTTACAAGAATCTATTATCTATATCCAATGATACATGTAATATATTCAGTATTCAGTGAAATCCATCATAACCATAATGCTCCCATCATAACCATAATGCTCCCCACTGAAAACTTCTTTTGTGTTGCATTTTTATCATTGCTATCATGAATCCTAATTTTTTGCACACCATTGCCAATGTAAGGTTATTCATGCAAAACATCAACATATCATTTCGTTAACTTATCTGCATCCAAAACATTGCTCAACAAATCATAATAGTTGCCATCATAAAGCCCAAAACTTAAAAAGGTAATTATGACATTAGTCCTCTGTTACAATGGACCTATTCTTTATACAGTTGTTGGATGTCTGTTCCTTCATTCCCTTACTGGTTTAGTACATGCTCTAGGCAATAAAAGATCAACACACAAACAAGCAGCCTTGGGGCACACCTGTATGCCACCATAGAGTAAACAGAAGCATGAGAAATGCATATCGTCCAAAGGTAACAGAACCTCTGCCTTGTCATCAAACAAGATTTAAAAGAATCTTTATATTCCCCAATCTAATTACTTTCCACTGCATACACACAGAGGTTGGCAGAACCATACGGGCACACTGACAATGGGGGTCAAGATGTCCACGCAAAGCATTATTTCAGCATCTAATCATCCTACTATTGGATCATATAGATTCTTTGTTTTGACATTTTTCATTTGTATACAAGGATGGCCGGCAAGAAAGCATACAAGTAATGCAGATTCATGCCATATCTGTTCTTGAAATATCTGGAAAGTCTAGGATTTTTTAAAAAATGTAATACAATGCTCATCATCGTCGTAATCAAAACCTTTATCCAACTATGCAGTGAAATTAAGGAGGCTTCCAAAGTAATCTTCGATCACCAAATAGCTCCCAAGAGCATTTGAGTAAAAACAATGCCAGCACTTCTCGTAAAGGACTAGCATGCCATGGTAGGCTCATAAGGTCATGCTGGTTCATTTGCAGCAGAGCTCTGATTTCACTTCTTTTGCTGCTCAAACAGGACAACTTGATGAGCTACTTGAGATGAAAACAATACACAACAAAACCTAATAGACTAATCTTGCCTTCACATTTCCTAAGATGAGCCATAAAAAAACCTAACCTAGTAGCAAGCAAACATAAAAAAAACCTAATCGAATAGCTATCAACTAAGAAGCATAGACACTGACACGGGTATGGACACAACACATGACAATTTTAAAAAAATATGGACATGGATACGGCAAAAAAATATATTTCTTATGCATTTTATATGCTCTATATATGAAAATAATATCCACAAAACCATAAAAAAAAATATAAAAGATTAATACTAATTCAACATGAAAGCACCATTCAATCTATAATTTAATCATCATTTAACTTAAAACATAATGAAAACAAGTTTATATTTTAAACTTGCAATGTACCTAACATGCATTTTAAGTGATGGATACGTTCTCTTATGTGTCTTGAGAGTGTCCATTGAAAAATAAACAAACAAAAATTTACGACACATCAATTGGCATGTCTGAGGAGTATGTTTGTCCGACATGAACACGACACCCTCTTAGAAGTGTCCATGCTTCCTAGGCTATCAAACTACTCAATGCAAATTTGCTGTTGGGTCCCTTCCTATGAGGCATTGGATCCCACCTCTTGTCTCAAGAGCTTATTTGATTACGTTGGTATTTGTTGATCAGATCTCAAAATGTCTGCACAGGGAATTGCATGGCAGTTTGACTACCATCTGAATTATGGTTGGTGGAAACTGGCGGCAGCATTGTTTGGCAATTCTTTTTAACTTAGAAGGAAGAATATGACAGGTGAATACTAAGAGAATTAGGAGAAAAAGGAAGAGCAGATATTCCAGAACATCCAGTGCATCATTTAGGAGCTCTGTTAAGGTTCTGCTCCTGCATTTTTCTGATCAGTTTGTGCTTTGTTCGCAGCTGTATTGTGCTGTCAGCTAATACTGGCACATTTGACCTTACTAGACTAGCTGTAGCTGTACTTGCTTTCTTTACTTTTGTTATTATTACTAAGAAAGCTTGACTGCTTTAATGAGCTTAGTAGCTAGCCTTCCTAGTCTGCTCTGCCTGAGTAGCTTGGTCTGCCTTACTTGATCTTGATTATTGTTCTTTGTTGGAACTTGGAATAGACATACAGATGTTTGCGACTTTGTCTCTTGTAATCCATTTGTAAACCCATTTGGTGATAGAGGTGGAATTGGATTTCAATCCGGTGGATGTTCTTCGAGTTTGAGGGAACCACGTAAAATCTCTCCCTTTTGATTTTGTTTTTTTCCTATTTGTGTTATATACACTAGAATTCCTTATTCCTAAGAATTGCAACTGTCAAACTCTTAACCCATCAACATAGGCTGTCAGAAATCGAAATATTCCAAGCAAGGGATGGTATAAAACAAGCATCTAGAAAAACTGAACAGTAAATGTGAAAAGCTAGCATCTGCAGCCACAAGGTTTACTAGTCACACATATACTCATAGACAAACCAATCTTTCATATACAGGAGTATGTGTTCTATGCCATAGTTATATTTAAAAAATAAAACCCAATATGTGTGCATACATGTACGTAGAAAGGGTATCTATTTGACAGTGATAACAGAATGGAGCCCTTGCACAAAAACTGGCTCTATTGAAGTAGACACAGCAAGCCACATTGTCCATTTACTTAAAGTCTAGTAATGTCCACTCTACTGACCTGTCGTTGATTTCAAGCCCTATGCAGAAAATGACAAGAGTTGAAACCTAATTTGTGGAGAAAAAATCTCACTTCAAACACAAACTTATGAACAAATGTCACAATAACAGAGAAACATGTTCTAACAGAGACAAGGAAAATAAATATTGAAGAAGATCTCTATGGAAAATTCAGATTTGATGAGAAAAATAGAGTGGGAAATGAGAAAATTACAAAGTCACAAACATCAATTCTTGTTTTACTTTCTTCCATTGATTTTACAATGACGTTACTGGATAAACCTAAAATCTAGACATATCACAATGATGGGTGCTGGCGTATATTTACCATATAGATAAGATAAAAGTTAAATGTTAAGGGGCATATAATCGTAGATCCAATGGAAAGGCAAGATCAAGCTCTTACTAGTGGCATTTTAGTCATACAAAACTTCTTGAGACAAAACAAGAGAAGGGGATAACAATGAGGCTAGTTTGATTAAACATATGATAGACGTTCACAGGTGCTGCCAAGTTTGCAATCACCCAAACACAAACCACCCCACATTGCATGTTTAAACTCACAGCATTGAGAGTGAAGCCAGGAATTTCTCATTAAATTGCATAGAAATAGACTAAACTGCTGGCATTGACTAAATTGCATAGAAATAGAAGGGGAAAAAGAAGAAAACCAAAAAAAATGGAATTTCTAATAAATTTCAGATTTAACTGCCTCTAAAAAATCATTATAAAATTGAAATTCATGATGATGTTTGACATATCTGGATGTCTCACAAAAAAATGGAGCTTCCTTTGTGAACTTCCACGGCATGTCATAGTAGCAGACAACACATACACAATTAACCAGTGTAAGAATCCTAATAATTTAATCAAGTTTGAAGTCCAAATGCAGTCCACAAATCCCCTGTAGATCACAGGCAATTTCGCTAAATTATCATGAACAACTCAATTGTGTAATGAAAATATATATACAGTTGTGTGTGTTTCTATATATATATATATATATCTATTCTAATATACTCTAATATATAAAGAGAGAACCCTAATTGGTGTCTTTGACGCTAGGCAATGCAGGTGACTTTTTTTGCTTTCTCAAATTTGTTCTATTAAATTTGTTTATTACTGTTTCAATTTGTTTGCTTCTCAATAACTGTAAAGGCAAATAAGTATTAAAAAAAAAAGTCATTCACGTAGTTATCCAGTTATTTACAAATTATGAATTCTGCATATCCTGATTCAAAAAAAAGATCTCCGACAATAATCAAATATTACACATGCATCGTGTGTGTCAATCTTCTAGTATATATAATTGCAGACATTGAACACCAAAATAGAACTGAGCAGCGACTACAACAAAATAGCCAAAATTTGCAACGACTGATGTCAAAATTGAAAACAATGAGCATCGAGTTAGGTTTTCTTACCTGAACACAGCGACAACCTACTAGAGTGAGAGACACGCTCACTGGATTGGGGGAGAAATAGCTTAGGGTTTTGAGGTCGATGCTGGCGATATAGTGCGAACGAAACCTGGGGATCTTTTTTTTTTTTTTTTTTTTGGAGTTAATTACAATAATACTTCCGAAGTATAATTTAATATTACTAAATTCTTTAAATTATGAATTTATATTAATTAACATATTTTATTAATAATTTATTAAAAAATAAATAAATAAAATTACAATATAACTTGAACATATTTATAAAAATATAATTTTATATACAAATTAAAGTTCTTTTATTATAATAATTATTTAATGACTGATATAATATTTAAAATGATATATGAATATAAGGTCAATTTAAAAGATATTTTACTTATTAGATAATTCTTATAAAAAGATAATATAAATTTAGGTATAAAATTATACTTCTGTGAATATTTGTAAGTCACATGATAATTTTTTATCTATTCTTTTAATAAATTGTTAATACATTGCTAATAAAAAATATTAATTGATGAAAATTAATAATTCAGAGAGTTAATGTGTTATGTTTCATAGTTTAAGGGATATTTCTGTAATTAGCTCAACTTTTTGTATGAAACGTCCATGCACGACGTCGTTGTAAGGCATATCAGCAAAATGCCTTGGTTTCTTTTTCTTGTTCCAATTAATTAAAAACATTTAAGAGTCTGATTGAAACTTGGAGAAGGAAAAAGAAATAAGAAGAAAATTATGAGGAAAGTGGTTTCTTTTATTTGTTTAATTTTGTAAAAAAAAGTTAAAGTAAAAACAAAATCAATTTCTCTTATTTGAAATTCAAAAGAAAGAGGAAAAAATAATAGGATAATAATTGAAAAAGAAAGAGAAAAGAAAAATAAAAATAAAAAGTCGAGAGAAAAATAACTTTCCTTGTATTTCTTCATTTTTTTCTCTTCCCCCCAAGCTAAAAGCCCAAGAGAGGGAGGAAGGAAGGAAAATTTCTTTACTCAAGTTCCAAACAAGCTTTAAAGATATGTGAAATATATGAAATTGTTATGTATACTTATGAAAAATAGATAGTTACATATCAATTGTAAATAATTGTTATCTTTCTCAATATAGTTATACTCTTCGCTTCCATCATTTGCATCTTTACAATTTCTTCTCAAACCATTCCTCTCTTTTCTTTAAATTTTGACTTGTGTATGAAGTGGAAAATTTCTAATATGCCCCAAATTATTTAAATATCTTCAACAGTCTCATACAAAAATTGTTAGCTTTTTTGGAAATTAAATTATTAACATGACTTTAAAATTAGATGAACTCCAAATTAGTGTTAATACCCTTATATACTAGTATAAATAACCATTTTATGAGGAACCAAATTCTAAGTGCTTAGAAGATTCTAAGTGTCATTTTAATACAAAATCTCAACACTGTGAATACAAATAATTCATCAAAAAAATATATTTGAATAAATTGTAGAAGGTTTTAAGAGAGAAAATTTTCTTTTACTTTTCTGAAAGTTCATGAAATATCTGAAAGTAAGAGTAGGTTGTGTTTTAAAGGAGGGTAGATAGCTCTTATAATTATAGGGTGGAAATACAAAGATAAACCCCTCCAACTAAGGCACAAGTTAATTAGTTTCAAAAGTTGGTAATTTATGAAAAATATTGATTACAACAGTTATACTTCGGTATTATGTTGATATGGTAGAAACTGTACAATGATTTTATTTTCCTCTTTTGCAGGTCTTATTGGCAAGTGGCTTTATTTGATTTAGCATAAGGTTTGTCAACTTAACAATTGCATCATTTTGATATATTGCAACATGAGATTCAATCTTTCATGCACTCTTGATTAAGGTCTAAATTTGTAGATATATTACCATGATTGAGACCTAAATTCGTAGCCATGAAGCTGTGATACAATAGTTTATTTTCTTTTTTTTACATATCCTGTTTGGTAAGTGACTTTATTCATTAGCACAAGGCTTATCGACTTAAAAACTGCATCATTTTGACATGTGACAACATTTGATTCGTGTTTTTCATGCAATATTGATCAAAACATATTGAACACATAGTAGTATTTAGTTGACATAATTTAGTTATGTCATATTTTTAGGCTTTTGTCATAGTGACATTTTGTAATTGGTTAATACTTGCATGTCTACATTGTTAAAACTTTGAGAGAGAGAGAGAATAAAATGAAAAATAATGCGTTAGTAAAAAAAATATTTGTACCACATCAATATGCTAATATGGTACAAATAAAATGAAAAATAATACTTTAGTAGAAGAAAATATTAATTACAACCATTATACCATATCATCATATTAATACGGTACTAGGAGTTTACTCCTTTAATACCTTTACTTATCTAAAAGGAGAGATGAAAAGAGTAAGTGCTTGGTGAATGGCACTTAAGAATTGAAATATTAAAAAGAAGAAGAAAAATAATAAAATGAAAGCTAGCCAAAGAAAATTGCTAAGTAAGAAAGAGGTAAAAAATTTTCCATTAAAAGTAAGCTTTTATATTTTGAGTCTCAACTCTCATAATCGCATTAGTTGGTTTTGGCCATCGGCGGCTGATAGAATTGCATCGCGACCCAAACCGCCTCACCATTGTTTGATAAAATTGAGGATGCTGCCTAAAACGTCCAAATTGCCTAATTCCATTTCTAAATTTATTTATTTTTATGTGAAATAGATATGAAAATAAGCTACTCGACACATTCGTCATTACTCCTCCATATTTCATAATTATCTAAAGGAAATCACACCGTATCTATGTTGGGACTGAAGCTTAGGTTCGACCGATTGTTATGAGCACTGAAGTGTAAGTTTATTTTTCTTGAACGCTATGGAGACTAGAACCTAAGTATTGAATAAGAAAATTAGAGTTCTTACCCATTAAACTAATAACTCGGTGGTGGCTCATCCCGTTTCAAGTGTATAAGTATATGCTTCTTCATGTTGCGGGCTACGACATAGTTTGTATCGCTTATTTAAGGTTTGTTGAAACTAAAATTTTTGTTCACTTTATCTTCTTTATTTTTACATTGCAAATTGAGTTTAATTCATTTTTTTTTTTGAAATTGTGCTCTCTCTCAAGTCCCAGTCAGCTACATTGGCTGAGAATTGCATTAAAAAAAAGAAAGAAAAAGGAACTAACTTATAAATAATAGTACATTGAATGTTCTTGCATTTCAAATGTCCAGCATGGAAGTTGTCGATTGATGGCTACCTATAGTTGTAAACAATTTCTTGTTTTCGAATTCAAATCTGCAACTGAATCTTTGCCCTTCTCCACTCTCTCCTCGTACATAAACTCCATTTTCACATTTTCGTCTTCTGCTATCAATTCAAAACCCAAATAAAAAGGACTATTAATGGTAAAATGATTATCTTTTCCAAGCTGTTATTTATGCTTTGTGGTGATTGTTTATAATTTTATGTTATCAAACAATAACTAATATATTACATGTTTTATCAGTTGATCAACTGGTGCGAATCTTTCAAATGATGCACACGCACACAAAATAGAAAATAAAAAAGTAAGTTCTATTTGAAAACAAAGGAAAAATCCATGGTAGACCATCTAAATTTAGAAAAGATTAACATTTATTTATCTAAAGTTGTATCATACAGATGTTATTGTTCACCTTTATAGAGAATAAGTTGTTATTGTTTTTATTAACAAAATTTGGCTTGCGGATGTTTTTTTTAGGGATTCATAGTTGTTATTATGTGTCACTATCCTTTTTTAATTGGGATATTCAACATAAAAGCACAAAATGAATATATCTTTTTTACATTTTTGAGAAAAAGTAGAAAGGACTATTAGTCTACATATTTTTTCTTTGTTAATTAATTTGATAGCTTCTTAATTTTATTCAACTACAAAACTAAACAACAAATAAATTATAACTTTCATGACTTAGTATTCTTATGTGAAAATCTAGGTTCTTATTTGGATTATAAGATAATGCAAGTTTACATAAAAATCATAGCAGATATGATTACAAGTTTAAACTTATTTTTATGTTGGTCTTTTGTTTAGATAAATTTTCTTTCGGTTATACTTAAAGGTGGATGGCAGGTGCCAAACCACTAGTTAGATTAAATTACATATAGTAGATATGCATTTGTTGTTTAATTTTATTTTTATCTTCCAACAATCTCTTTCTTTCATCCAAAAAAAAAATCTCTCTTTATATCTCTCTTGTTTTAAATAGAAAGTAAAAGTAATAAAATAAAAAAAATGACCTTTCTTTCAAAAAAGCTCAAGTAAACTCAAGTAAATCATCATGTAATTTAGTTGTTGTATTTGTTAATAATATATTTATCATAAAAGTTTAGGAACCCTACATACAAATTTGTGAGCATTTTTGAAAGAACTGAAGCAAATTCATTATTTTAATATTTTCATTATATTATGTAAAATAGTTAAAATGAATAAATTTTTATCATTTTAAAACTCTAGAATCTAATAGTTTTAGTTTACTAAAATATGGTTGAAAATGTTGTTAGCAAGGGACAGTTACTATGAAAAATTAAATAATTTAGTTGCCTCCTGTCTAAAGTCCTAGTCATTTGATCAAAGTCCACCAACCCCCGTACATAACAAGAAAATTTCGCTAATAGCATGAACAAATCCATAAATGAAAATATATACATACTTGCATAGATGTATTCAAATGTATGTGCACATTGAACACCAAAAATAGATCTGAGTAACGACTACAACAAAATAGTCAAAATTTGAAACAACCGATCACAAAATTGAATCAAAATTGAAAATGTTAGGGTATTTAATGTTGACATATTTTTTAGATAAAAGTACTTTGATTGTAATTAGGTTTTGAGTTGTGTTTGGGTCAAGTTTCAAGTTAATACTGTTAGAGTATAAATTATTGAAGCTGAAGTATAAATTCCTAAAGCACACAAAGTTGAAAGTTTGAAATATTATATCTCTAAAATCAGAGTACTATCGAGATCCATAATATATAAATTTTTTTTATAATTTTTTGAGATCTACACACTTGTCACGGCGGGCGTTCGAACGGAGTGCCAAGACATTTGAATGGTCAGGTGTTTGAACCCTTGAGTAGAGGGTTCGAACGGTGGCAGAGTTTTGGAACAAATTGAGTTTCTACTCTATATATGATTAGGAATCCTTGCCTACTTCAACATACACTTCGTACAACGCTTTGTAAACACTTTAAACTCTATATAAAGACTCTAAACCTTAAAAAAAAGATTACACACTTACATAAAATTGATCTAGTTATTTAGAGAGTTTTATTGTACCTCCTTGATTATTGGAGTGTTCTTCTGATCAATAAACAAACTTCACACATATCGTTTTTTATGGATTCCAAAAGTTTACATCAATAGCACGGGAGAATGGTAAATCGTGGGTGTCTAGCAATCAAATCTGAAACTTCTACTATAGTTGTAGATCAACAGGTGTAATTGTAAGTTTAGCATTGTAACTATTTAAAGTTATAATGCTGAGTGCGTTAATGACTGTGTGGCCTCGTGATTTTTTTTTTCTGATAGATAAGTTTCTATGCTAAAATTTTGTGCGTCTTATCTCTTTACTTTATTACTTTAGAATTACATATAAAATTAACGTACCTAAATAATTGACACATTCTTATATTTGAATCTTTTAAGTTAATTAATTACTATAAAAAAATTTACGTCCCAAAACGAAAACAATGAACATCGAGTAAGATTTTCTTACCCAAGCACAGAGAGCCTATGAGAGTGAGAGACACGGTCACTAAATTGGGCCCTCTGGAGATTGTGCTTAGGGTTTCAAGGCCGATGCGGAAGCAGAATTGCTCACCGATACCGGAGAAGCTATGATGCCGAGGTTGGAGATTTGTGATAATTACATTTTTCACCTGTAGTTTATATTAAATATTATTTTAGTCCTTATTTTTTAATTTTAACAGCCAACTCCTTATATTTACAGTCAAATTGCAAACTTAACCTTCAATTGGAAGCCATTTATGAATGGGACCCAAAATGCCAACAAATTCGGAGTGTTCAGGTTACTACCATTAAAATTTAAATATAAATTATGAGACTCCCTAAATATATGAAAAATAAAGATTATCACAAAAATAGTACCGACAAATTTTGAGTGTTCAGGTAATACCAAGTACTAACTACTACCATTAAGCATTAAATATTAAATTGTGAGACTCCCTAAATATATGAAAAATAGAGATTATCCTAAGATATAGGTACTCAATCTGTCACCCCCAACCTTTCCTATCGCCTTGCCACCACTCAACTGAACCCTATCCCTTTCGAGAACAACCATTTGACTTGAAAAATTCAAAACCCGTTCCACCTTGTTCTTTATAATGCATGTTTGGATATGAATAAATGAGTTAGGGGCAAGATAGAGAAAAAAATATATAACTCAAAGGGGTTTGGGGAGGGGTAGGGTTTAGGTCACCCACCCGAACCCACCCTATTTTATTGTGTAATATCATAAATATCATTACTATATTATAATAATACAAAATAGCTTTTGTTTATAAGTGTAAATAATAAAATTTTAATGTTATTGTTTGGATATAGCCTTTTCCTTAGCAATTTTATATTATGTTTATCTTTTTATAATTGATATTATTTTCATTTTTATGGAATAATTTTTATTTCAAGATTTTATGTCTATTTAACTTGAACTCGATTAGTTTAAATAGGACGAAGACGGGGTGGGGTAGGGTTTAGGTCACCTACCTAGAACCTGTCGTAATTTATTGTGAAATACTATAAATATTCTTACTATATGTTAATAATACAAGATGCCCTAATAAAATTTTAATGTTACTTTTTAATTTTTGGATTTAATTTTTTTGTCTCAATTTTATATTGTGTTTATACTTTTATAATTTGTATTACTTTTATTTCAAAGTTTTATGCTAGTTTAACCTTAACCTGGTTAGTTTTGAGATGAAAGATGCTGGGAAGGTTTAACTACTCACACGTGGGATGGGATATGAGGTAAGGTTTTTCCATTAGGGGTAGGATAAGTTTAGTCTAATCTATTGTAAACCCATTTCATTGGCATCCCTAGCTAGCTTAAGACAAGTTGAGACCTAAGACGACAATTTTAATGTGGTTATTTATTTTTTAATATCATTGTTATTTTTTATTTAAAATTATTTATTTTATAAATTGGTGTTTTTCCTTTTGAAGTCAACTATTGTGAGGAGTTTGGCTTTTTTTGTCTAACGGACATTTTTTTTCATATGGACTAAGGTCTCTTCTTTTAAAAGAAAACCTAGAAATTATGTAAGGCCTTAAAACTATATAAAGGTTTTAAAAAATTTGGGGCTTTAAAAAATTTTATTTGTACAATTTTTTATTAAAGTTCACTTAGGGTTGTTGATTTTAGGTCTTCTTTATCTAATAATTTTTTTTTTCACTTGAACTACGAAATTCTTTGGAACAAAAACATATGAAAACTACATAAAACGTTAACTATAACATTTAAGATTTACAAAATTTGAGGCCTTAAAAAAAATTGTTTGTACAATTTATTTTTTTATTATTAAATTAGTATTTTTTTTCCTTAAAATTTATTAGTGTAGTTGATTTTGAGTTTTCTTTTTTAACGGATAATTTTTTAATTTGAATTAGATTTTTTTAAAAAAGTAATAATATAAAAAATATATAAAATTTTACTTAATTTTTAAAAATTTTGGAGTAATAGGGATCGCTTAAGTGGCCTTAAAGCTGAGCCGGCCTGATCCCTAATCCCTCCCCTATATCCGGTAGCAACCCCTGGCCCTCCCTCACGCTAAACAGCCACCACTTAGCCCACTTCCACCCTTTCCTTGATCCCTCATTCCTCCCCCACATCAGGTTGCCACCCTCCAGCCATCCCTCATGCTAAACCGCCACAATCCTTCCCCGCCCCAACAAACAGCCGACATCAGGCTGCCACTGCTCAACCCTCCCTCACTCCAAACAGCCATCCTCCCCTTGAGCCCATACTTCTCTCTCTGGAACTCGCTCGCCAACCTCCCTTGCTAGCCCTCACCCATCACTGCCACCCGGTCCCCTCTCCCGCCACTGCCCAACCCAACCCAACCCAACCCAACCCTCGGGCACCCCTCCTCCAAACCAAACACCAATGTTTTTCTATACGAGAGAGAGAGAGAGAGAGGGGTATTGGATCTTACTTTGTTATGATCCCATACGCTCAAGTACATGGTAAATTACCTTTTGTCCTTAAAATGTTAAATTTTGATTGGGTAAAATGTCAATTACCTTCTTGCTATTAAAACAAACACGTGAGTGTCACATGGGAGTTCACCGTCAACCAGAGAAATGGCTCCCAAAGAAAGTCGAGACTGCAACTTAGCACCCGTTTAGTTTGCCTTTTTAGCTGTTTTTCTGATTTTATTTATTTGGCTTATAAGTAAAAGAAAATTAAATTTTTTTAATTTTTTTACTTAAGTTAAAATAAGTAAAAAAACAAAAAAAAAAGTAAAAAACTTTAAAATCTTCACTTTTTTGTTATAAGTAAAAAAAGTCAAGTTAAAAAAACTCAAAATAAGCCAAATTAAACGGACCTTTTAACTGAACGTAAAAAGAATTGACTTGTGAAAGGAAAATAAAAAAATGTAATTAAACATTTTTTTGTACGCCCAATTAATTAAAATAATTCAAGAGCTTGTTTGAAACTTGTGGAAGGAAAAAAATAAAAGAAGCAAGAAAAATGGTATGAAATGTGCTTTCTTTTCTTTGTTTTATTAAAACAGAAAAAGAAAGGTGGAAAAAATGTGTTTTTGCTAATTCCAATTTCAAAGAAAAGAGGAACAAAAATAGTGTGATAGCTATTGAAAAAGGAAGATTAGGGAAAATGAAATGAAAGTGTTTTTTCTTCATAATTTTTCTCTTCCCTCCCAATGTAGAAACTAAACAAAGGAAGGAACCAAAGAAAAATCTTTCTTTCCTCAAGTTGGCTGTAAAGATCTATAAACGTATTTATGAAATTTTCATATATTTTTGTGAAAAAAATCCCAAAATATAGACCACTTTGAAAAGTTAAAGTGGTTACATGACTTTCCAAATTGCGAGATGGCTCAATTGAGTGAGAATGCACTTATAAGTGGGAAGAAATTAGATGTAGTTCTGAACATATTTTTCGCGAACTCATTTGCAAAGGAAAGCATGTTTATGAAGGAGTAACGCACTTTTGGTAGTGGTATAAACTCATTTTCAAATTTTAAGAAAAGGTTCCAGAAACGCTTAGAAAATATTTTGACAAACTCTTGAAAAATTTACCGTATTTCTTGCTTTTCTTTATACTTTTACAACTATAGTTTTGAACACCTATGCCTATTCATTTGAACGTGTGCCTTGTTTGGTAACGATTTATGTTTTTGTTTGTGAAAATTTCAAAAATAGATAAAACAATGTGTGGTAATTGTTTTCAATTTTATTTTTCAAAATTTTTGGAAAACAAAAAAAACAAAAACTTGGAACAAATCTCAAAACACAAAACATGGGTTTTTTTTATGTTTGTTTTTTAAGTCTTCCTCCTCCTCCTCCCCACCATCCATTACCATGATCCACCACCACCATCATTGGTGGCGGCAGTCGGCCACCACCATCATCCACCTTCGGCCACTGCCACTTGCCACTATCGCCACCAATCGATATTAAATTAATATTTTTAGTGTAATAGTAATAAAAATTAAAAATAAATTTAGGGCTACCAAACATTTTTTTTTTTTTATACCAAAAACACAAACAAATAACAACAAAAACAGATAACAAAAAATAAAAAAACTAACAGCATTATCAAATGGTTTTTTGCTTTCTATTTTGGCAATTATGGTTTTGAAAACCTATACCTTTTCATTTGAATGTGAAAGCATTACTTGCTTGTTCCTTAAAAAAGATGGAATTCCTTAGAGGGAGAAATAAATTGGTATGGAAGGAATATTTTTGTTGCGGGTAAACAACCAATCTCTTCCTCAATTTTACTTCACATTCCAATATCATCCATTAAATTTTATTTCTTCTATTGAAACCCTCCAAATTCTAAAAAAAATAAAAGTCAATGTAGTCTAACCAATATCAATGATATTTTTGAAATTACACTTGTATTAACCAAAAACCAAAAAAGTAAACATAAATTTAAATTCTATTAATTACGAGTGAAAATGGAGTAAGTTTTAATTTAGCAGGTAAAATAAAATTGAATCATAGTTGAGGGGGTCAAATTATAATTAGCTATTAAATTTCGTAACTAATTTGAAATGTTAGATCACATTGACTTACTTTTAAAAGTTGGAGGATTTTGTACTAAAAAAAAAAAGAAGAAGTTAGAAGTCATAAATAGAATAAATAAAAATTTTGAGGATAACATTGGCATCTGAAGCAAAGTTTAAATGACAAAATGATTGTTTATTCTTTTTTTGCTAAACCTAGACACCTTTTTAACTTTGAAGAAAGATAAAAGTTCTTTGAACTCTTACAAACTAAGAAGCACGGACACAGACACAAGTGTCGGACACGCCGACACGACAATTTTCAAAAAATGCTGGACACAACACGGCAGAGACACGACAAAATATTATATTTTTATATTCCTTATATGTTATACATATAAATATTATATAAAAGAAGTAAAAAATATAGAAGATTACACGAATTAAAAAAAAAAAAAAAGAACACATTTCACTACTTAATCGGCAACAAATTCATAATTAATCAATTATATTCCATAAAAAAATATAAAGTAAACAAACACATTAACACACATTAACAACAAAAAAGTTGTTCTATCAATACACAATACTATAAAGTCATAAACTACAAAAAATATTAAAACGTCATTACATTTAATCAACTATCCATCATCATAGCATACTTGTTTTTCTTCTTCTTCTTGTTTGTTTTTCTTCTTCTTCGAATTAACAATTAATTTCAAAATTTATAGTTGAGGCTCCGCGTGTCCCTAAAGTATCCAAAACGAGACACACGTACCCAAGCTATATCCGTGGAGTGTCCAATGTAAAAATAAATAATAAATAATAGAACACGTAGAATGGACTGTCCGACACGTGTCCGACAAGTGTCCCACGCGTGTCGGTGTCCAACAAGTGTCAAACACGGATACGGCTCATCCAACAGAGTGTCCGTGCTTCCTAACTTGCAAATATATATATATATATATATTTGCAGATACTGTTTCCAGAGAAACCTACTACATTCTTAGAATTTAACAAAGTGGAAGAGAGATGATACCGCCTTCGAAAATTTAGTTCGATGATATGGAAGAGACATACTACCATCTTGGAGATTGAAATTAACAGCGATACTTATCTTTAAATTTTGTGAAAAAAAGAAGCACCATCTCTCTAAGATGCTTTTCAAAAGAATAGAATTTGAAAAGAATATTATCCCTTCAAAAATTAAATTTTGCACTTAGGGAAATATTTCTAATATTTTGTCTTAAAAAAATGTTATATATAATCATATTTCTCGATTTCATTTATTATTTTTAAACACAAGTGAACAAGTCACACATAAATTAAACTAACGTGGGTTCTTCAACATTATATCTAAGAGTAAGGAAAATGATTAAAAAGTTTGATTGTATATAAGCTATAACATTGCTCTTTTCCCTATGGATACGTGGAGTATCAAGCTTGAAAGGAGAAACTTTTCCACTTGAATTCTTCAGAGGAGTTCTACACTTGAGCATGTTTGTTTCATTGGATACGACTGGAAGATTAGATTATTAGTCTCGCTGTCAATCTTATCTTGTGTTTGTTCTCATATGATAATATATAACTTTATGATAGGCTTGGGTAACTTAATCCAGGAATATTGGTTTGAAGAATAAATGATCCCTCCGAAGGTTACTTATCTCGGGATTAAATTTCATAAGATTAATTATCCCCTTTATCTCATCCTACAAAATGAACATGGCCTTACAATCTTTTTTTTTATTTATTTAGAGAAATGCTTTTCTGTTTTTATGGTTATTGCTCTTTTATGAAAATTCTTGGTTTTATTTCCCAAAGAAAAATATTATTCTCTAAGGGAATTATTTTTATGCTGTTAATTTTTCCTTTTTTATTATTTATATTGAAACTTTTAATCTTATGTCCCGTATTTGGATTTGGGAGTGATATGCTTATCACTCTTTGTGCATTTTAGTTTTGTACGAAACAATTTTGACAATAGCCTCGAGACCCGGCTATGCTAGCTTTTTTGAGTTTTGCAAGATGAAATATCATTAATTATCTTTCAAACTTCTTGTGGAAAAGTGAAATAAAATTTATTTTCAATTTGATATCAATTCTTTTGTAAACTTCAGTTTTTAAAAGATGTCAAAACATTATCTAAGATTCGGATTTCATATGTTCTTTAGAGAAAAGTAGCATTCTTTGTTATAGTAAGAGAAAATTATTCTTTTGGCACTTTGAATTAGCAAGTTTCATTTTATTGAAACTTTTGAAAATGAAATACTATCTGTCATTCTGCTAGAAACTTTCGGAAAAGAAATACTATCTGTTCAAATACCACGAGCCCATGACTTTATGATGGAAAAATATTATTCCTCCTTTCTTGTGACATCTCCATGTTTTTTTTGAGATATCATTTTCTTGGGGCTTTTGGGGATTCAAAATAGAAAGTTGTCTTGAAGCTTTGAGAACCATTAAAAATAAGAATATGCTTCTGGTGAAATATTCATACTATTCTATTTTTGGTAATTTAGACACTATTATTAAGAAACCCACTTGGGTAAAAAGATGAAATTTTGAAAAGATTAGGGGACTCTATCATGATCTGGGTAGAGCAATGGGCCTAAACAGATCGAATTAGAATTCTAAGATTACTTGTCAAGGTTGTGGGTTGAAAAAGAAATTTCTATTTTAATTTTCATTGGTTTGCGTTTCACTCCTTTATATTGTCACAATTCTGAGCCTTAGCTTTAGGCATAGTCACTAGAGAACCCCCACTGCGGATAGCAGCGAATTAGATATGGGATGACTCACTTTTATCCCAAATCTATTCCAAACAAAAAATATTTTTTGAACTTGTCCGACACATTTACTCTTTCCCTTCTCTTTCCTTCTCCAAGTTTCAAACAGGCTCTACATTAATGGACTACAAATGTAATTCACAATTTTTCTTTTGTTTGTTATTTTTATTTTTTATTTGACAATTAAAAGATAAAATCTATTGACTTCGAACCTTTTTAAATTTATGGTCAACAGGAAATTATGTTTTTTTTTTATTGTAACTTGATTACCTAAAATGTTTTGGAAATTTCTAAAAGCCCCTTCTTGTTTTTTTGCATTCTATATAAGAGTGGCCAAGAGGCCAATGGCTTGCTTGGCCCGTGAATCAGTCCCAATGATGATATAAAGTTGAGCTTCCCCGCAAGAGAATAAGAGTCGCAATTGAAATATAATTTCAAGAGTACCAAAGTCGATTTCCTTGATGACAAAGCCAAATATAGGCTACCAATACTAAGAGAACACTAAACTAGCTTGAATTAAATATTAACTAAATAAATTGAATCTAGGTAAAAGAAAACCAAAAACCTTTGTTGTTGGGAGAGATTGAGTTAGCTAAACTAATGTAAGGTAATTAACAATTAATAAAGGCAATTAAAGCTACATTTAAATGCAATTAAAAAGGCTTGGATATAATTGATTCAATCTACCAATTACTATAAGAAATCTAATAGAGAATTGTATAACTCAAATTAAAGATCAATCCATGAATCCTTGATTCGGAAGATTTTGACCATAGAATCTTCGATTCATGCTTAATTGAGTATAGATTTGTATTTAATTCAAAGAATCATACAAGCATACCGTCAATTATGCAATCCCTATACCAATTTGAGAATTGTGCATAGAAATTACTAATAGTGATTATGAATCTAACTTTTTTTTATAGATCTACAATCCAATTAAGATGAATTTAGAGAACTCAAAAGATGAATCAATGTAATTCATATATCTCTATTGAAACTCTGGAATTCCTTCGTAGATTTTCATAATTGCATCCAAGTAGAAGATTAGCTACTTGATTCCATGATAATATACTTGAAGAAATGTAAATCTAACATTGATTGAAGGAAATTGAAGTGTTTGGTTACATGAAAAATGAGAAAAGTTAAGGAAAATGCAAGAAAATAAATCTCTCTCTCTCTCTCTCTCTCTCTCTAAAAGTACTCTTACAAAACTATATCTAAGCTAAAAACTAAGAAAAATGTGAGAACCCCCTATTTTCGGCCAAAAACGACCTTAAATAATAACAAAGCATCGTGAAGCATCTAAAGGGGTCCAAATTGCTATTTTTACATCTGAAGGGCATCTAAAGACTGTTTAAACAGAGCTTCGGTAGGAAAAAATGCAATCTACGTGGCTTCGGATGCAAAATTTGCAATCTGGAAGTCACAGGTACTATCCACCGTTCAAACGGGTACTGTTCATGATTCGAATGGGTACTGTTCACTATTCGAATGACTAGCAACTTTGAAACTTGATTTTGATCACTTTAAAGGTCAATTCAGCTGATGTACATTAAATGTAAAGTTGTATATAATCAAATATATATTTAAATAAAATAAGGCAATTAACACTAATCTAAGTCTAACAAAGTGTGAATTAAAGGCCTATAATTACACTTTTATATTGTAATCAGCCCGCCCATTGTTTATAGGACTCGAGAATTTTTTTTAGGCTTGATTAGTTTAATGGGCGAGTTTGTTAAATGTCTTTAAAGCCTGGCCCAAAATCTATAAAATAATATATTTTTATATTTAATTTTATTTAACATTATTTTTGGATAAAAAATATTTATTAAAAATATCTTTAGATTAAATAGGCGGCTTGGGTGGGCTTAAGATTTGGTTTTAAGCCCGATGAAAAAAAATTTGGTGTAGGCCCGACCCAACCAATGCCTACCACTAACCCTGTGCAAAGGAAAAGAAAAGTTCTAGCATATTTTTTGTTTCCTTATCATCTCTCTCTTCCTCTCGTACCTAATATAACTGTAGCCTTTTCTTGGAAGTTCAATGTATGGTTTTGACTGTTAAACTTTATGTGCAAAACAAACGGCTTTAAAGGGAAGAGGGGATGTTTGGTTAAGAATGTTTTCTCTTAGCAAATTTTTTTTTTGTTCCATTGAAAAGAAAATACAAGCATAAACTACACTACACTAGATCTAATTCCCAGCATGTCTTGCACCACCAGGGTCCCCACACCATTAGGTGAGTCTTCAAGGATAACTAGTCTCTCCAATTGATCATTCCCTATATTTACAAGCTTGTCAGTGCATTGATTCCCTTACCTTTTAGTGTGTTCAATAGCGCTCCTATAGCTTCTCAAAATGAATATAGAGTCTTCAATGAGAGCTCTTATGGAAATTTTTTTGAGTAGATTCCTCTTGGATGAGTTTAATAGCCTCCTCAAAATTTGTTTCTATCGTCATCTTTGTCATTTATTTTTCTAACATTATACTTAGCCCTCTGTATATGCCCCAAATCTCAGCTTCTAAGTAGGTGCAGTCTTTGAGCTTCCCCATGTAGCTAAGGATCCACCTTCCTCCTTCATCTTTGAATAGTCCTCCAAAGCTTGTTGGTCCTAGATTGCCTCTAGAGCTTCCATCAGTGTTCAAATTGTTCTTCCTGCAAAAAGGGGAGACTAATTAGAAACATTGTTAACTGGGTTGCCATTATCTGCTGTACATAGAAAGGCTTCATCAATTTCCTTAGCATACATATGGATTTGAGATAAGCTCTTTTATGTTTCAACTGTAATATCGTCAAAGATAATTTTATTTCTATCCTTCTATATTTGCCATAAAGAAGAAATAAACATAGTATTCCAATGCCAATCAGCATGCTTTTTATTCTTGTCCTTCCGGTTTTTTGTAACCCACTCCAAAATAGACTTGTTTAAGTACTTTTGATACTAGTGGCTTGACTAAAGATAAGTCCATATACCTTTGGCTTTCTCATAGCCTTTAAGCAAATGGTTTAAGTTCTCAATATACCTATTACACCTAGGAAAAGTGTCATTCCAATCCATACCCCTTATAACTTTCACTTGGTTTGTTAGGATTTTGTCATGCATAACCAACCAAATGAAAGTTTTCAACTTCTGGGAAACCTTAAGTTCCTACAGCCACAACCAGTTATATTGAGTATGAGAGTTAACAAAATGATCTTGAGTAGTATTAGTAATCAAATCATAAGCTGCAGATATAGTGAACTTACCAGTGGGAGCTCTAACTCATTAAGGAGAGTCAGGATAAGAGACAAACTTGGACATTTGTACTTTGAGGATTTTTTCCATATCAGAAGGGCTGAAATGCTTTTGATGATCCTTGTGTCCCACTCACCATCTTCGTTGATTAAACTGCTCACTTTGGCAGTGTCATTAACATTGTTCCCATAAAAAGATAGATCAAATTCTTTATCACCACACCACCAGTCTGTCCAAATGGACACAGTACTGCCATTTAATGCCTTTTTTCAAGTAGTCTCTACTTTTAACTCTACTTCTCCAAGTATGAGAAGTTTTCCGTTTAATTGGCCATTCAAATAAGGTTTGTGTACCTAAGTACTTTTACCTTAGGACTTTGATCCACAGGTTTCCCCCCCCCCACCCCCCCCCCCCCCCCCCCCCCCCCCCCCCCCCCCCCCCCCCCCCCCCCCCAAGGAGTTTCCATCCTAGTTTCATAATCAATGCCAGATTGTGATAATTGGCTTTTTTAATACCCAAGCCTCCTCTTTCCTCTTTCTTACAGACAGTATCCTAATTAACAAGGTGAACCTTTTTTCCTATGTTCATTATCCCCCCACAAAAAATTCCTATTCAATTTATCAATGTCTTTATGGATACTTCTAGGTAGGAGAGAGTTTGCATGGAACAATTAGGTATAGTAAAGGTGATAGCCTGCACAAGGATAGTCCTCCCAGCCAAGAATAAAGTGCTAATTTTCCAACCAATGAGTCTTTCTTGAATTTCTCAAGAATGTAGTGATAATGTCTCTTGTTAACTCTACTATGGAGGATAGGGACCTCAAGATATTTCCCTAAGTTTTGAGTCAAAGGTATACCACTTTGAAAGCTAATAGTCAAAGCTTGTCTCCTAAGCAAGTTGGGGGATATGAAAATCTTGGATTTTTTAAGGTTAATCTTTTGACCAGACATGTCACAAAATTCACTGAGGACCTCTTTAATGGAGGTGTAGTTACTAGAATCAGCTTTAGCAAAGAGCAAGAGCTCATTAGCAAAAACAAGTGAGATTTAGGACCATTCCTAGAAGCTTCAAGACCTTTCCATTTTTCAGAGTGAACATTTTGGTTTATCATCCATCATAGAAAGCCTCTCCATATATAGCACAAGTAAATAAGGGAGAGGGGTTCACCTTGTCTAAGACCTCTACCAGGAGAGAATTCAAGTAACCATTCTCCATTCCAGACAATGGAAATGCTCATTGAAGTAACACAATGCATTATGAGGTCAATCGAAAGTTGGTTCAAGTTAAATATTTCAAGGGTATTTCTTAGGGAATCCCAGGAGACTCCATCAAAGCTTTCCCCAAGTCAATTTTAAGAACCATACCACAAGCCTTAACTTTCTTATTTACAAGAGTATGAATAATCTTCTGAACTATGATAATATTGTCATTGGTACTTCTACCAAGAATAAAACTACTCTAAGTAGGATCTATAATCTTATCTACGAGGGGTTTGAGTCTACTGACAAGAATTTTTGTCAAAATCTTATAAGTAACATTGCACAGATTTATGAGCCTGGAATGCTTTATATTTTTAAAGTTTTCAATTTTGAGAATCAAGGTTATAAGAGTCCTGTTGATTTCACTGGGAAACTTTCTATCTTGGAAACATTTTTTTAATGAAAAGGCAAACAGAGTTCCCAATGACATCCCAATACTTATGGAATAAAATGGCTTGGAAACTATCTTTGCCAGGGGCTTTAAAAGCTTTAATGCTTTTCACAGCTTCCTATGTTTCCTTATTAGAAATTTGTTTGTTTAGGTCCATGTTATCAGATTCACTAAACTGGGGGCTAGGGACACAAGAAAGGTCATAACAGTTCAAAGGATTTTCTCTTTTAAAAAGATCTTGAAAATAATTCTAAATGATATCTTTTAACTCTTCAGGGTTGGTAGTCCAGTTTCTAGTATCATTCTCAAGGCTTTTAATTTTATTCCTTTTCCTCTTTATTAGAATTGTAAGATGAAAATTTTATTCCTATCACCATGAGTAATCCATCTAGATCTAGATTTTTGAAACTACTGCAATTCTTCTTGGTGAAGAGTATTATTATACTGTTTAATAAAATCCTTTTCAAGAATTGTAAGTTATGATGAAATTTACTAGTTTGGAGCTTGGGCTCTCTGGATGCCTTTAATGCATCCTAAGAGCCACCTTTTGCGTCTAAAAATATTTCCAAAAACATCCTTAGTTCAATTGGAAATATTGGAGAAAGTCTATCAAGTTTTAAAATATAATCATTATTGGTATTGTCCCAAGAATGTTGGACGATATTCTTGAAGTCAGGGTGTGACATCCAAGCAACCTTAAAGCGAAATTGTTTAGTCCTAAAAGTTTGCTGGGGCATACTTTTAGTGTAAACAACCATAAAGGAGTGATTATAATAGGTGCGTGGGAGAATTTTGACCGTGCATTCTGGAAATAGAAATCTCTATTCTGGGTTGCACAGCCCTCTATCTAAATGCTACATCGTGTTTGACATTCCTTGCCTGTTGTTTGTCCATGTTAGTCTCGATCTGACGCACCCCATATCCATAAGATTACAGTTGTTCACTCTTTCCATGAATTTCCTATTTCTTCCTTGATTATTTTGTTGGTTGAAACTTCTTCGTTCCTCCTGTAGAGCAAAATCATCAAAGTCTCCCACTACTAGCCCTAGCTCTTGATTATTTTTGCTGCCTTCTCTAAGTTTTCCCATAAAATGTCTCTATTCCTTGGGTTTAGGCTCGTGTAGACTACTAAGAGAATCCATTCTGAGTAGTCCTCTCTATGGATAGTTGCATGGATAACTTGGGGAGTAGCTTCAGGCACACTAACAGTGACATGGCTATGATCCCATAATAGCCATATGCTGACTGTTCTCCCTACCAGATTAGCAAAGGACCTACAATTGAATCCCATTGGAGTAAAGAACAATCCCATAGAACTGATAGGGACTTTAGCCTCCATGAGAACGAAGATGTCAGGTCTATGCGTACCAATAAGTTCCTTCAAATTTCGTCTGAAAATGATGTTGCCAACTCCTTGGAAATTCTAGATTAGAATCTTTATGGATAATATTTTGATGAAGAAAGGGATGGGTTCAATACTTGGCTTACCCAAGATGCTGTTGACTCTCCTATAATCATCCAGATCTGCCCTCATTGAGTCTATCTGAATTGAGTCAAGTTATGTTCCTGTTGGACCCATCCACCATGGTTTGATCACCATTCTTACTTGCTTCCTTCACCAATTGACGTTTACTAAGTGAGTTGCTTCGTTCTCTAGTTCTAACAACATCCCCAGAAAGTTGAACCTGTTCTTGTACATTTTTGGTATTTGAGTTTTGTAAGCACCCCATTTTTGCCCGCTCAGCAATCTCCGGCCCGACCGGGTTCGGTTTCCAACATCACAATACATGCAGGTTCAAAATGAGCCTTACAATCTCCAATCCAACCAACTGGTCACTTCTCGGGCCCACAAGGACCCGCTGGAGCCATAAGCACCATTATTCCAGGCAGTTTTTCGGACCAAGGGGTCCCGGAAACCAACGCTATCCAGGTAGCTTCCCGAGATCAGGCGATATCGGGGACCAACACCTCATCAAATTTCAAACGGTTCACTTCTGGCGCCTGCTAGCCCGCCAACGTAGAATGTCCGTCATTTTGTAGTTCTTCGAGATCGGGCGTTCTTAGAGACCAACACCATCCTTCCAGGTAACTTTCTGGGACTAGGCATTCTCAAGAACCAACACCACCCTTACAGGTAGTTCTCTAAAACCGGGCATTCTTAGAGACCAACACCGCACCGGTAGTTTTTCGAGACCTAGCGGTCTCGAGAACCAACACCTAGGTCAACACCGGCGCCTGCTAGCCCGATTCGGTGAAAAATGACCAAACCTGCCCCTTGAACCTCCAGGCACCTTTTGGGAAAGTTTAAAATCCCTTAAAATAATAAGTCCATCCTACCAAAATGTTGTTAAACCATTAGGCATCCCCCGCATGCCATTTGGTCCGAATCCGGTCCTATTTTGGCCCACTCCAATCAAAATGACCATTTTGCCTCTGAACACCTTAACGCTACGCAAACCCCGTCGAACGGTTAAAGACTCTCCCAAAACCATCCCTGAACAACCCTACACACTTAACACAACAAACCAAACCGTTCCTGACCATTTCTAGCCAATCCTAGTCAAAATGACCGTTTTGCCCCTAGAAGCCCAAATATGCCCCGACACAGCACCGGCCTTAGGATTTCGAGCAAAGGGTCTCACCATACACCCTTGTTTAACTTGAGGAGGACTCTGCGACACTAAACTCACACGACTCGATAAAAGTTCCTTGCAGCGTCTTGCAGACGCTCCGTCTAAATTGTCTTTTCTCCTGGTTCCCCGGTTAAAACGCCCAGTCAACTGACTTGAGAAATGCATAAATCAGGAAATTCTCGAAAACTTGTTCATAGATCTTTCCATCGATACGGCTTGATTGGATAGATCGCTTCCCGAAGCCCTTCATCGTATGGCCCAAACATGGCAACTTTCGACAACTCCTGAAGCGTTTCGCAAACGCTCTGCCAAGGTTGACTTTTTCTCCGATTCCCTAATCAAAACGCACTGTCGAATTATTTGAGAAATGCGTAAATCTGGGAATTCTCGAAAGTATTTCTAGAATACTTTCTATCGGTACGGTCCGATCGAAAAGATTGCTTCTCGAAGGCCTCGATCACACGAAACGAAAATAGCCACTTTCAAACACTCCCAAAGCATATCACAGACGCTCTACAAAAGTGATCTTTTTGGCACAATTCCCAAGACAATATCACTAGCCTCCAAACATAATTCAAACTTCCTGAAAACATGAAAGTTCACCAGAAGCCCTGGGAGAACATCCCTAGTGTGATCGATTCCCTCGAAACCTTTCCGATTAACTCAATTATCAAGGCAAAGTTTGGACGAACCTTCCCGGTGATGGAGCGTATGCTACATGTGCTCAAATTTTGATCAGATCGACCAACTTTCGATCAACAGTCGAGATTTATCCAATACATGGGGTGCCACGTGTCATTCTAGCAATGGAACAGTACCTTCGCATGTCCTACATGCGCACGGCCAAATTTTGGCCAAGCGTATGTAGTACATACGCTAGGCCTATTCAAGAATCTCTATAAATACCATACCACTCTTTGCATATTCCAACTCCAATTTCTGATGCAAAGCCCTGCTAAAGTCACTCTAGAACTGTGAATCTCTATACACACTTTATCCCTCCAACACTTAGCTTAGGTTCCATCATCCCCAAGCCTATATATTTCATATATAAAACCTTATACACCATTAAACACTCCCTACCAGCCCTCTAAGCCTTCTTGAAGTCATTCAAGCTCCAATCAAAGTATCCCTTGAAGACTACAAGTGTATTGATGGAAAAAGGTGGTATCCCTTTTACATTTGTATCTTCCCCCACTCTTCTCTTCTCCCTCCTAGCCTACTTAGACTATTCTCTATTTTAACCTCCATCTACAACCCCCCATTCTTGCATGCTTGAGCCAAGAGGGCTCTTAGATCATGCCTAGAGAAAAGCAAGTGAGAGCCACCGTGTAGGGGGACCTCTCACTAGCCTACTTTAAGATGGTTTGGCCTAAGAGCCCCTTGTTTATGTGGTGTAGCCTAAAAGCCTTGTATGTAATCATGACCCCTTGCATATCACTATTTTGATCATGTTTTGCATGCTTGGCTTCATTTTTTGCTTATTGTCATGCTCTACAATGCTTACATTGCTCTTATTTTCATGCCATCTCCAAGCTCTATATTTCTTTCAAAAATTGTTTCAAGAGTTGGCCCTTTGAAGTGTAGGATGGGATTTTAAAAATTATACCTTAGAAGACCTCCTACTAATCCCCTAACTCTCATTTTGGTGTCATGACATTTTAATTTGCATAAGGGTTCCTTTCTAATTCTGTAATTTTTAAGATTTTCATTCTTTTAAGTGTAGTGGTTGGAATGGCCCCATGGAACCCTCCCTTGAGTGGTGTCTCTTTTGTTTGGCCATATGAACCATCTCTTGATGGAATGGTTCCCTTGAAAAATAGTTTTCAACACCCTTCTCCAAAGATGATCTTAAAAAATGCATTCTCTCCATCTTGACATTAAAAATGGTGCCTTAAAAAGTTATCATCACCATGTTGATTTGTGGACCCTTTACACTCTTGTCAAGATTATGGTTATAATGGCCATGAGGAAACCTTCCTTGGAATGGTTTCCAAACACCAACCATACAAACCATACCTTTAGCTAGAGTCAAAATTTTCATGGAAATGATCTTCAAAAAGATTGCCAACCAAAGTCCATTGCATATTATGTTTTGTTTTTCAAAACTCTTTCCAAGAATGCATCAAAACAACTTTCAAAACTATTCTCCAATCTAACCCTAGGTTAACTTGACCCTAATTGACTAAACCTAGGTTAACTTGACCCTAGTTGCCCAACCCTAGGTTAGTTTGCCCCTAGTTGCTAACCCTAGGTTAACTTGACCTTAGTTGCCCAACCTTAGGTTAACTTGACCTTAGTTCACCCACCTTAGGTTAACCTAACCCTAAGTCATCCTAACCTTAGGTTAACCCTACCCTAGTTACTTAACCTTAGGTCACCTTAACCCTAGGTTAACCCAACCTTGATTAGTTAACCATAGGTCATCTTAACCCTAGGTTAACCTAACCCAAGTTAGTTAACCATAGGTAATTTTAACCCTAGGTCAACCTAACCCAAGTTAGTTGACCTTAGGTTATCCCTAACCCTAGGCCAACCCTACCTAGGTTAGTATACTTCAAGGTTCTAACTCTTAAACCCTTTTCTAAATGATCATTCAATTTTAAACTATTCTCATAACCTATTTTTCCAAAACCTCCAACTCTCTTGATTTCAAAAAACCAACTCCATAAACTCCTCAAATGTTCTTACATTCCATCTTTAAGGCATTTCCAAAAAAAAAAAAAAAAATATTTTCAAAATGTCACAAACCTAAGGTGTCCCTAGCCCTCTCATGGTTAAGGATTCCAAAAAAAAGTGATATATCAAGAATAACCTCCAAGGTTGTCCATATTAGGATTCCAAACTCTTAACTATTTTCAAAGACCATTGTCAAAAACTAATTCATCAATATGTTCCAATGTTTTCAAAACAAGATTTCAAAAACACTCTCAAACTCTCTTGAGTTACTCCAAAGCACTTACCAAAACTCTCTTAAGTCGATCCAAAACATTTTCAAAACACTCCACCATCCACTTTCAAGTCTAAACTTCCAAAACCACAAAGTGTTTTCAACTTCCAAAGACCTCAAAGTGTCTTCAAACTTTCCAAAGGCCCTAATGCGCTTATCTTCCATCGGACTCTAGCCCGAACTACGAATAACCTGATTCTCACCAAATGAGATACGTAGGCAACCTAAAATGGTGCGGTCATAACTTTTATTCCAACTCCAATCCATTTTTCAAAAATTCTAATTAATTCAAAGTTTCTATTCCAAACTCTTTCAAAACCCTTATTATTTTCAAACTTCTTCCAAAAACTTGCATCACGCATCATCTATCTGAAAAGTGATGACTAAATCTCGTTTTCAAAATTTTAAAGTCGATATTAAGTGGACAATGGTAACCGATTATTCTAGTGAGTGAACAAAGGGTTATTAGACATGTAGGTATCGAAAGGGCAGGGTAGGGTGATGATCTTAGGATATCTTCCCTACACGTAACCAACCCCCGAACCCTAGATTTCTGTTTTCAAATGACCAAAATGGAGTTATTTTCTAAAAGGCCTTAAATCTTTCCAAAGGTTGCCAAACAACCTATTTCCTTAAAAACCCTCTCTTGAGGGAGTTTTCAAAACCCTTTTCTAAAAAAAAAAAAAACACCTAAGTTTAATCTTCGGATTAACAATTAGTTTCAGGTGTCCTAACTCACCTTAATCAAGTTAGGTGGCGACTCCTATTTTCTTGAAAAACCCTTAGTCAAACCAATTTTCAAACCTAGTCGCACTTGTCATTTTAAGAGGACGAGTTCTAGTGACAGAGTTCCGTGCTTTAGGGTCTCCGAGCCGAAAAGACCTTAGACACCCAAAAACCGGGGTGCGACAAGTTTCTATTCTTGTCTTTGATTCCTGCGTTTGACATGTTGCCTTGCTTTTTTGCTTTTTGGTGTTGGATGTGCGGAGGTTTCTTTGTATTTGGTAGACAAGGAATTACAGAGGGGCTTGGGTTTACCAATGCGGTTTTTGAGCTTAGGTTATTGTTATGGGTTGAAGATAGTATGAAGGCTTGGTTGATGGTGCTTTGACTGGTAGGTGGGGCTTGACTGGTGGGTGGTGGGTTTTGATAGCTTGTTGTAAGGGTTGGATTTGGCGTAATCATTTCGCTGACAAATCTATCTACTGCAGTAGCATCCTCAAAGATTGTCTTTACTGAATCTATTGGATCACCATTCATTTGTCCTCTCATTCCTTTGGTCGACACCCTGATTGCACTAGATCTAACTTATTCCTTGCCTTGTCTCTTAGTTTGGTTCTGGTGACCAAATTGGCTTTTATCTTTTTAGGTGGGCTTCTATGTTTGTCAGTGTGTCACATTTTTCTTATTTGTTTGGTTTGTTTCCATTATGAGCTAACATGTATTATCCTCATGGCTTTCATTTAGGGGATTGAACCTGTTCGTTTGGGCTTTGGCTTGACCACTCGTTGTGGGCCTCCGTTAGATCAATGGCCTTCTTCCTTCTTCGTCACCTTCATCTAGAGTCTAAACCCTAGTTCATCCCTACTAGCCGTTGCTCCAATGGTCATTGAGGTACGACCACATCCTTCCTGGTTATCGTTGGTTTCTGTCGACTGGCCACCGAGTTCCGCCATCGGAGGGGCATAATTTTTCTTAAATTGGCAATATTCTTTCTTATGATCCACCCTCCTGTATTCAAAACAAAATTGATGGATAGACTCATACTCTATTGAGTATTTCTTCTATCTTACAGTAAAATAGGGCATTAATGGCTTGTTGAGATTGACTTTTATGCAAACTTTTTCATATTTCCCTCATATTGTAGTTGTTGTGTTGAGATCCACCTTCAGGGGTTTTCCAATCAATTTACCTATGGCAAACAGAACTTTCTTTTAATAATATTCCACAGGAAATTCAGGGAATCTAACCCACACTGTTGTGTTGTTTCCTTTGCCTTTGACGGTTTGAAGTTTGGCTCCCATTTGCAAACGGTTAGGTAATGGTCCATGATAACCCATTGTCCTCCCATATAAACTCTGTGGCAGTCCTCCGACAATTGAAATTTGAAGAGGTAGAAGTTATACCCTAGGTCCATAGCATTAAAATCCCGTTGGAGTCCACATATGTTTTTAACTCTGGTGCATATGGTTTTGTAGCCAATTGATTTCCCAAGAGTCTCAGTATAAGACATTCCTTTTATGGTCTTCTGATCAAATTGAGCAACTTAGTTGGAAGATGAAGTTTGGGTATTGTAAGCACCTCATTTTCGCCCGTTCGACAATCTCCGATCCGACCGGGTTTAGTTTTCAAACACCACGCCACGTGCAAGCCCAAGACGGGTCTTTCAAACTCTAATCCAGTCAATGGGTCACTTTTTGGGCCCACAAGGGCCCATTGAAGCCATAAGCACCATCATTCTAGGCAGCTTTCTAGATTGGGCAGTCTCGGAAACCAACACCATCCTGGTAGCTTCCTGAGATCGGGCGATCTCGGGGACCAACACCTTATCAAATTCCAGATGGTTCACTTCTGGCACCTACTAGCCTACCAATGTAGAATGTCCGTCATTTGGTAGTTCTCCGAGATCGAGCGTTCTCGGAGACCAACACCACCCTCACAGGTAACTTTTTTGGACCAGGCGTTCTTAGGAACCAACACCACCCTACAGGTAGGTCTCCAAGACTAGGCATTCTTATGGACCAACACAGCATAGGTAGTTTTTTGAGACCGGGCAGTCTCGAGAACCAACACATAGGTCAACACCAGCGCTTGCTAGCCCGACTCGGTAAAAAATGACCGAACTTGCCACTTAGGCCTCCAGGCACATTTTGGGAAAGTTTAAAATCTCTTAAAACGATAAGTTCGCCCTTCCAAAATGTTACTAAACTATTAGGTGTACTCCACACACTATCCGGTCTAATTCTGGTCCCATTCCGACCAACTCCGGTCAAAATAACCGTTCTGCCTCCGAACACCCCAGCACTGCACAAACCTTACTGAACGGTAAAAAAAATCTCCTAAAAACATCCCTGAACAACCCGGCACGCTTAACATGACATCCCGATCCATCTCTGACCATTTTTAGCCAAAACTAACCAAAATAACCATTTTGCCCCTGGCAACACAAACGTGTCCCAAAACAACACCAGTCCTAGGTTACTAAACATCGGGCCATGCCATGCGCCTTTGTTTAACCTAAGGAAGACCTCACGATGCTAAACACCCATAACTCAATAAAAGTTCTTTAGAATATCTCAAAAGAACTTATTCAAATATTGTACTTATGATTGTAGGATGGTCTAAAAGTAAGTTTGCTTAGTGTTGGGATTCCAAAACTAGAGTTGGCAGAAGGATTTCGTATTAGTATGGATTCACTGTCAAAAGTGGATGGAGAACTATTGGGTCTAAATTTTTACAAAGTTTTTGTTCAAAATACGAGAAAACCTAATGTTGTTTTAGTAAGACCACGAGAATGCATTAGACCTGTGGGAGAATCAGTTGACCGACACGTTGCATGAAAATCTATTGATGTAAATTATAACTTTCTTTTATATTTTTTTAATTTCATTGATGACATGCATACATATATGTCTATTGTAAGCATCTCATTTTTGCTCGCTCAACAATCTCCGACTCGACCGGATTCACAATCAAATTCACAGACACATTTAACCCAAATTGTCTTTCCAAATTCTAGTCCAACCAATCAACTGTTTCCTAGGCACACTAGGCCCAATCAAAGTCGAATGGCCAAAATGCCCTGAGGCATCACCTAGTCCAATTCAATCTGGCACACTCTTCGAAAAAGTACCAAAGTCCTCAGAGCTATAAGTTTACCCCTTCCAAGATTGTTCTAGACAATTTGGCATGGTCAGAATGCCATTCGAACCAATTTGGCACCCATCCTAATGCTTCCTGGTTAAAATAACCATTTTACCCCTTGCGCCCCGATCGCCCGTGTCAATTACACCGGCTCTGGGTATCAAAGCGGCAACCCCTGGGGCGCTCCTGAGTGTCCTTGTCTCTTTTCTAGCTAACCCCCACAGCTCGGCAGTCTTCCAAACCAAAGGGGAGCCATTTATAGTGGAACAAGGCCAAAAAATGGCTTGGAGCCATTAGAAATGGTGCCCAAATCTTTGCCTTGTAGCCTAAGGGGAATAAAACCTACATAATCATTGCCAAACCAAGGTAGTGCCACTATTGGCCAAAAAAGGTCTGGTGCCACTACTAGTGGCGACTGGCTAAATTTTGGAAGAGCCACTAGAAATGGCGCCATCTCCTGTGATTTTTTGCCTATAAATACAGTGCACCCCTTGCGTATTCCATGTCCAAAAATCGTAAAAAAAACTCTGCTAAACTCTATGCACGGCCCAAAATTCCTCAAAACCCAAGTTCTCTTAAAAGCTCTAGCCCCCTCTAGCTGTAAACACTGATACCCTAGCTTCCTCACTCCGTTGAAGATCGAGTCCGGCCCTTGGAAACTCTTAAAGGCCATTACAAGGTTCAACCAAGTCCTCAGTCAAAGCAATCAAGCTAACAAGAAGATAAGGTAGGGTTTTATTTTACTTTTATATTCTTCCACTCTTTCTTTTCCCCCTGCTAGTCCACTTTGACTATTTTCTTTTTTAGTCCCCATATTCTACCATCTCTTTTTACATTCTTGAAACAAGAGGACTTTAAGTCCATGCCTAGGGGAAGCTTGTGGAGATGACCATGTCGAGGCTCTTCCTTTAGCCTAACTAATCAAGGTATAGTCTTAAGGCCCCTTGCAATGTGGTGAAACCTTTAATCTTGTATATTCACAACTCATATGCATTATATTTGTCATGTTCATGCATTGTTCTTACTTTCAAACTCACAACCCTAGAGTGATTCTAACCTCCTCATGGTTAGGGCTTCCCGAAGAAAGTGACATATTCAAATCAGCCACCAAGGTCCATATTAGGGTTTCAAAACCCTAACTTGTTTTTCAAAAACACAAACTTAAAGTGATTATAATATTTTCATGGGTAGAATTGCTTTAGGAAAGTGGCATATTCAAATAGGCCTCCAAAGGCCACATTAGAGTTTTAAGCCCTAAAACACCTCTTTCAAGACCCATTCATTTTAAAACCTCCTTAAAATTTCCTGTTCAAAGGTCTTTACAAAAAATCGGTCCAAGAGTTGTTTTCTTGAAGCCCTAGAAGTTCAAGTATAGGAAACCCTAGTTTTATCCCTAAAACTCCATTCTAGCATTCATTGCATTCAAGTCACATCAAAAATGGTTTTCAAGATCGTTATTGCATCATGTTTTCAAAAAGTGCATTATTCTCTCGAGTTGTTTTCAAAAAGCACAAAATAAAATCATAGATTTCTCCAGCCTTCCCATTTTGGAAATAAATCAAACCATTCCATTTTAGAAACAAATCAAATCTTTCCATTTCGGAAATAAATCAAATCTTCCCACTTTGGAAACCAAACCAAATCTTTCCATTTTGAAAACCATATCAAATATTCTATTTTTGGAAACCAAATCAAAATTTTCTATTTTGAAAACCAAATCCAATCTTTTATTTTTGGAAACAAAATCCAATCTTCTATTTTTAGAAATAAAATTAATTTTTTCAATTTTGCATGAAATTCTATCTTTCCTTTTCTCACATAAAATCATATATTTTTTAAGTTTCCATTTCAAGTGCATACATATAGTCTCCTTCCCAAGTCATCTCCAAACTTAGGTTGCCTAAAACCTAGGTTTCTTAAAACCTTAGGTTACCTAAACCCTAGGTCAACCAGGCCCTAAGCGGTCCACCCTTAGGCCAATCTAACCTTAGTTAGTCCACCCCTGGGTCAACCCAATCCTAGGTTATCTTAACCCTAGTTCACCCAACCTAGGTTAGGAGGTTTCAAGATTGTAACTCTAGGACCCTTTAACAAACTCCAACTCGAACTCAAAAAAGGCTTTCAAAAGCTCTTTCAAACTTGTCTCAATCCAAGATGACTAGACACTTACCATTTTTCAAAAATTACTTTCAAAAACGATTTTAAAAACTCACAACCCTAAAGTGATCCTAACCCTTTCATGGTTAGAGTTCTCTAAGAAAAGTGATACATCAAATGAAAACTATAAGATTCACATTAAGGTTTCAAACCCTAAATGTCTTATAAAACCTTTTTCCAAAACTATTTTCAAACATCACATTTTTTAAACGACCCTAGGCATTCTATAGTTAAGGTTGTCCAATATCAAGTAAGATACTCAAACAAGGGAAGTTTCTAGCCCCATTTTGTAAAAATGTTTTCTGAAACTCATGGTCTTGATGAAGTTAATTCTTACATAACTAACCTTTCAAAGGCAATGAAACATCAACATACCTTTCATAAGGTACATAAAAAATAATTTTCAAAAACCTTTTCGAGACAAGTTCACAAGGGCTTTTCGAAATTCAATCTCAATTTTCTCCCAAAATCTTTTTTAAATTGCATCATGCATCATTCTTTCCAAAAGTAATAACAAAAACTTCTTTTCAAAACTTTTTAAATTGCACATAAGTGGACAATTAGAAACTAGATATTCAAGTGAGTGAATCTAAGGGTGAATAGACATGTAGTTATCGCAAGGGCGGGGTAGAGTGATTATCTTAGGATATCTTCCTTACATGTAGCCTACCCTGGACCATAGATCTGTATTTCAAAGACTAAAACTGGAGTCATTTTTCAAAAGGGCTTAAAACATTTTCAAAGGTTGCTAAACAACCCTATTTTTCAAAACACCTCTTTAGAGGACATTTTCAAATCAGTTTCAAAAATCTAAGTTTGATCCTTGGATTACACTTAGTTTTAGGTGACCTAACACACCTTTAACGATATTCGGTGGCGACTCCAAACATTTTTCAAAAAAGGCCTCAATCAATCAGTTTCAAGTTCAAACCTCGTCGCACTCGTCCTTTTTAGAAGGGTGAGTTCTAACAAACAGAGTACCGGGTTTTGCTAGAGTCAACACCTAAACTCGGGGCCGAAAACCAGGGAGCGATAACTGGCGACTCCACTGGAGAACTCTTAGAGGGTTAGGCCATTGTCATGTCTCTTCACCCCTTCACTTACCCAAAATCTATGGTTCCCTTGTCCAATTTTGTCCACTTTTTCAAAATGTTTCAGAAGATGTCATCACTTGCATCCATGCATGTCATCTTATGTTGTATTATTCATTTTTATCTTACATTGGTTTTCCATAAAGATATTGACTCTGTGCATTTGTTTTATAGGTACTTATCTTCTACCTTATTGTCTTAGATTAACTGTCATGCATGAAATGAATGAACATGATGGATGCGAGTTATTAGGCCATTTCCTCCACTTTCAAAAAATCTCACACACTTCACTTGTATGTTATTCATTTGTGCATTACTACCTGGTTACTACCCTTCTAGTTAGAAAGGGGAATAGTATATTGGTTGTGGATGGATGTTGTGTCAGTTTCTTAGCCTACGGCCTCTTGATAGTTCCCCTGCTCAAACCACCAACCAAAGATTAGGTTCACCCTTTCAGGAGTGGATGCTGGAGGTTTGCAGGTTCAGGAACCGAGCTTTTAAGGAAGTATTAGTAAACCCCCAACCTTATGCATAGCTGAACCTCTACCAGAATTAAGACACACGTGTTGACTTCAAAACTAAGGAAGACAAGGTGACCGCTTTACTTTTCTTTACTTTATACCCAATTTAAACTGCTTGATTCTTGCTGTTATACTACCCAAGCATTTTCTATTACTATGCAAACATCCCATATTCATGCATTCACTGTTATTATACTGCTCGTGTATCTATTGTCCATTTCAAGACAAAAGTTCCAAAGTAACTCAAGGCAAATCTGAAGACTCAAGAGTAGTTCAGGATTTCAAATGTAAGAGCAGATAGGTTAAAGCCCTAAAGAAAGTGTTTCCTCCACCCCTTTTAATACACTTCTGAAAGTCCATGTACAAGGGGCACTCACTTCCATAAAACTGTCATTTATTCTTGTGAATGAATGGATGTATGTGTGAATAAATGACTCTAGACGCAAGTATTGTATTGTATGCAAGGGCAACCCCCTATCTCCAAAAATGAGCCAAAACATCGTGGTTAGTCCCCCTCAAAGAGCAAAGGGCACCCCTAAGGCTTGCATTGCATAAAATTTTCAAATCCAAGTACTAACTCCCTCTATTTTTTCTTATATTTTGGTTCCCCTCTTACCTTAAAAAGATAAGAGGGGTTCTGTTTATTTTCCTAGGTCAAAAAACATAACCAAGACATATGGATCCCTCCAACATCCCTCTCAGTTCACCACTCATGAAAGGACAAGCCCAACTATTGGAAGAGGTGCTAGGACTTAAAAAGCAGATGACAAAATTGGAAACAATGCTTTCACTACTTTTGTCCTATATGGGCATGACTTGTATCGAAGTAGAAAAAGGATCATCCCACTAAGAAAATCCTATCACCGAACTATAACCTCGACTCAATGGCACTGCAACACCAATTCTTCAAGCTCCTACAACCACCCTGACTCAACGTTCAGCTACAAGTCAACCCCAAATCCAAAATAGGAGCACCCTTCTTCAAGGAAGGTAAGAAGAAGAGACCGAGCCTTCACCCCACTAACGTGCTTTCAAACTATAGTTTACCATCTGCTTCTCTAATCCATAAACCTTGTCCCAACACCGGCCAAACCTGTTCCTAATCCCATACCCGAAACCTACAATCCAAATTTGCACGGTGAGTTTCATTCTAGCTCCCCAGGCCATGACACTGAAAGCTGTTACTCCCTGAAACACAAAATCCAAGACCTCATTGACTCCCAAGCAATCGGTATCACAAGGATCATTGCACCAGAGCCCTTCCCATAACTTTAGAAACCACCTGTCCCTAGTTCACAATTCAGCCTATATTGATTGGAGGACTTCTACGTTTTCAAAAGGCGAAGAAAGTACTACCGCAGCTCTAGTTTGTTAAAGGTTAAAAAAAATAATAAATAAGAAAATGAGGGCCAGCATTTGTTATCATGTATTCTGACTTTAGGATTCTAAACAACTAAGTTGTCCTAGGTCAAAACAACGAACGACCTGATTCTCAAGTTCACTGAGATACGTAGGTAACATCGATTCAATCCCTGGGTTCGGTCACAACAAAAGAAGAAAAATATAAACCCCTAGAAAAGGTCTCCTAAGCACTATATTAGTTTGAAAGATTAATAGGCCAAAGATTGACATGTTAAGTGGCATTCATTTCTATTATCTTCCACTTGGCTTATATATTTCCTTTGAAAAACCCATTGAGATTGTATTGCAATTCTTTTAAAACAACCTACTAAGGATCACACGCCCCACACTGGAGCAAGATGATAAGTTCAAGTCCCTAGTATAAACGGTTGAAAACTCTCATGGTTAAAAGTCCAAAACCAAAATGATAGGGGGCCATCATTTCAGCTATCCTGTTAAAATCAAGAGGAATAACCCTTGTTGTACCCTTTGAGCCTTAAAAAAAAATGCTTTTTCAAACCCTATCGGGAATCATCCCCTACACTAGGGCAACAATGGGATCAACCAACTTAACCCACCAAAGCAAGGGGCAATAAACAAAGCTTTTCATGCAATGGAGCATTCTTTGGTGCTAGTACGGGTCGACAGCAATTCGTAAGAGGAACCTCTTGGCTGTCAAATTTTGTGAAGCTTTACGGATTATGCAATTCAATTTGAAATGAAGAGGGGCCATCAATTTTTTGATCTAGAAAAAGAGAGAATGTCTTTATCCCTCGGAAGCCCATTAAGCCAATATAAATTCTTTTATGATAAGCCCATCAGATGATCACCACCCACATGTTAGTTTAAAAATATCATAAGCTCCAAAAAAAGGAATAAAAGAAGCTAAGTTCTTTCATTCATATCAAAAGAGTTCAGTTCAATTAAAAAAAAAAAAGAGTGAGATAGAAGGAGCAAGTCAAAAGGTGATCACGGGTTCAAAAAACCATTTACATTATAAAGTTCTAAAAACCATTTACATAAGAAATTTGAGTCATATTTACCCTTCATTTCTCAACCTTTAACCTTAGCCTGCGTTACGGTCTAAATTCAAGCCCTCTCTGATCGAAAAGAATTGCAAAGTCCAAAAAATTTCTCCAAAAGATAGGCATCTCAAGGGTGTTCGCTAAGCTGGGGCATTAATCAAAAGAAGAAATTCCCAAAGATGATTCTCGATAAAACAACTCCCTCAGCAAAGAAGTTTGGGCCTTTTACCCTTCCATTCTCAACCTTAAACTTAGCATACATTACGGTCCGAATTAAAGTCCTCCTGGATTGATGATGGACGTTTAGCACTTAGAGCCTTTACCCTTACACTACGGGCAATTTCACTCAAAAGTGACTCAAAGACAATGATCCTTAGTCTTCACCTATATCAAATTTTGGGGCCAGAAGAGAACCTTTTCTTTCTCTACCCCACACCTAACCATACATTACAACCCATAAAAAGACCACTTTGATCAACAATGATCCATTAATTCAAAAGCTCTCGCAGTCAAAGAGATCTGCTGACCAATGACAAAAGAAAGGAGGGAGTTACCCTAGCAATGTAGCTTTGTGAAACCTGTAAGTCACTAGATATGCCAAACAAGTGTTGGATGAAAAAAATGAATGATAATCAAACCTTTAGCAAGCTAGAGTTATTATAGTGGTTCCAACACTCCGGTGAAAAGGGGCCTTCTTGTCAAGACCATTAGGCCATGACACCAATCTTCCTTTTCAAAACCACAAAAAGTGGGGGAATTTGCCCCCAACCTCCCCAATCAACTTTGAATAGCCTGATTCAACCTTTTTCAAACAATGAATACTAGGGCAATACCGCACCTTTCATTCAATTCAAACTGTTCGACCATTCAAGAAAAATTGACCAAAGATGTTCGACCTTTTAGATACCTCAAACTTTCCAAAATAGACCTCACCCCCTTCGGAAACCAATATGAGACGTTCCACTTTAGAGAAACGCAACCCCTCAAAATACAGTAAAAAAGAATCCTGCCATGCCCAACAAAAATGGAACCAGACAATCAAGTACACACCATGGATTCTAACCTTAAGAGATCTCAAGCAAAGACAGACAAATGTCCTCTCCTTCAAACTTAAAAAATCACCAGTATGAAGCAGTCTCCTATGGCGTCCCATGCTTAAGGCGAAGGTGCAATTCTCACCAAATCATATCAGAATTTTTCAAAAATGAAAGCCCTTGCATTCTCTCAAAGTTAAAAAAAGTTTCAAAAAAGTTTCAACTTCAAAATCGATTTCTGTCAATTTCAAAAATCAATTCTCAAAATTTCAAAATTGCTTTAAAAAGTATCTCTACAAAAAAAGGTTTTAACTTCAACAGGTAAAAGTTGTTGCTTTCTTTTTCAAATTCAAACTTTTTCTTCAAAAACCTGCAAGCTTCCAGCCTTGAGTCAAAATGAGTTTTCTACACATTTTGTCCACGTTTCAAGGCAAAATGAATTTCCTACACGTTTTGCCTTCGAAAAATTTTAGTCTTGAGTCAAAATGAATTTTCTACACATTTTGTCCAAGTTTCAAGGTAAAACGAATTTCCTACACGTTTTGCTTCCAAAAATTTCTAGTCTTGACTCAAAATGAATTTTCTCTTCATTTTGCTTCTAGAAATTTCCAGTCTTGAGTCAAAGTGAATTTCCTACACATTTTGTCCAAGTTTCAAGTTAAAACGAATTTTCTACATGTTTTGCTAGACAAAATAAATTTCCTACACATTTTATCCAAATTTCAAGTCAAAACGAATTTCCTGCACGTTTTGTTTTAAAAAAATTTCAGTCTTGAGTCAAAACAAATTTCTTACACATTTTATCCAAGTTTCAAGTCAAAACGAATTTTCTACACGTTTTGCTTCAAAAAAATTTCAATCTTGAGTCAAAATGAATTTTCTACAAATTTTATCTAAGTTTCAAGTCAAAACAAATTTTCTACACGTTTTGCTATACAAAATAAATTTCCTACACATTTTGTCCAAATTTCAAGTTAAAACGAATTTCCTACATGTTTCGCTTCCAGAAATTTTAAGTCTAGAGTCAAAGTGAATTTCCTACACATTTGTTTAAGTTTTAAATCAAGACGAATTTTTTATACGTTTTGCTACACAAAATGAATTTCCTACATATTTTGTCTAAATTTCAAGTCAAAACGAATTTCGTACACGTTTTTCTTCTAGAAATTTTTAGTCTTACGTCAAAATGAATTTTTTACACATTTTGTCCAATTTTCAAGTCAAAATGAATTTTTTACACTTTTTGCTACACAAAATGAATTTTCTACATATTTTGTCCAAATTTCAACTCAAAATGAATTTTCTACACATTTTACTTTTAGAAATTTTCAGTCTTAAGTTAAAATGAATTTACTACATGTTTTGTTCAAGTTTCAAGTCAAAACAAATTTTTTACACGTTTTACTATACAAAATGAATTTCCTACATATTTTGTCCAAATTTCAATACAAAACAAATTCTCTAAACGTTTTGCCTCCGAAAGGTTTGTTTCAAATCAAATTCAAGGTTTTTCAAACTTTTTCATTCAAAAAGTTTCAATTCAAATCAAATTCTAGGTTTTTTGAACTTTTTTCTTCAAAAAGTTTCATTCCAAATTAATTTCTAAGTTTTCAAACTTTTTCCTCAAAAGTTTTGTTCCAAAATTTCAAAGGTATTCCACAAATCTTTCAATTTAAATCCAAATCAATCCATTGTTGAAAGCCATTTCAAAAAATCAATTTTCATTTCAAAATCAATATCAAAACTCTGAATCTCCCTAGAGGGGTACCATTCCACTGATTGGAATGTCGGTCCGGAATTATTAATTCTTCATATTCCAACTTACCCAGTCCCTCGCCTCGCAGTCAACATGGAACACATACTTTATAGTTCTCTACCTTTGACAAGCAAAGACAAAAAAAAAAAAAAAAAAGAGAGGCATCTGTAAGTACTCTATTTTTGTTTGCTCGGCAATATCCGGCCCTACCAAACTCACATTTAAATTCGCAGACACATTCAAGCCCAAACTGGCTTTCTAGATTCCAATCCAACCAATCAACCGCTTCCTGAATCCACTGGGCCCGATCGAAGCTAAATGACCAAAATGCCCCTAAGACATCACCCAGTCCAATTCAATTCGGCACGCTCTTTGAGAAGGTATCTCAGTCCTCAAAGTGATAAGCCCACCCCTATCAAGATTGTCCCAGATAATTTGGCATACTCAGAATGCCATTCGGACCAATTCCAACTCATTTCGATGGTTTTTGGTCAAAATGACGATTTTACCCTTAAGGGCCTTGATCACCCTTTGCAACCACATCGGCTCTGGGTATCAAACCGGCAAATCCTGGAGCACTCCCGGGTGCCCTTATCTCTTCTTCAGCTTGACCCCGCAGCCCGACAACCTTCTAAACCAAAGTAGAGCCACTTACAGTGGAGTCAGGCCAAAAAAATGGCTTTGAGCCACTAGAAGTGGCGCTCAAATCTTTGTCTTACAACCCAAGGCAAATCAAATCTTAAGAATCATTGCCATACCAAGGTGGCACCACTAGTAGTGGTGCCTGGCCAAATTTTGGCCAAGAGCCACTAGAAGTGGCGTTACTTCCTCAAATTTTTTGCTTATAAATACAGTGCATCCCTCAACATATTCCAGGTCTAAAAATCGTAACAAAGCTCTACCAAACTCTCTGTAGCCCCCAAAATTTCTCAAAACTCTAGTTCTCTCAAAAGCTCTAGCCCCCTATAGCCCTAAACACTGAAACACTAACTTCCTCACTCCATTGAAGATCAAGTCCAGCCCTTGGAAGCTCTTGAAGGCCTTTGTAAGGTTCAACCAAGTCCTCTAGCGAAGCATTCAAGCAAGGTAGGGTTCCATTTTACTTTTATGCTCTCCCACTCCTTCTCTTCTCCCTCCTAGTCCACTTGGACTATTCTCTCTTTTAATCCCCATCTTCTACCCCTTCTTCTTGCATGCTTGAAATAAGTAGACCTTAGATCCATGCCTAGCGAAAGCTTTATGGAGATCACCATGTCGGGAGTCTTCATTTAGCCTAACTAATCAAGGTATAGTCTTAAGGCCCCTTACACTGTGGTGAAACGTTTAACTTTCTATGTCCATGACCCCTATGCATTATATTTGTCATGTTCATGCATTGTTCTTACTTTCAAACTCACAACCCTAGGGTGATTCTAACCTCCTCATAGTTAAGGCTTCCCTAGGAAAGTGGCATATTCAAAGAGGCCACAAAGGTCCATATTAGGATTTCAATATTCTAGCTTATTCTTCAAAATCACAACCCTAAAGTGATTCTAATATTTTTATGGTTAAGATTGCTTTAGGAAAGTAGTATATTCAATAAGGCCTCCAAAGGCCACATTAGGATTTTAAGCCCTAAAACACCTCTTCCAAAACCCATTCTTTTTAAAACTTCCTTAAATTTCATGTTCAAAGGTCTTTTCAAAAAAAATTGGTCCAAGAGTTGTTTTCTTAAAGACCTAGAAGCTCATGAATAAGAACCCTAGTTTTGTCCCCTAAACTCCATTCTAACATTTATTGCATTCAAGTCACATCAAAAATGGTTTTCAAGATCGTTGTTGCATCATGTTTTCAAAAAGTGTGTAATCCTCTCGAATTGTTTTCAAAAACTACCACATAAAATTATAGATTTCTCTAACCTTTTCATTTTGGAAATAAATCAAATCTTTCCACTTTGAAAACCAAACCAAATCTTTTCATTTTGCAAACCATATTAAATCTTCTATTTTTGAAAACCAAATCAAACCTTTCCATTTTGGAAACCAAATCCAATGATTTATTTTTGGAACCAAATCCAATCTTCTATTTTTTAAAATAAAATCAAATCTTTCCATTTTGCATGAAATTCTATCTTTCCTTTTCTCACATAAAATCATAGATTTTTTAAGTTTTCATTTCAAGTACATACACATAGCCTCCTTCCCAAGTCATCTCCAAACATAGGTTGCCTAAAACCTTAGGTTACCTAAACCAGTAGGTCAATCAAACTCTAGGTGGTCCAAACCCTAGGTCAACCAAGCCCTAGGTGGTCCACCCTTAGGCCAACCTAACCCTAGTTGGTCCAACCCTAGGTCAACCTAACCCTAGGTTACCTTAACCCTAGTTTGCCCAATCTAGGTTAGGAGGCTTCAAGACTGTAATTTATGACCCTTTTTCAAACTCAAACTCAAATTCAAAAAACGTTTTCGAAAACTCTTTCAAACTTGTCTCAATCCAAGATGGCTAAATACTTATCATTTTTCAAAAACTACTTTAAAAAACGATTTCAAAAACTCACAACCCTAACTAATGTTTTGAAAATCAGACCAGTTGGTTGAACCAATTGGCTCATCAACCAGTCCAAATAACTATCCGGTCAACCCTCCAAACCTGCTCATGATGTAAATCTGACCTAAATAGTAAAAACTGGCAATAACCATGGTAGAACCGGTGGTCTGTTCGAGCCGTTCACAGTTTGCTCAGACCGGCCAGTTCTAGCAATCTATAGAAACAAGAGAAAAAGAAGTCGTATTGCTCCCCGACGCCTCACTGCTCCCCCAATTTAAGCCTTCCCTGCTCGAATGAACCAAATCTGATGGATACTGCTTGCAAGTCCTCTCTTTCTCTTCCTCTCAATCTCTTCTCTCTCTCTCTATCTCTCTCTCCCACACTTCTTCTTTGGTTTGGTTTGTGTCTTTGTGATCTCTAACTGCGGAGAGAACCAAATCGGATGGAAATAGGAGTGCTTAGCCATCTGTTCTTTCTTTTCTGTTCAAATCTACGACAGCCTAGGTTCACCAGAAAACTAAAAATGTTAAACTAGCTTAAAATCTTCAGAGGGAAGGAGAGAGAGACTGGAAATTTTTGTCCATTTTTGTGCCTGAAGTAATGGTGGCATTGAGGCTTGGAGAGAGAGAGAGGAAATGTGTCATTTTTTGTGCACTGGTGCAGTGAAGCAATTACACTGATAAGGCTTGCAGGAACGGTGCACTTGTGCCAAAATTTTCAGTCACCACTTTTAAGGCCAATAGTTCAAATACTAGGAGATGGATGTCTGTGGCATTATAAATTATATGCACAAGTATATAGATTTTGAATCTTAGAAAAAGCAAATGAAAAAAACACACAAAAGGAAATGATCATAACTAAACTGATCAAATAAAAATGAAAAAAATAAGGTGTCAATATTGAGAAATTTCGTTATTATATTGAGACTCTATTCTCTTAATGGTAATATGTTATTCCTTCAACTCTATATATTAAGTTACTTGTTAAATTGTAATTTTGTGTATTTAAGATGTCTTAATATTTTAGAAATAAAAAATACTAAAATAACTATTTGATTTTTTTGGGGGTTTTTTAAGTGATTATTGTAATTATGATAAATATATTTATTATTTATTTATAACTTAAAATATATTTGTGATGTATTTACTGCATCACAGTTTAATTTTGGGTCAATGTCGGTTGAATCGACGGTTGAACCAATGACCGTGACCTAGTCCTTTTTTCGGTTCACTCAACGGTACAAGTTTGAAAACATTGATCCTAACCCTTTCATAGTTAAGGTTCCTAAGAAAAATAATATATCAAATGAACCCTATAAGGTTCACATTAGGGTTTTAAATCCTAAATGTTTTACAAAACTTTTTTCTAAAAAATATTTTAAACATCACATTCTTGAAACGACCCTAGACTTTCTATAGTTAGAGTTGTCCAAGATCAAGTGAAATACTTAAACAAGGAAAGTTCTTACATAACTAATCTCTCAAAGGCAATGAAATATCAACATACCTTTTATAAGGTACATAAAAAATAATTTTCAAAAACCTTTTCAAGACAAGTTCACAAGGGCTTTTCAAATTCCAATTTTAATTTTCTTCCAAACTCTTTTTCAAATTGCATCATGCATCATCCTTTTCAAAAGTGATGACAAAAGTTTCTTTTCAAAATTTTTTAAAGTAGACATAAGTGGACAATTATGAACTACATATTCAAATGAGTGAATTCAAAGGTGAATAGATATGTAATTACTGCAAAGGTGAGGTAGGGTGATGATCTTAAAATATCTTCCCTACACGTAATCAACCTCCCAACCATAGGTCTCTATTTCATAGACCAAAACTGAAGTCATGTTTTAAAAGGGCTTAAAATATTTTCAAAGGTTGCTAAACAACCCTATTTTTCAAAACACCTCTCTAGAGGACGTTTTCAAATCATTTTCAAAAATCCAAATTTGATTATCATATTACACTTAGTTTTAGGTGACCCAACACACCTTTAATCATATTAGGTGGTGATTCTAAACATTTTTCAAAAAAAGCCCTTAATCAAATCAATTTCAAATTCGAATCTTGTCGCACTTATCCTTCTCAGGAAGGTGAGTTTTAACAGAGAGAATGTCGGATTTCGTCCGAATCAAGACCTAGAATCGGGGCCGAAAACCGGGGTGCAACATATATATTTTTTGTTTTTTCAAGTTATTGAGAAAGAGTAGGTCTTTTATGATGATTGGAATTTAAGGAGTGGCTCATATTTTACTTTTTTTGTATTTTAAAATATTGAATGTTAGGGTACTCTTAGAGTTTAACATTTATATATTTGTTAGGAAAACTTTCTTGTACACATTTACACTTTAATTACTTTTTTATATAAAAACAATATGTTGGATGATTTGTATTAAATTTTATGGAAGTGGGTTGTGAATTTTATGATGAATGGATTTTTTATTAATTTATTCAGCTTAATTGGTTTTATATAAACTTGAATTATAGGGAATTAAAAAATTTTAAATTTTAATATAAAATATTAAAATTAATAAATAGTATTTACGACGGCAAAGACCCAAAACAAAAGCTTCAAAATTAGCTACAATTTTTTAAGCAACGGTTTAAATTTGTCACTAAAATGAGGTATTTGTGAGAGCATTTCTAACATTTGCTATGGCCAAAATCGTCGCTAATAAGCCAACCTTTTACGACAGTTTTTTCCACGGTACCATGCCCTCGCTGAATGGGCCATTTGCGACGGTGTGTCGACAAATGAATGCCGTCACATCAAATCTCATTGCGCGTCAACTCTTTTGCCATGGCAAAGTTGCAACGGAAAATAATGTTCTGCCGTCGCAAAAGAGCCGTTTTTAAGCAGTGTAATAAATGCAACTTTACAATGCTCAACGCATTAAATATAGTAAGATCAGTTCAGAAATATTCCTAAGTAGTAATTATTGTGTTACATTTATGTGCTGAGCAAAAAAGTAAAAAGTAAGATCTGTTGCGGAATATTCCCACTCACTAAACTCAGCTGTAGTGAGAAACCAAACTTGTCAAGCATTATTTCACATCAAACCCCAAACTAAATCATTTTTGCACAAACTAAAGCATCAGTCATTAAACTAATTCAACAAGGAATAGCTTCAAATTAAAGACCATCAAAGGGTGAAATTACAGAAATCAGAAAAGAATAGCCATCACCCATAATCTTAAACTGACATTGCATATCACTTTCAAGCTCTAGTGAACTTATTATACAACTTCCATAATACTCAGGACACAATCAAAGCATCCAATAAGACCATGACATACAGATCTCGTCCAAATGGTAGACACACCATACCCTACGCTACCAGCACTTTCTCTCTCTAAAAATACAGATCTCGTCCAACAAGCACCCTCACATTACCCACCACCTACATTAAATGTCACTCACGAAAACCACCATATAGCCTGTCTCGTTAATACCTCCACAGTACCGCAACCCACCTCGTCATAGACATTCCACACCTGCCACCAAATCAAACCCCTACCGAGTTACTCAACTCTATAATCAAACCCCTCCTCCCACTGCTCTTATCCCCTCCATGCTAACCATCTCCCAAATTTCATAAATTTAACAACCGTTCAATCAATTTCGCAGACCCACAAACTCAAGGCTTGCATTAGGAATAACGCATATTAATTTCAAATTCACTTGTGGGTCAAACCCTATTTCGGTCCTACTACCATAAATAGAAATGTCCCATTACGGGAAAGATATAATGACAGGTAATACCATACACTATTGAAGCCCACAAGAAGTTGCTCTATTTCATGTCTAACATCAACATTGTTAAATAGAATTCCACAAGAATTCTAGACAAAGTTCATGTAGTTGATCAGGAATAATAAGCATGTTAATTTTTTTGGCAATGTCGCTATCAAGCTTGCCAAAACAGTTTATGCTCAAAAATTGAAGCTTCACGAGTGGTTGCATTACAGCCCTCTCACTCCATTCCAAGTCATCCCCAAAAGTTAAAAAGAATTCCAATTTCTTCAGTTTACTCAAGTTTGCCAACTCAACAATCTCACATCTTTCCTCCAATCGGATTATTGATGATATTGATTGATACAAATTAATAGTTTAATAAATCAATATGTTATATTTTAGAGTTTATGAAAGTTTAATGATATAAGTCATTTAGAAGATATTTTTATAATTATCCCGTAATTTTGAAACAAGAATTAGAATTTTTTATGAGTAAAGTCAAAACACAAACCGGCTGACATTGATATAGATGTAAATCCGTGGTTTTGAGCCTTCTGACATTGCTTTTATCGCTAATTTTGTCCTTGACAATCGAACTACTAAGAGCCGAAGGGCCGTCTTAATTTCTGCCGCAAGGGTGAGTTAAGAGGTTAGTTGCGGGGTTATACGGGTGGTTTATATTTCACACAAAGACTAGATTACCCTTTTTCTCCTTTACTACATTAACATTTCAATAATGACATGTAATTACAGAGGAATCTTAAACATCTCTCTCTCATACACGACATGCTACTAATGTCAAGAAGAGGTTGGAATCCATGCATCACCTTGAATGAAATTCTGCACTGAATATGAAGTAATATGGTCCGGCGGAATCTGGCTACTCCAGGAAATCCTCCCAGACAATTCAGCTCCTGGCCCGGAATTGTTAAATTCTCCGCAGTAAAGTGTTTTCAAAGCAAAATCACCACTCCAAGGCATCCACCCCTGAGGTGTAATAAGAGCTTCCAAGTCACACTGGATGAAAACTGTCCTCGAATACTCCTTCCATGGCCTCCCCAGGAAATTTTTGTGTACCTTAGGATTTTTATAGTACAAGGCCATGTAGTCATCAGTACCATTCACCAGACAGTTTTGGAAGACAAATCCTGTTGATTGGGCAGGGTCTGTTCTGCCGTGTGCTGTCACGGCATTGTTCTCACCCTTTTCTGGGTTGACTTGCCGGGGCCAAACTAGAATGAGACAATCTTGGAAGATTGAAGCAGAGTTTCCGAAGATGAAGTCCACATTGCCCTGGATATGACATGATTTATAGAATTGGCGCAGCGCATGGGCATATAGAGTGTCTTGGTTGCCAATGAATTCACAGTTTTCAATGACAGACAGATCACTGCCTGATCGAAAAGCTACCGCTTGGTGAGCATCTGGACCTGCTGTGTTTTGGATAGTCAGACCACTGGCCATGAATCCATCACCAACAACACCTGTGCCAGGATGAACAAAACATTAAATTATTCAAAAAACTCTAGAAAACAAAAGACAATTCATGATAGCTTGGATTAAAACACACTTTCACTATGTTTTTTTTTTTTTTGGCCTTTTCCAATTCATAGATGTATTGCAGAACCATTAAATAAAGAGACACCTTAGGAGTACTCTTTACTTTTAATAATGGCCAGAATTCCTCTTAGTATACGAAATTTTGCAAAAGTTTTAGTAGAAATCAAGTGACAAGAAAGCAGTTTCACAAGAAGGAAGAAACAACCGACCATGTCACTCATATCCTTTTTTTTTTTTTTTTTTGGTTAAGTGAATGTTCAAGTCTTTGACTAACTAATCTCTTGACCATGACACTCGTGTCTAATTAGACAATAAGATAAAATGGTCCTAAAGCATAGATGGCAATTTAGTACAATAGATTTTGATTTTTTTTTTTGGACGAGGTACCACTCCTAGGCAAGGCTACAATGAATTCACCCGGTAGTGTAAACCCAGATACCTACGATCACCTACAAATTAAAAGTATTAGCCAAGCCCAGAGACAGCTAGTCAAACTCGAGATGTCCTAGTTCACGGTTCCGTCCTCGTTCGGCTTCACCCCGCTGGTGCAGGTTAAGTGCAATAGTTATACGCCAATCACAAAGAGAAACATTGTCAGTTGGTTTGGCCTTTCAACATTCCTGTTATTCATATCTGAGCAGGTGTTGACATTTGAAAGGGAGTGCTTATAAAGCTTGTAAAGGCTAGAAATACTTTTCCTAAGAGTAAGAAGAGCAAATGAATTAAAACGAAAACCTAGTACACAAGCCTGTGACAGTTGCAAGCATTCATTCCTGTTAATGGTAAAAGAGATTTATTGTGGTAGACCTACCCATCATGACATGACTTGCTCTTGTCAAAACTTTAGCCATTATGAAACTGGCCTACGATGTTTGGAGCAAATCTGTCTGAAATGCCAACATGACTTGAAAAAGTCTCTACTGTGGAAACTCTCTCAGTATTTTCAATGAATTATAAATAAGAGAGGGACAACTCTCCAAGAAGGAAAATAATAAAACTTGTCGCCTGCAAACAAAATACATATGGGTCAGGCTCCCATGTAGTCATGTGGGTTCTATACATTCTTTTTTTTCAACATGGTCCCAGTAACTTGGTCACGCATAGTTTGAACTGAATTAATCCAACCCGACGTAGCAAAATCTTGCTCAAGGCTAACAGTAATAACTCTAATTATACTTGGTCTCAAATTAGATATCTGTCTTTTTATTTTTGTTTGTCAAAAAATATGTCCATAACAAAAAATTGTCCAAGCAGTAAGTTTTTCTAACTTGTATATTGCTCCTCACTGTGAAAGTAAGTAGTCTAAGTGTAATTAAGAAGATCACTTTTAGCAAATGCAATTCAAAGGTGTAGTTTTCTTTTCTTTTTATTTTTTTTTTGTTTGGATACATCAGACTATCTGAGGGCCAAAATTTTAAGGATAAAGGAGGGCGGCTCGAACCCATGACCACATGCACAGGTGGCGACGTTACTACCACTGAACAAACCTCACTTTTCTTAAGTCACATTTATTTGTAGGATAAGAAAATGAAAGATAAGTAATACTGTGGAATTAGAAAGGTGATAATGGGTGATGAGTAATATGATGATGGGATGGGAAATTACTCATACTATGTTTGGTTAAAGTAAAATAAAGAATAAGATAAGTAATTTCAATTTAATATTTTATAACTATAAAATAAATACTAATATAGTAATTATATAGCATTAATATAATATAATATATATAATAATATGAAGAGTGAGCAAAATGGTCTTTTTGTACCTTATCCTCCACCTCTGCATATAGCATCCCACCCCCTATGTGAGATTGCTTATCCTCCATTTTGGAGATTACATCATCCACTTTTTTTTCCAAACATTAGATTAGGTGAATCCTATGAATTACATATCCAATCTCACACCATTTATCCCCAAAGAAACACGGCCAAATGGTACATAGTGTAGAAAGTTGCATCATTGCATTTATGTTTCCTCAAACCTTGTACTTTTTTAGAAGGAAAAAAAGGATTTTTTATCCAAATAATATAATTTTTAAAATTTATTTCTCAAATATATTGTTAATGGTAAAACGCACTTTAAAATTAAAGTGCATTTTTTTTCAAATAGATACAATCTAATATTATGTGCCAAAAAAGCGCAATAAACTACGCTCTTCCAAAAAAAGAGAGAGAAGAGAGAGAGGAATGCAAAGAGAGAAAAGAGAGAGAAAGAGAGAGAAAGGGGGGACGGGGGAAGAGAGAGAGAGAAGAGAAAGAGAGAGAGAGAGAGAGAGAGAGAGAGAGAGGCGGGAGGGGTTTTAGAAAGAAAAAGGGCGGCTGGCTCTCTCTTTTCTCTCTCATTATTTTTATTTTTAAAAATTTTAAAAAATAAAAACAAATATTTAAAAATTATTATTGAATAAAACCAAAAATATGATATAAAAATATAAATAAATTAAATTAAAATTTTCATAAATAATTATTTTTAATTTATTGAAACAAAATAATTATATTTAATTATTGTTGTATTTACAAATATAAATATAAATGATATGTAACCTATAGTACTTTTAAAATTCTTGTTATTTTTGTTTTTGAATGCACAAAAAATATTTTTAAATTTATTTATATTTTATATTATATTTTTGGCCTTGTTTGGTAATAATTTTAAAATGTCTATTTTTATAATGTCTGATTTTATTTTTTTAAATTTTTAAAAATAAAAATAAGAAAAATTTTGAAAATACTATAGTTTTCGTATAAGTTTTATGTATTCATGAAAATAATTTTGAAAATTTAAAAAATAAATTTTTTTAATTAAACACAATGAGATGACTTAATAAGAAAAACTCATTTTTGAATAGCAATAATATTTTAAAAACTTCAAGTGTGAAATTAAAAACAAATATAATAACAATCTAATTTATTTTATATTTTTTTATTTTATTAAATAATAATTTTAAATGACAATTTTTATTAAGTTAGAATAAAAAATAACAAAAGAAGAGAGAGAGAGAGCCGGCCGCCTTTTTTCTATCTCTAAAACCCCTCCCACTCTCTCTCTTTTTTTCTCCCCTCTTTTTTCTCTCTCTACATCCCTCTCTCTCTCTTTTACTCTCTCTTCTCTCTCTCTCCCCCCTTTCTTGGAAGAGCGATGTTCAGAAATTGCCCTTTTTTTGCAGTTAATATTAAATTGTATCTCTTCATAAAAATATACACTTTTAAAATGCATTTTATCATAAATTAGAAATAACATTTCTTAAATTTATATTTGAGGAATAAATTTCAAAAATTATATTATTTTGATAAAAAAAACCAGAAAAAATGCAGTTTGAGAGGGTATCGGAATATGTAAACAAAGCCCAATAATAATGACATTTTTATTATACCAAATAGATTTCCTAATAGATCACTAATTACTTGTTATGCTAAGATGTTAATTACCAACGGGCACAATGGTAGTCAAAGTAACATTTACCTAATAGTACAAGTGTTTTGAAAGCAATCATTGCTTTGCGTATGGGTCGTGTCGGTGCCAGTGACAAATTTTTCTCCATTCCAATGGTTCATAATGAAGGCCAAAATAAGCTAGTATAGTTTATAATGTACTACATGGAATATGATTTAATATTATTTGTTAACACTAGATGCATAAAATGATAAATATACAGTAATTAGGTAGGTATATACAAATTTTTACAATGGGACCCATTAAAAGGAGAAAGGTAAGATTGTAGCGAATTCCTAAAAGTAGTCTGCTGTAATTATTTTTCCAAATAATAAAAGTGTGAACAAAAATTTAGGAAAATTGAATAATCCACTTACCAACTGTAGCTGTGTTGTATGTGGAAATCCCAGGTTGACCCACATTCAATGACCCCGTAATGACGGTTTTGCCCATGCCATCACCCAAAAACACCAAATTCTTCTTCTCTAACGGAACCCTAACAGTCTCCTCGTACAACCCTTCCTTGATCCGTATCACAAACCGCCGCTCTGTCAGGTTATCAGGTGCTTTGTCCACCGCCTGCTGCACCGTTCCATAGTCACATCTCTCCTTGCCACCGCCACTACCACCCTTACACACAGTCAAGTCCGCCGTTAGATCCAACGGCAATCCACCCTTGTAACCCATACCGGACCCATCGCCCGGCCCAGCAGCACCCTCCCAGAACCCGTCCCGCTCGGTCATGGGTGGCCTCCACGACCCGGTTTCATTTCCAAAATTATCGTACGACATGATCATGCTAAGCGCATTACTGGTCAACCCGATCAACGAATCGAAATAGGCCATCGTGTCGTTGACCTGCTGACTATCGTTCACGTACTTCAACGTAGACCAACAATCGTACTGGTAGAGTAGAGCCGCGCTCATCCAAGCCCGGGCGTCCTTGATCTTTCCACGTGGAAGAGCGTCGACCGTCGATTGGATACGGTACTCGGAGTTGTGAAGCACCTCCAGGCAGTGCTTCGCTGCGGTGGAGCGGTTGAGATTGCCTGAGGACGAATCCAGGATAGTCTGGACCATGGACTGGGCGGTCTTTAGGTTCTGGGAAGAGACCCACATGGCGGATTGGATGATTTGGGTCGGGTTGGGGTTCGGAGGGACTTGATTGGACTGAACCAGTGAGGACTGGCACGTGTCTGGGTACCGTGTGGCCTTGCATGCTTGGTGGATCTCAGGTGGGATGGAGGTCAGAGAGGCCTTGAGAGGGGGCGGTTTTGATTTGGATTTGGTGAGTTCGGGTGGGGATGTAGTACTGTGGCGATGGGTTGCGGAGGAGAGGGAGAAGAAGAGGACGAGAGAGAGGAGAGCGGGAAAGAAAAGAGATGCCATTGAAATGAGGAGGAGGATCTCTGCTGCATTTTGATTTGTGAGTGAGTGTATATATATAGGTGCGTATGTGTGGTAATGGGTGATTGGTTAGTGGGAAAATTTTGGAGGGTAGTTATTTTGTCTGTATCAGAAAATGCATTGGATTCGGTGAAACAGTTTGGAGTCACGGGTATGATTGCTGATGCTGTAGTGATCGTCGTCGTTGAAAGTTGCTCATAGGAGTGAGAATATGAAACAGGCCTGGATTAGGTTATGGGCGATTTGGTAGATTCATTTGGAGAGTTTTGCATTAACGAGGAATGCTAAGTCGTCATCATGTCAATTCTTTTTTTCTCTCTATCGTTGGCCAGTACCCATTGTCGGCCGTCCATAATCCCCTTCCCGATTAATCAGAACGCATCGCAGACCCCATTGCTCTTGTCCGTGCTGCGCTCACCCCATCTCTTGTGTCCTCCTCTCCTTCTCGTGTGTTTTTTGTTAATAGGTGGTGTCACTGGCTAGAGAGAGGGACAAGAAAAAAAACCAAAAAAGGGAGGTGTAGCCGGAAACTAAAGGTAAGAAAGAGATGGGGGAGCGTGGCCGAACCCCCACTTCCTCGGGTTGTTTTTTAAGTTAACGCTGCTGCCTCGTTTTGAATTTAATTCCGCAAGGCATGGAAAGAACCCTTTTGAAAAGAAAAAAAAATACAGATATGGATTGTCTCGATTTCATGATTTGAATTCTATCCCTTACACGATTTAGAATGAAGATTTTTATTTTATAATGAATAAATTATATGTAATTTTTATTATATATTTTAATAAAATTATGTCATTTTATATTAAAAAAATTTCTTATTTATAGAAATAAAATTATTTATTTTTTTAATAAATTTTAAGTTAACTTCTTTAAGCTTTTTATTTTTATGTTAATTTGACATGTCAACGTCTCATTTAATAGAATAAAAATCTTCATTTCAAATCAGAAAATAAAGAGAATTCAAATCAAAAAAAAAAACATCATTACAAATAGCATTTTTTATTTTGTATTGTGTTCACCCACAAAATACATAATAAAAAACGCTTTTGTAATATCGCTTTTTATTTTCAGACTCTCATCGATTCATGTGCCCTTGGTTACCTATATCGTTGGAAAGGTAGTGCTGCAAATGTCTCTCTCGGAAAGGATATTTCAAGAAACAGCCTTTAGAAATTGATCACCAGCAATAATTCAAAATCATCCTATTCGAGATTTTTTATTCTAATCTTTATTTTTTTTGAAAATATTCTTATTCATAAGTTTAAGATTTACATTGAATTAAAAAGTCTAAATAAAAAAGATTGAAGCCGTCACGTGTATAGCAAATTAATCCTTTTACCTCTAACTATCTGTATTTGCTCCATTCATTTAATTGGGTAATGTAATAATAAAGAAAATAACAACGGAAGTTATAAGGGGCGAGCGACTATTCATTTCTCTTTTTTTCGTTTTTTCTTAATTATGGAGCCGGTCATATCGTTGTCTTGCCGACTCCCTAGAAAGAAAAAAATCCCTTCTAATCGCCATTGATAATAATTGAAAGGGGAAACAAACAGTCCTATCATATTTCTTACCTACATATAATACGAAGGTTAGTTGGCTTCTTTTCTTTTTTTTGTTTATACAGCGGTTCGAGTCTTTTACCATGATTCTCTTTAATTCGTGCAGGATTGCGGTGCACATGTACGATCAGGGTTATAAAAATCGAATCGAATTCATCCATTTAATCGACAAAATTGAGAACCGGCTCAATAAGCCGTCCACATTATCTCTAAAATCATTTTTACTAAAAACTCGTAAAAACCCAGTTAATCCAGACGGTTCAGTATAAAAAGCCTCAATTCCACGTTTCTAACACGAGTTTTCAACTTACTCAACATTACTCTTTCGTACAAATCAAGCCTGATTGACGGCTTTGTTTTTGGTAGGTGAACCACCACCAACAAAACCACCACACCACCCCCCCTCCCCCCTCCCCCTTCTCAAGTCAAAAGTTTGTCCCTTTACTCCCGTATAAATATTGCTCTCTCTCTCTCCACAATAATTAATGCATATATATCGATATATATGAGACCCACACAAAGTGGAGATACATATGCTTAAATATTAGTTGATGGTAAAAGTCAATTACTGTGGCACACATTTATAACTGTAATTGTGAATAGCAGTTCTCTTTTTTTTAAGAAAAAAAATTCATTTAAATAAATGATATGCCACTTAAAAAAGATATAAAATAATTATATGACACGCTATTCTTTGCTAAGTAAAAATAGACAAAAAAAGCCCCATTTATTAGATGTTATGCCACTTAAAAAATATAAAATAATTATATGACATGTCAAAAGAAATTCAAAATTTTTTATAATTCAAGAAAAAAAATATATTAACTATTTAAAATATTATTACGTCACGGTTCAATTTCAATTGACCCGACGATTGCACTAATAATCGATAATCCAACGATTTATTTTCCAAACAGCCATGATGACGAACTGCAAAAAGACGAAGAGATAACTCAACCACTAAATCACCTTTTGCGGTTTATGTCATTTGTCATCTAGTCATAACTTCTTGTGAACTCATAGAGATCACCAAGTTAACTTGGTCATTATTAACCAAGTTGGGCTTGCATAGGAACCATTGAAGACCCAAGTCACCTTTTCTTTTTCTTTTTCTTTTTTTTTTCGTTCTTTCTTTTGATAAGTTACAAAAGAAGGAAAAGTTGACAATAAATGGGAAACACTCACTGATTTCTTTCACTAAATTATATACAAGGTTGAGATAGTGCTTGGACTCTGCTCTCGGCTCCACCATAAAGACTAAGTTGTTAAGTTACTTTAGGACATTCTATCAAACAAGTCAGCACGCATTTTAAGATGAACATGTCAACAAAAATTCGTAGGACTCCTACAACTGAAATCTTTGTGCTATTAAACAGGACTACAAGACATGCTTTACCCTTTCTGTTATTGTCCTAACAACCAGATAGGCTGCAATGACCCTCATTAACATATTCAGTATGGGCTCATATTGAAGCCACCAAGTACCGTTCCATAATACAAATCATCAAAAAAGTGCTTAAGCATGCTACTTAAATGAATCACATCAACTATTTCTCACCACAAACAAAAACCTCAACCGACACTAATTCCAGTCTCAAAAAAGCTCTCTGCATACACTGGTCAATGTAATCACAAGGAACAGCATCGCATACATAGAGTTCTCCCTTTCAACAACCTTCATAATGAAGTGGCATGACATTCATCACCATCTTTCTCATCATTGCATCCAAACTATCAACATTGCGATTACCAGCAAAAAAATACATCAACTATTGCATGAACCTAGAGCAAATTTCGCTCATGCGTTTTGTTTTTCTTGCCTCATCAGCTGTACAAACTCCACAAAAACTGCAACCAAATACCTAGAATTCAGCATTAAAGTGAAAGATACTATTTACCATATCCATACATCAGTGCCAAATTCCAGACCAGGAAAAAAAACCAAATAAAAAAGTAATGAAAAATAGAAATTAGATTTCCTGTTCAACATTAGTAACTAAAAAATCGCTTAGAGCTTACTGCAGAAAAAGACCTTGTACAACATAACCTTTGCTCTAGAAACATATGCTGCTTAAAAACTCTTAATGTCCTTTCAAAAGTTTACAATTTGTTTACATGCTATTGACGGGAACAGCTCACCATAAAGTATTGGTTGGTTGAGAACTCCATTGGGCAAGTTAATTGCTAATAGAAGTCCTTATTTCTAAATTTTTCAACATTTACTTTATATGTATATTTGTATTACCATGTATACATAAATAAACAAATGATAGATCACGTGGTATACAACTAAACTCCATCATGGAATCGAGTCTGGTTGCTCAAAAGAATGTCCCTGATAGGATACATCAAATTTGGTATTAAAATTTGATTATCATTTTTGAAATTTTGAAATTTGGGGCCCATATTTTGAAATTATTATGTTGCCGCTGATGGTGCATCCATCATCTCCTATATGGGACAATGGTATCATGTGTGCACAAGTTAAAAGAGGTCCGTTACCAGGATCTGAATCATGAGGGCCCGGGGACGCTTCAGGATGGTATTGAAGAGACATGAGCTTTAGTTGAGGGAAGGCAAGACCAGCACAGCTTTTATCATTGAGATTGATATGAGTCACTTCCACGCCCTCGGGAAGTGATGCAGGGTCAACAGCATAGTTGTGATTCTGCCATGATGAATTTATGGTGAAAATGAATCACATACTAGGATGAAAAGAATTAATGAATGTGTGTGAATTTCAAGAAATGAGCTAAAAGTTACAACCACTATAGTAAATGCCAAGATATAGATTGTGTGTGTGATAGCAATACAAAAATAAATTAAAAAATTTGAAACATTTGGTATGTTAACCATAATGCATCAACAAAAAATTACAAAGATGAAATCTTTATTATTGTTTTATTAAGTGTAAAAAAGGTGTGTCAAAAAGAAGCAATAGTTTACTGGAACTTCAAGGAATTTGGCCAGTAAGTGGATTGCATTCAAATAGAATCAGGAGAGATCCAAATCCAACCAGTTAAGAAAACAGACAATCCACATCTGATCCACATCCATAATCCGGGGATTACATAATTCTTGTCCCAATCCTAATTCTTATAAACGGATCTCTGATCTGATAATCAGATTTGACCTGCTACTTTTTTCTCTTGTAAATCAGTCAAGCAAAGAAAAAGATGAAAAAAAAGGCCCCCAAAGATTAAGAAAGAAAATATGGAATCTTTTTACGGATTAAGTATATATCCTAAAATAAACAAGACTACAACAGTTAGCGAAACTTGAGAACCATTTTGCAGTTTCAGGAAAAATTGACATTCCAATATCAGATTTGAGTGTGAGAAATTGTATTAAATCTAGCATGAGAGAGAGAGAGAGAGAGAGAATGAGATGGAACTCCTAGCCATAGCAAGTGATTGTTGACATCAATGGAAAAATGCTAGCAGTTGCAGTATTGTGGTGCTGATGGAGTATGAGATAGCTTACGGCCTTAACCAAGAAGAACCAAAGATATAGTTATTTTATATATCAATAGTTGGAATTGTTAGGTAACTTTAGATTGTATTTTACTTTGTACAGTAAAATAATAATTGGATCTGATCAGTATACAATCAGACTAAGGATCATCTATCACATCCAACTCACAGTTGGACACCAGACCAGGCCTCTATCTTATTTTTGATATGAAAAGTACAATACTCAAAGGAAACCAGGCCTCTTTCATTGAGGCCTAGGTGTTACTGTGCATGGATGTATGAAATCGTGCACGTTAAAATAAGAAGTCATGGTAAAATGAAATTAACCTGAGCACTGATCTCGACACGACCACTTCGAAGGTTACGAACTGGATGATTACCTCCATGGTGACCAAACTTCATCTTAAAGGTTTTACCACCCAAAGCCTGACCAAGCAGCTGATGGCCCATGCAAATTCCGAATACAGGAACCTTTCCAATTATTTCCTTGACTGTTTCTACAGCGTAAGGAACCGCAGATGGATCTCCTGGACCATTGCTGAAAATAACTCCATCTGGTTTCATCTTTAGAGTCTCAGATGCTGGCCATGTTGAAGGAACAACAGTGATTTTACAACCATATGAAGCCAAGCGCCTCAGTATATTTTGCTTGATACCAAAATCATATGCAATAACCTTCAAGGAAATGGGGCCAGTTATGAGTAAATGTTTAAATTCCAATTTCCAAGTATGTTTGAGGACATTTGAGCACAAACTCAGTAGAATCATACTAACATGAAAAGTCTCTCCGTGTTTCCTGTTGGAGTTAAACTCCCACTCTGAATCTGTTTTGTCAATCCATTCATAGGGGGCCTTACAGGACACACCGCTTATTAAATCGACACCTGCACAATAATGTCAAAAAAACTAAGCATGACAAGATACTAATGTTCCCAAATGCCCTTTAAAAGCTAAAAGAGTCCTCACCAACAATGTCCCATGTACGAGACATTTTCAAAAGTTCATCATCTGTTTTGGTTTCTTCAGTGCTCAATACACCTATAAGACTTCCATCTTGTCTTAATCTTCGGGTAATTGCACGTGTATCAACATCATCTGTTGCATAACGAAAAAATGAAAAAAGCAACGAGAGGTCAAAAGCTATCCAGAGGTAAAGCTGATTAATTTACCATTGTTGATATAATACTTCTAGAGAGAGTAATAAAGCAAAAAGAGAACTCACATATGCCCATTATATTCCGTTCTGCCAAATAATCTTCAAGCGTTTTTGCGCATCTCCAATTTGAAGTACTGAGAAACACTTGTTCATGGATCATATTAGTACATAGCAATACTTAAAAAGGGAAAGCCGCAAGTTCTTGAAACCACATCAAGAGTGTGCTTGGCAAGGTGGATTTTTAGTGAAAATGAAATGGGATTAAAAGTTTCCTTTCCCATGTTTGGCATGAACTGAAAGGGTAATAGAAACAAATAGTCAAGATTTTTTTCCCAAAAAAAAAAAAACCATCCAAAAGTGACAGGATTTGATGGGACAGGAAAATAATTAAGTATATAATATTTTATTTATCATCTTATGCAATTCTACCCTTCCATCTTTAACAAACTTATCAGACACAAGGGTATATTGGTAAATGTAATTGGTTCCTTTCCATCTTTGCTAAGCCAAACTACAAAAACGATTTGCTGAGCCAAACTACAAAAACGATTTGCTGACTTTAAGCCCTTACCTTTGCTGAACGAGAGAAAAGAAACGATTAGTCAACTGTTTTCTTTCCTTTTCATTAGTTTATTCATTCCTTTGCTTTTCCTTTCCTTTCCTTTCCAGCCTGCCAAACACACACACTCTAAAGAAGGCAGCATACCTCATGCTTAAACTTCGAATTACTAAACCGGCCAGGAAGCATTGTCTTGACTCCTCATCATCTGATAAGAAGATATACTAGTTGAGATTGGACATAGTTTTCCAAGAAGGAATATGTAAAGATATGAAATGAACACATCACCCACCCAAATTAACACCAGTGTTGCCAATATGTGGGTTTGTCATCAGTACAAACTGGCCAGCATAACTAGGGTCTGTGAGAATTTCCTGATACCTGCAATATAACAACCACACCACATATATGACTCTGCATAACATGTCAACTCATCAAGCTGGTTGTTTTGATGAATACAGTTGAAAGTTTCCATTGCTCAAACATGAATACTTTTCTCTCTAGTGTGAGGGGAAAAAAAAACAAAGAATAAAAGTTATTGCTAAACCAATTTAAGTTTCTGCTACTCCAGCAACCATTCAATCAAATCAGCAATGCTATATCAGAAAACCAATTTTATAACTGATACAAAGCTCGAAGAACAAAGTCCCCTGCAATTATGTGCACACCTCTCAAGCTGAAAAAGTTTTCCAAGGCATAGGAGCAGCAAATTAATGTCAAACTTCACCCCGAAACGTAAAGGATCTAGATTCCAAATGACATTTATTGTGAAAACACAGCTATAGAACTGTAGCCATTGAAGTTTTTATTTTCCGGTCTTAACCTCCTGGGTGATGTCATATACTTTGACAGTTTGACTAGGAAACCTCAGGCTCCATTTGTTTCACCAGAGAATATCAGGAAAAAATATTTTCTAGGAAATTAAGAAAGTTCAGTTGTTTGTTTGTTTAGAAATCCTAGATTTCAGGAAAAGATATTCCAAACTACTAGAAAAAGATGGAAAAATAACATCCAAGATTTTATCTCGGAAGTTGTTTTCCATGAGGGGGAGAATGGAAGAATTAGGGTCAAATATTTAAAAAGGAAGAGCTCAAATCTCTCTCAACCTCTCCCTCGGTCTATCAATCCCTAATCCATGGTAATTCTATTTCAAAAGATGAGTTCAAATCTCTCTCTCTCTCTCTCTCTCTCTCTCTCTCTCTCTCTCTCTCAATGTCGTAATTTTATTAAAAATTATTTCACTCTTATTGTTTATCCATATAACAACTAGGGGCACACCCAAGGGCCCAGGCATATAGCAATGTAGTAAAGTTTCACCCTTTTTTTTCCCAAGGGCCCAAGCATAAAGTTTCTAAGTGACCACACTTTTTTCTTCCACACTTTTTTTTCTTTTCTTCTTTTTGACAAGTGACCACCAACAAAAGTACAAGGGGCATACCCAAAGGCCTAGGCATATAGCAATGTAGTAAAGTTTCACGCTAGAGTAGGAATATCAGCTATCACATATTCCTTATTGTAAAGCTATAAATAAAATACAAGGTGTCAACCCGTGCAATGCATGGGAGTAAGAGTTGTTTATATCATAAATAGGTAATCTAAAATTCACAATAATTAATTATACAATTGTGTCGTATCTCTAAAATGTAAATAAATATTGATATATATATATATGATATTTTATTTAATTATAATCACATTTTTTTTTAGATATTAAGTTCAGAAAGAATCCTGACAATATGATATATATATATATATATATGTATGTATCTTATCTATCTTACAAAACTAATCTTATCTTATATATATATATATATATATTACAAAACTAATACAGTGAATTGAATAAAAGAATAAAAGTTTCTAAACATTTAGAGTGCCACGTAGAAAAGAGGCAAAATATAAGGGCAAACACAACTTTTATATATATATATGATTGGACATGCCAAAAAGAAAATTTAAAAATAATCAACTGTTAAACACATTGCTGACGTAGAAAATAAAAAATAAAAACCTATTTCCTTGCTCCTTTTATTGCAATTAAGAGAAAAGAATTCTTAAATTTGACTTTCCGACTCCTAATAGGCATACTTAACAAGATTATCAACAAAAAAGTAGGCATATAATCAAACCTACCCTTCACCTTCCTATATCCTCATGTAAAGAATGTCCCTCTTACCTGTGTCCTGTTCCTATAACAATTATATACAATCCAATCAAATTATAAGTAATTGAAATATTCACCTTTCTTGCCCACTGTATATGCATTACCAACAATTAAAAAAAAATTAGGAGTGTATTTCTGTGGAAGAGATTGCTAAGATGCAACCTGAGGCAGAAGCCCCTCATATTCTTTTTTTTTTTCTTCGTTTACAAGTAGCAGCCCCTTAACTTCTTAATCCATTGTGGCCATAGCTGGAAATTTTGAAATAAAGAGATGATAGAAAGCTGCCAATAGTGTTCCAATCTATGAACTTTGTGACTATATCAATTCCAGTTTAATTTATTGATCCATCACTGCCACAATCTAGATTACTACAGTGATGACTCCAGTGATTCACTCCTTTAAAGGATTAACATCATGCTGAGAGCTAAAGCTGACCTTAATAGTTGAGATTTGAGCCTCTTGCTTATGATTCTAGTCCCTAAATAAGAAGGGTACTGCAAAGTTCTGGTCCAGCTAATGCTGGGTGCTGAGAGGTGGACTAGACACAGATCTTACATTTTTCTTTTCCCTTTTCTTTTTAAATTTTTGGAAGAATTTACTAGACACAGACCTTACGTATGGCAATATTTGAACTGAGTGGCTAGTCTCAAACTCAAACCCAAGTTTTCACACTAAACCGCTCGAGCTTTTTATCATAGCACCAAGCAGTTGGCCTTATCTGGTCCCAAGATCAGTTTCTTCTCATTTTTTTAAAATTTTGTTTCATAAAGCAATTGTAGGATATGATACACCTCTAACCTCATCCCTAATGAATTGGCCTATTTTATACCAAAATTGAATTGACCATAACTTACATCCAAGCAAATTATGAGCTATATTGACCAAGAAGAGTCTCTATAACTCATCCCATAAATTTCCCAAACAAATATGAACTATGAAAATTTTTGAATTTAGACAATTACCAGATCTCAATTTTCTATAAACTGTAGTTATTCATATCTACATATATTCCGTAAAGCAAACACATGTTTACATGATCTGTATAGCTACATGCATTAAATACCAGCTTAGACACATAAAGGCACTAGCACCTTTATTTGTTCAAGAAGCATGCAAAGCTATGGCTATTCATCATGTTAGTCCTTGTTAAGTGCATTACTATCTCCATTATTTTATAATACCTTGATTGTCTGATGCATTACCACCAAGGACTCATATTATATTGCTCGCTTTAAGGCCAAAATTTTCCACTTGGTCATTTGCTACTCTCCAAATTCAGTAATTTAGTCTAAGACATCATATCAATGTCCAACTACAATAATCAGACTGAAGTCCTCAAATCATATCAAATATGTCGTCTTCGTCACAAGGAGTAGGCTATGTCTCTGCATATACTCAAAATCATAGATGCAAGCATAACTAATTTTGCCTTAAACCATAATTCCCAATTATTGGTGGATTTCAACTCATGGAAATGAGCTGTTAGAAAGATTTTAATCATTCACAACTACCAGAATGCTAAACAGCAAGTTCTCAAAAGGGATTTCAATTAAAACTGCAAATTTATGAGAGGAGCTATACACAATTTTTAAGAACCAAATGTGTAGAAAATATAATTACTAGAGCTTACCTAACTGTCATGATCAGTTAATAATGAAGATCTATCTCCACCCCCTTAATGTGAAATACAAAACATTCCTTTGGAAAACAAAAGATTTAATTCACTTAATATTTTCATGGAAAAAAATTACAGTCACTTACCCTGTTAAAGATGTGTTGAAGACCACTTCACCAACTTGGGTTCCTGAAGCCCCAAATGATTTGGCCCTCCAAATTGAACCATCTTCAAGCACAAGTCTCGCATCCGCTACCTTCCAAGGTCTCTCCCTCAGACCTATAGGCTCATTAAGAAAACTTCCATCACCCCAAGTCACACTGGTTTGTTTGTAAATGAAAATCTATTATAGCGATGAGAGAAAATTAGGCTATCAACAAGAAATGGTTTAGCAGGCAACTAATTAAAAGAAAATAAATATTCAATAAACAATGCCAAAAAAACAAAAAGGACAAACCATGTATCCATAGGAAATTGAACATTTATTTTCGTTAGTAGGAAAATGATCACTAAGAATCAAATTGGCCATCAACCTATCCATAGCCATATATAATAAGATGTAAGATGTGCTAACAATGAGACATAATGATAACAGCTGTCCTAGCTTGCAACAGCCATAAAACCAAACTACTAAATGGACACTGGAAAGCATACCTAAACCCAAAATCTGACTAAAATCTGTGATGAAATTAACCTGTCACTTCTTTAAAATTCATTCCTAATGATTTTTTGCTAGCCAAAAGCATGAGGTACAGAAGAATCAGAATAATCACATTTGCAGAATCAATAAAAATAAAAAAATGAAGTCCGCCATTTCTTTTAAGTGCGAAGCATCAAAATGGTAAAAGAATTGCATGAATTGAGTCAGGAAATACGAGCAAGAGGGATGACTTCCATTTGTTTGACACTCTTGCGGCAGATAAGAATTTAGTTTTTGTCTTCCGCATAACAAAAATTCTAAACTAATATTGCCATTATGGGAACATTCTTGTCAATGCTCCCAAAAAATACAACTAAAATTTCCTATTCATATCTGCAGAACATCTAACCAAGAGTAGAAGCATAACAAAAACACGAGAAAATAAAACATCCCTTTACCTGACAAAAATGAATGTTACAACTTTTGATAAATAAATAAAGTGAAACAGAATTTCAAACAATAACAATATAAACACGAAGAATGGATGAAAGGTGGATATTGAATATGAATCTAAAATCTCAGGGTTTATATAAATACACGCATACATGTATATATACAAATTTATGCATCTGACCATATATAAACTTGTTTATGTGTGTGAATGTATCAGAGAGAAGGTTACCAACGGCGGCACCATCGGTGGGAAGAGGTACAGAAAAGCATCTGACCGTGAAAGCCTTAGCTTTCGGTGATTTGGAAGCCGAAGAAGTTAACAGGTTGATTCTCACAGCACAATCCATTGATTTGGCGGCCATTTTCTCTCTCTGTTCTCTTCTGGTTCCGGAGCCAAAAACCCTCGATTCCTAAGTAACCGAGGGCTACTGAGCAAGGAGATTTTATATGATGAGACTGGCTAGGATCAGATGTTTACGCGAGTACGTTAGTACCGTAAATGATTTGTACAGGTGGCAAAATGGGTTCACACACTTGAAAACGTTTCTAATCTCAATTTTTTTTTTTATTTTTTACAAATAACTTGTTATAAGTTAATCCAAAATCCGCATTGATTAGTGGGTCATATACGGGCTGGATTGAAAGCCCCAAGTTCAACCTGCTTAATAGTGGAGTCTATTTTTTGTATATAGTTGAATCAATTTATTTACCAACTTTATTAACTAGTTTTTTTTTTTTTATTGTACTAATTTTGTTCACTCAAATTCAATTTCTAACTTTTATGGGATTTTAATTTATAGGTTAAACTTTTAATTAAAAATATAAAACTAATAAAAAAAGTCATAAGAAATTTAAATAAATCACCTTATAAATTTATCAAATTGGATTTTTCTTTTTAAGATATCTAAAAATGATTTATGGCCATATGGTCATGCAACTAAAATTAGTTTGGGCCAAATATGGGTTGCAGTCAAATTTTGTTTGAACCAAACCAATCACCCCAACTTGATTATAAATGTAAAATTGTGCATAAATGTGTGCATTTATCTATATTTATATTATTACAAAGGTAACACCTGAGATTGGCAAGGACTTATAAAATTTTTACATGCCTAAACTACTCATTTTAAACCATTACTGCTTTAAACTGTTTATGTATACTGAGTGAGTGAAAGAAATCTAATTTACAGGTATTTTTTTAATTATCATAACATATTTTTTACTATGTGGTACGTGTGCACGCATAGTGTGTGACATATTTTAGTATAAATTAAAAACCCTTGTTTTGTTTTAGGTGTTTCATTATATATGTGTGCGTATATATACTTGACACATGTAATTATTATCTTTCTTTACTAACATTATTAGAAAAAAATAAAAGATTTCAAGGTTCAGACACCTTTTGTTAGGAAAAACAAAAAAGAAAACATACATATTTTATAGCAAAAATTTCATGAGTGATCATGTCCAACCAAGAAAAGACGATCAACTAGCAAAAAGAGAAAACCAAACCTTCCTTTCTCAATAATTAGAACTCAAAGAGAGGAGATAAAATGGAAAGGGACTCACCCTTGCTGATAAAAATTGTAAAAAGGGGATTCACGCCCATCCCAAAAAATTAAATGATTTGATTTTGCATCCTAAAATGTAATAGTCTCAGTCCCAAATGTAGTAGGCAAGTTTTAAAACTATATTACTTTTCTATATACATTATGTACTAGTCAAATTTTCAAACCGTTAGAAACTAAAATGTGGCGCATTTTGTCATAACAAGTAACTTAGTCTCAATATTCGGTTGGTAAATGATTTTTAGAGTAACTGGTACATGTAATTGACTCTCAACGTTTAGATATCCTTTCGTTATTCAATATCATTTTCTGCAAAAACGTTAGGGGGCGGGGTATCGACTTGATAGCCCATACAACCCCATCATCTCAACCCCAGTTATTATAGGTCTTGGGAATTGCATAGAATTGGGTTATATTAAGTTTTAAGGCCCTATTGTTTTTAGGAGCCGATCTTGAGATGAGTAGTTAAAGTTAACATGAGTATATAAAAATAGGAGAAATTGCACTTTTTCCATAAATATGCCTGATACATTTTTGTTTGTCTATATAAAAAATATATATTTAACATATTAAGTTTATTGCAAGTAACAAACTCTTAATACGAATAAAAGACTTAGCCATTAAGACACTATGATAACTTTAGTCTTTTGTCCTCTAGGTAAATTATTTATTTGAATGTTACTAAATGCTTGCAAGATTATACTCGATTTAAACAATGAATTTTAAGATCAGACTTGGGATGAAGAATTTAGGCTTAACATCTGGTCATTGCACGGGTTAACATAGCATGCCTAGTATGGATTATAGAGCGCACTCTAACCCTAGCCATTTCCACCCCATACAACCTTGAATTCTATATCGAATAATATATATATATATATATATATATATATGTGTATAAAAGTTATGTTCACCCTTATATTTTGTTGCCCTTATATTTTGTTTCTCTTCTGTGTGGCACTCAAAATGCTCTGATATTTTTAAAATATCATGTCACATGAGTAATTGTTGCATAACTATTAATTTATTCGGTTATTCAACCCACTCTATTAGTGTTGTAATCCAATATAGTTCTTTATTAAAGTATAAAGTTATATCCGTGCCTCAAAAAAAAAAAAAAAAAGTGTAAAGTTATACCCAATTAAGTCTCTATAAAATATCTCATAAAATATAATAAATATATAATACTATCCAATCAAGTCTTAATTCATATTATAATTCAATGAAATTCTTATTTTAAATACAAAGTCATATCTCTAAGTTGTTACATTTTATCTCATGAAATATAATACGTAACATGATTTCAAGAACATAATATTATCTACTTAAATTTCTATAGATTATTACAATTTATACTATAGTCCTACAAAAGTTTTCTACTTGTATACAAAGTTTTGTCCACTTAAGTTTCTACGCATTATCTCATGAAATATGATATGTAATATGATTTTAGATATAGAGTTCTATCTAATTAAATTTCTATAAATTATAACATTGCAATATCATAAGTAAAATATTTATAACATTTTCTCAAATTTAAAAATATTTTTAAAGTAAATAAATAGTATTAAATATGATGCATATAGAAAACTTTATATATTACAAAAAAGGATTACAATAAGAGCATAACTATGTAGGTCTAGAATTAAATTATTTTATTTTATGGTTATTTATTTTCTTGACCAATTTTTTAATAAAAATGTGTACCTCATTTTTCTTTTATGCGCGCATTGCGTGGGTACATTACTAGTATTCTTTTATATTTTTGAACTTTTATTTTCCCATAATTATTAAACCCCTCCTTTGGTAATGTGTTTTTTTAAATTTTTTTATATCAATTTTATAACTGAAGAAAAAATACATATCATAAAATAAGAACTTATCAAATTTTGCTGGCAATTCCTTTATCCAAAAGGCTTAAGCATCAACAGTCATAGCCTCCATGGCACGTGCATGTGCAACAGTGTTGGCTGTTTTTCAGATATGGCCGCATTTATGGATTTTTAATGATTTGCAAAGCACTTTAATCTTATTCGCAATATCCCCAACCATAGAGAAGTCTCTATCCTCTTTAGCTACTGCATGAATCAAGTTGAGACAATCACATTTAGCTTCCAGATTCGATACTCCTATGGCTCCTATCTCCATTGCAAAAGAAAGACCACGTCGAAGCGCCAAGGCTTCAACATCCTCTGCTGCTGAGCCCACCCCTTGGACTGGAGTAGCAAAACCAGGCAATAACACTCCCAATTGAATTTCTGTTAACTGCCCCTAGACTAACAAAATTAGAATCAACATTAAAATGTCATCCACATTTACCTTGAATATTCCATCCTTGGAAGGACTCCACACAATAGCTGATAGGCAGAATTTGTTTAACTTGAATACTTCATCCTTTGGTAATATAAATTATCTTTTCTCTATTCTTTGCACTTTTGCTTTTTGTAATTAAGTATTTAGAAAGGATAATGCTATATAAATAGAAAAAAAAAAATCATACAAAATTTATTATCAAAATAATGTGGTTGGATAAAAACTATTCATTTTGAAACAAAACACGTATATCGATTGTTCTTAATTACAATAATGTCACTGCTACATCATTTAGTAGAATTTTCTGTATAAATTTTTTTGAAAAAATAAAATTTTTCATTTAGAAATGACAGGAATCAGAACATTTTACAATGTAACCAAGATTTAGAAGTTGAAATTTCACCTCAACCATCAATAAGTTTTTTTCACAACGAAAAGAGGATTTTATTATTAAAAAATTAACAATGCAAGTTTACTGCAGAACATTTCACCAACCAAGTAAGAAAAAACCTACTCTACTAAATTTCAGCACTAATATTAAGGGCTTTTCTGACTAATATATGAGTCACTCGATTATCAGTTCTATGTATAAATCTAATACTCCATTTGGAGAAAGAATTAAGTAACTTCCTAATATCTTTAACAATCACAACAATAGTCGTGGAGGGACGATGCTTACCGGTAATTTCTTCAATCACCTCCAAAGCATTTCTTTCAATATAAATCTCTTTAAACTTTTTCCTCTTTAGTGTACACACATATTCTTTAAAAAGTTCAGCTTCTATTATTTTGAGACTTGTAATTCCTATCAATTTCATAGAAGTTGCTCAAATAAATTTACTGTTATAGTTCTTGGCCACCATACCAATTGCCCCAAGTTTACTTTACTGTCAAAAGCACTATCCTCATTAACTTGTAATAATTCGGTATCTAGAAGCCAGTCATCAATAGGTTTAGCCAGTGCATTTATAACAGGCCCATAATTTTGAACATTTTGATTTTTTAATAGATATCAGTTTTCTGAAAATTAGAAAAAGCATAATTTTAGAAAGGGATTGTTTGCAGAAAATGTTTTTGAAAGTTAATTCGGAACACTTCTGCCCATATAAGTTCACGCGCAGTGTCCCCAAATAGGTTTTTTTCTTCGGATCGCCAAAGGGTTTTAGCAAGAAGTTCAGACAGAGAGAGAGAGAGGGGGGTTACACAGATCACTACGGTCAATCAGATTAGGGTTTCAATTTGCTGCGAAAATGGCTCGGAATGAAGAGAAGGCACAGTCGATGCTCAACAGGTTCATCACCATGAAAAACGAAGAGAAGAAGAAGCCGAAAGAACGCCGTCCCTTCCTGGCCTCGGAGTGCCGTGACCTCGCCGAGGCCGACAAGTGGCGCCAGCAGATCATGCGCGAAATCGGCCGGAAAGTGGCTGAGATCCAGAACGAAGGCCTGGGCGAGCATCGGCTCCGAGACCTCAACGACGAGATCAACAAGCTCATCCGAGAGAAAGGCCACTGGGAGCGGCGAATCGTCGAGCTCGGCGGTCCCAATTACACCAAAAACTCCGCGAAAATGACCGACTTGGACGGCAACATCGTCGATGTCCCCAACCCAAGCGGCCGTGGCCCCGGATACCGGTACTTTGGAGCGGCGAAGAAGTTGCCTGGAGTTAGAGAATTGTTCGAGAAGCCGCCGGAATTGCGGAAGCGGAGGACGAGGTATGATATATATAAGCGGATTGACGCGAGTTATTATGGGTATAGGGATGAAGAGGACGGGATATTGGAGAAGTTGGAGGGGCCGGCAGAGGAGAAGATGAGGGCTGAGGCATTGGCAGAGTGGAAGGCGATGGAAGAGATTAAGAGAGAGGCCAGGAGGGCGGTGAAGAGCGGGGAGGTGGCAATGGTGTCTTCGGCTGCTGCGGCGAAGATATTGTTCGAGGAGGAGGAGGACGTGGTGGAGGAGGAGAGGAAGGCGAAGGAGATGGAGGAGAAGGAGAAGGAAAAGGAATTCGTAGTGCACGTGCCGCTGCCAGACGAGAAGGAGATAGAGAGGATGGTGGTTGAGAAGAAGAAGATGGAGCTTTTGAGCAAGTACACGAGTGAAAATCTTTTGGAGGAGCAAATTGAAGCCAAAGCCATGCTTAACATTCAGCAGTAGACGGTAGGCGTTTTATGGTATTAGTGCACAATGTTGTTTTTCTTTTCATAGTTCATAGTTTGATTGTCCTTGTTTTCTTATCTTGTTATAGTTCTTAGTTTGTAACATTGCACTGGAAAAAAATGCTAGAGTTATTTTGGTTAATGGCCCTTCAAATTCTTATATTACTATGGTGATTTTGATGTTTGATAATTTTTTTATTGGATGGTCTTTTCTCAAATTAAATGAACGTAATATTTGTGAGAAATGGTATTCTACAAGTCAATTTGATAGCGCTTTTTTCTGCAAAACAATTTCTTCTTCTTCTGTTTTTTTTTTTTTTTTTGGTTATCTCTAGTTTCTGATGACTGGTAATTCCACAGGGGGAAGGCATGTGTGCTTTGCTTCTCATTAAGCTTATTTGTTATGGTGTTCAAGGAGGTTCAAATTACGAAACTATATCTTTCACATAATTTCTCATAATTTTCAGCAGTGAGTCCTGTATTTTGAAATGGCTTAATAACCTTTGCCGCTCCATTTATTAGCATGGTTGAAATGGTATAGAACAATTTTGTATTTGGTGGACATTCAAATTTTCCATTGTGTCTTAGCCAATTAAAACTGAAATCACGTTTTATAGTTTGGAGAATCCATGTATGATGTTTACAATACTAATAACATAAGATATATATCAAAATGTCAAATGTTTTGATTTTAGACATGAACTAAACAAGCCCTACAAATCAATCCTGTCTAGGAGTGGCCTTGAAGGCAGAGAAGTTGCAAGAGCTTTCCTGCTGCCAGGGTTAACAAAACGCAAGGAGCTGATGGTAACTTTGACTGCAACTTGATTCCTGGGGGAGATGTGGCTGATTGCTGATTTTTGGTTATGTTTGATATAAAGATTCTCGTGTGATCTCATCCAACCAGAATGATTTGCTAATTTTTGGCTAACAACAGCATATGTTATCTCTTCATAGTCTGATTTTGTCAATCTTCTAGTTAGAACAGATTATGAAATTGCATTAACCTTTATGCCAACGAGGCTGACATACACACAGATCTACTGGTGCTTTTACAGCCAGTTGCTTTAAGTTGTTATAGCAAAGCCATGGCAAGACCTTGCCATACTTATAACAAGAGCATTGTATATGGATTGGTTTTCTAGTCAAACATAGGATCTCAGGTTGAATTCTCTCTAAGTTGGACATACCTTTTATATGTCTGCAAGCTCCTCCACATGGTTTTGCTTTGGAGTCACATGTATGTTCTTGGCCTCCTCATACCAGCCACAGAAAGTAGAAGGAACATAAAAGATTGAACTTCTTCATGGTAACTGTGCAAGGCTTAAGCAATTCATCTGTTTGGTGGCTTGGTTTACCCAATAGGGTAGCTGTATTTGAGTCAGATGGTGGAATTGGAATTGGAGTCAGACAATGCTCTGGTTGATTGCAAAGTTTACTTCAGCGTTCTTACTGTATCATTCTGTTTCAACTTGTAATGAAAGAGTGTTTAACTAAGATGGTCTCATCTCTGATGATTTTCAACATAGGCCAGCCTACTTCTAGTCTTCAAGGTTCTGGTGTTTGAGGCTTCTCTGCTAAAATAAATTGTTGTGTGTGAGACACAGTTGACAATCTTCACAACAAAAAAGGATACTCTCTTAAGGAGATGGGTCCCTGTTTCTTTGTCAGGTAATCAATTATTCTACTCTTCCAGTATGTAAATACTTGCAGGATACTTGATCTTATTTCTCTCATGTAAACAAGTCTGAACTTTTCAAATGCTGCTTCTTTTTTGTTTTTTCTTTCTCTTAAAAGCTTCCCTATCAATCCATAATAGTTTGTCTAACTGATTTGTGTGCTGAACTTAATTTTATATCTAGCTCCACATCTCACTTTACATCTATTTTGGGATATTATATTAAAATCAGAATACCTCAGTTGTTGTGTGACCTCCACCAACCCCCCCACCCAACAACCAAAAAAAATAAAAAATAAAAATCTAGTCAACAACTGATACTATTTTTGCCATTTAAATGGCCTTGGTCTTAGTTAAGTCCGACGGAAAATATGGAACCCATGCTCTACCATGTCCCTTTTGCACTGTGTAACTGTTAACTCCACATCCCATTCACACGTTATAAGTGTTTCAGTTTCTAGAAAATTTTAACTCCACATTCCGTGTAACTGTTTCAGTTTGTACTATAATGCAGTAACTGTAGAACAGTAGAAGACCACTAGGTTTGAGAGAACAAGAGAGCCAATTCGCTCACATAGCAAATTTAGGGCGCCCTTACTTCATTTTCCTTCATTTTGGTTTTCAATCTCAAGAGAAAACCCTCCTCTCTCCCTCTCTCTCTCTCTCTCTCTCTCTCTCTCTCTCTCTCTCTCTCTAAAAAGTTTTTTCAAGGCTTTTCCACTCACAGGTATTGTTGGTTGATTTTATTGCGCCGAAGTTGCTGAAAATGTGCATTTTACAATCATAACTATAAGACAAGGCTTGACATAGATTTCTTGTTTTTTTTTATTTTTTGTTCTTTCAATAATTGGGTTTCTTTGATCCTCTTTCTCTCCTATAGTCCTATATGTGTACATGGATTTTCTCTGTCTGTCAGTAATCTGCATTCTGATTTTTTGATTGAATGTTACCTGGAATCTTCTAAATATATGAAATATCTGTCCTGTGTCAGATACTTGACACCCGATACTCGACACTCGACATTAGTTGGACATGCATCTAATAAGAATGTATAACTAATTCAGTTTACTATAAAACTAAGCATAGAACTTTCATTTTATGTATGAAATGCTATATTTTAGCTTGTAAATGCCATTTTACCTTAAAAACACAAAAGAAGTACTTAAAAAATATGAAATCTAAGCTGTGTTCCAGTGTTTTGGACATGAGAATTAGATGAATTTGACACATGGACACATACCTGCACCGACACCCGTACCTCAGTCCAGGTAACATAGAGTGCGACCAAGCCTTTCGCTGATTGTGCGGGACTGACTGACTGAGGGGAAAAGCAGCAATCCATAGGTGCGCAATTTCCTCCAAAACTTCCATTTTATTCAAGTCCACCCTCCCAAACTGCTCCTTATTCCACTTCCTCTTTCAAGGCTTTAACCTTCAACCAAAAGACGTGGCTTGCTTTCCCTTGAAACGAAAAGGAAGAACCACCAAGAAGCTACTTTTTCTAGAAAACCTACATCCTCCTGCCACACGGGAGAAGGATGCATTATTCTTGTGTAATCTTTCTTTGCGGTTTAATTTTTTTTAATTTCTGGTTTGAAATTAATCCTTGATTGTTTTGAATTTAGTTACTGGTTTTTGAATTGTGGCATGGAGACCAAAACCTATTCCAGAATTTTTATGTTGATGCTTTGCAATTATTACTACCTTAAGATATAGGGACTACTAGTCAAGCAGTTGTGGCTGAGTGCAGGTCAGTACTCAGTAGATAGTTTCTCCTTTGATAAGCCTATTCTGCTTTTGTTTGTAGTGGACATATTAATGTCTTCGTATAGAATGCAAAAAAGTTCACAATATTGTTAGCGGGTATATCCAGAAAACAAATATTCAATATTTATGAGCATTAGATTGGTAGGCATTTATGCTGTATGACATAAAACACTATTTTAATTGATTGATTTGTTTGAGCAAATAGATACGACTGTGATTATGTATAGAAAGCTGAGGCTGTGGCAACGGAGAAATAGGGCGACTGCTGTTAGCTATGAAAACCGAGATTTGATGGAACTCTCAAAATTGCAGGTACTAGCTCATTAAAAGTTCATATGCTGAGTGTTATCATATATTTATAGAGTGCAAAGTTTAGTTTGATACTTCTGATTGTCCTGATTAATTCTTTCATTGGCGAGTTTATTGTTTCTGCTTCAAAATCTCAACACGCCCCTCGCAGCAACCCCCCCCCCCCCCCCCCCCCCCCCCCCCCCCCCCCCCCCCCCCCCCCAAAAAAAAAAAAAAAAAACTGGCCTTTTTTAGCTGAGAAAAGAGAGAAGTAAAAAATAATAAAATATAGTTTAAATTTATGACTTTTTGGCCGTGCAAATTCTCAATTTGGAGATATGGTTGTGGTAGACCTTAGTATAGTGAAAGTTTTAGCTTCCTTTCCTTTTCTTATCTCTCTCTCTCTCTCTCTCTCTCTCTCTCTCTCTCTCTCTCTCACACACACACACACACACACACACACAGTAGAAAATTCAGAGCATTAGAGAAACTGCATACCCACGTGCAGCAGAGAGGCTACTTCATGGAAACAATCCCTGGAGGCAGAAGCAGCAAGCTTCAGAGAGCCCCCATTATGAGCAATCCAATTTGTATAGTGATTGGCAGAGTAGATGAGGAACTTGTGCATTTTATACGGTTGCTTGTATGGTTGCTCTATAGGTTCATTTTGGATTCTATTAAGCTGATGATAACCGATACTACACTTGAAATTAGCCAAAACGCTGAGAAAGGTATCCTCGTTTTGGATTAAATTTTTAAGTTTAAGCTCAATCATTGAAACTTACCGGAGAACTTTGCACCATGTTAATGATTCATATGATGTACTTGTTGATGTTAATTTACTTCCCCTGCTTGGTTATAGTGGCCACAATTCAATGTTCGTTTTTAGGTTGAAGGACTTCCTGAATAGTAGCTTCAGGCTGAAAGTGATTTTAGTATGGGATTAAAAATGTATTGTGGGACTCAATTAGCCGTTGCTGCCTTATTTGTTTTGTTAGGGAGAATTTGACTTAATTATTGGGTAGTAAGCCTGTTTTGTTCTTTGCAGGTGAATAAGCTTTGGAGCAATGTTCATACTCCAGCAAGAATAGCCTGCAGTATAATGGAGGCTCAGAAAAATATTTGGAGTGCACTGGCTTCTCAACAGGGATCCTCTTGTAGATATATATGATGTTATGAATTTGGAGGGCTGTGGAAGCAAGATTAAGATTGGGCTAGATTCAGCACCCTCACATGCATTGAACATGATCACATTAATTGCTTTACCATCCATTTTCCCATCACAAAATGTTGAAACATCGTTAAATACTACCAGAATTGTCATAAAGTTTAGTGACAAAAGCTTGGAGGCATCAGACATTTTGAAGGGAGACCTTAATCTGGACATTCCTGGATATCCATAGACTTTAATTCAAGTCTCTTAAGACAGAGAGAGTCTCTTAAGCTGAAAGTCTGTCATTCCCATTAATCTCTAGATAACTGAAACTCAGCCATTAGCATTAATATTTAGATAATAAAAACTCTTGTGATTCCCATTCGTCTTTGGATAACAGAAACTGTGTCATCCCCATTAAATCTTTGTCATGAGGATCGAATCTTGCAGATCAAGTCTTAACCCGAGCTTCGTTCTTTCTGAACTCAGGATTGTAGTTCTAAAATTCTCAGCCACAAATGTTAGCTTCACTTACTATAAGTTCACAAAATCAACGTAGAACTGGTGTCACTTTTGTCTAAAAATAGAGTAGGCTCTGGAGAAGGATTCTTAGATTCAAGCAGATTGACCTGACCTTACACAGATCATCTAGAAAGTTCAATACAAGAATAAGTATCTGCAAAAAAATTATGGATGTAAGATTCAAAATTTATGTGGGTATACCTCGTAAGGCGTTGTGCTTCCTGAGGGATTGCTTTGATTTTGGTTGGTGTTCCAGAGTCTGATGGTTCTGATTTTTCTTGCTCTTCACTTCCAAATAACCCAGAGCTTTTGTTGTGCAACTCTGATGTGTCTAAATTATAGCTGTCGGGAAACTCATTTGGAAGGGGTGAAAATGCGCTTCTGCTACGGGTAAAAACTCGTTTTGAATTTTTTTGAAAATCTTTGAAAATTGTTTTGAAAGCTCATAGGAAATGTTTATGATAGTTTTGAGATATTTAACGGAAACGTAAGAGAGAGAAACACTCTTGTACTCTGCAAATCTTGTGCTCTTGTTCCTTAGGTGAGTGAGGGTACTGCTGTATGAGCTCCCTTCGTCAGACCACTTGGGAAGCCGGGATTTGTGGCTGAACAAGCTTTTGAGTACTCCAATCACAACCACAAGAATTTTGATCTGATTGGGTTATTGTTGCAAGAAGATGAGATTAGGCACTGCCAAGAGGCTTTATCTATCCTTTTCTGCCAATCAGTCTTCTTTGTTTTTAGAGATGCTATTTCCATTATTTTTTTACCATTGTATGGTCATTACTTCAATATTCTATAGCTTTTATATGAAACAAGCAATGGCACCTCCCTTTACATACATGATTCCAAAACGTTATTCTTTCAAAAAATTTGTATAAAATTTTTTACAAGAATGATATGGCGATAGGGGTGATTATGGGTCAGATGGCCTGCCCAAACTTGTTCATTATTTATAGATTTTGGTAATTATTTTTAGGCCCAATTAGTTTAATGGTTGGATTTAAAAATTGTCTATGAGGCTCGGCCCAACTCAAAATATATAAAATAATATGTGTTTATGTTTTAATATATTCATTTATTTATATATTTTTTTACTATTTAGCATAATTTTGGAAGAAAAAACCCTTATTTATTTTTTTTAGGTTAAATGAGTGCGCATGGGCGGGCTTGGGAATTTATTTATTTATTTTGATCAGACTTGGAATTTGATTCTAGACTCCAGCGAAATTTTTTTAAGCTTAGGCTCAACTTGAGTGATGTTTACCCCTACTGGCGATAATATTTTTATAATTAAGAGTCATTAATTTATGAGTGTTATGTTTTAAAGTAAAGCTCTTATCTAATATAAAAATTTCTAGTTTAATAGCATTACACTATTTGTATATTATTCTTTTCTTTACCCCCTACTTATTCCTGTTAGGCTTAACATTTTTGGCCAGCTTTTAGTTACTCCAAAGCAAAAGCTGACCAAGAGAATTCCCAAACAGAAAAGTCAGCCGTTGGTGGCATCAATCAAAACAAGCACAAACAACCACTGTCACAAAACCACTTAGTTTGCCTAATCTATTGGCACCCAACCAACACTGGGATTGTCAAAATCACTTCTCGTGCCATTTTACCGTGCAGGGTTAGTTTTATTTATGTATTGAATTGTTAATTTTATTATTTTGGATCCTCCGCAATTAAAAATTCTGTGTTTCGGGGTGAGGCCGTCAGATGGAACTAGTAATCTCACATTCAATTAGTTACGCACAGAAAGATCGAGACAAGTAATTCAAGCAAGACTTTTATTTGTATACATAAGATTAAATAAGGGGTAATTACATTTACTCTCTTATTATTTGTGGCAAAATCAGATGGTTCAATATGGTTCAAAAGTAAACACATAAACCCATTATAATTTAGACTTTTTTGCAAAGTGGGTAGAGTTATGACATATTTGGTGAAATGACAAAAATATCTTTGATAACCTTTATTTTAACATAAAGATCCAAATTGTCTTTGGGATGTTCCATTTTGAAGAGATGAACCAAAAATACATTTATGACATAATCATTATTAACTCTAACGATGGTTAACCATAAAGGTCATCTAATTTTCGTTAAACCCAATAAATGATTCAAAAGTTTAAAATAAGCAATTTAAAGATTTGATATTAAAAGTCAAATTACCAAATTACCCTAGACAGAATGTGAGATTTGGCAAATTGTCTGTTTATTTTTCGGAAAAACGTCCTTCAGTTAAAGTAAATACACTATACAACCTGGATATGAAATCTATCTCATGGTCACCACTGATTGAAGAGCAATACGCAAGTTGCTGATTGTGAAGTAAGGACACTGCAGTCTAAATAATTGTGGTGAGACTAGCTAGCTTAACTCTTAGAAATATATTGTGTTCAGGAATTTCCAAAGACAAAAGGATTTTTCTTCACTATCTACAATCCAAAATAGAAAAATAATAAAATTTCTTAACTGTTTGGCTTCCTTGCTTTCATACATTCCAAGGAAGGATAAAACTTTGCATTTCCCTAATACTTCATTCAGTTCGCGAGGTCCAGAGACTCCAGACACAACACAATTTTTTTTGTAAATCTCGTTATTTCCTCTATTTTTTGAATTTCGATTTTTGGAAGTAAAGAAAAAAAGAGAGAAAAGAAAATGAATGGGTATTTAACCAAAAAAAAAAAAGTCTAATTTTTTTATTGGTTACTCACAAATAAATAAATGTGTAAGTACTTTCATTTCCCTTAATAAATTCAAAATCCAAACATAATATTTGTAATTCTTTAGAAGAATGAGAAGAAACACCCAAGAATAACTATGAAAATGAAAAACACTTGCTCAAACTTCTTTTTATTTATTTTTCTATTTCCTTCTTGATACTATCGAGAAAACCATTTCCTTCATCACCTCATAAACGAAGCTCCACACACAATTGAGAGTCTAAACCAGAAATCTCATCATTTTTCCATGTACTAAATAAATATAACTTTCACTTTATACTAATTTCTAAAAGCGCTTATTCACATTAGACTTCTTCCTCACCTAATATTGCAAGACTTGACAATTTCTAAATGCGAAGGACTTCTAGAAATTGCTACAATGACAAAATAATTTTACCCTAGCAAAACGAAAATACTATATGTAATTTCATTTCTCACTCTTAAATACAAATGAATGGGTCCCACATAAATTTATTAATGTGAATCCTACAACTTTATAATAATTTTTCAGTTAAAATGAGATCATTGTATAATATCCAAGTCAAACAAGACAACCATCCAGCCAAATGTGCACCCCTCTCTCCATTAAGCAGTCCTCAGAGGAGGAGAAACCAGTATCACCCCATCTCCCCGTACAAAAAGAAAAGGGATCGTCCGCTTGTTTGCCTGAAACATAAAGAACAAGGTCACCAAAGATTATCAAAAAAAAAAGTCAGAGGAAGAAAAGCAAGAGATACATCAGAAATTAAGATCAGTTTCTTCTACTTACTGCACATTGAGCATCTATTTCTACATTCCATAAAACTCTCTTCTTCTACATTCCACAAAATTCTCTTTTTTAAGATCAATTTCTTTTACTAACTGCACATTGAGCACCTATATCTGCATTCCATAATACTCTCTTTTATACTCCACACAGATTTCTTTGTTGAGCCTAAAAGCAAGGAATGAAATTTTCATTTGTTGCCATCCAAACAGTTTAAACGTAAGCTTCTCAAGAGACAGAAACGAAAAAAATGAAATCCTATTGTTTTCATCCAAAACATAGCAAAATAAACCAAAACAATAAGTTGTGTTATATGAATTTAGAACTTTCATAGATGTCATACAATTTTCATTGAGAAAAATACAAAAGACACAAATTGATATTTCTTAGATTTTTAAGTATTTTCGAAATATTTTCAAAACATTCTCAAAATATTTCTGACAAGTTCCCATTTCCGTGCTAAGCGAAACAGCACACTGAACATGAAATTTTGATCCTTGCCTAAAAGGCTTAACATTGGTCTGTGTGTGTGTGTGTGACAACACAAGTACTTGTATTCACAATAAAGCAGAAACTCTGATGGCATTCCAGAAAGCTACCAAATGTATCGAGTTTCATTTGGCTCGCCTACAAACAAATATCTAATCTACCTCAACGAGATGTGTTCTAGTAGATATTTTGATGCATTAGATTCCACCAATATAAAACGGTTCTTTGTAGCCAAAATAAAAATTTGGTGTATTGGTTCGATCTACTTGGAAACAGACATTTCATAAACATGAGGGAAACAGTAAATTTTTTGAGAACACACACCAATGTTTTAAAACAAAACTAAAACCTATCTATATGTATATATAGTCTGATTACTAGATAATTGAATATGTTTGAGATCTACTTATCCATCGAAATAACAGGCACAGGTATACAATTTAGTACTAGATGCCAATTCAAACCAAAATTCATTAAAAACATACTATTTATGATTCTAAACATGCATAAAGTTCCTATCAAACAAGGTTTTCAAATATATAAAAAATAACAATTAAAAATAATTGATAATGACTCAAGTCAAAAGGGTTCCATGGGGTAGGGCCATCCTTCTGATAACAGGATTTGGTAGGATCTTTTTAATTAGGTTACGGATAAGATTCAACAAAGATAAACAAATGGTTTAAAGGGTGTTGGGGTTGGGTTGGGAGGGGGTTTGTCACTGTAGGAGGAAAAATAAGGACTAGATTTTAGAAGTAATAGGAAAGAGAAAAAAGAAATAATTTTAATAACAAAGGTAATACCGTCGAAAGAGACTACGTGACTCAGCCACATCCTCTTTCTCTTCTCTCTCTCTCTCCTTTTTTTCATTTTTTGTTCTCAAATCTTTTTTTTTTTTAAAATGAAGTTGGAAACCAAAAAAACTTATTTAGTAAAGCTTGATAGGTGTCAAAACAAATCAGTTCAGAAATGTTTCGGTGAGTTCCAATGCGCTTCGTTATGTTCCAATATAAACAAAGGAATTTCAAATTTTCACCAATGTTTCATGGTTATTTTTAGGAAATGGAAACATTTCAGCTGTTTTGATGGAAACCAAATGAAATTTTGTTCCTTGTAAACAGTTATACAAAGACTTGGGATCTCCTAGTAATACAAATTATGAACTGTGAATGCTTACAGGACTTGAATCATCTATGGTCAAGGATTTAAATTATATCATACAGACGCTTTTCATACAGAAAATATGACTTGAGTGAAGGACAGGCAATGGAGATCAATTTCCAAAAGTTAAAGAGTAGCACCAGTCTCTTTAGTGAGCTCCCTGTATAAACTTTGAAACGTCTTTAATATTCTGAATAACAAAAATTTGTCTATTTTATTCACAGGCCTCCTGGTTAAAGTTTTTGAACTCTGTACACAAAGAGCCCTAAATACGGAATAGAACTTTACACCCACTAAGAACAATATTGCCATGAGCAAGAACCCATACGATACATGCAGGGAATATAAAAGACTGCATGAGTAGTGCGACTAAACAATGAAGCTTATATTATAGCCAAACGGCCAACACCACAAAGGCCTCCTAAGTAATTGCAGAATCGAGAACATTTTCTAGAACACCTTAACCAAATCCAAATTGGCGAGCAAATCTATTTGGGTAATAGGGTATATATTACCCTTGGCGCTAATAGACATATCAACACATTGAATGCTCATCAAAAAATCAAATCGTTTGTCAGAAATACTCCCATCATCCATAAGTCGAGAATTATGAAGTTGTTCAAAAAGGTTTGGATAATATCTCACATATTGCTCTAGCCTAAAAATCACTCTCAATTGAGAAATATGATGTGGCTCTGCAATAATTCTCGAATACCTAGCAAGCACTGGGTAACTTTCAGAAAAGTCGCTCATCAATCTACTGCAATACAATGCTAGAAAATGTTCTCACAGCCAAACAATTGAATAACTCTAATTATGCCTTTATTTAGGAAGCCATGGGATAAGGGTTGCCCTTTCCTTCTAGCTAGGTTCTTTCTTATTTGCAGTCAAATGGCACCTTGGGCAAGTGAAAGAAAAATAATGAATTCTATAAACTAGGTTGGGTAAACTAGGTCCATTAGGACATTTGGAAAATTCACCAAGTTTGCGATATATAAAGCCCACAGTTGTTAGCGCAAGTGAAAGTTTCCTTCCTTGTGCCATCAAGGCTGTGGTAAAAAAAATGATGGCCCACGTGCCCTCAAATTTAAAGCCTCTTAAGGCCAAATCTTATATCACTAATGGTAAAATACTACATAATGTGAGAGTACTGTTTATGAATTGTCCTCACTTTAAAAAAAAAGTTTACCAAGTCTCACAGCTTGAAGTTTCTTCACCAAGTAGGAAAAATATATATATATATATATATATATATATATATTATTCTTAGAATTAAGGTGGAGTTGATTCCAGTTCGGATTTATTCCTGACTCGGATACATAGACAACGCTTTCAAATGGATATAAACACAACCCTTGTGAACCTAAAGTTCACTAGAATCAAACTTTTTTCTAAACAAATCCAAATCTCAAAAAGTTCAGTCAAAGTTAATTTCCAAATAAAGTCCAAGTTTCAAATAAATCCAAAATAATGGATGATTTATCCATTTTAAATAAGACAAATTCAATTATGGTCTCCATACTCATTAAATACTAGAAATAAATAAACAAACAAATAAATTTATTTGTGGACTACGTTCTGGCTTGATCCCATTAATTATAGCTACGTAGACAGCCTAGATAATTTATCTAGGTCCAGCCCCCCCACATGAAAATTACTCCTAGTGCTTTGTTTAAGACATTGGACTTGTGATAACTTGAAGTTAGAATCAAAGGATCCCTTGAAACAAGAATTGTAATTAAGAGATACGTTATATTTTGAATTGATATGACCTACACAATAAAAGCTCATATTCTAGTTTATTATATAAGTGACATTAAGTTTGTATGCAAGTTACAATAAATCTTATTTGTTAATATTTTTGCTTAACAAAGACACAATAAGCTAAACATCTTGTACCGACTAGAATGCCAAGCACAACTCTTGACAATCTAGAATTATCATCTTTTAATTAATCTTGCATAAAGTACCAATATTGAAGGTGCCTTGTAGAGCTCTCCACGTCAACATAACAATCTTAACAAGTATTTAGAATCTCTTACATTAATGTCAGCTCTTCAACTACCTCCACTATAAGCAAAACTTTTTCACTAAAATGACAAAATTTAGACCCTCTTTTTTTCAATGGGTGGGTGATGCTTCATTATAGTTTCCATAAATCGGATATAGGATGATGGAGCAGTCAGGCAAGATGAGGTGAACCACACTATCTTAGATGCACGAATAAAAGCATAGTCATAATTATGGAGAGCAATTTTATTCATCTACACAGCTACCAGTTAAGTCTTCAACCGTAAGGTTTATAGAAAAGTTCTTCAAGGTTTAAGATTCATAGTGTAACTTGCCAAATATACAACATTTCTAATTATAGCGTGAAAGCAGATAGTTACATATAAATAGACAAAGAAATAAGCACCTTTTGCATTGTTAAAAATACGACAATTTAACATAGTATTAGAGCCTAGATCAACCGGAAGTGTGCAGACTCGACCCCACACAAGGACATTTGGCCCCAAGGGGGATGGATTCTAACACCTAAAAACAAAAAAACCTCTTAAGTGGGGTAAAGTGAGGAGTTGCATACCAGAAATACCTCTTAAGTGGGGTGAGGTGGTGCTATGAGTTGAGTCCCACATTACCCGAGGAAGTTGAAGGAAAATGCAATATCATGTGGATCGTGGGTCATGATAGAATAGTATTAGAGCCTAAACCAATCGGAAGTGTGCGAACTCGACCCCACACGAGGACGTGTGGCCCCAAGGAGGGTGGACTGTGACACCCAAGACCACAAAGACCTCTTAAGTGGGGTGAAGTAAAGGGTTGGTGATCAACAATTTAACATGGTATCAGAGCAAGAAAGTCTTATGTTCAAATCTCACCGCCTACCCATTGAATATTTTCATGTGTTTGACCCGCTTATGCTCAAGAGCCTGACCACACGTGAGGGATGTGTTAGTGCAAAAATCTGTAAAAGGAAGAAGAAGATGAATGAACACGTCCAAGGCACGATTAATATCGCTTTCCTTAAAACGATATTCGCCCCCACCAATTCTCAGAATCTGGTGTGCACCGGGTTAATGACGAATCGCCTCCAGGATACAATGGAGCCCAGAAAATCTGTAATTCTGACTGCATGTTGCACACACAAAATCAGACCCGAATACCCTCTGATTATCAAGTCTGCCAAGAATCTGAATGTCTATTTTTGCAGAAACAGACTTCAAAGATGATGAACAATAAAAACTAGAAAGAATCAAGAATTTTAATGCCTTTTAATATAGAAAGAAGTTGCAGAAAAAAATATATATATTATTTTCTGCGAATTTGCCATATTTTTATAGACATTTTGGTGTCTTTTTGGACCAGACATGACTGTTAGAATTCAAATAATAACTGATTTCTAACAGTCACTTGCAGATTTAAATACAGCCGTCGGATCGCCCATTTTCTAATCTAACGGTGTAGATCGCACATATTCATTGTTTGATCAGATCATTCATCACACCTTTATGATCAGGTGTGATTTTCACCATACGATCATTTTTGCTTATGTATTAGCCATCCGATCGTTGATTATCATGATTGACAAAAATCAATGGTCTTGATCACACGCCACACGCGCACGTGCCACGTGTCCAAGTGCCAAGTGCGCCACTAAAGCGCCACATTGCGCCACACGACTCGCACGCGAGACGTACGCGTGGCGCACATGTGGCTTGATGCACATGCTCACACTTGTGTGCTACACCCAATCATTGCTCTAAAGCAATTCATAGAAAGTTGTTGGCATTTATAAATGCCTTACCAAACTTCTCACTTTCCAATGTGGGATTCATTTAATAAGGCAATAAAGACTTTCTTCAAAACTAGTCAAAACCATTTTGGAAAACCCCAAAACTACTATATATATTATATAATTTGAAAATCATTTCAACAATCCCCCACCATTTTTAAAATAATTTAAAAAACATATCTTGGCCAGACAGGGAAAACTAATGCATAAATGAAGGTGTCTTATGGACTTGAACCTTCACTTAGTGGTAACACATCAAGGTTAACGAGGATGACATAGTAGGGAAGCTTTGAACTAGCAATCCTATATAGCTAACCGGACATGTCTCACACATCAATATTCTCTTCTTTAGGTAAATTCATAAAAGCCGACACGTGGATTGGCCTTGTGTCTATATCCTGTTTCATGAGTGCTCTAGAGACTGCCCAAGTCATCATAGAAGGCGGCACCACCTTCGACACTCATATAGGTAGACTTATCTGAAGTGTTCCAGTAACTTAAACACTTCAACACAATATGTTATAAGTCTATTAAGAGCTTATTGCCCAACCTTCCCCATTTACATTACTGGTACCAAGCACTTTTTTCTTGAGATGAAAATTTTGTATAGTACTTGCAATCACTACATCTGATGTACTTTGGCTCATTGAACTCAAGACTTGATGTTTCAAGCGTTGAGTCGAGTTTCCACCAGTGATGACTAATCATATGGGCCGAAGACCCATCTCTATTGATGTTTTCTTCACCAAGTCCCTTGCAAGTCCTTTAGTAAGCGGATCTGTCAAGTTTTGGCATGATCTCACAAAATCTATGGTGATAACTCCATCAGTGAGCATTTGTCTCACACTGCTATGTCTCAGGCCAATGTGCCTAGATTTGCCATTATAAATGTGGCTATATGCTCGTGACAGTGTAGCCTCACTATCACAATGCAAAGATATAGGTGACATTGGTTTAGACCAAAGAGGAATTTCCAACAACAAATTCCTAAGCCACTCAGCCTCTTTGCTACAAGAAGCCAAAGCTACAAACTCTGCAGCCATGGTAGAGTCTGTAATTAAAGTCTGCTTCTTAGAACCCCAGGAGATAGCTCCTCCACCAAGGAGAAATATCCACCCACTGGTTGATGTATGATCATCTCGGTCAGATATCCAACTAGCATCAGTGTATCCTTCCAAAACCGTAGGATACCCACTGTAACACAAACCATAATCCATGGTTCCTTTTAGATATTTTAAAACTCTTGTTACAGCATTCCAATGACTAGTGCCAGGATTACTAGTAAATCTACTAAGTTTACCAACTGCATAAGCAATGTCAGGTCGTGTGCATGTCATAGCATACATCAAACAACCAATTACCCTAGCATACTTCAATTGATCAATAGCTCTACCAGTATTAGGATACAATTTTAGATTTGAATCAAACGGTGTACTCACAGGTTTGCAATCAAATAAATCAAATCTCCTGAGTATTTTTTCTATATAATGTGATTGAGAAAGGACAATCTCATTAGTATTCCTTTTAATTTGAATACCCAAAATGACATCAGCAATTCCCATGTCTTTCATTTCAAAATTAGATGACAAAAAATTCTTAACTTTCATAATGCTATCATAATCAGTACCAAAAATCAACATGTCATCTACATATAAACAGATAATCACACCTTTATCATTATTGAACTTACTATAAACACACTTATCAGATTCATGTATTTTGAAGCCATTAGTAACCACAACTTGATCAAATTTCTCATGCCACTGTTTAGGTGCTTGTTTAAGTCCGTAAAGAGACTTAACCAACTTACAAACTTTATGTTCTTGTCCAGGCATGATAAAACCCTCAGGTTGGTCCATGTAAACTTCTTCATCCAATTCACCATTTAGAAATGCAGTTTTAACATCCATTTGATGAATTTCAAAGTTATAGATAGAAGCTAATGCAATAAGCAGCCGGATAGTACTAATTCTAGCAACAGGTGCATAAGTATCAAAATAGTCTATACCTTCTTGTTGCTTAAAACCTTTAGCAACTAATCTGGCCTTAAACTTGTCTATAGTTCCATCTACCTTTATTTTCTTTTTAAAAATCCATTTACATCCCACAGGAACAGAACCAGGTGGTAGATCAACTATTTTCCAAGTTTTATTACCCATAATAGAGTCCATTTCATCTTTAATAGCCTCTTTCCAAAAAGCTGAATCTTGAGACTTCATAGCCTCATCGAATGAAAGAGGGTCAGGTTCTATAGAAGGAGAAACCGAAGTTTTCTTAGAGATAGAATCTCTAGTACCTTCAACCAAATAAACTATGAAATCTGGCCCAAAAGACTTTTCAGTCCTTATCCTTTTACTCCTTCTAGGTTCAGAAGATACAATGACATCTTTCTGTGGTTCCAAAGGTGGTTCCACATGTTTTCTAGTCTCATTTATATTGGGAATAGATGTGAATCTATTTTCATAAAAGACTGCATCTCTAGATTCAAAAACGGTATTGATCTCAACTGAATCATTAGTCTCAATAACAAGAAATCTATATCCTTTACTATGTTCTGCATATCCTAAGAAAATGCATTCAATAGCTTTTTGTCCTAACTTCTTGATCTTAGGTTCAGGTAATCTAACAATGGCTCTGCAGCCCCAAACTTTAAAATAAGACAAATTAGACTTTCTTTTATTCCATAACTCATATGGAGACACTTTAGACATCTTGTGAGGAACACGATTTAAAATATAACATGCAGTTAACATAGCTTCACCCCAAAAACCATTAGAAAGACCAGAATTAAAAAGCATAGCATTAGTCATTTCTACTAGTGTTCTATTTTTCCTTTCAGCAACTCCATTTTGTTGTGGAGTGTAAGCCATAGAGGTTTCATGGACAATTCCAACAGATTCACAAAATGCAGGAAAATGATATTCACCTCCCCTATCTGATCTAAGGCATTTAATCTTAGCATTACATTGACATTCAGCTTCTGTTTTATAAACTTTAAACTTATCTAAAACTTCATCTTTAGCATGTAGTAAATAAATATAATAGAATCTTGTATAATCATCAATGAAAGTCACAAAGTACTTTTTGCCTCCTCTAGTAGGGGTGCTATGCATATCACACACATCACTATGAATTAATTCCAACAAAGTAGAATTTCTATCAACCTTCGAGAATGGTTTTCTAGTGATTTTAGTATGCATACATATTCTGCATTTATCATTCATGTCATTTGCACATTTAGGAATTAATTCTAACTTAACCATATCATGCATTCTTCTTGAATTAACATGTCCTAAACGAAAATGCCATAAAGAAAGAGTATCAACCATATAAGCAGAAATATTCACTTTATTAATATTAAGCTTGAACATGCCCTCATACAAATATCCTTTTCCAACAAACATCCCTCCCTTAGTCAAGATAAATTTGTCCGACTTAAATACAAGTTTAAACCCAAACTTATTAAGAAGACTCCCAGACACCAGATTCTTTCTAACTTCTGGTACATGATACACATCAGTAAGAGTAAGGCTTTTTCCAGAAGTAAACTCTAGATTCACAGATCCTTTTCCCTTGACGGCTGCTGTGGACGAGTTGCCCATGTAAAGAACATTGCCGTCCTCCATGGGTTCATAGGTCTTGAAAGAACTTTTGTCTTTACAAACATGTCTCGTCGCACCAGAGTCAATCCACCATGCTTCATTATCTTCAAGGATATTAACCTCGGATATCATGGCCACAAATTTCTCCTTAGAGTCTTTAGCATCGTTCCCTTTTTGTTTCTTAAAGAGACGACACTCTTTCTTGTAGTGGCCTTCCTTTTTGCAGTAGAAACATGCCCCCTTCTTTTTCTTCTTATTGTGATTCTGGCTATTTTCAGAATTATTGCCATTGTTACCAGCATTTCTGCCTTTCTTACGATTATCTTGTCCAGATTGGGAGGGCTGTTTTGACCCTTGTCCATCCTCCATCATATGAACCTTGGAGGCATGAGAGCTATGCTCGTCATTACTGTCTCTTTTCCGAAATTCCTCCTCAATCCGAAGATGACGGCCCAATTCTTCAAGAGACAGGTCCTCCTTTTTGTGTTTAAGACTCTTTTTGTAGTCTTTCCATGATGATGGAAGTTTATCCAAAATGGCAGAAACCGTAATAGATTCATCCATTTTCATGTCATACTGATTGAATTGGTTTAGGATATGCATGATTTCATGAAACTGCTCAATAACAGGACGAGTATCAGACATCTTATAATTGAAAAATTTAGAAGCCAGAAATTTCTTACTGGTGGCGTCCTCCATTAAGTACTTGGCTTCAAGTGCATCCCACAATTCTTTAGCAGTCCCTTTATTCTGGTACATATCGAACAGAGTGTCAGACATTGCATTGCAGATGTGTCCTTTGCAAATGTAGTCATCTTGCTCCCATTTCATCCTTGTCCTTGTTTCAGCCACAGTCTCATCTTCATTTGCAACAGGCTTAGGGGTGGTGAGAACATACACCGCTTTAAGACTGGCAAGTAGGAAGTGCATCTTCTTCTGTCATCTTTTGAAGTTTGCTCCATCAAAACGATCCAGTTTCATAAAGTCTGCAGAAAACTCTCGTAATGATGCAGCCATGATCGATACTATCGTCTTAAGATTGTTAGTGCAAAAATCTGTAAAAGGAAGAAGAAGATGAATGAATACGTCCAAGGCACGATTAATATCGCTTTCCTTAAGACGATATTCCCCCCCACCAATTCTCAGAATCTGGTGTGCACCGGGTTAATGACGAATCGCCTCCAAGATACAATGGAGCCCAGAAAATCTGTAATTCTGACTGCGTGTTGCACACACGAAATCAGACCCGAATACTCTCTGATTATCAAGTCTGCCAAGAATCTGAATGTCTATTTCTGCAGAAACAGACTTCAAAGATGATGAACAATAAAAACTAGAAAGAATCAAGAATTTTAATGCCTTTTAATATAGAAAGAAGTTGCAGAAAAAAATATATATATTATTTTCTGTGAATTTGCCATATTTTTATAGACATTTTGGTGTCTTTTTGGACCAGACATGACTGTTAGAATTCAAATAATAACTGATTTCTAACAGTCACTTGCAGATTTAAATACAGCCGTCGGATCGCCCATTTTCTAATCTAACGGTGTAGATCGCACATATTCATTGTTTGATCAGATCATTCATCACACCTTTATGATCAGGTGTGATTCTCACCATACGATCCTTTTTGCTTATGTATTAGCCATCCGATCGTTGATTATCATGATTGACAAAAATCAATGGTCTTGATCACACGCCACACGCGCACGTGCCACGTGTCCAAGTGCCAAGTGCGCCACTAAAGCGCCACATTGCGCCACACGACTCGCACGCGAGACGTACGCGTGGCGCACATGTGGCTTGATGCACATGCTCACACTTGTGTGCTACACCCAATCATTGCTCTAAAGCAATTCATAGAAAGTTGTTGGTATTTATAAATGCCTTACCAAACTTCTCACTTTCCAATGTGGGATTCATTTAATAAGGCAATAAAGACTTTCTTCAAAACTAGTCAAAACCATTTTGGAAAACCCCAAAACTACTATATATATTATATAATTTGAAAATCATTTCAACAGGATGTGTTAATAAATAAACAATTAAGTTGCTCCTCTCTCTAGTAGCTTAAGTTTTTAGATGAGTTGGTGGTCAACAATTTAACATGCATACAAAGTCCTCAGCCCAATCTGATACACACTTTTTCGTAGTCTAGCTTGCCAAAAATTGAATATTTCTAATTATACCAAGAATGAAGCAAAATTCAATATCCTAAAATTCCTTGATTCTCAATTATTCAACTGGCTCTACCCCTTTTTTTGGGTATAAGCCAATTTTTCTCTACCATTAGTCAACCAGGAAAATATATTGGCCTCGAAGATTAATAATAAATTCACAGAGTGAACGGTAATGGAGTAAAATACGACTCACCCGAACTATTTCTTCATAAGTCTCATCATCGATCTCCACAGTCGTCACAATTTCTTGAACATCTCCAAGTATCATATTTAGATGCTGGTCATAGGCCTACAGAACAATATTATCATCACAAAAGGGAGAAAAAGAAAAAAAAGAAATTAACTCCATAACTTAAAGGTGCAGCTTCAGTTTCCAAATTGTTGAACATATGCAATTGAGTTCCCTGTGAATATTGTAAAAAGACAAATATAGGAAACTATCATGGCCTTCACAAGCAAGAAGGCTAAAAGGACGAAAAAAAAAAAAAGAAAAGAAAGCAGATAGAGATCTTTAATCATCAAGGAACAAGGGCAGACCCTGGAATTTTTTTGAGTGGGGCCAACGATAAAAATTCTTGAATTTTGGGGAGGTAAGGTAAAAATTTCTGAATTTTTTTGTTTTTGTTTATGTTTATATTTTTTTCTTCTTGGGTTGGGGGAGGGGGGATACTATTTTTTTTGATAAATACTAAAAAGACCTAAACAGAATTTTCAAAACTCAAGGGGCCCGGGACCCTCTTGGTTGACATGGGGTTCTGCCACTGCTAGGAGTATACAATAATAGCAAATGCAATGGTCATCGACATATAGCAACATGTGTAGCTATACAGTTAAATGCCCAATTTATTACCTAATAGTTGTCTCCTTTTAGTTTGGTAAATCTAGACGGACCATCAAATTATGTGCTTATTTGCCTTCACAGGCTGTGATTATAAAAGAAAGTGGAATGATTACTCTTGTCACTTGTCTTGAGGTAGCTCAGAACAGGTGCTCATTCAATTCCATAAGGAAGGTGATTGTCCAAATGCAGCCCAAATCATGTTTACTTGCTCATAGAAGACACTGACACTTTGTGATGTAGGACTAGTGCATAGAATGCTTTACTACAAGCTCTGGTACCAAAATTGATACCGACCAGCTTCAAGAGTCTCTACGGCGGGCTTTAGTAAGTTTACACCATTTGGATAGGACTAAAATACCAACGGATAGTAATAAGTGTTCTTAATTGTCTTTCAGGGAGCTAAGATTGAATGTTTCAAGGAAAGGAATTGGACTCCTCAAATAGAATATTTGAGTAGGGATGAAAATAAGGTGGTTTTGGGATGGGGATATGTTTCCCAACCCAGCCCCCGGTGAAATTATTGCCCGAACCCATTTCAAACCTGAAATGGGGCAGTGCAGGGTATACCCTTTGTGTACAAGATGGGACACAGATACAATAGGAAAATACACATTTAATTTTTTTTTTAACTCAACTGGATTATTTGGCAACATGAGATTGGTCTAACAATCAAACAATTATTATTTCTTTGGACCTATAGCAATCAAAATAGATTAAATTTTTTAGAGTTTCAAAGTGGCCATGTTACATGAGATGGCACAAACCTCCTGGCACTGTGCATGCATTGCTGCTCCGCGGAAGGAGAGACTTGAGAAAAGAAAAGAGCACCACACACATGGACTTTCCTAAGCATAAATAGGTCAGGGTGCTGAAGGGAAGGTGTGGCTTATTTCCCCCACAAAATCTACCCCATCTTTAAACCCCATATACGTATACCACACAGGTCCCCCAAAATTTTTCATAGCAAACTCTTAAAAAGTAAAATACAAGTTTAGCTAAGTTTTTATTTTTTTTCCCAAATAAAGGTTAACAAAGTTTGATCTTCACCATACAATAAAAAGAGAAGTCAAAAAAGAAGCAAACCATCACACCTAGAATCAGTTAAGCATCACACATAGAATCCTCAAAAAGCATATTGTTTTGCCTTACTGCTCTTCTGAAGAATTTGAAAGCATAAAAAGATATATAGTTCAACCTTCTCCAACTCTAATTAAAACCATGACTCCAAAACAACTACTTGGAAATTTTGACTCGTAAAACTCATCTAAACACTTACATAACAATACATAAAGACCAATAACATACTTTGATGACTGATAACACCAATGTATCATCCCTCCATCCCATGTCTGAAAAATCTTGAAGTTAGTAAGAGGCCTCTTACTTCTAAAAGTAGAAAACATATATTAAATAGAATAAACAACATAACAAAATAACAAGGGACCTTGTTTTGAAATTGAATTAATTACCGTAAATCATTTTCTTTCAATTGCTCTTTCTTGAGCCTCTTATGGATGATATCAACTTTCATCCGGGGCTAGATCGGAAAAATAGTTTCCTAGTTTGGCTAAAAAGAAAGCAAATAATATAGCTAAACCATAATTGTTAAAATCTCAATCTGGATGTGACGATCATGCCATTTTGGCAAAATTGATCAAGATCGTGTAGAAAATCCCTTGGATGTAGGATCTTAAGATTTTTGTGTAGGGTCATACTAATTTTTAGAATCTTGATCCATTTTAAAACTTTGTTTTGCTTTATATATCGATTTTTATTTTTTATTTTTTTTGTTATGTTTAATGTTTGTGACCTACCCATATTACATCAAGCCTAAAAAAAAGTCCTATTGCATCGAGTATGCTAAGAAAAACAAATTAAGCCAATTGGCATTTATACATTGTGCATTTCCGCAAACCAAAGAGTTAAAGGGACATAGATGACATTCAATTATCTCCATCTCTCCCTCTAACCCATTCTACTCTCAAACAATGGTTCGTTTGCTCTCTCTCTCTCTCTCTCTCTCTCTCTCTCTCTCTCTCTCATTGCATAGTAGAACATCCAACTGTATTTTTCCCCTTTATTTCTTTAAGTCAATCAAATAGCTTAAAATCTATTTATTTTTTGTTTCTTTTCAACATTTTTTTACATTTTGTTTTCCTTTTATTTTTTTTTTCTTCTTCTAAATTTTTTTCAACTATAATTGTCCGTCAAACTACAGAACTCTTATTAAACCCTTTCCCTTTTTTCTATTGTCAGGTATCCTTTTGTTAATACATAGTTCTTCTTTTTTTTGTTTGTTAAGGTGTTCCAAAATTCTTTTTTTTTATTGCTGTTTGTTTTATTTACTGGTATCATGCAACTACCAACCAGTAGGGATTTTTCTCTTAGGATTTGTAAAACTTTCCTTTTCTTTTATTTCTTTCTCACTTTTCAATCTACTTATAAGTTTTTCTAAATCTAATTCTAAATTCAATTTTGTTCATTTTTTTAACCCCTTTTTAACTACTACTAGACTATAGAGTGCAAAATGTTCTATTATAAAGCTCTTTCTTTTTCTTTTTTCTTTTTTTTTTGTAGACAAGTAAGCAAGTTTTATTAACAAATCATTAACGGGGATGCAACCCATATACATCAAAAGAAAAATTAAAAGGACAAAAGCTCTACTCGAAGCCTTTAGCCCTCCAACCTTTCTATAAACTCCAGAAAATCCTATATGGATGGGTTGACAGACCCATGCATTCACCCATACAAAAGATTCACAAATGAGATTTTAAAGGAAAAAGAGGTTTCTTAACTCCCTCAAAAAATCTACGGCTTCTTTCCCTCCAGATAATCCACATAAGGCACAGAGGTGCCACTTCCTCACGTTCTTCCTATTCTTGTCAATCTTCATGTCGTTCCAACACTGAATTAGCTCCATCACCTTCCTTTGGAAACACCCAATGAATGCCAAAAGCAACCAAGACAGGCGCCCACAAATCTCTAGCCACCCTACAATAAATAAGAAGATTATCCACAAAATCCACATCATTCTTGCACATGCAACATCAATGCACAATAATGTGCTTCCTAAGAAATAAATTGTCCACTATAAGAATTTTATCACATGTTGTCTAAATGAGAAAAACCACTTCTGATGGAGCTTTAGTCCTCCAAAGACCCTCAAGTTGCCTTGCAAAGTGTGTGTGGGGTATGGTGGGAGGTGAGTGGTCAAACCTGTAGAGGGTGACCCTCTGAAAAGTTAACGGCAGGCGTTGTCTATGCGGAGGACCACCGGTGGTGGAGGAGAGAGAGTTGAAGCAGTCCTAGGAAGAGAGAGAGTGGCAGTGTCCCAAAGAGCTTGGAGAGATTTTGGAGAGGTTGGTGGTGAGCATTCAATGTGCAATGAATGTCTTGAATGTCTTGTCAATGGAGAATAAAGGTTCCCTTTATATAGGTGAGGGAAGTACTTTATGATTGGCCATTCAGTTGTTGAGGTTTTTGGTGATTGGCTATCAGACCTGAGACGAAGCCCTTCGTTGATTGGCTCTTCAGTCTGGAGCTCCTTGAAGACTGACATTCTGAATGTCAACTCTGTACCTGTGTGGCAACAGTAATTCAGTGATTCAGATGGTTCAGGCATTAAATGCACTTAGTCGTTTGCTTGGAGATCCCTCTCTCTCTAAGACCGGCCGGAGGGGCAAGGCCACTCGGTGAACCCTCAACTCTAGCCTCCAATCCACTTGTCTCCTGGTGATCTCGCGCGGAGGTCCCTAGGTCTTGCTCCCAACCTAGGTTATGGAGAATAAGTCACGGAAAATTATGCTAAGTATGGAGATGCACCCGGCGGCGAGATTCCATGGCCGAGCCAGGAGGTGCTGAGCGCGAAGCCATGACGCGGAGGAGGTGTCCCAAGGTCATTTGTAGGCGAGAGACTCTTGATGTTTTATCTCGGAGGAGGCGCTCTTCGCGCTATCCTCGGTGAATGAGCTGTCTTGGTACACACGTCGCCTCGATGGGCTGCCACGTGGAGCCAAGCGTAGGAGAAGGAGTGGTGAATTGCTGGAGTGTCCTCGTACAGAGCGGAGCTGGACACTTGTACCTACAATATGCCCCCTGTGCGTGTGCCCTCACTAATACTGAGGGTGCGCGTACACACTATTGGAGATAACTTTTGAGAAGCCTGCGAACAAGTAGTAGCTTTGTCTTGTAGAGTTTTTTTTTTTTAAATATGGAGAGGCATCACAAAGTTGTAAAAAGGGCCGGCAGATGCTGAGCGGAGTGGAGCGAGAGGAGTGGAGCGCATTGAGCGGAACGGAACGGAGGTTTCGTTTATCGGAGTGATGTGATTTATCAAAAATAATGGAGAAGAGTGCAATTGTACTTTGGTTGGTGGGTTGGTAATACCCCTTGGGCGCAATGGTGTAGAGGGGCTTTGTCCAGGTGTCGGGCTAGTATAAATAGGAGCTTGAATTCATTTTGCCCCTTTACAAAGTTTTGGAGAGTTGTGGGAATTCTCTGGGGCTGTGAGGTTCCCTTCTATGGTTGTGGAAGTGCTTGGGTCGTCAAATTCTCTCACTTAGCTTTCATCGAGGTGGCCTACCGAGGTAGTGTGTTGGTGAGGCTTGTGTGCCGAGGTGGATGCTGCTGGCTTTTGTCAAGACAATTGGTGAGGAGCTGATTTTGGGCTTGACTGGGGAAGTGGGCTTGGTTCATTTAGAGTCAAAGATTGACCCATTAGTAATGAGGTAAAGATATATATATATATATATATATACATGTGTATAGATAGATATCATAACCAGATAAAGTTCAACTTCATTGACCTGGTCAATACCACCCCGCGTACGTGAGTTACCGAAATCACTGAGGAGTGAGGCAGATTGAGGCGTCGTCACTGAGGATTCGAATCAAGGCTTGGAGGAGTTCGACCGAGGGGTCTTCAAGCCGAGGCGACCCAGTCGCCTGGTAGCTGAGGTGACCCAGCGTTGCGGAGAAGCAAGGGGCCCGGGTTGCACCGAGGGGTCGCTGCAAGGTGTCGAAGTCGCAGCAAAATCAGCGCGCCTTGGGTTGTCCAGCCGAGGCGTCACGAGTCGCCACGAAAGTGACGGAGGCTGCTGTTTGAAAGTTTTTGCTGAAATTGCGATCTGCGAAGTTGTCGAGGGTGATTGGAGACTTTGTGGAAAAATTTTTGCTGGATTTTATTTGAAATGCTGTTGGTGTGCCGTTGAGTCACTGGTGCTTTGTTTTGTGTTTGCTGGGATCAAACCTGAATTTTTGAACCGGGGGCAGCTGGGGAGTGTTTTTGCACGCGAGGTGCTCGTGAAATTGCTTCAACGAGCGGAGGATTGGGAGGCAGCAGGTGTTGGGCGAGGGTTTGGGAAAAGAACAGGGCTGGTCGGCGAGGCAAAGCCTTGGGTCGAGGCTTTGGTCAAGTTGAGTGGGCCGAGGGACTTGGGTGAGGGGAGGGGGTGGTGAGGCCTTGGGCTAAGGCATTGGGCGAGGGAGGGGAGTGAGCGGAGGCAAGGGGAGTGGGCGAGCGAGTGGGCTGGGCGAGGGGTGCTCGGGCGAGGGGGCTTGGGCGAGGGGGGGCAGCGAAGGGGAGGCTAGGGCGAGGGTGGTGTTGGGTGACGAGGGCTTACTTAGGCGAGGGAAGGGGGTGCCGAGGGTGCCGAGGCAGAGGGCTCGAGCCTACTTGGCGAGGGGAGGGGACTTGGGCATGGGGAGTAGCGGAGGGGGCTGGGTGAGGGGTTCGTTGGGGAGGCGTTGACCAGTTGGGTGGAGGCGTTGACTGCTTGTGAAGGGGTTGTGTGGAGGCGTTGACCAGCTTGTGGAGGGGTTGACCAGAATTGTTGGGCACTTGTTGGGCTTCAACTTTTTTTTGTTTAGTAATTGTGACATATGGCTAGTCGAGGGCAGTTCAGACATGCTGTTGCCCCTCGTGTGGGGAGGCATCCGAGCTTGAAGCGAAGTAAAGGTGAAGATCCTCCATCTGTTCCTGGAGCTCACCATTGGTATCGGGCCCCGTATTTGAAAGGTGATAAATTTTGGGATTTGTTTAAGACATTTAATGAATGTGCCCCTCGTCTGGTGGATGCGGTTTTGTTATTTCCCGAGACCGAGCAGGGAGCTGAGGAGTTGATTATGCCGAGATCAGTGCACCGTTTCTGTGTTGAGCGGGGTGACTTTCCATACAGCTTTCCTCGCTATGAGGGGCATGTTAATCCGTACAGAGGGATGGATGTGTGGATACATGAGATTTTAGAGGATGAGACATCGGTAGAGCTATTATAGAGGGCTCATATTTTGCATGCTATTCGAAGCTCGTCGGAGTGCTGCATTTCCAGAGACAAGGGTTGGCTATCCACGATCATATCTCGGTGGAGCACCGACACCCATACTTTTATTACTCATTGGGGTGAGTTATGTCCCACGCTGGAGGATGTCTGTGGGTTGATGCAGCTGGAGCTATTTGGCGAGGTGTCCTTCGATAGCTTAGTATTGAGTGGCGAGGAGCAAGCGGCCTTGGATGCTTTGAGGGTGGCCGAGCAAGCGGCGAAGGCTGGGTCGAAGATTTCTTTTGGTGGTTGGATCCACTACTGGTACCGAGATTTGAGGGGTGGTAATGCTAGCAATGGCGAGGCCGGCATTGATGGGCCAGGTTTGAGGAGTCCCCATCATTTGGCTGGGTTTATTGCTTGTTGGTTGGCGAGACATATTTTTTACGGACCACCTCAGGATGGGATCAGCTCAAGAGTCTTTCCTCTTGCAGCAGTACTTGCATCGGGGAGGTCACTGCCCCTTGCCCCTTTATTTCTTGGGACATTGTTTCACCGTCTTGACTTGGTGAAGTCTTCTTCGGCGAGATCGTTGGGGAGATTTGATGTTCCTACTTACATCTCAGCGTCATTTTTGCTTATGTTTTTCTATGAGCGATTCCCTGTTGCTGCTCTGAGACCGAGGCAACGGAATTCGGTGGACGGGAGCGTTTTGCGTTATTGGAGGTGGGGGAGTCGGTTGCCGCAGCGTCCGTTGACTGACGTGATTGATGAAGAGCGCCAGTTTCGGTTTCGGCCTTACGTTGGCAGTTTGGAGGGGATAGATCCTTTGGATATATATCAGGGGGAGGCTCAGACAGTCGATGTTGACCGACCCGAAGGATATTCCGGGTTCCAGTTGGTACAGTTGGGTATTACGATTCCGTCATTTTTGCCAGCTTTGCATGAGACCAGGAGCTATGGTGTGGAGGTGTACAGTACACACCGAGTGGCTCGGTAGTTTGGGTTTGATTTGGTGGCCCCGCGGCGCATAGAGCCATTGAGCTTGTCAGGTGCTTGCCAGCGTTTCTTGTTTGGGAGGGTGGATCAGTCTTTTCGAGGGGTTTCAGGGATGACTCTTCCCAGGGCCAGTAGGGTAGGAGTGGCCAGTGCAGGTTGGAGGTGATTCTGGAAATAGAATCTTGGGGACTTCCATTCCTATGTTCTTACGGAGCCTGCTGAGCTATATGTCTCTGCCATTTACTCGAAGGACCATTCTTTATCGCTACCTGCGATGAAGGATGTACCGGATGTGGACCGGGGTGAGATATCATTTTATGCGAAGCCCACGATCCCTAGATTGGTGGAAGGTGAGGGGTTGTCGGGGTATAGTGGGGAGCGGAGTAGGAAGCGGGCTGCGAGCCATGGAGTGGTGAGGGGCGTCTCGGCAAAGACAAAGGTAAGATCCTTTTTTTTTTTTTTTTTTGGTTGCCATGACTAATACTTTTATTTAACAATAGGTTTCGAAGGAGGCGAGGATACCGCGACTTAGCGATGCTGGAGGTTTGCTTACGTCGGTTGATGCCTTGGAGCCGATAGGGGATTTGCTGCAAGATGTGGTAGGGGGGGAGCGCGTAGTATTGGAGGAGGATTGGGCAGGTTCTGGAGATGTAGGATCTGCTTCAGGGGATCGTGTGGGTTCTGTGACTTTTCCTGAGGCTGGCGATTCGGAGTCGGATGGAGGTGGGTCAGAGGAGGGAGATGGGGATGAGGATTAGACGGCTGAGATTAAGGCCAGACGCAGAGCTGAGCTGGCTGCCATAGGTTTGAGGGAGTTGCCGCCTCGGTGTTCTACTAGTGTTCATTGCCCTCCCAGTGTATTTCCTTTAAGGAGTGCTACTTCTACCTCTAAGCCCGCTAGTTCGAGGTGCTTTGCTATTCCAGCCTTTCCTTCTATTTTTCCATCGCCGGCAGTATCCCCTGCTTCTGGTGCCGGAGTTGGCCAGACAGTTTCTGCCTTGTCATTGAGGGCTATTCCCGGTGTGCGCCAGCCTTTCCTTCTATTTTTCCATCGTCGGCAGTATCCCCTGCTTCTGGTGCCGGAGTTGGCCAGACAGTTTCTGCCTTGTCATTGAGGGCTATTCCCGGTGTGCGCCAGACTCCACTTTTCGTAGGCATGTCTTCTGCATCTATGACGACTGATTCTATTGTGGAGGCTGCTACCGCAGGATTACCTTCTATGTCCACGCCGGTCATTGCGTCGTCTTCTGAGCCGCGAGAGGATACGGCACTGAGGCCTATAGCATCAGCGGAGGAGGCGATTACCGTTGCCCCTGTTCCTAGCACGATTGAGGTTATTCGCGGAGAGGGGGGTACCGTTACATTGCGGGAGGCAGGCGAGGCAGTTGTACTGTCGCCTACTGTTCTGTTTGCGGAGGTGAGGCCCGATGTCCACCGTCTCTTGCTCCGAGTTCTGGAGAGCCGGCCTGATACGTTTATGGAGATTGCTCGGAGGGGTGCTTGGTTTCAGAGGACCATCTTGGAGGCCTTTGGAGATTATTTGGGTGTTCTGGAGAGGACGAGGTTGGGTGATGCTTCGGAGGCGCAGTTAGAGGAGTTGTTGGTTATGGTGGGTGATTTGAGGTTGACTCCGCTGCGTCTTGATTGGCTGGAGCGGCGTATCCAGGTGATGGCGTGGCAAGTGAAGAAGGTTTTGCTTGATAGGGACATAGGGCTCGTTGATGAAAAGTTGACTGAGGTCAAACTTATTCTGAAGAAGATGGAGGCAAAGAAGAGAGGTATGGAGGAGAGGCGGGCTGAGCTGGGAGAGGGCCCTGAGGGGGTCTTTAGTATGGATGGGCACGCCGCCCAAGGAAGAGAGGGCCCTGAGGCAAAGAAGAGAAGTATTTGAGTTTAGACTCTACTCGTTGAACCATTTGGATAACCTTATTCTTAGATCCATCAGCTAGATCGTCTATTACCCATTTAGTTTTACCTCCTATGTAAACTATTATTTTATTTCAAATATAATGAAACTCCGTACATTTGTTTACTTTACCAAAGTTACCGAGATTGCAATTAGTTCATTTTCTCTTGAGGTTTCACCTCTGACTTTAAAAGTTAGAAACATTCGGATCAGTCACTCTTTCCTTTATTTATCTAGAACTATTCTTCCTTCTAACCATAGACTTAGAGTCTTAGATCTCTTGTTAATTCATAAAGTCTTCAAGACTCTTACAGTGAAAAGCAAATGCACAAGGAAGTCCATTCCTAAATAATGTCCCACTTCTAGAATTAGGAAATATTCTCTCGAATGATTCTAGAGTATAAAACGGATTATCGTCTACCATGGCATTCACAGGCACAACCATGTTTAAGCAAACCGGGGAATAAACCCTCACGCGATTTTATAACTTAGATTACGAATAACCTGAGCTATAATTCTATCCATGTTAACATAGTGTTCTGTGGGGTGTCCTAATGATGTGTGTTTAAGAGAAACAAAACTTCCCTCCACATTTCCTAAATTATCCAGAATTTAACAAATTAGTACATATCAACTCAATAAAGAGTTACATTTCATTTTTCCAGCAATCAAGTTACTGAATTAACTAGGTGTTTATAGACAGGCAAATCTGGACTTTAAGGTACTAAAGCTACATCATCACCATGTCCAATACCTTTTGCTCGTTTACTATATTCGTTGTTACACTTATTTGAACATTATAACATGTGTGTTGATTACTTTAAATATACTATTCCAGTAGTACCACTAGGAATATGAATAACGATAAGTATACTCTTCGATGGTATCTTCTTAATTTCATTATATTTCAAAGAACACTATGAAATACAATTAACACATGACAATTAACATAAAGTGAGATATGTCATTACCATCACAAACATAGATATACACAGATACATATATGGTCACTAAAAGTGTTCCAAGTTAGCAACTAAACAAGTTATGATAGTAAACACATTAACGATACTAAACCCTAACACGAAACTAGTAAGGACCAGACGATCCTCTAGAAGAGGAACTTTCAATCATTACCAACACAGGATCATGCATCATCTTCCACGCACGCTCGAGGGTGTTTGGCCAATAAAGAGAGTCTACATCGTGGGAACCCTCGGGTTGTGCTAGACGCCTCAACCTCTGAAAGTAAACGAAATACAGAACGCTCTTGCGAGCGGTGCATTGAATCTTCCCGTAGTAGTTTTGATAACACTTCGGTCCTGCCTCATTCGGTCCAATCACCTGCCCTAGAGAAATAGGCAGTGCCACTAGTCTAAGAAGAACGTCCTCTGGACCATGAAGATGATACATCGTGTGTAACACAAGAGGATCCGCTGCTTATGCAAGATTCTCTAACTCATTCTCACCAAACCAGTTCTGACCCATCTCTTCCCAAATGTCCATCATATGAACTGCAAATACATGGTAATATTCTTATGATTAGAAATCATAGAATAACACAAATTTAATTTCTTACAATAAATTAAAAACTCTAGCAATTAAATTTGCTAATACATAAAGTATCATATGCCTATATTCTTAGGGTTAGAAATTATAGAGTAACACCATTTTAATTTCTCAAATAAAATTAAAAACTCTAGCAATAAAAAGTACTCAACCACAAAGGCATGCTATCATAAAAAACGCATAAGCATAGTGAGACAAACAACATGTAGCATCTAAGATACATAAAGATGTACTGATACAACTTATCATGCTAAACATGCAACGGAAATAGAACTTTAACAAATTAACAACCACTAAACAAGTTAAGTTCATTACAACATTAGGTTTCATGTCAATTGCTATGTAATACGAAACTCAAATTTTTAGATTTGTAATAAGTTCATTTCAAAGATGAACAATCGCTTTCTAAGCGGCAAATAAAATAAATTTCGTGCCTTAGAAACATAAAAACTTTACATTACCATCAAATCTGAATTCACACATAACTACGAACATCCTATACTCAACAACACACAATCATATGCAACTTCACAGTATTACTACATATGGAAAACACATAAAAGTAGAAACACAATATGTCTTAATATTGTTGGACAAATATTGTATAATGTTTCCCATGCACACTGTAGCCATAATAAAGTGAAATTAAAAATAATGACTAATGTGTATATAGTAATGTGACATAATATACTAAACAATTTATAGGCGATAATGTAATAAAATATGCAATGAAAGGTAGATCAAGTCGAGTGTTGCACATTCTCTTATTAAGGCAGATTCGCCCCCCACACAAGTATCCATGGAATTAACGGCTGTCTATCTCCAAGATAAAATGATCACGACACTGAATAAGTAGCACTACAATATTCAGGTCCAGCAAATGCAAACGTTAAATTCTACTCTCTCCATGTACAGTATGAATGTAATATGTATGAAGGAAAATATAAGAAAATTTATGTCTAATTCAATACAAAATTACGACAGTAAATTTGATATAGAAACCTACACAATTTCTGACAAAATCAATATGACATGATAACTAAAGACAGCATTTTCTACGCTGAAAATATTCTGCAATTCTATAGAATTTCAACGTAAAAATTCAATACAGAAACACAGAACAAAGTGATTAAATTTTCATTGAAATCACCACACAACATTTACAGAAATTAATCTAAAAACAAAACTTGAATAGAAATTCGTACAAAATTTCTAAGTCTGAAACGAAGATCAGAAAGACTGATTGATCAGTCAGAATTTGCCTGAAACAGTCATCGAAATTTGGACAGCACTTTGCTAGAGATGCGAACGAACGTCGCCGGAGTATGGGCAAAATGTCGTCGGGTCGGTTGCGGCAAGACTTCGCCAGAGAGAGAGAGAGAGGAATAAAAACTATGTAAAAAAACTACTTTATTTCGGAGGGAGTGACAGCCAAACGCGCCCTTAGGAAAGGTCGCGACTGTTGGAATTAAATTTGTTCACACACATCTAGTTCAGACCGCATCCAAAAAATTAAATATTAAACCAGCCCAAACCTTTTTAATATTATTTTAATCGCACCCGAACCGAGCCAGCTGGACGAATGGACGGACAGGCGGGCGGGAGGTGACGGAGCGTGCGTGTGTGGAATATTGAGTTAACCCATGAGTTCCATAGGTCCTCTCCCTTCCACAAAGGTGGAGTGCCTCTTGAGGCTCAAACCCATCTCTAAACCTAAGCTTTATATACCCATCAACTTTTCAATAGAAAATCAATATGGGACAAGTTTTTAGTTCCACCCAATAACCATACTCATGATACCTACTTTAGAGATTATTATTTTATTCAAACCTCTATGATCTTGAGCAAGTAGATACTTGTTCTTCGTTTCCTCATGGAAGATAACACAAAGCACTTTGGACCCACTAAAAAGGACATGTGAGTTCTACCTTAACAATAGTTCAAAGTTAGTGTGTCACACCAAATATTCCAACAATTTATTTTATTAAATTTCCTAGTGGCTATAAATCACTACCTTCCCTAAATGGCACTATCTTGGTCAATATCAGCACAAAAAAAAAACACAAAAACAAAATAGAATATCGTATAAAATGCAAATATAGAGAATTTGGGTAATACAGAGGTTGCACATTGACACAGGAACAAGCGTGTCCAGCTAAACAGAGGTAGAGTTGCCATTCTCTAGGAATTCAACACTGTTGTCCATATATGTTCCAGAAATATTTACCTGTTTCACATCTTAATTCATATTACTGAAGAATTAATTCCTTTATAAAGGACAGAAAAATAAAGAGCTAGTACCAATCTCCAATACAAGCCCTAGATAATTAACAAATTCAAAATGTAAGAAGAAATAACGCACACGCACTCAAATTCATTCAAGGTCTCAAAGGAGTTACGAGTTTTGATACCTAGAAAACATAGTATTCACACCTCGCAGCTGAGAAATACGAACAATTACAAAGAGCGAGAAAGTGAGAGAGAATTCATAAGTGAAGCTTTCCACGGAGTTCACGATCAGATCGAAGCTTGACGTAGATTCTCTCATCGAGGCTAAGTCGAATGAGATCGAGTGGTTCTTTCACTGCGCTCTCTTCCTCGCTCCCCATTCAATCTTTGTCCCGAGACTGCGGCCGTGTGCTTCAATGCATAGTTACGGAACACTCATCAAATTTAAGAGAAACTCTCTTCCCACGAATCTCTCATCAAATATTAAGAGAAATTCTTTACAAACGATTTTGAGACTCTTTTAAAATTTTCATATAATTTAAAAAAAATTTTCAAAAATTCATAAAAACATGTGAAAATTCCCTAAAACCTTATTTTTATAAATTTTATTTATGCTTTTAAACCTTATTATTTATCAATATTATATAATTTTTTAATTAAAGTTCATTGATATTGTGTATTATTGAGTTTATGCACATAAATGTTGTTTTAAAACTAATTTCTTAATGTGAGGTTATTTTAAATTACTTACCAAACTCAAATCGTTCAATAAATTGTGTTTATAACTTTATGCTTAAATTTTTTTTAGGCCACATTTTGCGCTTTTGTTCTCTATATCGTTTTCTGTTTTCACTTCTTTTTCTAACAACTATTCTTCAATGCTCAGTTTATTGTTTTGTATGTCTGGAGTGCGATATAAACTTAAGCGAACCCATTTTATTTTGGTTGACTTGTTACTCACTTACTCTTGTATTCCGTGAATTCATGGAATTGCTTGGCAGTTGAATCGGGTTTACGCAATAAACAATCCATTTTTGTGGCCTATTTGGAAAGAGAAAAGAAAGAAAAGAATGTGTGAAAAAAATAGTTGAAAATTTGATTATATTCTTTTGTTTGGTTCTGCAAATAAAATAAAAGGAAAATAAAACTTTTTTTGTCATTTGAAACTCAATGAGAAAAAAAGAAAGAAAATAATAGAGTAACTATTAAAAAGGAAACATTAAGCAAAAAAATTTATTAAAAATGAAACATGAAAGAAAATAAAAGGGAAGTGCGAAGGAAAAGAACGTTTATTTCTTTTCCCTAGAATTATTCTCTTCCCTCCAAAATAGAAATTAAACATGTAAAAGAGGAATAAATTATTGTTTTATCTTCCTTTCCTCAAGTTCCAAACTTCTTGACCTGATTCTGTTTTTCTAGGAACAATAACCTTATCAAGAAAAATATATTTGAATTTGACCCAATACTTTTCCAAAACTATTTTGAGTAGTTTTAAAAACAACTTATTTTCATGAACGAGTTCTCAAAAAGTTAGGTTCACAAAAAATAAAATAATATGAAAATAATTGTGTTTTAATAGTTTTATTGTTTACTTTTGCAAAATACGATAGATAGACTCACAAATGGAAACGAGAAAAATAAAAAGAATGGCAAACGAGAGAGTAGTTCTTCCTTTTATTTGCTTTTACTATTTGAAACTTGGAGTTTTTGAAATAACTCGTGGCAAAAGGAACTTCAAATTTATATATATATTTTTTGGCCTTTCAAGTGTTAACGGTACTTACCCCCAAAAAAGAAGTGTTAACGTTGATAATGTGAAGTAGATTTTCAAATCAGTATCTTGCTTAAAAAGCGGAAAGTTCTACACATAAACTTGTAGTTATAGCTTAGACTTAAAAAAAAAAAATAGTATAGCTTAAATGTATAAATTTGTTTAGCATAACACGAGTATAAGCTAAAAGATTGAAAATGACCAAGTGAAAAAAAAGAAGAAGCTATATATAGAAAGATAATATACATATGGAAATTTGACAAAACCTCAATTTTCATATTTTTATATTTTTTTACTATTGTGGATAAATCTTAGCCAACTCAACTTATTTATGATTGAATGCAAGAAAAAAATAAAATTCTAAGCACTTGTGCAGTCAGGAAATAAGTTGTAAAAAAAAAAAAAAAAACTCAGGAGAGAGAACTAATTCAAATTCAAAATTGAAATTCCAACATGAGAAAAAAAAGGTTTACAAGTATCGCAACTTGACTAGAACATCACACAGTGATGATGTTGTGTAACAATCTTTGAATTAGGCATTGTTGGAGGTTAATAAGTCCAACTAGAGAGTTGGGCCATGGGCCTTGGGTAAGGCCTGGGACTCATGGCCCTCCAAGCAGATGGTACGTACCACGTCAGACTGTTTTGGTACGCCTTCCACTATGGGCAATGAAAAAATGATAAACTGGTACTCTTCCACTCACAATGAGTTGCGGGTTCATCTTACTAAGTAAGTCTCTAACGTATCTCATTGGATTCATTTTATTGTGAGAGGAAGAGTGAGGTAAGAAATTATAAGAGAATTGAATAATTTTGGTCCCTCAGTCTAGCCAATTTTGACAAAAGTTAAAAAATGTACAATTTTTTTATCAGGTGAATTTTGGTTAATTTTCACATTTTAGCATTTTGGCCAATATCACATATAGAGGGCTATTACAAGGGGTCAAAAACTGGGGTAAAAGTTCAATAGCAAGGTAATATGAGGTTATTCAGTAGTTATACATATAAGATTTTGTCATGTGTTAGTTATTACATTAAAAATCTTTTTATTAATTACAAATTTATATTGTTGATGTTATAAAATACTTCATATCTCAATTTAATAAGAATGAATACTAAGCAGTTGTTACTATTTAACCATAGAATTTTATTTTCCCAACAACTGGATTAAAACTCCTCGTTTGGATGCATTCTCATTGAGGGTCATGACCATTTTGCTTCTCATTATCGGGAGCATCTAAGAAAAGTAGCCTGGCGAAAGTGGGTGTCCACGAGTGTAGCCCACTAAGTTATTTTTAATATTTTTTTTGCAAAAATGACATATCATAAAATGAAATGGGGCAGGCTGTGAGGCTGGTAATCTTAGCAACTTGAATTTAATACGTGTCAAATTTTAAAAATAAATTATGCTATTATTTATTCTAAGATTTGTATATTTTGTCAAGCAATAAAAAAGAGTAGACCGGCTAGAACAACCGGTCCAACCGAGAATTGGAGGGTCCGATGGTTGGTTACAAGATACTGGATTGACTTTTTAAACTTTCAAGTTTCAATAGCAAGTTTCCCTGCTCCCTTCAAAATTTTGAAACATTTCAAGAATTAAACCTTAGCTTTGGCTGCGAAATTACACTTTGTCGACCACTAACCCATTTGATTTCTTGTGTTTAACTTTTTCATAAAATTTTATTTAAAGTAAAACATAATTAGATAAATAAAATACATGTAATTTTATAACACTGGTTGAACTGATAAACTGTGAACTGATGCTTTCGCCGTTTGATTTTCGGTTTAGTTCTGATAACTATGCTTCAACACTTTTGAGCTTTTGTTGGTTATGTCACAATTAATCTATGGCTAAATTAAAATAATGTGACAATTAAATTTTTATTCCCAATACCCAAATTTCTTTGCACTCTTGAGTCTTGACCTTTATTGATTTAGATTTTTTTTGAAATACTAAGCCTATAATAATTAATATAAAATTGTACTCAATACTGTACTTATTTGTTTTTTTTATACCTAATTTGATAATACAATTAACTAATATTTATTTGAACTAAGAAAAAATGCTTTCCTTCTATAATGTTGGTAACATTAAAATTGTCTTTTTTTTTTTTTTTGGAAATTATTAACTCAAACTATCAATAAGAATAACTTAAAAAATAATTTTTTTTCCAAAAAGAATAATTTGTACCGTCAATTTGACTTTTGTTCTCTCTAATGTTGGAAAAAAAATCCAGTGATTAGGTAGTACTAACTGTTCAATACTCATATCTATTAAATTAGAATATGAGGTGTTTTATTACATTCCTAATATGAATTTGTAATAAATAACGAAACTTTTAATGCAGTAAATAATAAGTGATAAAATATTATATGCATATACTAAAAAATCTCATACTACCTCACTACTTAAGCTTTTTTACCGAATGCTAAATTAGTAGGTAAACATGATGGTCCTTACGTATAATATATCTTGGAAAAAAAAGACAAAATGGGTTGAAAAACATGAACACTGAAGAAGGCAAAATGATGATGACATGGGTTGGTGGAGGGCGAGTGTTTTTTTGTTTGTTGTGAATAGTGGTTTCAGTATTGCCGCTAGTATGAAATATAGGCCTCGTTTGCTATGGTTTAATTTTTTTTCCCGGCTTTCTTATTTTTTAAATAAATTTTTTTAGTGACTTTTTTTTTGTTTTACCCAGCTTCAATTTTCTTTTTGGGGGTTGACAAATTGAAATTTTTTTTTTATAAAAGACAAAAAATGCTCTCTGAAAAAGACAAACAAAAAGTCACAGAAAAAAAATCTATGTTAGAAGGGTCAAATTGCCTCGGAACCATGGTTTTAAGAAGAGCGTCACTGAGATAAGTTCACAAGGGCACTTGCTGTGAAATCAAGAGGCTGAAAGAGTTATATACACTGCCAGGGTTAGATTGGCAATGTAGAAAATTAGAAATTATTTTGAGGTGAATTTGAGGATATTGTGCCTTGACTTACAATTTTACTACTTTTTTGTTAAATAATACATTAATCACCCTAATTGAGTGGGGACTTGAATTCTTACTCAACATAGCTACTTAAATCTTCAACCCGATGCCATTGGACCAAATAGGTAAGGCATTTGATATGTGGGCTTAATATCTAGAAATTATGTGGGGTTTTTGTCCCTTATTGGACCCAAAATAAAAAATAAAAAAGAAAAGGAATGTACACAATTTATAATTTTATTTAAATGTGTTTAATATTGTTTATTTTGCTAGATTAATTGAATTTAACATCGATAATACAACTTATATAATTTTTTGCATATATGGCAATTACCTCTAAAGTGTCAAATAAGAACATAAATGAAATTCAAAGATATAGAATTAAAATAACTTGAAACTATAGGTTAAATATCTATGATATAATTCTAAAATAATCTAACGTGAAAGTTAGAACAATAGTTATATCATAAAATTGTTTAAATTTTGTGATGTTTCAAGTAAAAAACACGTAAAAATCCATAAAGAAGTTCTAAAAATGGGCCCTTTTAATCTTTTATCATTGGGCAAAAGAAATAGAAACGAAAAGATTGTTGGTCCCTAATAACTTAAAAAGAGTTTTGAAAATAAATACCAAGAATTGCATCAAATTTGTCCTTACATATCAAGAGTAAATTTGAACACCATAACAGGCTTTTTATCACTCATATTATGTATAATAATACATCACAGTGACTAATTTTTTTAGTAAAAAAGTAGTTCCATGAATAAGCTTCTTCATTGTGGTGTCTGAGACGGATAAGATGTACACAATTTTATCTCGTATGGAGGGAGAAATTATTTTCGTCTTTTGAACAAGTGACCAGTGTACACAACTCTACTGTTGCGTTAAGGCCCTTTGTATCTGACCAATTTTTTTTTGGTAGCTTTTTTGCTTTTATTTTTATTCTTTGCTAGTCTTAGACTCTTATCTTAGCTTATAAAAATAAAAAAGTAAAAATAAAAATAATTATAAAAAAAAACTATACGACCTAAAAAATAAAAAAATAGATGAGAAAGAAGTGGATAAATAGATTGGTATTGAAGGCACTTTAAGAAAGTACTTATCATAGACTTTAGATGAATTTTTTAATGCAAAAAAAATCTGACCAGTGGAAAAAATATCAGGTTACGGTTTATGACTTAAAATCGAAGTTACTAAAGTCTAAGTTATAGTACAAATGATTAAGTTGACACATTGTGATTGTCTCCAAGAAAGATCCAAGACGAAGGCCTGCAGATCATAATCATACCAACAGTTTGGCCTTAAAAACAAAAAAAAAATCTTTTAGGTTGGACCCATTCATTAGTGGCCGCTCTTAAACCTCCGTGCGTTTATCACATTACGAAAATCAATTTCTTACAGTCCATTCTGTCGCAATAGTAGGTGATAAGGGCTTTCAGTGATATTATAAATGTGGCCAATGCAAGGCGGTTTAGTTATTGGCTGACTTTTATGCTACGTTTGCAAGTTCAATTTCGTGTCTTTTTATAATTAGTTATTATTCATGTAATGCATGAAGTTTAATTAATTTGTGTCAATAGTGGCTCTGCGAGAGAGTATTCTGTTAAAAATACTGGACACACAGTAGCCAATGATATTATAAATGTCAATTGGGGCCAATGCAAGGCGGTTCAGTTATTGGCTGACTTTTATGCTACGTTTGCAAGTTCAATTTCGTGTCTTCTTATAATTAGTTATTATTCATGTAATGTATGAAGTTTAATTAATTTGTGTCAATAGTGTCAATAGTGGCTCTGCGAGAGAGTATTTTGTTAAAAATACTGGACACACGGTAGCAAAAAAAAGTTAAAAGCAATTGATAACTGCCCATTAGACCTCTGAAGACCACATTATTTCTTGGTTCATACCGGAGACCACATGGATTATGCTTTGCAATGAGATTGTTTCAGAGAACAATAAGATAGGGTTAATGAACATCACATTTTCCTGTTGGGAATATATAAAACCTTCCCATTAAACTCAATATCAAACTTGACAATGCTAGTCAGTTGTGAAGAAAAGGGCTATGGTATAGTCACAATGCATGATTGTAACTGTTTTTACTGAACATTAAAATTAAAAGTAAAGAAGCTAAAAGCCAAATAATAAGTTCATAAAAAGATGAACTGTGTACGCGTGGCTTTATCATTCAGTTCAAATATGAAGAAAAGTTTTGCACTTGACAAAATAGTCAATTTTTATCTCACCTTATTTTATTATAATTTTTAAATGTTAAGAGTTAGAAGTAAGTAATAATTAATCTGCCTTGGAATTATTTTTTCTGTTCCTTCAAAGAAAACTATATGAAGAGCTGTAAAACAATAGCTGAATCATGATATATATAATATGATAAACTGAATTTATTTCCTTGAATATGTAATTGTTTGGATACTACTGCAGTTGTTATCTTCCATTTACGTTTTTTCCTCTTTGCTTGACCATGTTGGAGCTTGCATTGATAATAATCCATTGCCACCCACAAGGCGGCTTAGTGGACAATTGACTATCATGTTATGTATAAGATTTTAAGTTTGATTATTCTCCAAGCTTTTGTAGCTCATCGTACGAAATTTAAAGGTTCATATGATCAATGGTTATAATGAGCTTGAGGGAGTGATCGATGCTCTAAACACCTCTTAGCAAAAAAAGAAAAAGTTAAAATACGTTTCCAACTTCTTTGCAGCTCATGGCCAGCTGCATAATATTTAAGTATGCCATAGACTAGCTACTTTTCCAATGATCAACTTAACAAAACTTTGAAATTTATTCTATAATAGTATAGCGAAGGAAATGGATATTTTATTCCAAAGTTTAAGATTATTTTTTCAAAAGCAAAAAATTACTTATAGACAACGTTTAAGTACAACGAAGAGATTGGAGAGTAAACTCTCCTCTCTTGGTATGACTAGACTGGTCTAGATACAAAATATCATAAAGCCATATAGGAGGGATTTCATACAAAGCACACAAAAACTTATTATCCGTTGCACTTTTTACCAAAATATTTACAGTAAAATTATCCTCACGATAAGAAAAGCGAAGCTGGAGAAAGAGGAACTGTTGTTGCAAGTGTTGCATATGACACAGCACAAAATATTTTTATTCTCTAAATTTTTATTCTCTAAATTAATATTTTCAAAGTATACTATATGGATTCTCCACTTTACATAGGGATTTGAATACATGAAATTACTTATTTTGTACATATAGTGGATGGGATTTTGAACACTGGTGCTTTCGCGCTGTACTAATTTTCATATTATTATTAAGGGTCTGTTTGGTATAATGTTTTTATCAAGAAATTTTTAAGCTTACAAAAAAAAAAGCTATATTTTTTTTTTTACTTTTTCACTTTTTTGTTTTTGCTTTAGTTAAAGATAAGAAAAAAAATAAAAACAGAAAAGCAAAAAAGTCAGAAATTTTTTTTTAAAAAGTTTTAAAACTTTTTTGGTTATAAGTTTTAAAAAAGTTAGGCAAAAAACTATACCAAACACGAATCCTAAGCTCAGACTACCAATTGAAACATGGAATCATAATTTTTCATAAGCATTCAAATTTTGTTTCATCTGAAGGAAGTTGGGTGAACATTTTCACTAAAATCTCTCTCTCTCTCTCTCTCCTGGGACGAAGTCAAAAATTTGTTTTAAAAGGCCAAAAATAGTTCTATAAAAAAAAATCAACTTAAGAGCTACATTTAATATACCAAAAAAATTTATTTACAGCATTAGTTTGAATATTAGGAGGGGTCTATACATGGCTTCGTCCGTGTTTCTCTCTCTCCGTGCTAAGTACTTTCTATCTTCTTGCTTTTGGTTGGATATGTTGATTGGATAACTTGTTCATTCATACATTTGATTTTATCACTGTTGTTTTCAGTAGGAACGAAAGTTTTCAAACCTATTGCATAAATTTCTTTCCAACTTATCTACCAATTGTATATGGTGTTTACATGCAAGTTGAGCAAAACCCACAAATAATAAACATGTAATGGCATTTATTTTTCCACGAAAATGTGAAACCACACTTTAGAAGAAAAGTCTAGATATTTTGAACCGGAGGAGAGAGAGAGAGAGGTCCACAAAATTGGCTGGTCAAAATCATTGGTTGGTCCACCACATCAATAAATTTACCACTGTCTGCAGCAAAGTATGACCCCAATATCACCCTCTAGTGGTTGAAATTAGGAACATAGGTTAATGATTTTTCAATAGCACTTGTTCTCTGGGCAATGTGAAAATGACAACTGCTAGAGAATTAGATTACGTAACCTTATTGTAAAAGCTTTTTATCTATTATGACAGCTGTATGATTGAGGTATTTTTCCCCTACACCACGCTAAACAAAGCTGATATGATTTGGTTGAATCTACAAACTTTGGTTCATAGTATTTCCATATTGAATATCTAGCAAGTTTAAAAAATCATTATTTGATAGTTTGCTACTGCAAATACTCTATCGTTTTGTAAAACCATAAATGTTACTCTTTGAAATAATTCTAAAAGATCATAAATTAATGTGGGATGAATCCTTCTACCGCTTCAATTTTAAATTTTGATCACACCTTTCTTGGTTTATGTTCAAATCGTTAAAAGCTTATTTGAGATTGACTTTTTATGAACAAAAGTCAAACACTTGTTGAAACTTGTTAATTTTTCTAGTTCGCTTTGATTAAAACTCATTTCATATTAACTTAAAAAATAAACAAGTCAAGCTTGAATACATTTTGAATTTGATAAGTTTAAAATCAAGCTTAAACAGTCTAATACTCGATTTGGTTTAGCATGGCTTATTTTTGTAACCTTAGTTATATACTTGTCTTATGCCTAACATGTTTGCCATATTTCTAGTTAATCAGAGATCAAGAGCTATATAATTTATACACTTACAATTTTTTTCTCCATAAAACTCTAATTTTAAGAGTTATAGGGATGTAATAGCTCTTGATTTTTATTCAACTAGAAATTTAACAAGCATGAAAAACACAAAAGGAGCATTAATCAAATGGTGAGATTTGCAAAATGTGACAACCACAAAAGATTAGAGGGCTTACTTGTGGTAACATATTTTAAGCTGCATTCTATTGCGGAGTATAAAACAATATATATATATATATATCTATATTTTTTTTAAGCAGCATTGAAACTAAAATTAACATAAACAAGAAGAATAAACATCTTTTCACTTTCTTTTTTCTTCCCATGCTCTCTCTAATACCAATCTCACTCCACCCACATACAAATATATACTCAAAGCATGATTTTACTTTAAATACTATATTTTAGACTGATTTATTGGACCCACCCTAAAAAAATCAAGGTTGTTTTGAATATCAAGTTGAGTTAATCTCAAAATATCACAAAAGTAGATATAACCAAACCATGTGGGAATACAAAGAAAAACATTCAAAAGGCAAAGGTGGCTACGTGGGCTAGCTACTAACTCAATTTAAATGCAACCCACAAAATTCCAAAAGCCATCATCCCTCAATTGTCCCTATCTACGCTAACTGTTTTTGCCAACTCAATGGCTCATCCTAAACCCTCCTTTGTAATTTTTTCTCCCTTTTTTGACCTCTTATTTTTCCAATATTCCCTCTCAAATCATCACCCTGACTTTTGTTTTTTTTTCTTTTTTTCTATTCGTTGGTCGACCACTCGCTAGAGTCACTATTTACATAAATTATATAAAATTCATTGATCTAAAGGAGCGAATCTAACTTAAAGGCAGAAATAATAGAATTTGGGACCTTACTATTGTGGCCGGGTTAATCACCACCCAACTTCAGCCCAGTCAACTTTGTTTAACCAGTCCAAACTTTTATTGGCCCAAAACATGAAGTCAAAAGAAGTGAGAAAGAAACACTTTCACACTTTCACAACTCTCCAATGAACTTTCACCATGTCACCTAAAACCATCTATCTGACCCCACATGATCACAGCTCTTTATCTTTATCTCTCCCAAAAGAAAACCCTAATTCGCCACCCTTTTTAGTTACTTACCCATTAAATTAAGTGGGTAGAATAGACTCTAGAGAGAGAGAGAGAAGAGAGGTGGGTACAGGACCAGGTAGAACCTAGAAAAGCCCAATCCTAAAACAACCCAGAAAATCCAACAAATTTACCGTAACCACAGCTTCACAGAACCCTAGAAGAAATTCATCTTCGGTTCTTGCAATTATTTTATTTATTAAATTATTTTTCTTCTTCTTCAGCTGTAATTACCAAGTTGAAGTACTGATGCTAGAGGCTTCAGGGTTGCTGGAAAATTCTGCTGTCGGTGGCGGTGGCGGTGGCGGTGGCGGTGGTGCCATCATCGCCAACGCTGTTGCTGCGGAGGTGAATCTGAAGAATGAAGTGGCTGGAAGGGTTGGATCATTTCCAGCAGTTCCAGATGGGTTTGGGGAAGAAGAGAGAGGTAGAGGAGAAGAGAGTGACCGGAATTTCGCCGGTAACCGATGGCCTCGCGAAGAGACTTTAGCTTTGTTAAAGATAAGGTCTGATATGGACGATGCATTTCGGGACTCAACTCTCAAAGCTCCTCTTTGGGATGAGGTTTCCAGGTATGCGCTTCAGCTACTTGCCTTCAATTTTCTTAATTTTTTTGTTTCTAGTGAGAGAATTCACTTGTAAGAGCCGGAAACCATTCATATGTCTATGTGTTATATCTATACAACTACAAAATTTGTAGGAACTTGTTTTGTTTTTTTGGTGCTATGAATTCATTGCTTTATTGTGCAGCTTAGATTCAAAATTTTCAGAGATAAAAAAATTACTCTTTTTTTTTTAATATAAAGATTTATGGGTTTCATTTGATTTTCTTATTTCCTTGATTTATTGAATTTCGAGTGATTAACTCTCTCAAGATTTTAATGAGTCGCATTATTTTATATTTCGTGTGTGATTTTCATTCTCTTCTGCTATACTTTCAGTATCCTCTATTCTTGTTCTCTTCATTTTATGGGATCTTAGTAGTTATTTTCTATATTTAAGTATGTTGTGTTTATATATCCAATTCGAATTCATTTCTGGTGAAATCGAAGTTGGAAGATGACAGCAGATGGAGTTTGATTGAAACTGTTCTTGTCAGGAAATTAGCTGCGCTTGGGTACAATCGAAGTGCCAAGAAATGCAAAGAGAAGTTCGAGAACATCTATAAGTATCACAAGAGAACCAAAGAATGCCGATCCGGTAGACAAAACGGCAAGAACTACCGCTTTTTTGAGCAATTAGAGCTTTTTGACAACCAGCTCTCATCACTTCCATCGCCTTCACAAAACAAAATTCAACCATCAATGACGGAAACATCTATGGAAATGGGGGCGATGACAATGACCAACATGATGATAAAGCCCTCGAGTGTTTCACAAGGTTTTACAATTCCTTGTTCAATACCAAACTCTAGTGCAGAGTTCTTGATGTCTACCTCCACCTCTACTACATCCTCATCAGGGAAAGAATCCGAGGGCAGTGGCAAGAAGAAGAGAAAATTGGCGGATTACTTCGAGTGTCTAATGAAGGAAGTGTTAGACAAGCAAGAGAATTTACAAAACAAGTTCATAGAGGCATTGGAGAAGTGTGAGAAGGATCGAATAGCGAGAGAAGAAGCTTGGAAAATGCAAGAATTGGCTAGAATTAGGAGAGAACAAGAGATGTTGGCGCAAGAAAGAGCCGTTGCCGCTGCCAAAGATGCAGCTGTGATTGCTTTCTTGCAAAAGATTTCCGAGCAAGCGAGCCCAGTGCAATTGCCAGAAAACCCAACTCCAATTCCTACTCCTACTCCTACTCCAACTACAACTACAATTCCAATTTCAATTCCAATTACAATTACATCTGAGAAAATTATTGACAAAAAAGACAACGGTATTGCCCAGAATTCGATTCAGATGAGCTCTTCGCGGTGGCCGAAAGCTGAAGTTGAAGCTTTGGTTAGGCTTAGGACTAATCTTGATATGCAATACCAAGATAACGGATCCAAGGGGCCTCTGTGGGAGGAGATTTCTTCAGCAATGAAGAAGCTTGGCTATAATCGGAACGCAAAGAGGTGTAAAGAGAAGTGGGAGAATATAAACAAGTACTTCAAGAGGGTAAAAGAAAGCAACAAGAAAAGGCCTGAAGATTCAAAGACATGTCCATACTTCCAGCTGCTGGAGTCTGTCTATGAGAAAAAGTCTAAGAGGGTAGATAATATAGATAGTTCTGGTAATTGTAACTTAAAGCCTGAGGACATTTTGATGCAAATGATGGGCCAGTCACAACAACAGCAGGAGCAGCAACAACAACAAAGCCCTGAATCAGAAAGTGAAAATGTTGATCAAAATCAGGAAGATGACAGAGATGATGATGATGAAGATGAAGATGAAGATGAAGATGAAGATGACAATGGAGATGATTATCAAATTGTTGCCAATAATCCTTCTTCCGTGACAAACATGGAGTGAGGAGACAAGATAGAGAAGCCTTTCTATCTAAAAGCTGAAGTGGGTGTGATCATTTGAGGGTGGGGCAGAGTCAATTGCAGTGGCTGTCCCTTCGAAGATGTGGGTCAGATTGCGGTTGGGTTGTGGTGGGGTTCTGAAGTATGCATTTGATATAATGGATGCATCGTATGGCAAGTGACTAGTTTTGTATATATAGTGGTATAAATTCATCAATCATCATCATTTTATTGGGTAGATACTAGAGAGAGAGAGAGAGAGAGAGAGAGAGAGAATAATGCGGTTGGTGTGCTGTAATATACCCTTTTTTTCTTTCTTTTTGACAGTGCATGCCTTGACACCCCCCATGTGTGTAAAGTTTGAAAATGGTTGGTTGTGTTTTGATTTGTATCAATAAAGACTAAAGCATCATTAGCAATTATAATACAATGAAAGGGTTTGCCTTATCTAGACTAGTCATTATATTACTACCTGCAAACTAGCCGAGCTGTAAGCTAACGGAAAATTATTCAGTGTTTTTGGAGTGCAACTTTATTTTTACTGCTCATCTCACATGGAAGTAGAGCCCTTTTGTTAAGTGGGGGCAAATATTTCACTTAATAGATAGAGTATTCACTCTCATGTGAAAGGAAAAGTAAGATTAAGGGCGCTTCAAGAGTACTGAATAATTTCTTAAGCTAACTCACCCATGATTGGAAAATTTGAATGGCAAATGGTACTCTTAAAGAACTATTTGACCTTATTTTGCAGGTGCAATTACAAGCACCTTTTAGAGGGTTGTGTGTCTCAAACTGCTGCTCTTATTCAATGATTAATGGCTATGGTACCAAAATCTCAGCCATAGAGTAAAAAGAGGAAGTAAACTTGATCCTTGAATGGCCTTCATAACACTTTGCAATTAGTTACATTTTGTTGTAACTGTGATTACAACAAAATGTAATTACTCCCGAGGCTTTGGTTTGTTAATTACTCAGTTTGTGTAGAATGAAAAATTCTACAGATTTTAGAATTAGTCGTGATACACCTAAGTTGACCTAAACACCTAGTCATAAAAAATAAAAATAAAATAAAAATAGTCCAAGTTTGCTAAACCACCTCACATTCGGCTTCAATTTTGCAAAGGTTTCCATCCAATGGCCAAGAATTGAGATTTTGCTAGGTACCTGGATAAAAATCCTTCTACTAAGAGAAGTTCGACCGTATCATGAATGATTTTTACAATACTAGTCCCAGTAATAAGTAGGTTGATCTTAATGATAAATAAGATCAGTTCTAATAGTATCAGTCCTAATAGTAAGTAGTTTTTTTGATTGTTTTGAAAAATTATTATTTACTAGAACCGAGATAAAAAAAATTATTTATTAGTATGATTAATCTTATTTTGACCTACTCACTACTTTTGAACTGATTTTTTTACTCTTGAATATAGGTACCGTGAAGGCGTGAAAACCATGTAGTCGTTGCTTTCTACTAATTGGAGATTAAAAGAAAAACAAAACACTAATCAATCAAGTTGATGGTGTCAGCGTCTAGATGGGGCTTTCATCAGAAAGGCAAAAATATTTTGGAGTGGGCCCACAATAAAAAGTTGGTCTCAATGATACTGTAGATCGATGTTACAGAAACTTTTGTTTTTCGTTCCACTCGCAAAAAACACAAATCTATTTCTTTTTAATTATCTAGTAAATTTATGTTATCACTTGCTTTGTTTTTATAGGAAATCAAAAAAATAATGTGGAAGCATACCTTATTCCAATCTAATCGAAAAGTATCATTTTCAGATTCTTGAACTTAATTTTCTTGGGTATTCGAACCGTAAAACATTGTTTCTTGAGAAATAAAATTCTTGGGAGTTTGAATTCTCAATTAACTATAAGAATCCAACTTTTTGGACTTTACAAGGGGTTGGATTTAGGCTTGTAAAATTGGTTTGGCCTGGCCCCGTTTCGATTGGACCAAGCCCAGGGGTGCCGGTCTAGGGCTGGGCCTTGGGCTCTTTTTTGTTTTTGTTTTTTTAACTTCCTAAGTATTATATGATATATAATATAACAACTAATTCTATTAACTTATTTTTTTTAACTTTATCTAATAATAATTTTATAACTAATATATCTTTATTAACTTCTTTGTTAACTCTACATATGTTTTTCATTTATGTTAGCTAAGTTTTAATCTTAGCCCAATTACACAAAACCGAAGAATTTGGTTTCTAACTGAAAAAAAATATATATATATTTTTTTTGAGCAATGCATATTCATTTTCTTAGTCCAACCATACAAAAGCAAAGAATTTAACTACTCTCATTTCATTATCCTTTTTCTTTCATTTCCTTTAATTCCATTAACAAATCCTAGAACCAAACAAACTTAATTTATCAACTCTGTTGCAAAGCAAAAGCAAATTAATGAAATTCTTGAAATGATAGTACAAAGACAACAGAACCATATTATTTGGTTAAATTCCTTTCCCATTTCAAAATTTCACTCTTTTGTTCATGGACTTGGTAAGAGAAACTGAGAAAAGGGGAAAAAGTTCCAGGAAATTTTTATATTTCGGTAGATTACCATATGAAACAATGAGAAAAATGAAAATATGACGACAATACCAGATTTTTATTTCTTAAATTTTTATGTCATTTCTCATTCTCCTTGATTTTCATCATTTGATAAATAAAAAAAAGGGTAATTTCCTTTCCTTTTAACAATTCCAAGTTTTTTTTTTTCCAACTTGCACTAATTCCAAATTAATATAGAAGTGGTTGCAGTAATTTGGTTTTATCGATCTGAGCTTGTAAAGTATATTTGAGTTGCCATTAACCCCAAAACAAGAAAGAAAAATAAATTTTACTAACATGGCCCAGTGTGATTGTTCAATTTATTACCAGTGTGTGTCGGAAAAAGTTTTCAAGGCTGAAATCATTACAAAGCTTAATGACTCTATAAACCTAAAAATTGTTTCAAGCAATATGTAGTGTGCCCGTCTGACTAAATACAATATGAAATAGAGGATCCAAAGTTCCAACCTATTTAAAAAATGAGCGTTCTTATTTGTGGAGGAAAAGAAAAAGTAAAGAGAAACGGTAGAAAATGAAAATGAAATGAAAGAAACTTATTTATTTTATTTGGTTAGTTGAGAAAAATAAATAAATATTTGTAAAAAAAACCCACTTATAAAAGTAAATGTATGAGCAATTTTATTTATTATTATTATTTTTGTTAATAAAATCAAAATCCAAACATAGCAAAAAGACACAATCATGGCCATTAATAAATAAAATAATAAGTACATAAAGATTTTTAAAGACGGATTGTTAGAATGGAAAAGTAATAGAAAGTGAAATAAACTAACTGGGCTGGCCAGAGTTCTTTTCGTTCTTTCGGGATGCTAAGTAATCCACAATTGCTACAATCAATAATGTTCCATTCTTGATTTGAGTCAAATGTGTAAAAACCTATAAGAGTTTGTTCAATTAAGAGAGAGCATGAAGTAGAAGTGTATCACTTGTGTAACACTGACTTCACTTGAATTCGAGTCGTCTCGATTGCATGAGATATTCTTGGAAGAAAATAATTGTTGGTCACTCTAAAGATAACTGCTTACCTAGGTGATTCATATGTGATCTGAGATAGTGATTTATGGATATTTACTAGTCTTTGAGAGAATTTACTTGTTAGGGGTGGGATCAAAGGGTCTTGGCTTGAACAGGTTGTCCCATGTCATCGAAATAAATATATAAATAAATAAATAAATAAAATGTGAAAGTATAAGAAAATAAAGTGAAATGAAATGAACCAAAAGTAATTTGCTAATATACATTTGGTAAAGTAAAATTTTCTTTTAAAAAAGTCATAAGAATTTTTTTTATTATTTTAATTGCATGAAGGTTGGAAAAATCATAGTATTTTCATTAAATTAAGCTTAGCTCGTATATTCAAATACGAAAAATTACATTTAGTAGAATGGGTAGAATGAGAAACTAATTTTCATGGAAGGTAAAATATTTTATGTTTTCCACAAGAAACAGTGTCATAATTTTTTAAAAATTATTACATAATTCCTACTTTCTAAAATATCTTTTTTCTTTTTTAAAAATCAAACTTCTAAAGATTGAGAGAATATTTGATGCAACGATGATGTCACGTCATTTTGTTAGTATAACAAACCAATCAAATAATGTCAAATTAACACGTTAAAATTTCAATGACCATGACACATTAGTTGGGCAGTTGGAAAAAATTGCCCTTTAATTTTAAGTGATTTGATAAAAAAAACACATGTATTTGACATGATTTAATTGATTTGTAATAGCACATCAATTAAATGACATGACATCATCATCACATTTTAAATATTTCTTAAGATTTTTTTTTTTTGAGCTCTCTTTTCCTAAAAAAAAAAAAAACAACAGACTGCAAGGGAGATCAAAATTGAGAGTTGGTTGAAAATCACACTTCAAAGAAAAAAGGGACAAATGAATCAGCATCAAACAAACAAGGCTATTATGATTTTCGAGATGACCAAAAAGCTCCACGTGTATCTTTTTGAACCAGTCCAAGCTCAACAACACGTGGTCAGTCTCACTATGGAGGACCGCGTCTGATCCCTGCTAAAACTGAGCTTTGGCTCCACTCGCGAGGCACACTGGGGCACTGGCCCCAACACTTCTACTCTCCTAGCCGTTACATTAAAAAAAAAATAAAAAAATGCTATTTTTTTAAAATTTTTGTATAAAATTTTATACTAAGATAATGTGGCGATAGTAATTTTACAATTAATAAGTATTTTGATAAATTTTTTATTTTAAAGTGATAAGTTCACAGTTTGTACATATCATTTTGATGATAAATTATGTATAAATTTTTTAATTGTATAGGATTACTCAAAAAAATATAGTACACTAGCACACATATGTATACACACATACATATATCCATAGATTTAAGCCAATTAGGTGCCCCCACCCCTAACCCCCCCCCCCCCCCCCCCCCCCCCCCCCTCTCAACAGCTCACAACTCACCCTTCAATGGCGGAGTACTCAGAGACCACCCACCACAATATGATAACCAAAGAAACAGCACTACAGGCCCTAAACACCATAATCCAACTCCATTTCGAGAAGACCCTTGAGAAGAAACGGGCGGTGGACCTCCAGAAGAAGGACCTATGGAAGCTCTTCCAGATGTTCTTCCTCTTCCTGGGCCTGCTCTTCTTGGCCCAGGTCCAGTCCACGCGCCTCCAGTGCCGGCACTGCTGGGTGCCCATTGGGCTGCTCTCCCTGGCCCACCTCATCTTCTACGTGTCGGTTGCCCAGACACTCAGGTGTATCAATGGGTTCAAGTACCAGAGGAGGTGCCACAAGCTCACTCTCGGCTTGGCCACTGAGAGACTCAGGCAGATCCAGATGAGGATGAGCGGCGGCGGCGGTGATGAAGGTGGTGTTGTTGTTGTTGGAGATGAGTTTGATATACACTACCAAGAGCCACCAGAGAGTTACTTCGGCAAATTCAAGAGGAACTGGGCCCTGCATTTTGGGTTCTTGATTTTGATATATGGGTTCATGGTCTCTTCCTCTGTTGTTCTTCTTTGTTTCTAGTAATGGGGTGGGGTGTTGTATTATTTGACTAGATTCATGATAATTTGGCGGAATATATGTTTTTATTGATGATTATCTTTCTTGGGTAACAGTGTTAAAATTCGTGATTGGTTAACAAATTTTAACTTTTGAGAATGTTGATAAAATCATTTGGCAAATGCTAAGTGTTAAGACTTATAAATAAAGTACCGAGTCTAAACTTTCTGCAACCAGAAAAAACATACTTTAACGCCCAAAAACTTTTAATTTCACGCATATATATTATATATATATATATACTCTTTACTAGGGATCCCATAGGCTTGAATTTTACAATATCACTGACACTCTCTTGTACAAAGTGTTGAAATGTAGGCTAAGAACGTGAGTTGAGTGATACTAAGAAGGGAAAAGCTTTTTAGAACCTAACTCTAATACCATATTGAAAAACTTATGAGTCTAACTTAATTTTGAAAATCAGCCTGTAAAGGGTATTTATTGAGGTATTGACTTTTGTACCCAGATGATGCGAAATTTTGCTCACACCCTTCCTCACACGAAGCGTGGTGGTACGAGGCAAGAACATGAGCTGACTCAATTTCCAATAGGTTAAGATTTTTCGGAATATAGTTTTGATACTATGTTAAAGAACTTATAGACCTATCTCAACCTTGAAAATCGACTTACAAGGTAAGGGTTGCTCAAGTGTACATATAAAGGTGAGGGCCTCCGGACAATGTGAAACTTCACTCATATTCTCTTTCACGCAAAGCGTGGTGACGTGAGACAAGAGCGTGAACTGAGTAGTACTAAGAGGTTCTTCGGAACCCATCTCTGATACCATGTTAAAAAATTCTGAGTTTAATTCAATCTTGAAAATCGACTTGCAAGATAAGAGTCGCCTTACAACATATATGGAGGTGATGACTTTCATATTCGAGCGATGTAGGACTTCACTACTTTGTATCCACTACCTCTGTATATGCAAGTCGATTTTTAAGATTGAGTTAGGTCCATGAATTTAGTGTAGGAAATGTCGATTCAACTCAGATTAATCAAGTTGAGTTGAAAAAATAAAAATCCACTATCCGAATTGAAAATATTTAAATTGCTAAAATTCACCTATCATCAACTCATCTAGTGATAAGTTTGGATCGATTTAGCGTCGAATTGAGTCGGATCGATCAAATTAAACAGATCGGTAGATTTTTTGGACACCCCCATATTGAAGTTTGAATTTTAAGAGGAAAAATTATAGAGCCATTGATTTAGGTTTTGATGATGTAGGACTGGTGATTCTGAGGACCGTTGGGCATACATATACAGTACAGCTTTTTATGCATTGTTTGATGCTTCTGCATTCCATTAACGACCTCGACTGCCGAAACTACTGACCATGACAATACTCTCTCTCTCTCTCTCTCTCTCTCTCTCTCTCTCTATATATATATATATATCTATATATATAACCTTGTATGTATGTACGTACGCATGAAATATAATAGGGAATCCAAAGAAGTGTTAAGAGTTTTTTTTCAAAATAATTTTATTTTCAAAATAAAAAATTTTAAATGATTATTCTCACAATAGCTTAAAACGTAATTTTAAATAACATTTAAAAAAAAACACAATTTAAAATTACATTTTTTTAAAATGATTTTACAACCCGCAAGGATTGTCAAAATAAAAAAAAAAACGTAATTTCAAACTAAGTTTTTTCAAACGTAATTTGAAATTGAGTTCTCTACTCTCTAGCTCTCTCTCTTTTCTTTTTCCGCTCACTTTCTCTTTTTTTATTTTTTATTTTATTTTTTAATTTTTAAAATAAAAAATAATAAAAATTTTAAAAGTATTATAGTTTTCACACATTTTTATGTATTCGTGAAAATTGTCTTAAAAATTCAAAAAATAAATCTTTCTTATGAAGCCAGCTCGTTCTGTATAGCTAAAAAAAAAAATATTTTTTTGAGTTTCAACAGGTTCGTGAGTAGCATTTTTCTCCGTGATTGAGTTTTTAAAAGGTTCATGAGTAGTATTTTTCTTTTGCTGTAACCTCTTTCTTCTAGCTTACAATCAAATCTTAATCACGGAGAAAAATTCTACTCACAAGCCTGTTAAAAATTCAAAAAATAAATTTTTTTAGCCAAACAAAATAAGATGGCTTGATAAGAAATATTTATATTTTGAAATTTCAACACAATTTTCATGCACACATAAAATATGTACAAAAACTATAACTTTTAAAATTTTTATTATTTTTATTTTAAAAAATTAAAAAAATAAAATAAAAAGTGAGAAGAGAGAGAGTGAGAGAGAGAAAAGGAGAGAGAAGGGTTTTAGAGACTCTCTCTCTCTCTCTATTTTTTCTCTCTTAATGAAAACGCAATTTCAAATTACATTTTCAGAGAAAATTCAATTTGAAATTGCATGCAATTCTTCAAATCGCTTTCTAAGATCGCGTTTTAATTTATTATGGAAACAACCTTTTAAAATCTTTTCTTTTAGGAATAAATTTAAAAAATGAGATTATTTTGAGAAAAAACTCTCCCTTATGACCCGCTTTTGTTGATGCTTTTGGCAGTTGTTGTTGCTGCTTATTCGTTACAATCCCAACGTCAAGATCTCCAGGTTTGGTATCCACAAACAGCAATGGATCCAAAAAAATTTTTCAGTGAAGGCGAAAAATATTTTTAAAATAAAAAATTTAAATGAGATGTTTAAAATTTTTAATATAAGTGTAAAGTTTTTACTGAAACTTTTATTACTTTTTTAGATACAATTATTGATTGATTTAAATTTCTCCCTTTTTAACCATGCAATAAAAATTAATTTTTAGTGAAATATTTATTAATGATTAGACTAGCATAATATAAAATTAGTAATCCAACCAACAGAGTAAATAATTTATTTTGCAGTTCTATTTGTAGTCTCACAAACAATAAAAAAAATTACACTTTGTTCAAAAGAAAATCAAACAAACATCAATCTCTGTAAAAATATGAAAATATTATATTAACAAGCTATTCGATGATGTTATCGGTAAGATTTACTAATTTATTTTTCAGTTTAAAACTTTTGGTTTTGTACGAGAGAGAGACAGATAGAGTATGTTGTGAGGGTTTAAACTTTTAAATATGTATACGTTAGAGTTGTATAGGTTAGACCACTGATCATTTTTGTATTTATAAAAGTGTATGTAATTATGATTTTTTAAATAATTTTTTCAAGTTAATTAGAGCAGTTAATCTCAAACTTTTTTATGGTTATTTTTTCCATTGAAGTAGGTCTTTTCTTTCTTTTCTTATGAGTCTTTTCTCATTTAAACTGAGGATGTTTTATTTCTTTTTTCATGAGCCTTTTTCTTATTTATTTGAGGTTTTTTTTCAAAAAAAAAAAAACCAAAATTATACAGAATTTAAAGTATGATCTTTAAAACTTAGGGGTTTTCAAAAATTAGGGATCTAAAGCGATTGTTTCGATGGTTTTACGAGCTGCCCTTGTCCAGTCTTCTCTCACTCGATTACGTAGTGAAATCTTAATAATATTCATTCTAGAAAACACTCTTTCAACTGATACAGTTGCAACTGATAAGATTAGTGCCAACTAATAAATATACTAATAGGTAAATAATATCCTTTTTCATCTCAACTAATTTTTGAGCAGTGAGAAAATATTTTTATGACTTATGCCATTTTGAATGTATTTTAAATAGGTATAAGTTTAAATTTAGTTAAAAAAATTAAAATAAATATTAGATTTAGTCAGATAAAATTTATTTTTAATTAGGTCGAGTTTTAAAATATATATATATATATATTTTTTAAAATTTAATAAAAGCAGCCGACGCCGCTCAACCAAACATTGGTCTGTCCTGCCCATAAAGAAGTGTTCCTTATCTAAAAAAAAAAAAAAAGTGTTCCTGTCTTTGTCTATGCATGCAGAGCCATGTTACGTCGACGTACAGCTTTCAGTTTTGAGCTCGGTAGTTTGTAGTGAGGAAAATAATTCCATGCGGTGTGAGATGGTTAGTTGTATTAAAAAGTAGCCAAAGAGGTTTTTGGTGAAACCAAGGGAAATGGATCACCATTTAAAGAAACTTGCTGGCAGATTGTCACTAATGCATAGAGAATAACAAAATTTTGAAAGATATAAAGTGGCCAAAACCGAGGCTACGAAAGACGTTAAGGAAGTTAAGTGGAAAACTTATTATGATATTTATCTTAAAGTCTAAGGATGGAAATAATTAATGTATGTTAACATACCAAGATAAGAGAAAAGAAAAGAAAAAGATAGACCTAAACTATGTTCTATTAAGGGCAAGGACGGGAGTGTTCTAATTAAGAAAACTTAGATTAAGGAATGGTGGAGGAGATACTTAAAAAGCTGTTTAATGGAAATGACTCAACACTTTGAGTTTAAAAGAACTTGAAAACTGTGGCTATAAATTCTTTGGCAAGATTAGAGCAGCAGAGGCAGAGGAGGATATGAAAAATATGACAGTGGACCATTTTGTAGGAAAAAAACAAAAGAGAATGGGCTGGGTATACTTATTTAACCCAATAAGTTGGTTAAGTAGTGTGCTCTCTATGATGACGAACCTAAGTTCAACTCTTATGGCGAGGCAATAAGGGGTTTATTCCTTGTGAGTTGTGAATGACTTGTCTTTGATTGGATCAAAAGGAGAATTAGTTAGGGTGCGCGTAAATTGGCTAGGATATTCTTAAACGCAATATCAAAAAATAAAAAAAAAAGATGATTGGGGTGGGTATACTTATTTTGCCCATGGCCTGGGCCCTGATTAATGGACTTCAATCTCTCATCAGTTTTCTTTTGAATTGGGATGTTGGTATGTTTGGTTTCATTTTTGAATACTATATTTTATTCCTAAAAATAGGAAAAATAAAAAATGATACAAAAAAAACTTGTTTAGCAAACTATTTTCCAAAAATCTTTTCAAAATTTTTTTTCAAAAACAATTTTATTTAACAGTTTTCAATTGTTGTTTGAATTATCAAAAAATTAGCTTCGTGAAAAAAAATGGTGTTTTTGAATTCTCATTTTTTACATTTCTAAAACACAAAAATGAAAAGAAAAAAACCATATTCCAAAAAAAAGAGAAAAGGGTCGGCTACTTAACAGTAGGTTTTGTTTTTGTAATTTTAAGTAAATTATTTATTTATCGTAGCATACCTCTTGAGATGGATGTGAGTAACCTTCTTTGATCTTAATCTAAGTTTAGCTCAATTAAGAAGTTCTGACTTAACTAAACTGCTTATTTTTTGTAACACCCCCTTGGTTTAAAAAATAAGCAGTCACTCACCCTCCCATCATGTTCCGTTCCAATTATGCCCCTATAAACAAAATTGCTCAGCACATTTCCTCATTCCTCTAACTGACCGGTTGCCCATAAAAAATTGGACCGTTGCCACCAACGGTCATATTTTGGATTATAAATACCCCCTTAGTGTTGCTGCTCAGTCACACTCAATTTCTCTCTCTCTCTCTCTCTCTCTCTCTCTCTCTCTCTCTCAAGATCAACAATCCCATTTTTTGAAAGCTCTACAAGAAATATACGCTGCATCAATGGAGAAATTATAAAGTTCAGAAATAAAAAAAGTACCAACATGAATGACATGCTGCATTTAAGATTTTTGAATTTGAAGACAATCCTAAAAAGCTTTATTTTTTGTTTGTGAGTTAGATAAATGCAAATATTTCATATTCTGGGAACATACCGTTCATGATATCAACTTTTCAGAAGGTGGTCATTTTCCAGGGGAAAGACCATTTGACTATCATTGAATGTTATATGATTGAAAGGGTTGAAAAGTAGCGTTCAAATGCTAGAAAGCGCACATTAGGCCCTTAAAACTATGATGATGCTGAACATGATATTCTTTGGAATAACTATTGCAGTGTTTGTTACTATTACAATGTTCATGTTAGGAGATTCAGTAGAGATCAGTGCTATAATGCGTGTTACTAGTGAAAATCTCTCATTACTAGAAGATAACGATGTCGTTGAGCTATTTAAAGTGTGGACTGGTTTATTTACAAATAACGGTTGTACCAGTGGCATCCCAAATGAACAACTGATAGTAACCCAACTTGAATCACAATATCATGTCCAATCTCCCATTTCTCCAACTGTACCTCCACATTCCAAATTATGTGCTCCTCGGGACGAAGCAAGGAATTTGTCTTAGGAGGTTAAGAGTAGCTCTATAAAAAAAAAATTCAACTAATAATGCAAACTATATTTAATACATCACAAAATTTATTTATAGCGTTGAGTTACACTCCAGACAAAAATAGAGTTGTGTTTTTCCCTCTAAATTTTACCCTAAACCTTAATGATTAGGTATGGGTAAGCATAGGACTTGAGCGATAGTTAAAACTAATCACAAATAAATAAAAAATAAGTCCAAATAACAATAAAAATGGGCCACAATATAAAATTGTTCATGGTCATTTCATTACTTAAAATTTTTTTTTGGCCTTAATTCTATAGTTAAATATAATATTTTTTCATAATGGGAGGCACTTTACTATGTTAAAAAAATTTTACCTTAATTTTTACTACATAATTTTTACTACATTCAGTGGGGTTTTTTTTGAATATTAGGAGGGTGCATGGCCCCCTTTGGTCTATATATGGCTTCGTCCGTGGTGCTACTCCCCCAAATAATCTACTTTAAGGTTAAGCAACAGCATCCCATACAAAATATGATTAACCAAAAATAAAAATCATTAAACAAAATCATACTTTATGCAAACAACACATATTTTAAACAGGGCATGGTCCATATTACTGAACTTGTTTAAACTCAACAAACTCAAAAATTTGTGATACCATGATGAAGATGGAGAATCCCCAACTATGAATAAACAACAAATTGTTGATGTATTGTGATAGAAGTTTCAAAACTTTTCATATTACAATTAGTATTACAATTTTAATAACTATCCTATTTATGACCTATTTATTCCAAACATTATGTTGGGGTTAGAAGTTATTTATTAATATATTTTATTATAGTGATGTGGCCAATGTTAATGGCTTGACCGACGATTGCTGGTCTTGTTGGTCTTGTGTATATATAGATATACCAAGTAACTATTTTAAGATAGAGAGAAATGAAAAAGACTATTTTTTATATAAAATCTTCACCATTATATGTATACTATTTTCCTTCTAGTTTCACATATATTCTATTAGTATTTTGTCGCAATCACGGTTGGGATGGTTCATCTTTTCTCAGTTGACGTGACACCTGAGCAAGGCCGGCTTGTGAGCACTTAGGTTGAATCTTGGAGCCCTTAATGTCCACTAAAATCTTCACGTAGGGAGGTACAGCGACTTTAAGACAGTGACTACATTGTGCCGTAATATTTCACGGGTCAGACTGTTTTAATCTCTATTTTCATATTATCTGTATATTACCTAATGTATTTGTTCTATTAGTAAATGATGAATTCTTATGGTTTAATTTATATTATGTGATTTTTAGACTAACAGTTTAAAATCATTGTAATTCTCTTAATCAATATAATCTAGTTTGATATATATTGAGAATTGATATTTTGAAGAAAGTGTCTGTGGTATGTGTTTATGGCTTAAAGAAATATGGTAGTATGCTATAGGACTTTGCACATCTATAGGGAATATTTAAACAAGGTTTATATTGTTGTTGAGATTGCGCCTAATCTGCGAGTTTGATTTCATATTCTGTTTTGTTGTTGCTTTGTGGGCATTTCTAACATATATATGGTTTTTACTCTCACAAGGTTTTGAATGCTTGATGGATTTGGACCTTAAATCGCTTAGCCAATTTTCTTATAAGATCCAATTGGCTTTTATGTTCCATTAAAAATAAGTTACTGGTTTCCCTTTTTTTTTTTTTATTTTAAAAAACCACAAATATATATATATATATATATATGTATATTTTTCAAGGGAACTTTATCTTTTTGTGAAATTGCATGATATGTGTGCAATTGTCAAGTGCTGTTGAGATGTGTTTTAGTCATGCGGGAGCATGAGATCCTACTAAAATTATTTGGTCACTGGTTCTACTAAGACTTTTTGGAGTGTATGTTTGACCACATGTAAGTTCCAAAGGTTACCTGGATATCTTCCTTACTGACATCAATCACCTGTACATGATGTTTTTATGTTCACCCGAATGCATGGCCTTTTAGATATGGAATATTTATATGGGTGTTGTATCGGTTAAAAAGTTTACTGTTTAAAAAAAATATAAAGTTAAAAAGTTTATTGTTTAAAATAAATAAATAAATAAATAAAATTTTCTGTTTGTGTATAACAAAAATTTTTCAGTGTCTTAATTTAAAAAGTTGGTTTTGTTTAAAGGGAATAAGGCGCAGTTGTCTATAGTTTCAGTTTTTGTGTTATTTAGTTTGGCAAGACTTTTCTGTTTTGAGTATTAGAACAGTTTCAGATTTGGAAATCTTGCAACAAAATTTTAGGATTCGTTCTTGCTGTTTCCAGTGAAAAGGGAAAAAAAAAAGATTTGTTTAAAGCAGTTTTGATTTACTATTTTGATGCATGTGTATTTTAGCTCGTTCGTGTGTTAACCGGTAGTTCAGAACATGACTATTTTCTAGTGGCATTTTATATTTGAATGTGCACTATGTGCCGCTGGATATGTGAAAGAATTTAAATTCCTTTAATGATGTGTGGTCAGTTATGGTTCGATAATTGATAGTTACAACTGGTGTATTGATTGACCCGATTAAAATTATTATTACATGTGGCACTTTAATTTTCTTAGTTTCTTAAAGTTTTTTGTCCTCTTTTAAAATCAGCTATTCAACTTTCTAGAGAGAGGTAATCATTCTTGCAAGTGTTCCTTTGTTAGTCATAATTCTTACCTTCTCTACCAATGTCTATTGTGAGTTAACTTACTTGGATGTGGCTGGTTAATTACGGTGTATACCCATTAAATGATATAATATTTTAATGTAAGATGTGACTATTTGAGAAAGAATAATATTTGTAAGGTGGTGCAAGATGTATTCTTTGATGATGGTACTAACGTGTTGGTGCAGCATTTTGGTTTCCAAAGTGTTGTAATTAGTAATTAGATTTTATTTGTCTTAAGATCCTTTTCATCTGCTATCCTATGTGAAGATTGTTTGATTGCATATGAAAAATTCAAAGTTTTCCATTACGGCTATGTTTTCTCTTAATTCGTGGAGCACCAGTAGTTCATATGATTTTTCCATTGTGTTTTGAAAGTATGGCATAGGTGCAGTTCTCATAACTCAAACTGGTAGAAAAACAAGCTTCTTGCCAAAGTTCTGGTGAGAGAGGAGTTGTATGTGGGGGTTGTATTTTCACTATGCGAGTTATCTAATTGAGTTTTCTTATTAAATATTTTATTACGTGATGTCATGTGAGATTAATACAATTTTGTATTTTAGAATTTTGTTTGAAATTTTCACAGGTGCAGTGCTCAAAATTGTCCTGTGAAATAGGAAAACTCATTGTGCTGTGTACTCTTTATGCAAGAGCGAAATGTGGGGGGGTTTTAGCTGTCTCATTGTCTAGTTGCCAAAATCTGAGCGAATATGTTATTTTCTGATATAATGCCATTGTGATGCTACTAATATTACTTTAGAGAATTTTGTCAACGGTTTTGCAGGTGCCAAAATAGAGCATGAATGGTGATACTTGAAATTGTGAAAACTAAATTGAGGCATGTGGCTTGAGAAGTCTAAATGAAATCTGAACTAACGCTTGAGGTTAGATCCTTATTTGACTGAGGGAAATGAGTGTAAGCTCACAGAAAGTCACGAGAGAGGGTTTTGGTACTATGAGAAAAAAAAGAAGAAGAAGATCTTAGAGGTAAAGTTAAAAAGAAGAAGAAGATCCAAAGGTGAGGATCGAAGAAGAGGATCACTGATGACTATGGGGTCGGCCAATTTGGTGACGGTTTACATCGAAAATATTCCTTTGGGCAGGAACCAAGACTGGCCTTTTAACATTTTCAAGAAATGTGGGAATGTTTTGGATGCTTTCATCCCGAATAAAGTCTGTTTCAGAACTAAGGCAAGTTTGGCTTCGTGCGATTCAAAACTGACAAGGAAGCCATGGATGCCATAAGGACGTACAACGGCATTTGGCTCCTTGATAAATAGTTAAAGGTCCAAAGAGCTCTATACGGTGTGGAGAAAAGGAAAGGTCATTTTGTTGAGGAACCTTTACCAAAAAAAAGGCGAGATTTTCCCAAAACGACTCGGGCCTATTATTCATAAAGGCCGTAAAGCACATAGAGATAATTGAAACTATAAGCAGGTAGTTGCTGCCTTGCTGGTAACAACCACAAGCAGCAAACGCAGCAAAAATCTGAGGGGAAGACTATAGAAGCAGTGGACATGGACGAGGACTGGATCAAAAAATGCATCATCGGGATTCCTATCGACCATTTAAGTATGTTTGGAATTGAGAATGCCATGATAAGAGACGGTGTGTGGGACATTAAGATCGTTCATTTGGGGGGCAAGAGGATGCTTCTACAATTTCTTTCAATCGAAGCCAAAAAACACTACCTCGCCGACGGTTGAACATGGCTGGATCAATGGTTTTCCGCACTATATGAATGGTCGTACAGGAATCCAACTTGTTCAGAAGTGTTTGGTTAAAAATTTGGGGAGTACCACTGCACGCTTGGAATGTCTCTAACTTCAAAGTAATCGCGGAGCAATGGGGAAAGGTTACTATTGTGGACGGTAATACTGCCAGCAAGCGTGACCTATCAGTGGGAAGGATTCTTATTGAAACAGACATCAGCTCTTTTATCCAAGGTACGATCAACAAGAAAGTAGGAAAATTTCTTTATTCAGTCAAAGTGATGGAATCGGAGCTTGGGTCTTTCTTCTCCAATCCATTTGTCACAGTGGGTGACAATCAATTTCATTCTTCCATTTCTGGAAAATCGGAGTTAGAGACTGCAGAGGTCGAGGATGAACTGGCCTCTCACAGCCTGGGGAATGCTCAAGTGCAAGACTCATTGGATAAGAAGGTGCCATCAACGGAAAGAAGTACTGATTTGGTAAGATCAAATGACATCACAGCTCAAAGCACTTCGCACAAAAATGGCAATTGCGAAACAGAAACAGAGATGATGAAAAGGAAGAATCAGATGATGCTAAGAAAGCAGCAGAGGACGAACCCGAGGAACGTGGATCTTGTTAGCCAGGTGGCAGGTTCTATCGTCGGGTATCTGTCTGACTCAGCATTGCCTAAGCAGCCGAATGAAGAAGAGGCATTAATTGAGAGCAGTAGTAAATGATGAATTCTTACGGTTTAATTTATATTCTGTGATTTTTAAACTAACAAAAAATTGATTGATGATAAAGCCAGAAAATACCAAAGAATTATGAAAACACTTTAAACTTTACTGCCTAAAATACAAGTACAGATTAACCATACAGGCAGACAATCCCAAAAAGTTTCACAAACAATCCAGATAAATTTAACAAACCTTAAAAACAGATTAATGCAATTTTCAAAATTTTTTATAAACAATCCATAAAGATTGAATAAAACCTAAGATACAGATTACTGCAAAACCACAAAATCCCTGAAAATGTAGAAACAAAAATCATCGCTAATAATGTTAGATGGTAGTTGATGGACATCAGATTAATGTGAATATCCAACAATCTCCAAAACTTAGGCCTCGTCAACAAACACAGGGTAAACCCTGAAATGCATTTATCGGAAAGAAGAAGAGGGGAACGACTTAATTGATCAGGAACATCTTTCGGTTTTCGCTCTTTCAATCTTTTATGGCTTGTAATTTTCCAATCTTCAGTCTTCTTTACTAAGAGCTTTGGTCTTCGTTTGTGCGAGATAGGCTGTCTGGAGTGTAGAGAAATAAATAAAAAGAAGTGTGCTAATAAGCATAAAATCTAATAATTTTTTTTGCTTTTTTACTTTTGTAAGTTAAAAGATAAGCAAAAAAAAAAAAAAAAAAGAAGTAAAATATCTAAAAAGTAAAAAAAAAAAATGACTTCTTTTGCTTATAAGTTAAAAATAAGCCAAGCCAAAAATTCTTACTAAATGGGCCAAAAGGCCAGGTTGTCTAGAAGTACACGATGATTGTTGTCTAGAAGTACACGATGATTTAGCACCAAGTTTACCGCCATGTCTCTTATGTGTTTATGCTATGTGTATAATATGCAAAATAATAAATATATCCTTAAAAATAATAACAACGGCAACAAAGAGATTATCACAAAAGGAGGTGTGGCTGTCTATTTTTGAAACCCAAGAAGTGTGTCTATCAATATAAAAAATCACAGCAGTTTCAGCTAAAATTTATAATTTTTTTTGAGTCAAATTGATCGTCATTTCAAAGCATGCTTTCTATTTTTTGGGGCATTGAGAGAGCCCTAGATTAGGGTGTGAGAAAAATAAATCAGTTGGGGGTGCAACGAGGAGAACGAACCTGGGCTTAAACAAGCTCATGTACAATACATTTGAGAATGAAATGATTGAGTTGTAAGTACTTTAAAACATAAAACCCGTCAAAATATTTTTTAATTATGAAATAACAATTATCACATCAAAATATTTTTTAATTATAAAATAACAATTATCACATCATTATAGTATAAAGTTTAGACATAGGTCGAGAACAACGAAAAATCAGCCATTATGGGGTCTAAGTTTTATTTTTGTTTTGCCCAAAAAGAAAAAGAAAAAGAAAACCATTTGTTTGTTAAGCTATGCTAATGTACAGATGTTTTAATTTTATTGCTATTTTGAGTTGTAGGAGCCTATAAAAATTTAGGGATACCTCTTCCAATAAAAATGTAATAAAGTATTGAACATTGGTAGGGAGAACATGCTAATTTGAATTAAAAATTTTAAAATTAAAGTGTACATTACAGAAGGAATTCTACAATTTAGGGTTCAGGGCTATGCATAATGGTTGTGACTTGTGACCAATATTTTCTCCTCTATAACCCTTTTCCCTCTGTCCTAGTCCATGACTCCATAGCTGCTTCGACCATGCCCGATAGGTCTCTCTGTGTGACAAAATAATTAATCCAAGGTATAT
>CM065383.1:41865000-41875000 GCA_033060915.1 Euryodendron excelsum
CTATTTTTATTTACCAAAAAATATTCTACTTTTATCTTTGTGAATTGTCTCTCCCTCGTTCTCTTCTTCTATACTTTAGAAACTAATTTGATTGTCATAAATGTAAAATGAAATAAATAGAAACATTAAAATAACACAAAAAAAATTTAATTCTTGATGATTGTGATTCTTAACTATATAAGATCCTTTTGAAAAATAAAATTTTTATGCAAAATTTTCATAGCTTTCCTGCCTAAAGATTGTCGTCATAAGATCCATAAAAATGTTGTTTTTTTTTTTTTTTTTTCTATACACTTCAGTGAAAAAAGATACATCTTTTATTTTTGTTAAATATTTATTTTCTTAAGCAAGCATGTTAATTTAAATAAGTTCTATTTTAATTTACTGGGCCATGTCAAAAGTTTACTATGATAAATTATATTTACAAACTAATAATACGAGTTCAAGCTAGCTAGCATAGATTAACCAGTAGCAAATAATTCAAATTTAACTTCACCAAAAGTAATTTAACTTAAAGTACTATAGCTAGATAAGTCTAATTTCTTTATTGGGAAGAACATGATTGATCTTAGTGACATATGCAATGTCTTACCCGTTTCACTGTTAAAAAATTAATTAAATTTTCATATAAAATCAAGTTTGTTTAAATAAGCCCACATGAAGATAGATATATAATAATAATCCCTCAACGGTCAATAGCTTAAATAAGTCATCATAGAATATTTGTTGCTACAAATTATTCTATAAAAAGCATTTTTTTATATAGTGCATTACACGGGTTAACTCTAGTTTATAATAAACTAGTGCTGATTTTATTAGGAAACAAAATAGTTAAAAATAAAAATAAGAAATTTGAATACTAGAATCTTAAAAAAAAAGTCCCCAAAACAAATCTAGTAAAATTTGGAAGCAACTAGACAAAATTATAGTTAAAATTTGAATTTTATAATATTAAGAATTACGGGGCTGCATTTTTCGAAATCCAGAAAACAGAAGGATATCTAGGATTCAGTTCCTCCCTTTGGCAAAGACTTATTTGCATATCTATTCCGGTTGATCCATGGATAAAACTTTCTTAAACTAGTAAAAGCACCAATTTAAGTGCTTAAAAGTTAGAATTTGGTCAAAATTAAGAAGGCATGTCATTTTCCACTGCTAAACACATGACTCCCTACGTATTGGTCTTTCACCTTACAAGACCCTTTAGCCATTTTGTCGGAGTATAGACTGTCTAATATGTAAAACCTAACTTTCTATGAAAGTGCTACTGTAATACGAAAATGTCTAATATGTAAAACCAAACTTTCTAAGAAAGTGCTACTGTAATACGAAAATCAAAATAAAGAGGTTGTAATAAATGCAATTACAGAATATATATCTTGCAGAAAATCAGAAATAGAATGCTGATTAAACCACTTGTAGAATTTCAGAATAACAAGATTCATAAAATACAAAAGGTACAAGAATAGAGCTTACAGATTCTGCAAATTGAAGAAATTGAAGAATAGTTGTGGTGAACTTAAAGTTATAGTGAAGTTTCACATACAATTTTCCGTCAAAATTAGATAGAATCCACTATGGCCACTACCTATTTTATATAACAGATAAGTTGTGAAGTTAATTGCAAAGCAAATTTTTTATTCATAACGTGATCCTTATCTCGTGTAATATGAGCCACATCTAAATATGAGGAAAGTGGTTTCCTGTTTTGGGATGGCTTTAGTAGATATCATTGCTATCATATTTGTATTTGTAAAAAGAATAATTATACGTTACCTTTTGTGTGGTTTGAACAAAAATCAAATGACTATCTATGATTTATGATTTAAAATTGAACATATAATCTTCTCATAATTTGAATTTATTTGTAAAATGAATGGAACTGTGACAGATTTGATAAAATAACAAAAATGCCTTCGCGAGAACAACCCTTTATTTTGAAAGAGAAAAATCATATTTTTATATTTTTTTTAAAAAAAAAATTACAAAAATACCGCTATGATAGAATCACTGTTAATTTTAACAGTTTTTTTATTCAATTTTTTAATAAAGTCCAAACCACAGAAGGGTTATGTTTTGATTTTTAAACTATAAAGAGTTATCTAATTTTTGCTTAAATCACAAGAGAATAAAGTATAATTATCTCTTAAAAAAACTATTTAAGTTACGGATAATACATAGATATTGTAGTTAGATGTATATTTTTTTGGTTCTGTCGAGTTGCAAAAAAATAAAAGAGAAAAATAAGTAGCAGCAGATATGATACGAAGTATAAGGGAGGTTGGTTCTACAGTATGTATCTATATGTATATATAGGTGGCCAACACGATACAATTATAAGGACACCCCAACTTAGCAACTTTTTGAGCCTCATGGACAAAAAAATGGGACAATACCCAGCATGTATGCCCACCCAAGACACGACAGCCCAACTCAGATTCTTGGCATTCTCTCACTAGATTCACTCTCACTAAAATCCTTCTAATAAAGATGGTGGTTCATCACTCATGTGACGTGGTTCCTCTACTTTCGGAACTCTTGTTTATGTCACTCTTCGGTGACCCTTTGTTTAAGTTTTAATTTCTTCTATAATCGTTTTTTCTTTATTTCATCTCTATAGTGTTCAACAACCAATTTGGCAGCCTAAAGCTTACCCTCCATCAATAACTATCTTAAAATGCAGTTTCATGAGACGCTAGTCTACTTTAAATTATGAGAGTTAATGTTTACAGTCTAATCCCAACATGCGTGAAATCATGTTTTCGTGCTTTAAATCAATGACGCCCAAATTACAATGAAAAAGTCTTGAGGCCTGCTCTTGGATCAGTAACAATCCATGTCAAGAAATTACTTTTCCCAATTTCTTTTTCTTTTCTTTTCTTTTTTTTTGTTTAATTTTTTTTAAAGATAATGCTATACAAACAAAAAGTTTGTACAAAAATTTTATACAAAATTATGTGTTTTAATGAGAGTCTTTCATTCTAAAACAAACATCCATCATAATATATTTTAATTACAAAAATATCACCACCACATCACTTTGTATGTAAATTTTGCATAAATTTTTTATATAAGAATAACATTTTTCTTTCTTTAATAATGATGAGAGCAACATGAAAATTCAAGGACTTTGCCATAAATGAGAAGTCTATGGCTATAAAAATGACATATTCTTTTTTTTTTATTTATTTTATCTTTCTTACTTTTTCAATTCGCAAGATCTTTTTGTCCGGTTGGTTTTGTTTAATGGTGATGATAGCAACATGAAAATTTTAATGACTTTTTCGTAAATGTAAATTCTGTTTGTAGAAAATCATACGTCGTTTATCTTGATTTTCGTTGCCACGTTATTTTGATGTAAATTTTTGAGCACAAATTTTAAAAGAATAACATTTTCCTAACCTTAGTCTTACTTTTCCCTTTCAATTGAGACATAGGAAATTTCAAACGTGCATTGTATATCTCATTCATGCACTTGTTCAAAAGATGGCTATGTAGAATTTTATCCAGCAAAAATTCACACCTCCCCACCCAAAAAAAAAAAAAAAAATATGAATTACAAGCGAGCTGAGAAAGCAACACTCTTTTTAATGTTTTCATCTAACATCGGAAAAAAAAGTGTCCTTATTTGGATAAGCTTCTAATAGTTTTTTTATTTGACTTCTAGCTTTTTTTTTTAACTAGTTTTTAATTTTTATTTTGGCAAAAAAGCCAAAATTCTAAACTAAACATCTATAAAAGGTAAAAAAAAAATTTAGTATGAGTAAAAAAAAATCCACAAAAAATGTAAAAACCAATAAAAGTTTGTATTTTTTTGTGATCCATGAAGAGAAAGTAAAAAAAGTTAATATTGGAGGCATAATTATTTAGTGGGTCAATCATTAAATAGTTGATAATATAAAATTTGAATTCTATAAATAACACTAAAATTGATTTACACTAACATATTACAATGTTTGAAAACTCGATTTTACGCTGTTCGAATCCACCCGGTTAATTTGACTTGACGAAAAAATGAGAAACTTGACAGAAAATCAATATTTTTTTAAAGGTTTTATGAGACTCGTTGAGTTTTTCCAAGTCAAATTAAATATTTGACCAAGTTGAATTGCCCCTAAAATATAAAATTTATTGAAAAGAAAGGAATATATAAATCAAATATAGATACTGTTGACTCAAGATTGATCCGATGTTAATTTTGATGGTAATCAAATCTTGTGTTATTTTACTAATGCATTTACTTAGTGTGCGATTAATAAAGTTTATAATTTAGACTTAAAGTTCAAGTTTAAGTCTAATACTTGTCAAAGTAAATACACAACAAGCGCAAGATCAACCAATGAACTGCAAGAGCTATGCAATGAACCAAACAGAGCATTGATGCCTATTTCTACTTCAAACAGATTATTTGCATTCGAAGATATTGAATGTTTTCAAATAAGGCTTTCATCAAGTGTACATAGACTCAATAAAATTGTCTTGCATTCAGAAAGATTGAAGACTTCATCAGAGTGTGCTAAAGTCAGTTGAAGATGATTTGATTGTGAAGAGAATGAAAAAGCTTAAAAAGGAGACTTCATCAAGTATGCAAAAATCAATTCTAAATTAAGTGATTGGAAGTTGCTTGAGAAAGAGATTCATATTAATTGCCTAATCTCTACATGAAATCCAAGTAAAGAATTCTTCTGAGATATAAAGAATCAATGAAGACAATGTGTATGAAAAAATTTCATCAAGCTTACAAAAGTCTCATTGAAATGATTTTAAAGAAAAAAGAAGAATTGCTAAAAAAGATAAGAAATAGGTAATGAAGCATTGTGAACCTCTACATAATAGAGAAAACTTGGCATTGAAAGAGAAAGTTCTATAATGAAAGAGAAAGCTTTGCATATAAAAAAGAAGAGATCAAAGTTGATTGAATGAAGCCATGACAGTTTGAAAGTCAAGAAGAGTTGAATATCAAATGATTGATCCAATCCAAATTGATTAAGAAGATAACATTGATGAGTTAAAGAGTTTGATTGATCATCATACCCCAAAGAGAAGACTCCTTGAAGATCTTATATTATTGCTCAGATGAACTGGATCATTGTAAGTCAGAAAGTAGATTTTTTGGCAATGAGTAAACTCATGGAAATAAAGAGTTGTCTCATGAAGATAGAAGCAAATGACTTGAAGACAAAATATGCAATGAGTCGATTCATAAAATGAGAAGCCGACTCATGAAGACAGAAGCATAAAACTTGAGGATCAAATGAGCAAAGAGTTGACTCTTTAATGCAAAGAATCGACTCATGAAGTCAGAAGCAAGATTTCTGTGCAAAGAGCCGACTTATGGAATTAAAGAATCGCCTCATGAAGGCAAAAGCAAAGTGATATGAATATAAAATGATCAATCAGCCGACTTATTAATATAAAGAGTAGACTCATGGAGACAGTGGACAATATCTGGCAAATGCAGAAGTAGAAGACCCGACTCTTTAAGCCTGGAGTCGACTCCTGGGATATAACGGCTAGTTTTTCTAACGTTATAATGGACTAGACGTGCATTAAATGAACCCCGACAACCTCCAACGGATGAAATTAATACAGGGGTTTATATACAAGCTTCCAGTTGCATTTATAACAACAAGAGAGACAAGAAACAAGAATCCATTGACTGATCAACTGAAATTCCTAAACATTCTCCCTGTCTTCACTTTGTGAGCTTTGATTGTATAATCTATTCTTGCTAGAGAGTTTGTGAGTTACTTATATATCTTTATACACATGTAAGTGAGAGTTTGAGAGTTCTCTTGAAAAAGAAAAACTCTTGTAAGTTTGAGTGGAGGTTGGACAAAACCACTTGGTGGCTGAAGAACTTGGATAAAAGTTCTTGTGTATGGTGAGTTGAGCACTTGGTCAATCAACACCCATTTGTAATTAGAGATTACATAATAGAGGAAGATTTCAAGGGGAGCTTGGGGTGAGAACGTAGACCATGGATTGTGGTTAAACCTTGGTAACTCTTTGTGTTCTTTCTATTGCTTTGTTTTTTTTTTTTCTTCTTCTGATTACATTGCATTGCATATAGATTGATCATTGTTACATTGTTTAGATTAATTTTAATTAATCTTAATTGTTTATTAATCTTCAAAGAACCCAATTCATCCCCCCTCTTGGGTTACCTTTTGGGCCAACAGGTACTACTCAATCATTTAAATTCAAGAATTATTATGGGGCTTTATAGTACTATTTTGAAGATGTGGAAGTTCTAATTCTAATCAAGTAAGTTGGCTTAGCTAAACAGAACTCTTGGTCTCTTTTTAGAAAGTCGAAAGTTCGACTCTTGACAAGTGTGTGTAAAAGTTGGCTGTAAGAGATTTGTCCATTGTGAATATTCAGATCCCAATGTCGATGACTTGTCTTTCACCAAACTAAAAAGAAGATTAATCGATGTGCACGCAGGCTGAAAATATAGGAAAAATTAGAACCTATATATGATGTATAGCATTTCTTACTTTTTTTTTTTGTCATTTAGTATTTTTTCAAGTGTTTTCGTGGGAAAAAGAAAAAATTTGTATTGAATTTTCATCATTGAAATTCGTTCGAACTATAATTAACTCAACTCAATGATACTCCTCCAAGTTTTAGATTTCAACCTTGTATTGTAGGATAGGAGGGGGAGGGGACTTTTGGGAACAAAGCCCCCGGATTTAACAACCTATTTGGAACTTAGCGGAGGGAAGAGAAATAAAGAAAATAAGAAAATAAAAGAAAAAAGAAGAATTTTTTTTTTAAAAATCAATTTATCTCTTTCTCTCTCTCTTTTTTTTTCTATTTTTTTTTTTTTTTTTTTTTGCAAAACCAAACAAGAGAATAATAGCAAACAATAATTTTCTTTTCGCTTTCCTTCCTTTCTCAAGTTCCAAGCAGGCTGTAAAAGTTCAGCCCTACCCTATAGTAGAGAACTTTTTTTTTCCTATCTAAGAAACAACTCGAAAGAGTTTAGAGTTTGAAAATAACTCAAGGGATTAGGGGTTTTAGATAACCATTTTTTTAATCTTTGATGATCAAAAGAAACTTAATAAAAATAAAAATTCAACTAACAAAATGTTAGACAAAACATGGGTGTTAAATTCATTGTTTTGTTGATCTTTGAGCTAATATAAATGTGAGACTCATACCTCCTTTGTGTCCAGTCATTGGTGCGTTGGATTCACCTCCATGAGGAAATGAATCTGAACTATTTACTTGCTCAAATCCATATAGGATTGAATGAGTTATTAGCTTCCAAAGTCACCCCCTTAAATATGAGTTATATAGTTGAAAGTGGGTTATCTTATATTGATTTTTTATGTGAAACATGTTGTGCATATATAACTCAAGTTTGAAGTAAAGTTTGGGCCTCAAGGGGCACCCAACTTTTGTGAAAGGGGAGGGCTTATGGAATCCATGGGTTAACCCAATATTTCACACATGTGCGCGTTGCCACTCGCTTGCCTTGGTCCGAGACGTGGACGTGGGCATGGGTCGTGGGTTCGGTTCGACTCTTATATTTTTGGGCCATCATTTGAAATTAAATTTCTAATTAGTTGACCGTTGAACTCCAAATGGTATGGACGTTGGTTGGTGTCGTTCTAGTGAAGGGGAACAACTCTCCGTTTCCGACAAAGAGTTGTATCTCTCCAGTAAGGCCTTGTTTGATAGCAGGTACCTGTTCGAACCAGTGCATTTAATAGGTACCTAGGCTCTATAAAAAGGGCAGCACTCCAGCATTCATTTCATTTCGAAATTTGTTACATAAAACATATTTTTTCTTCTTCTTCCTCCCATATTTTTCTGAGAGAGTTCAGATTATTTTGTGAAGCTGCTGAACAGTCTTTATTAAAGTGTTGCCTAAGGACTGTTGAGATCGTTTCATTATAGGAGTCAGACGCCCATCATCCTGTGAGCATCGACTGTGGGCGGCGAATATGTCTTAAAGGAGATAATGTCTAACACTCGACTCGGTCTATTCTTCAACTTTTAGATTTTTTATTTTACGAACGACAATCGGGTAAGTTCTTACAATTCTGTTTGTTCTTGTTCTGATTCTAGTTGTCTTCTAGTTCAAATTGCTTCTAATTGATAACTAGATACATTTCAGTTGTTTATTGTTATGATCACTAATTATACACATAGTATTAAATAGGAATTATTTTTCCAACAATCTTAAAGACAGATTCCTTCTTGTCTATTTAACTATGTTAATTAGTGTCGTATTATATTGTCTCTGAATTAGTGCTCAAATTTTGTGAAAAATTGTTTAATTCAGAAATGGCTAATATTACTCATATTCTTACTCTTACTCCTACTCTTACTGTGATTGTGACACTTGTGCCGACACTAATTGTGCCTGTGAATCATGTGCATACACTGACTGTGCCAGTAAATCACAGAAAAAAGCCAGAGAAGTTCAACAGAATTGATTTTGAAAAGTGGCAACAAAAGATGTTGTTCTACCTGATGATTCTAAACTTCGCAAAATTTCTTCATGAAGATGTTCCTACTCTTAAAAAGAATGAGTTCGGCCAGCAAGTAGTTGCGGCGGTGGAAGCATGCCGATTTCCTATGTAGGAACTACATCCATAATGGACTAGATAATACACTCTACAACGTGTATTATGCCGTGCAAACGGCGAAGGAACTATGAGAATCTCTAGACAAGAAGTACAAGACGGAAGACGCTAGCTCAAAGAAATTTGTGGTTGATAAGTTCCTAGATTACAAAATGTTTGATTCTAAAATAGTTATTAGCTAGATTTAGGATCTCCAAGTTATGTTTCATGACATCCACGCCTAAGGCACGACACTAAGTGAATCTTTTCAAGTGGCTGTGATAATTGAAAAATTGTCGCCGTCCTATAAAGAATTCAAAAACTATCTGAAGTATAAGCGCAAGGAGATGAGGCTTGAGGAACTCATCATCAGGCTAAGAATTGAGGAAGACAATCGTACTTTTAAGAAGAAGTTTGTCAACACCTCTATGTTGTCAAACGCAAACGTGGTGGAGCAAGCCAAACCCAACAACAAGAAGCAAAAGCATGATGGCCAAGGATTCAACCGAGATTCCATTGGTGGCGATTTCAAAAGGTTCAAAGGGAAATGCTACGTCTGCAGCAACACTGGCCATATAGCCAAGGATTGTCACAAGCGTAAAGATCTTGAGAAGAAGAATCAAGAGAACCACAAGAAGAAATCTGCTTAAGTCAATGTGACCGCAGATCTCTGTGCCAATGTGGAAGACTTGAATCTCTCTGCCGTAGTTTTTGAGGTGAACTTGGTTAGCAATCCTAAGAATGGTGGGTGGACACTGGGGCCACTTGTTATATCTGTGCCAACAAGTGGATGTTCATATCTTACCAATCAGTGGTCAGTGAACAACTCTACATGGGCAACTCGAGAACTTCGAAGGTTGAAGGTCAAAGGAAGATCATTCTGAAAATGACTTCCGACAAAGAACTTACTCTCAATGAGGTGTTCCATGTGCCAGACATTCGCAAGAATTTAGTCTCCGGTTCATTATTGAGTAAGAAGGGCTTTAAGTTGGTGTTTGAGAGTGATAAGTTTGTACTTATTAAGGGAGGAACGTTTATGGGAAAGGGTTATCTAAGCGATGGGCTCTTCAAACTAAATGTAATGACTATGGCTCCTAAGCCTTCTAGTAATAATATTATATCTTCTATTTATTTGCTTCAGTCTTCAAATGTATGACATGGTAGATTATGTCATGTTAACTTTGATACTATGCGTAGATTAGTTAATTTAGAGTTTTTGCCTAAACTTGATTTTAATGTTAATCATAGATGTCCAACTTGCATTGAGGCAAAGTTGACTAGAATTTCGATTAAATCAATTGAAAGAAGTATGGAACCACTTAAACTAATTTATAGTAACGTTTGTGACTTGAAATATGTTCAAACTCGAGGTGGGAAAAAGTACTTCATAATTGTCATTGATGATTGCACTCACTACTGTC
>CM065383.1:41880000-41977500 GCA_033060915.1 Euryodendron excelsum
GACTCTCCATTTCCGATGAAGAGTTTCTATCCAGTAAGACCTTGTTTGGCAGCAGATACCTGTTCGAACCAGTGCATTGAACATGTACTTGGGCTCTATAAACATGGCAGTACTCCAGCATTCATTTTAATCCGAAATTTGTTGCATAGAATATATTTCTTCTTCTTCTTCCTCCCATATTTTCCTAAGAGAGTTTAGATCATTTTGTGAAGTTGTCGAACAGTCTTTATTGAAGTGCTGCCTAAGAATTGCTAAGATCGTTTTATCTTGAGAGTCAGAAGCCCATCATCCCGTGAGCACCAATTGTGGGGGACGAATATGTCATTAAGGAGAGAGTGTCTAGCACTTGACTCTGTCTATTATTTAACTTTTAAATTTTCTATTTTACGAACAACAATCGGGTAAGTCGTTACGATTCTGTTTGTTCTTGTTTTAATTTTAGTTGTCTTTTAGTTCAAGTTGCTTTTAGTTGATAACTAGATACATTCTAGTTGTTTATTGTTATGATCACTAATTATACATATAGTATTAAATAGGAATTATTTTTCCAACAAAAAATTGGCTCAAAAAAATTTAAGACGAAGAAGATGCTAGCTAGTTTACTAGGTAAGATATATTTATGTGGATAACATACGATTCAGTTCTACTTTCGAAGAAGTTTAAACATTGTTTTCACCTCTTCTTTTTCTTGCCAGTCAAAAAATAAAACATAAATTAGTTTTTTTAATTTTATAAAAGTATTACGTTTTCCCCATAAGAAATTTTAATAAACTAAGGTTATTTTTAACTTGAAAGTGAAAAGAGATTACAAGAAATATGAAATTGGCCATTTTTATAATTTTCAATGGAATCAATTAACCTTAATCTAAAACATCGTGACTACCTCTTCGTTGCGTAACTTAGAATTAATGTTGATATAAAAACCCTCAAACTTGTATTGAGGGAAAAGAGGGAAAAAAAAGAAAGAAAAGAAATTTAACCTTTTTTCCTCATTATTATTGGAAATTGAATCTTGCATTTTTTTCATAATAATGTAAGCAATATCCAATGAACTTAAATTCTCGATGATAGATTAAAATTATGGATAGTTTATTAAAAGAAAATCATAATCAATTTATGAAGTGGATGCAACAAAGATTTCAAGATACTTTATAGGGTTACCTTAATGCAACCACTTAAGAGATAGGACCCACCCCCCCACTCCTAATAATGTAGGGTTAATGGGTCCAAACTAAAAAACATGGATTCATTTATATAAGCAAGGCCAACTCATGCACGTTGGGGGTGTCTCCTTAGGCCCCTTTTTTTTGTTTTGCTGTAATGGCAGTCACGAACAACCAAGTTATGTACTCATTATCAACCTGTTAAGGCGGATTAGTATTCTTTCCATTTGATATGAAAATAAAAAAGTTCTAATTGTGAGTTATTCGAGGCTTCGCCGCCTCACATCGAAAAATGAACGACCTTGATTTTGTTTTATCGTTAAAAGCGTGATTGGCAACCACATTACTTTTAAAACAGGCAAAGTATTTACAAAGATTTTAATGATGTGACAAAATCATAGCAGCACTTTTTTTTTTTTTTTTGATTTAGCGATAAGTAGTGTTCAGGTTAACTTGTATGCATCTTATGTAATTCTTTTTTCAGTTCAGTCAAATGCAGACTATCAACGTTGAGACTATGATATTCACAAATGTTTAATTCATTAAGATCAATTCTTACACTTACCAAGAGTCGAACTCTTAATTATTCAAAGAAATACCAAGAGCCTTGGCTTTACAGCGTGAACTATGAGATCAATTTTTGGGTACAAAAATGGAGAGTTTTCAAATCCTTTATAATGACTTTTAAATTACAACAAATTCATTACTATATTATTATGACCGAATCTCTTACACAAATTTTTTAGAATAATAACATTTCCCTTCTCTGGATCTATTCAGTTTCCAATTTATATTATTTGTATGTATACACATTATTACACCCATATATACAAGGAAGTTTCTTATAAGGTTATACCCATTAAAACTGTGACACTGAAAATAATATGCTCACATCATAGTTTTATTAACCTTCTGCTGGCTCCATCAGATTTTTTTTTTTTTTAAAAAAGCTTAAAATATGTAAATAATTTTTTTTGATATCAATATGTAAACAAAATTCAACGCACTAATCAAATATCGAGAATCAACCAACCAAGGTCAGCGGAAAGATTTAGCGGAAGAATTTCAGATCCATGCGTGATTTACTTTTCCTATTTTTGATATATAGGAAATTCAGGTCATGTGATGCTCATATAATTCTCTCTCTAAAAGTTCCAACTGAGTCTTGAGACCATTTTATAACTAAGGCTGACCAAATTGCAAATATTCAAAAACACGTAATGAATTTTCTAGAATGTCAAATTATTGACTATTAAAACAATATCTGCATGACTACATGCATCCCTCTCTTATCCTTTAAAAAAAAAAAAAGTAATAATAGTAGTTGTCAACTTTTTGACTATTAAAACATTATCTAATTGACCGAATCCCTCTCTCATGCTCTTTTACTCAAAAAAAAAAAATGGTGAATTCATCAATTTCTTGTTTGTTATTCCTATTATTTTGTAGAGGAAGTCCGCCAATGATACACTTACTTGCCATTATATAGAGTCTTTCATAATTCTGTATTTGTATATGTATGGAAATTAAAAGATTTGGAAATGGGTTTCACTCACATTGAAAATGGAATTCAGTCATGAAATGTCACATGAAAAATAAGATTTTTTCAAATGTCCCTTCCTAATTGTATTATTTAAATGTTAAAATCACATTACTTTGTGAACATTATATTATGTATTAACCTGGAGAAGTACAAAAAGATGGAACTTGTAGAAATTGGTCGCATTTAGCATTGAAATCGGTTCCTTTTTTCTTTTTCTTTTTTGATGTTTTGTTCCTATTTTTTTGTTTCTTTATGTTGTGAAGTTCACATGAGTCGCATTTAATAAGTTGATTCTGATAATTGTTTTTGAAAATTTTTTTCTAGAAATACCCTAATTTTAGGAAATAGAAAAAGTTCTCAAAAGTTATTTTCATTCGAAAATAGAAACGATGTAAAAAGTACGAGGCTTGAAATGAGAATTTTTTAAAATGATACAAATAAATACATTCTTAATGTTTTACTAGCATATTAGTAATGCGTGACCAAATCTTATTATTTCGTGCATGAATTTCACTTTTGGCAAAATATAATTTCACCCTACATCAATTATCGAAAATTAAAAACTAAAACGATTGTCAAAATTTTACAACCTGTGGCTCAGGAGTTCACTCCTGTCATTTAATTTATTTTTGACAATTTATATTTTAAAAATCAAATTTAAAATTTACAACTTACGAGGGTTGGTCTGTCTGTCTGTAATTCATTTTAAATTCCCTATAAGCCGCAGAGAACGAATGTCGGAACAACGAAAACACTTTCGTCTCTCTGTCATCACCCACTTTTCGTCTTCAGTTCTCTAATCTCTCTCTCTCTCTCTCTCACTATAAAGCCTAAATAAATATATATAGAGAGAGAGAGCGATAGCGTGACAATCAGAGAGAGAAAACAAGAAAACTAGCCTAAACTAGAAAGAGAAAATGGGAGGCTGTGTGACCAAGCCGAAGGAGTTGAAGGTCGAGGCTCCGGCGCCGGCTCCGGCGAAGGAGGAGGCTGCCGGTCTGATTTCCGAGACGAAGGAGGTGGTCGTTGCAGAGGAAGTGAAGAAAGTCGAAGAAGAGATTGTTGTCGATAAAGAGAAGGAGATTGTTGATGATGACACGGTTGACGAGCATGGCAACAAGCGCCGATCTCTCAGTAACTTGTTCAAGGAGGTACCCTCTTCAATTTGTGTGTATATATATATCTATCTATCTATGATGCCTTGGAAATTACTCCGATTTCGTTCTTTCTCGGATACGTATTTGAATCGCAATTTGCATTTTGATGTTAATTATGAACTGAGACTGATTACTATATTCAAACTGTTTTACAGCAACAGAGTTCTTTCCCGATCTGATTCGTATTATTTGATTTATTTAATGATTTGAAAATTGATCATCTTATGTTAAAGTTAAGACTGTGTATGGTCAACTATTAATCAAGCTGGTCCATCTCTGTGATTTTGTTGAAGTCCCTTTCTCATCTCTTATCTTTATCATAAGCATTCACCTAAAGATGACTTTCTTGCTGTGAAACAGTATGGCTGTGCTCTGTTTGGTTATCGTTTGCATTAAGGTTTAAGAGATTAATTGCTTTGGTTATAGAATCTCTTGCAGTAGAGAATCAATATAAGGATCTTTGACGTTCCTTTGGATCTTTATTTGACGACAAAGAAACCGGTCTAGGCTACGGTCCCACCCAGTTGTCTGTTGCTACTAGTTTTTATTTCTCACTTTCACCTCTGGTCGGAACTTGAGGACAGAAGAAGGACCTTTTTTTGGTAGTCCGGTTCTTTTTCATGTTTTCAGAAAAGGGACCATCGAAAACATTATCATTTTAATTTTAGTACGAAGATAGTTTCGAAAATCAAAAAAGACTTATTTTGTGATTCCTAAAACTAGAGTGTGTTTTTAAATTTTTTTCAAAGAGCTCGTTTACCTAAGGCGGTCTCTGCAAAAATAGTTTTTGGAATTAATTTGTCAAATATAAATTTGAAAGGTGAAAACAGAAAATAGCAACTGTAACCAAAGAAGCTTCCTCTTGTTTAGTTTCGAATTGATAAGAGAGAGAAAGAAAGGGAGAAGAAAGAGAGGAGGAAGGTGTTTTTCTTCCCATTTACTTTCATTCTCTTTTCTCTTTCTTTTTCAATAACTATCTTATTATTTTTCTTTCTATTTTTTTGACTATTAAACAAGAAAAGTATTTTTTTTTCATTTTTCTTTCATTTTCTTCGTGAAGCCAAACATAAGAAAGAAACTACTTTCCTTACATTTTCTCTCTCAATTCTTTTTTCCTTCCTAAAGGTCTGAATGGACCCTCTATCTTTCTATGGGTACTTATTAAGACACGTGAAAGGTATATCACTACGATTTGTCATCTGTCTGCACGTTGCAGAGTGGGGGTAGAATTCAATTCATTTTCAGGACAACTACGGAATGATAGAGATCCCGCAAGGTATGTAAAGAATGGAATTTGTTTGGTTGCAGCCATTGTTCAAATACAACAAAGAGAGGTAGAATGGGGCATTGGCATTGCTAGTTGAGTCATAAGAGGGTGGTCTCAGTTTGGTAGGTGCTCTATAGACCTGCTGGTGGGCATTAACTTAGCCTCCTAGTGAGAGAGGATCCAGAGTTTGTTCCCTGAATTTGAATATATTGTCAATAGTAAAAAAGAGGGCTTTAAGAGCTTTTGCTCAGGAAGAGTTTGGTAATCTATATTCATGCAATACATAAAATTTACATGGCACGTGCAGAAAAGGACCCTGCACGAGCTCAAGGGATTAGTTAATTGTAAGCCTAAACACCTTGTAGTAAAATGGAAAAAAATTATTAACTCCATGAAAATTATGCTTAGCAAAAAAGGGATATTGGTTGTGGTTCTCATTATTTCCTTTGGTAAAACAATTGGGAGTGATCCAGATTTGCTGGCAAAGAATATTCAAAAAGGTCTCTTTCTACGAGAATATCTAAATGCCAACTGTTACTCTCATTGGAAACACAACACGTTTATTTAATGGTAGGAACCTACATGTTAAGTATTGGCTCCCAGATCTTATGAACCTGGCAGGTTAAATCAAGAGATTTATTACATACAAAATTACCGTTGATGAATGCAGTATGAAGACTGGTTTGGTTGGTAGGCGCCATAGGATGCCTATATTGCTTGTTTAAGTTCAAAAAACATTTTTTTTTTTGGCTGCGTAAGTTTACAAAATATAATTTTCTAAAAGACATTCCCCACTGGGTTTTGAAATCTTATGATTGTTTGATTGAGCTGACCTGTTCATTGGATATTTTAATTGAGATCTGAAAGATGGTTAGTGATGATAGCTGTTAATGTCCCCTTATGCTATGTCTTATCAGCAAATAAATTGAGCATTATGAAATATTGAGGACCTATACATACAAAATGTATTCAGTCAGAACATTCCATTACCTGATTTTTGAGCAGTTGGTCATAGTTATTCAGAGAGTTGGAGAGCTTTGTTAATCAGTCACAGAGAGCTTTACTATAAGGAAATTTTCACTAAATTGGTAAATCATCAGATGATTAAAATGTTCACCTTGAGTTTCCTTTCTGGGCCTTTTGGATCAATTTTGAAACAATGAGTTTGGTCTTTTTGCAGAATGAAGGGAAGGACTCAACTGAACAAGAAGAGCCATCAGTAACTCAAAAACCTAATGATGTATCTGAAACTAAGCCCCATGAATCTTGCAAAACCGAAACTCCAGTTGAGCAGATGCCCAAGGAAGCTGTTGAAGCACCTGTTGAGGTCGAAGCAGAGAAAGCAGTTGTGGTTACACCTACTACTGGAACCTTGGCTGAGAAAGCAACTGAGTCATCGTCAGCAGATATGGAGACGGAAGAACCAGAGGAGAAGAAAATAGTGGAAGAGAAACCAGCTGCTGAGACTCAAACACCTGAGGAAAAGAAAGCCTTAGAACAGAAATCAGCTGTAGTGACTCAAAAACCTGAAAACCCTGAGGAGAAGAAGGCAGAGGAAGAGAAGTGAAGCGTCGCTCAGAATGTCGACAGTGTGATATAGCTAGGAGGCTATCCAACAGGAAGAACTATCATTTGCGCATTTTCGTCGTGGAAGCCTGCTAGCTAGTGGTAACTGGTTCTTGCGATTTAGTATTGTTCATCAAATTTGATTTTATTTTTTCATTGGATTTCCATGTCCCCACCCTTCTCCTTCCCTTCTATTTCTGTTTTTGGAATTTGTTAGTCTAATAATTTTATCCTAGGTTGTATTTACCTGCTTTGCCTGAATTTTTTTTTTTTTGGTGTTTTGAGTGGTTCTGACTTGTATTTGTAACTGGCATCAATTCCAATGGGATTGAAACAAGGAATAGAAAGCCTCACATGCGAATGGATGAATCTGATCAAGGCCGGTGCAAAATTTTGAGGTTAATGAAGCTGGTTTTTATTATCCGTTTAGCAGAAAATATGTATTTGGAATAGAATAATTGGAAGTCATTCGCGTGTCCTATCATTTTCCGAAGAATTATTATCAGCCCCATATACCTGTGTTTCTGTTGTTTCACTTGCAAGAGTACTGGCTAAGCACGTTAATGTATATACATTTGAATTTGGAAGTCCATGAGTTCTTCTGATATCTCTGTTTGTTGTTTTGTCACACGAAGGAATGAACCTTCCAGGGGGTTGTTAATATTAGAAGCTGAAAGTGATCATGTATCATCGTTGCTGAGATCTTCTCATTGCACTTCAGGCTATAAATTTCACCAATTCACTAAAATGTAATTAGTCTCTAGGACTTGGCCGCAAGGCCATGCATGGAATCCGTACCGACTCATCGGGGCCAAGTCTGACCATTCTAAACCGATTCATGGAGGCCGAGTTATTCTCGAATCTTTCGGTTCTTTTATGCATCCTTACTATGGATTGCCCCATTAGTTCAATTCTCCAGAGTTTAAATGTATATGAAAGCAATGCCCTGGGCTGAGCCTGACTAATTAGATGTACTATGCATGAGATTGACCCCTACTTGGTGCCAATTTTGTGTTGTTTGTGGTCAAGCCAACCTGGATCCTGCGACTGTACTGTTGGCATGAGCGGTCCCCAAATTTCAAATTAGTTGGATCTACAGCTCTATATTATTGCATTTCCTTCGGGCTATGTTTGGTATAAAAAAGGAAAAAGAAAAAGAAGGGATTTGGAATGCATTATTAGTAACCCGAATCCTTTTACTAGGAGTTAATTTGTTATGCTAATATTGGGGTTCCGTTCTTGATCTACTATTACTACGTGCCATCCAAACAGGGCCTTAGCTTTCTATGTGAAGCTGTTGAAGTTCAATTTACCTCAACATGGTTGGATATTATATTCTCCCTGTTAACAAAATCCTTATTATTCTACCTAAGAACCTTGCGATCGATGGTTGGGCCTAATCCATTGATATTGATCTCGTCTCTTCACTAGGGCATTCTTTCAGGCAGCACATACGGTGCTGTTATGGGCTCTACTGGATTCAAAGGAACTAAATCCAGTACAAAACAGATCCATTGAGCCATGGATTTGGACTGTTTCCTATGCATTACTCATTGCACAATATGTTTGGATTTAGAATTTGTCAACACAGAGAAAAAGGAAATGGCAGGGTATAGAAAAAAAAATGAAGGGGGCCAAAGTAAATTTTTTTTGAATTTTGTGAAGCAGAAAAAATTTGTATTTTAAAAGGTCATAATAAAAATTTTTGAATTTTAAGGGGTCAATACACTATTTCTTATTATAAATACTCAAAACTTATAAAACTTGCACAGAATTTTATCAAAGTAGGGGAGTCATGACCCATTGTCTTTAAGGTAGGTTCGAGATCAAAATATGGTCAACCGCCAGGTTAATGTGCTTGACGCATATATATAGTGATATGATCAATGCATGGAACATATATTGACATGATATACATAGAGGCTACAGTAACATTACAGATTTTTTCTATCCAGCTTATTACTTTTAAGTTTCTAGAGAGAGTTATTGTAATGGATCAAATTTCTAGTTGATTAGTATAGCTACTGCTTCTAATCTTGAGTGGCAGAAAGTTATGACTTTTACGACCTATGCATCCAGAAAACTGAAGCAGTGTCAATAATATGCCATGCATTTTCTTCTTTTGAGAGACATTTTTATAAGTTATATTAATCCTGTCAATTTGTGGGAGAACTGTCAAAGATTCTCTTTCGTGAATTGTCTGGTCTAAAAGTAGTAGCATATTAGGGCATTCACATTGGAGATTGAGAGAGAAACAGAGATGAATATATATATATATATATATATATATTGTATATGCATTTATTACACGCGCGTGTGATTTTATGTAAAAATAAAATTTCTTGACAAAGAAGTAATAATACTGAAGAAGGCAACAAGCAACCATATGAAGCAATTGAATGTATCCACACGTTAAATATTACACATAAAACAAGAAACAAGACTGAAATGGTAAGTTCATTGGACTGTTTAAGATTCCGTTCAAACGATCTCCTCTTGATCTTCTCTATTAGTCAACTAAGATTGCTCAATCCAGTCAATCTAGAAGTATGATTCAAAATTAAGAACGTTTCAGCAAAGTTTTCAATAGTACAAATAAATTGGTTGCACTTTGGAATGTGGTTTGATATAATAGATTTGCCTTTAATTGTTCCATGCATGATGCAATTATATAATTTGGTAGATATACATTATATATATATATATGCATAATAACTAGATGATCATTGCTCTCAGTGCTCTAGATCAGACCGCTTTATTGAGACAAATTGGTTAAACGTAATTATTTCCAATGTTTCTAAACTTTTGTGTTATGTGAGGAAAATTTATTGGCATGCACAGAATCGTGACCAAAAAGAAAAAGAAAAAAGAAGAATTTATTTCACGGCTGTCTTGGTGAGTTGAACTCATAAAAATCAGTTAGTTTCTTAGAACCCAACGAATAAGATGCTACCTGATGCAAAAAAAAAAAAAAAAAAACCACATTAACCTTCTTTTTAATAATAAAATTGGATGGTCATTTTGCTTTGCCATTGGTGGAAGAAATTAATTGTCACATTCTTTGTTTTTGGATGGAGTGCAAGTTAGACGTTTGTGCATTATTTTTTCGCTATGCAAGTTACATATTTGTGCATTATTCTTTATCTTGTGCAAAAATTCTGTATGATTTTTGTTTTTAGATGTATAGCGTTATTCCAATTACAATGATTTCCAGAAGCTAAGTCATAGTGGGCTTTAGACCACCATCAAGCATTGGCCTAATCTCTGTTTTGACTCCTCTAATAAACTATTTATTAGCCGCAGACGTAGGGCGGTGTGGCTTGTACATTGGCGTAAAACACTTCACTGTGAAGGGGTGTCCTAGTTGGTAGGAATTTTTTGTCACAGGTTCAAGTCTCGCCTTTCCCATTTGTCTCCATCCTCAAGATTTTAACCCAACTCGCTATTCTCCCTCTCCTCAAATGGTGAATATGTACATTGTTTTTATTCCTTGTCCCTTTAAAAAAGCAAAAAAACAACATATCATTGCCGCAATCAGGGCAGACCGACCAAGCGCGGAGGGTGGGCGGCCGCTTCGTAAAATTTGGAGAAATTTTTTTTTTTTCAATCCGACCCATTTTATATTTTGTTAAGTTTTATTCTAATAATTTTTTTTTTCACTTGAGCTTATAGTACTTAATAATCAGCATGAGACTTACATTCTAGATGTAAGCTCTAATAATAAATTTTCAAAAGTGATAGAATTGGTGGACTTGCTCAAAAATTAGTTCAAATGAAGAAGGATAGTGTCTATCCATTAGTTTATTTGCTTGTGAAGTTGGCATTGATCTTACCGTTGCAACTATATCGGTTGAAAGAGTTTTTTTTGTAATGAAGATAATCAAGACTCTATTACGCAATCGCATGAAAGATAAGTGGATGAATGATTGTTTGGTGTTATACATTGAAATGGACATATTCAAAACCGTAGACAATGAAACTATTTTACAAATGTTTCAAAATATGAAACAATGAAAAGGATTATTGTAATTTTTTATTTACTTTTATTTGAACGTTGTTTTATGCCAGAAACATTTGATATTAATATATAGAATATTGAATATTATCGTATTTCCTGCATTATTTTAGAATTAATTATCTTACTCAGTAGCGAATTGAGAGGGGGCGGGCGGGGGCCACGGCCATCCAAGTTTTGAAAATCTCCTTTATATCTTATGAATTTTTAGATATTTTATATATAATATAGAATATTGCTCTCCCAAAATTACTAAATTTTCCTTCACCTTTATAAATTTTTGAATATTTAAAATATTATATATTGTATTGAGCCCCAAAAAATTAAAATATTTTCTTTAATTCTCTAATCAACCAAAAATAAAATTTTTTTTTCAACCCCTCAATCAAAATCACTGGTCGCAATGAACATATTTTACAAGCTGGCTACATAATCGATGCCATGCCCACCTCAATTCTCATTGCCTAGAGATTTTCATCTTTGCCACAAATTTATGACAAGCACAATCATGAAATGCAGGGTTTTTTTTTTCTTTTTTGTCAAAAGGGTTGTGCTTGCGATGAATTATTATTTTGGACTCAGATTAGAAGAGAAAGTTATGCTTGCCAATAAAAAAATCTAAGAGGATTTTTTCAAATATTAAAAACCTATAAGCAAATTACCCACCCAATAGAAAAAGAAAACCTATTCACATAAAAGTAACAATTAAGAGAAAAAAGCAAAAAGTAGAATATATTTTTTGAGATGCAATCACCGGTGCCATACCTTCTAGTTTTTCAAACGTGGGCCACCCCAGTTGCCAACCCAAGATTTACATAAAGGCATTTTTTTTTTTTTTTTTGAGCAACATATAAGACACGAACTGAAGAAAAGTAAAATCATACATTTTTAAATGACTTACATGACAAAAAATGCATGGATTATTTTGCATTTCAGATTGTGGTTTGTTAAGCAATGTAGCTAAAATTGCATGGATTTATTTACTTAGAGGGAAAAAAAATCCTAAGCAAAAAATTAATGAGGGGGGAAAAAAAAAACTCATATCCATTGATTTGATCATGTATACATGCGCTTATGAAAATTGAAGAGTTGTAAAATCCATGTGTTGGTTAATATCTCTTTCATGTGGCCTGACCTTTTATTTTTCTTTTCTTATATGAGGTACTCTAGTCAGTGGTTCCACATTCTCAAAACAACACGCACACACTCTCTCTCTCTCTCTCTCATCAAAATAACACAGCAAGTGATTGTGACACTGATCCTTCAAAAAACATGTGATAAAGAACAATTAGTAAACAATTGTAATGTAGTAATAATTACCCAGTGAAATCCGAGATCGATCTATTGGAAAAGAGAGTTAGTGCATTCAGAAAAACTTATATTATTTCAGAAATCCTAAGAGAGCACTCTAATAAAATAAAAAGAAATAGTTTGAAAGGGTTTAATTAATCTAAGCTAAACTATGAAAGCGAGTTTTAATTAATAAAGAAAGTCTTAAGATTAATTGTTCCAATCAGTTGCTTTACTTGGAATTTCAATTGAGATTTCTGATAACTCAAATTATTAACTGCTTCATGAGTTTTTGATTCAGAAGATTTAGCGATAAAAACAGTTATTCTTTGATAATCAATTCTAGAATAAATCAAGTTTAGAATTATAGATGCATACCATTGAGTTGTGCAGTAAATATTCCAAATTAAGGTTCGTGCATTAATATTATCAAGTATAATCAAACATCTAAGTTTTTCGTAAATATCTAGTGTTTGATCTTAAAGATTTAAGAAGAAGAAGATAAAAACATTGAAAACTTAATTACCTCCATTGTTCATCCAAAATCTTCAATTGATGTTCACAATTAATCCCAAGATGGGATTTAGCTATTCAGAGTCATGATAGATACAAAAAAATATGTATTGAAAGATTGAATCTGATTACAGGAATTAAAATACTACGAAAACTATTGAATCTGATTACAAAAATTGAAAAACTATGAAAAGTTGTACAAAGTTCTACTCTAATCTACTCCTAAAGCTCTCAAAGAAACCCTAAAACTAGTAAAAGAAAAAGCTCTCTAAACTTGGAATCTGACCCAGCTTATATAGGCGAAGAGAAGCTGCAATTCTTGTGAACCGTTCGAACGGGCTTGTTCACCTTTCAAACACCCTGGGCCACCATTCGAATGACCTTTCGAACGGGCTTCAGACACTCTTTATGTTCTCTGAATCTCTTGAACTTCAGACGCTCTTCATGTTCATTGAATCTCTCGAACGGGCTTCAGGCCTGGTTCTGACGAAATTCTGTTTGACGTATCGTTCAAACACTTGCCCTTACCATTCGAACGACCATTCAAACGCCTGTGAGGACCGTTTAAACACTTCTTTGTAATTTTGCCTGGATTTGTTATTTTTAGCATGGAAATCCTGTAAAAGGACTAAAACAACATAAATAAGCCTATTCTAGGTCTAACAAGAAACTAATTAACACATGTAAATTGAACTTTTAGAGTACAATCAGACATCATGTCACATTAATATACTTACGTGATGTGATAGGCATGTATCCATTTTTTTTTTATTATATAAAGAGACACGAGGATTAAAGAATATAGGGGTTATCATAGTTGATTGGAAAAGTTCTAAAAGGGTAATGCTAGACAAACAAAAAAATTCATATAAAATTTATTACTAGAATAATGTGATTAGATAAGCATCATTCACTTCAAAACAAAACACTCATCACAATGATTTTTAATTTCTATGATACCATTGCCACATCATTCTAGAAAAATTTTTTTCTATACAAATAACATTTTCCATTCTAAAATTTATAACTCTCCAATAAAATAAATAAAAAATAGTTTTAAAGAGTTTGACTAATCTAATTTAAACTATGAAAACAGTTTGAAACTAATAAAAGAAAGTCTCGAGATCAATTACTCCAATCAGTTGCTTCACCCAGAATTTCAATAGAGGATTTTGATAATTCAAATTATTGACTGTGTCGTGAGTCTTTGATTTTAAATATTTAGGGATAAAAATAATTATTCTTTAACAATCAAACTTATAATAAATCAAGTTTAAAATCATAGATGCATACCATCGACTTGTGCAGTAAATATACTGAACTATGGTTCGTGCATTAATATTATCAAGCATAATCAATCATTTAAGTTTTCATAAATATCTACTTTAGATTGAATCATTTTTAAAATCAAAGATGCATACCATCGATTCGTGTAATACATATACTGAATACAGGTTCATGCATAAGTATTACCGAACATAGTCAAATATCTAAATTTTCATAAAAATCAAGGATTTGATCCCAAAGAATTAAGAAGAAGATTTAAATATTGAAATCCAATTTATCTCCATTGTTCATCTAAGATCTTCAATTGATTTTTACAATTGATTCCAATATGAGATCTAGCTACTCAAAGATATTGTAAATAATGCAAAATTGTATTGAAAACTATATTAAAAGACTGAATCTGATTATAGAGATTGAAAAACTATGAAAAACTATTGAATCTAATTATAGGAATTGAAAAACTATGAAAATTATGTGAAGTTCTACTCTAATCTATTCCTAAAGCTCTCAAAGAAACCCTAAAACTAGTAAAAATAAAAAGTTTTTTAAAATAGGCCACTAACCCAGCTTATATAGGTTGTAGAAAACATAGGAAACCCGCGAACTGTACAAACGGGCTTGCTCACCGTTTGAACAAGTTTCTAACGCCCTTCTGACGGTTTTTTATGCTCTCTGAATTTCTCGAACAGGCTTCAAACCTCGTCTTGACATGACTCCGTTTGAAGCACTGTTCGAACGCTCACCGTGTCCTTTTGAACGCTCATATCAACAATTCAAACGACTGATGTCATGTTGATGTCATGCGTTCAAATGCCCTCTCCAACCGTTCGAAAGGTTATTTTTTTTGTCATCCAATTTCACTCTTTTTAGCATGGAATTCCTGTTTCCAGTAAAATAAACTAAGTTAGTACGAATTAATATTAAAATTAAACAATTAATCCTACTCAAAGTCTAACAAGGAACTAATTAAAGCATGTAGATTGCACTTTTAGAGTACAATCACACCCCCAAACTAGCTTTTTGCTAGTTCCTAGCAAAATTCTAACAATTAAAAGATATCTCTACTTTCATGGGAGTCACGAGTGCATTTAGTATATGCACAAAGTCTTTAAACCCCTAAGTTATCCATAGTAAACGAGTGGTGTCTCGTGAGAGTTTCTAATGATGGTATCCACAAACATCTATTCACGTCAAGTAAAAGATAATAGAATAACATGAAACATACATAACTCCATTCAAAAAAATTCTTGTCTCACCCTAATTGTGAAGCATGCAAGGTAAATATATAGAACATCTAAAAAATGATCACATAAGAGTGTACTAGCCATGACATACAACTCAACTGTCTCAAAATTATGCAATTATATACTTTATGCTTCGACTCAGAATCTCACTAGTCATACACTCACCAAAAACATTAAACATATGGGTCTCTCAATGCAAAACTCATCAATAAAGTAAATATTAATGAAACATCAAAAGAGCAATTCCAATATCAAAAATCACAGATATATAAGTGTATCGATTTGACATAACTTCATGAAATAATATTCACAGTTTAAGTTTTAGCTAGAGAATTGATATGTAATGACTTATAATCAAAAGAATTATCAACTAATATAAATTTCGGATAAACTAAGGCCATGTGAAAGAAGCCATGAATGAGGAGAAAGAAAGAGATAGTAAGACTCAACACATGCATTGCGCACTACATATAATGATCAATAAGCATATACTTTCAATTTCTCAACTTTTCAACAAGATTGTTCTTTTCCCTTCCACTTCTTTTTGTTGTTTTTTTTTCTTTTCTCTCTCTCGTTTTTTTTTCACCTTATTTTTTTATATGTATTTTTTTTCCTTTTCTTTTCAACTCCATACATCTTTTATATATACACTTTATTCAATCGCTTGGCTTCACAGAGCACTATTCTTTTTCTCCTATATGTTGATGATATGATTATTTCTGGAGATGACCTTGGTGGCATTGCTGATCTTAAGCTCTTTCTCAACAAGCATTTTAAAATGAAAGACTTGGGTTCTCTCAGCTATTTTTTGGGTCTTGAGATTTCTTCACATTCTGATGGCTACTCTTTATCTCAAGCCAAGTATGCTTCAGACCTTCTTACTTGTGCAGGCCTCATAGATAGTAAGACTGTCTCCACTCCTCTAGAGGTCAATGTTCTTCTCACTCATCTGGATGGTGTCTCTGACTCTGATACTATTCTTTACCGTCAATTGGTTAGCAGTCTTATCTATTTCACTGTTAATTGTTTTCATATGCAGTTCATCTTGTCAGCTAGTTTTTATTTGCTCCATGATCCACTCATTGTGCTGTTGTGCTTCATATCCTTCGTTATGTTAAGGGTACTCTCTTTCATAAACTTTATTATTTTGCTCATTTCTCACTTGAACTACATGCCTACTCTAATATTGATTGGGCTGGTGATCCGACTGACTATGCTCAAAATATCCTAAGTGTATGACGGCAGAGTAGTATAACTCGTAAGAATGAGGTCAATCCACAGGGAGCAAATTACATAGAACCACAAGCACTAAAACACTTCTCTCAGGTGCTCACAAAAATCCTACGACTTGCTTCTAAAAGGAAAGGAAAAATCTGATAGTTTTGAGATGGTATATTTGTCTAAACTAATTCAAATTCAAGAGTAACTAATTGGAAAGCAATGTAGAGTTAACTATTAATAAAAAGAGTCCCGGGATGATCCGCTCCAATCAATTGCGTCTTTTGAAATTCCGAAGTAGATATTTTGATAACTCAAACCCTTTGACTACGTCGCGAGTTTCGGGTTCGGAATATTTACCGGTAAAAACAAATATTCTTCAAAATTTCAACTCCTAGAATAATTCAGGTTGTTTTAATCAAGGACGGGTACGATCGATTCATGCAGCGTATATACTGAATATAAATTCACGCATAAACATTACCGAACATAATTAAACGTCCAGGTTTTTGAAAGTTCTAGAATGAAGAAGATGAAGAGAGAAAAACTAGAAGATTTAACTTTAGAACCAAAACATAACTCTTTCATTCATTCAAAACATTCAATTGATCTTTGTTTTTTATCTCGCGATTAAGAAGTTTAGTTACTCATATTTATAATGTAAAAACAAGTTGCATAAATATAGACTGAGAATCTGATCAGAGGAATTATGAATAACCATGAAAAACCTTGAAATAAACTAGAAGAATTTCTGTATCTACAGCTGCTGCTACCTAAAACACTGTTAAAAATTGGGAACCCTAATATACACAACAATCTTGGCTTATATAGGTTTGCAAGTCTCTGCAGATTCGTACAACCGTTCGAACGCCTAGGCCACCGTTCGAACACCACAGGAGACCGTTCAAACGATGTGTCGAACGCACTTCGAACGGGAAAACATGCTATCTGAATCTTTCGAACGCACTTCGAACCTGAACTTGATGTGAGACCGTTTGACATACCGTTCGAACGCTGATGTATACCGTTCGCATGCCTTTCTCTACCGTTCGAACACACTTCGAATGCCTTCTGTTTCAGTGCCAATTTATCCCTTTCAAGCTAGGATTCCTAAAATTTAACACAAAACTAAGTTAGTACCGAATTAGGATTAACAATAATATAATTAATCATATTATAAACTAACAATTAGCTAATTAAGACATATAGATTGCACTTTTAGAGTACAATCACCGATCGTCTGTCAACTATTGATTACTGCTTCTTCTTGGGTGACTCACTTATTTCATGGCACAGTAAGAAACAAACTATTACCGCTCACTTTAGCACTGATGCCGAGTATCTTGCTCTTGCTGATACTGTCCTAGAACTTCTTTGGCTCCACTGATTGCTTGAAGATCTCGATGTTGTACATTCTACTGCTACAACCCTTTTTCGTGACAATCAAAGTGCTATTCTGATTGTTTGCAATGATGTCTTTCGTGATCGTACCAAACATATTTAGATTGACTGTCATTTTATTTATTAGCATCTGGTTCATGGTTCTCTTGGTCTTCATTCTGTAACTTCTGCAGATCAGACAATTGACATCTTTACCAAAGCTCATCCACCTGGTTGCTTTCAAGACTTAGTTTCCAAACTCAAGTTAGTTTATACTCTACCACCTTAAGTTTGTGGGGTGATGTTAGAGAATATATTGTAATGTATGTATCTAAGTGGTTGTCTCATATTAGTTGTGCTAGACTTCTTTATCTTCTCTATTGTAATATAAATAGGCTACTTTTCTGTGAACAGCAAATCACCAATTCAATATACAATTCTTTCTTCTCTTAACATATATTATCCTCTTGAAATATAGCCCAAATAACTATTTAATTATTAGACTTGTGCTTGACTTGAGAGTCTTTAGGATAAAGTCTTTTAGGCAAATGTGAACTCTGGATCACAACTAATATTTTCAAGTTCGCTCGACCCATCCCAAGTTGGCTAGACCTACATGGTTCTAGCGTAGCTATCTAAATTTGACTGTACATTTGTGGACCTTGAGTTCGCTAGAGCCAACTTCCTATTCACTTAAACCAATTTAACTTTGCTCGATCCATAATTGATGGGCCTTCTATCCATCGAAGGCATTTGAAACTTTGCAAGAATTTTTCTCAGTTGATTGGTCAACCCAAGCTTCACTTCGTTTGACCCAAATTGTCCTTCACTTTATTCTTCATTCTATGAGAAGCTTAATATGTTCTGACTTCTGAGTTCTATACACCTAGGAAATAAACACTTCAACATAAATTGTGATTTTGTTGTACAACGTTGTATTTAGTTGCTGGCAGACTAGGATGGGTAATCTATTGGCTTAACAGATTAGGATAGAGTTTGGTATTGCTTTCTGTTACTGTGATCTTCATTTGACCACGAAATAAAAGATAGGGTTAGAGTAGTTCTAGAAATAAGGATAAGGTTGTGGGATTTCTTTAAAAGGGGAGAATTCTCTGTAACTACCATCTGAAGTATTTTTCTAATGAAATTTCCTCTCTGTTGAGGGTAGAGGTTCGGTTTCTCTCAAAGTAAGCCAGTTTGTATCTCTTTAAGGATTGTGGTTGTAACAGGCGCGCAGCAATAAAAGAAAGACCATTATTTGCATCTTCTTTCTATCCATTGACGCTTTTTTTTTTTTGGCAGTGGTTGGGTAAGCTTTTCTAGATGAGAAGTTGCATTTGGGTACTCTCAATTATTGCGAGAAAGGTCAAAAATTTCTCTCATGTACAGTTTTTTCATGAATATATAAGCTACTCTAAAGTTTTAGTATATTAGTGCATTCACATGAGGGAGAGATGAATCACCTCCCTACTATTTAAAAGAGGAAAGACCTGCTAGTATTTCCTGTACTTTTTGTTCCACAAATACCCTTTAATTTCCAATCCGTACATTTTAGAGTAACTCCACGGACGATCAAACCAAGCGTACAATTGAACGGGTAATCACTGCCACAAAACAAAAGAAATAGGATATCCACTCCACTAACCCGAGGGATTTTTGTTCCCTCTGGAAAACTGATCACGGAAAAACTCTCTCTCTCTCTCTCTCTCTCTCTCTCTCTCTATGTGAACCCATAAATAGGCGTGCATTGGAAACTTGTCCGTCAACAAAGTCTTTTTCTCATTTTTTATTTTTGATTGATTCGTTTGCCACTTCTGTTGTGGGCTTGTTTGGGTGCAAATTTAACGAGTACATTGGATTTGACAGAGGATATAAAATAAAAAAAAAAGTGCCCGTTTTATATGGGGGAACTTGTATGACTTTGTTTAACATTTGATCACATTAAGGACATTTGTAGGATCTCAGTCAATGTTATAATTTAGAGTCCTGATCACCCGGTGACTTGCTCGTCGTTAGTACGATAGTACACTCCGTGTTGTCCTTATATCCACGAATATCATGGTTTTCAAAAGGCAAGCCAAATTTTAAGGAATGACAATGGCTCAAGCCGAGCCGTTGTGACTGACTACGTAAATATCTGAACACGAGAAGTGTTTGACGCGATGACAACTTTACTCCTTGGGTTTTGTGCTCTCACTCACACTGTATCTTCAGCCACTTTATTTCATACTTTTTCAAAATTTTCATGGGTTTTCGTTTCTCTCCATCTCATATTCTCATTTTTTACATAGAAATCAAAGCATGAGAGAGGTTTCTCTCTCACTCTTAAATTCTTTCAACTTTATATCAAATCCAGCTACATAAAAAAGATATTCCCATATTGAATGTTTAATTTTTAAAGTAATAATTTTAAAAATCTATAGTCATAATTTTAAAACCTTTAAAGGCTTTTCTATGGGTAACAGGGTGTGACATATTGAATGTAAAAAGAGTCTCTAATTCATAGAGTAATTTTTAGGAATGATAACGGAGCAGGTTTAGGGTGAATTTATCCCAACCTTAGCCCGCCCCTTTTAGAAAAATCCTTTCCTATCCTCGTTTCAAACCCGTGACGGATTGGTACTCAAACTCTACCCCCGCCCCATTTAAACATTATATAGCTAAAAAAAAAAAAATTTAAACCTCACTAACCACTATACCATACATTAATTAGACATATATAGAAGTATACATTCTACATTCATCCAAAATTTTATAATTAAAGTTCCACTACCTACATACTTAGTGTATATATAATATTTTTTTGAAATTTTTTTTTTGCCAAGTAAAAAATAATAATCGGGTAACCGGTGCGGGTTTGGGGTATTGGTAGTCTAAACTCGCCCCCGCTTCAAACTCGAGTCGGGTTAGCTTCTTACCCCGATAACCCGCTCATACCTTAATTAATTCTCACCAAACCCGTCCCATTAGGGATAGAGCGGAGCAAATTGCCATCCCTAGTGCCTTCCAATAGAGAAAGGTTTGCTGCTAAAGAATTGGTGTTAGAAGAGAAGATGATGGAAAACTATCACAAGATGACCCACTAACGCACCATGCACACTTCAATTAGAAGTATTATAGGCATTTCATTGCACAACTCGTAAGCATATAATTACAAATCAAAATCCACAATGCTTCGTTCGATATGGTTAAAAATGAAACCCATTAAAAAAACAAGTTCCATCCGCTCATAAAAACAAGTTTCATCAAGCCCAAGCAATCAACCATATTTACAACGTTGGTCGATTCCAGAATTAAACCCAGCCAAGATCAGTCGTTGCTAGTCTCGAAACTTCGCGTTCACATTGTCGTTGGGATTACTTTTGATCCCTAGGGTTATGGCATTGTCTGTATTCACGAAATATCTTTGCCGGTTGATAACTAGGCTGGGGTTTTAAATCTCCATACTTAGCTAGAAAGAGGGAGACAGGTTATGAAGGTTGGAAGGAAGTGATAGTATGAGATAAAGATTAAAAAAAAAAAAAGTAGAAACAAACTGAGAAACGTGAAAAAAAGTCAAGAGAGAAGGTGGAAAAAGTTGGAGAGAGAGGTCTCTCTTTCTCTCTCATGTCTCTGTCGTTTAGTCAATTGAAATTGGCTTAAGCTTGAGCCGATATCCAACTAAATTGGTTCCAAAAAATTTGTCTTTGCCTCTTCATAGTGACTACAAAATATGTAATGTAAAGACACGAGTCGTTCTCATCATTAATACCACGGGACTAGAGCGTCTACACCTTATCAGGACTTCATAATTTATGCTGTTTTCCTATTATAGTGGCATAATAGAATGGACAGATAATGCCTGCTTGATCTGCGTTTTTATTGGCCTTTTGTGAAAGAATGCTTCCTCCTAGAACTGCAAAATCATGTTCAACCCTATTGTAACGTGAAAGATTGGAATTAGGCCCATTTTATCGTGTGGGAAAATTTTTAAATTTATGCTTGACTGACTGCTATGGACATTGTGGATTTTTCGTTTTTTGGAAGGCTCAGCGTACAACTTCCAGTGGCAGTTTTCAACTTGATCAAACTATTTTTGAACGCACAGTATTTGTACGTTAACCTCTATTGTTATCGTTTGATTAGTTGTTTACTTCTCGCGCCATGGTAGAATGATATCTTTCAAGCATGTGATCATTTTTTTGGTGGAATCTTTCAAGCATGTGATCATTTGGTTTTTTGGCTAAAGTGACGCGAATTTAACATATTTCAAAATCAGAACAACATGAAAAATAAGAAACCAGAGTCCTCTCTTCCTCTTCTTAACCTTCACTTTCCTGGTTACCAAACATAGCCTATTTCGCTTATTTTCTTGGTTCCAAGCATACACCAAAGGCTAAAGGTAATCAAAATGAAAATTGGAGCTTCTCTCTTCCTTTTCTTTTCTTCACTTGGAAACCAAATAGAAGCTATTGGGTTTATCTTTTTGGGTTCGAATCATTAAAAGAAAGAAAGAAAAAAAAACTTAGTTTTTACTTTTTAGCAATTGCATGTGTTCAAAGTGAACCAATCGAGTTTTTAATCTTCATCCTTCCAAGCATGCTTGGACTTGGTTTGGGGCTTTTGGATAGTTTTGCTTCTCAAATAGCTAATCTTGATTGATTTGGATATTGGGGTAATTTTCATTTCTTCTTTTGTTGCGTTTGAACTAGATTTGCTTTAGAACATATTTTCCCTTGGCCAAGGATGTTATGTAGGTTATAATATGGAAAAATTTGAAATAGATCAAAATTTTTTAAGAATTTGCAAACCGAAGAGAAAGGTCGTGGTGGATTTTGAGTCTCAAAGCGTTTTTGGTTATGATGATGACATAAAAGGTGTTCAAGCTCAAGGTAAGACTACTACTAAGCCTATGCTACAATCTCCATTGAACATTTGCAGCAAATTGAGGTGGGTATCTAAAGCAAGTTCATCAAATTAGTTCATGATGCCTCCATATGGGCAGGGAAGAAGTAGAAAACAAAGGTTATGCGATGATTGGAAATAAAGAGTATATGAACTAAGTACCCGATACTTTAAGAACATCTTTCTTTCCCCAATTGAGATTTTTTTAAATATGTTATGCTGCTTACAACTGTGAACTTATTGGCAGTATTTTATGTGTACAAACTTTCATTTCTTTTGGAAATAAAATAATCCAGTTTAGGGGAGGGGTCAAGGGCATAAAATGGACCAATGACCCCTTATTTATCCTTAGGAGTAGGGAGGTATTTTAGAAGGATATTTGCTAAACAGTCATGAAAATCTTGTATATGAAAAAAAATGCTTTTCTGGTGTGTTTAGGAATGACTCCAGGTTGCAGGCTGCATTGTTTGTAGTTTGGGTTATTACATGCTTATAGTTTCGACCATGGGAACCACATGATACTACCTGATTGTGAAGAAGTTCTTTTATGTGGTATTTGTGGTTTGACTGTGTAGTATTCGATCAATTGCTGAAATGTTAGTATAGTAGTGTACTTTCTGCATAAATATTTAATTTCTTTCTCATTTCTTCGTAAAGTGGTTGCATTGTGGCTGAGGAAATATATCTAACATGCATACAGAAGATTAAGTGTTGATATTTGAAATACACAGCTAACATGAATTTTTCTGAAACCGTTTCAATTTTAGGTAATTATTTGATACTATCTGGTTGCTTTATATCGTCTATAGCTTGCGAAATGGTTCAGTTTAAAGGTAAATAGTCCACAATGGCCACTGCTTTCCATATGTTTTTTGCTTGGTGATCATGGAATTGTCTAAAGTAAAAATATGTTTTGGTATAACTTATAGTTTGACAGGCTCATTCAACAAGCATCACTTGCTTTCTCATTGAACTTTAGAAAAGTTAAAAATGGAATTTGCAAATGACTAAAAAGAAATTTCTACATTCTTGGTCATGTTTTCATAATTTTAATACTAATGTTCAGTATATCTTGCTTTATAAATTTTTACATCCATCACGAGATCATATTATTTATCTTTAATTTGTTGCATATTGCCATAGGTTATTGCTTAATTGCTTCCGTTTAGGATATTGGTGCCTGTTTAAGCAAATTAGCGCCATGGTAAATGGTTGAACCATCTGATTTGGTTTAGGTAAAAAAAAGAATAGTTAAAGGAATTGTGAAAAAATTTGATGGGCCTATATATGACTGCAAGTTTGATTTTCCTTGAACCTTTTATTCAATGCATATCCAAGTGAATAATGAAATCACATCATTTAAAGAACATAAATGACAGTGGAATAAGAATAAAGGCCATGGTACTTGACACAATTTCTTCTTACATGGTGTGCAACAAATTTGCCAATTGTTAAATCTCTATTAAAAAAGTTTAAAAAAAACATATCACTTGCAACACTGCTAGTATATATAAATATTTATACGTATGTATTATGAGCTCCGACACGCCCATGTGTGTGATTTTATGTACAAATTAAATTTCATGACAAAGTAGTCATGATGCTGAAGAAGTCAACAAGCAACCATATGAAGCAATTGAATGTGCCACTACAAGTTAAATATTGTACATACTACAACAATTAAGACTGGAATGGCATTTTTTTTTTTTTTTTGTTTTTTGATAACAAAAACTGTAATGTTCATTGGACTGTTTAAGATTCCGTTCAAACTATCATATCTTGATCTTCTCTATTAGTCGACCAAGATGGGTCAATATCCGGCCAATCTACTTCTAGAAGATGGAGTTTCATGCAAACCTAAGAACGTTTCAGCAAACTTTTCAATAGTGCAAATAAATTAGGTTGCACTTTGGAATGTGGTTTGATATCATAGATTTGCATTTCTTCCATGTTGCAATTAAATAATTTGTTAGATATACATAATTAGCATAATAACTAATGAACAATGTTCTCAGTGCTCTAGATCAGACTTATTGAGCGAAATTGGTTAAACATAACATTGTCCCATGTTTCTAAACTTTAATGTTATGTAAAGAAAATTCATTGGCATGCATAGAATTGTGACAAAAGAAAAAAAAAGAAAAGATATTTCAGAGCTGTGTCTTGGTGAGTTGAACTCATAAAACTCTGATTATTTTCTTAGAATCTAACGACTAAGATGCTATTTGATGCCAGGGAAAAAAAAAATTAACCCAATAACACTTTTTTTTTTGTTACAATAAAATTGGATGGTCATTTTGCTTTGCCATAGATGGTCATTGGGCAGGGTTGAGAGAATAGGCCATGCAAAAAAGATGAAAATCAAGTATCAGAATGTTATTTCTTCTTTTTCTTTTTTTCTTTTTTTTTTTTTTTTTTGGGGGGGGGGGGGGGGGGGGGGGGGGGGGGGGGGTGGGGGAGGGACCTAAATGTTACAAAATTAGTGCAAGCAATGTTTATCTTCATAATGATCAATTAATTAACCCATTGAGAGAATCCAATGTTAACTTTCATCCTTCTAGCCTAATGGTGGAGTGGTTGAGTAGAGGGTTGTACAGCTATAGCTATATATATATATATATATATATATAGAGAGAGAGAGAGAGAGAGAGAGAGAGAGAGAGAGAGAGAGAGAGAGAGAGAGAGGCTTAAACTTTACCAACATATAATTTGCCAGGCTGTGACAGTCCACTTAATGGTGGAAGGAGGGGGGTGGTGAGACACTTCCCAACTAGATAATTTTATACCACCCGAAAGGAATGATTAATTTGACTTCTCCTGAATTAAATTTTTTGCTTTGACATGCATTTTTTATTTGTAGGTTAAGGTCAAGTGCTAAGAAGCAAGCTTATTAGAAGTTTAATTTGTTTTGTTTTGTCTTTTATTTTATTTTATTATTTTTGTTTAGATTCTTAAAATAAGAGTTGATCACTAGGTTTCCACCACAAAAAAAATAAAGAGATAAGAATTTGTTTTGTTCACGTAATAGTCAAAAAGAAAGAAGGAGAGAGCAAAACCGTCCGCTTCATAATTTCCACAAAATCCAATTGGAAATATCATGTCGTTTTGTTTAGGGCTATGCCAAATTAGAAAGTACGGCACAATCATCACCGTACAGGCGTCATGCAAGTTGACGATAGATAGCATTACGATGCTAAAGGCGTGTTTGTGTGTTGCGTCACACCTGACTCTCGGTCCCATTCGAAAGCCTTTCGTCACACCCACTACGCCATTTCCATTGCCTTTGAGAAGGTTTTTTTTTTCAACGGTCAAGTGGTGTTTGGGCCCACGACGATTCTCTTCACGGTCCGTTCAAAGGCACTGGAACTAGTATATAAAAAAATATATGAAAAGGAACCAAGTCAAGATTATATGCATGAACCTCTTGCACCAAAAATCTAACCATTTTCAGAGGAGCTGGAGTTACCAAACAGAGAGAAAAAAAGATAAATAAAACTATTTAACTAAAATTTTTTTTTGGTGGTTCATAAATCTTGAGCAGTTAATGTATATGTACCTATAAAATAAGGGATAGGTGTAATGAATTGTCATGCTCTATAAGCGCTGAAACTGGTCAATTTCACTTTTTTTTTAATCAATTAAAAAAGCAAAAAAGAAAAAACTTAAAAAAAAAAAGCTGTACCAGCATATGTCCGTCCAATGGATCTGTCATCTTTCTGGAGAGGAAGGAATTGGGTTCAATGTAGGTAACACAATATATATATATATATATACATACATACGTAATCAGCTTATAATTTTCCACTTGTAACAGTAAAATTAATGTGAATGGAGAGTGATGATGAGACACTTTCCATATAGAATCTTGTATCAGCAATCGAAAGATCATGATTTATTCATAGTGATTGAAATTTTTTGCTCTGACCGTTTTCACTTGCAGGCTTGCTGCCTTGGACGTTAAGTTAAAGCGCTATGAAGCAGCTTCTATAGTCTAACTTGGCCTTTTTGGTGTATATCTAAATTCAATGTGCAACTTGACGAAAGTTACAAACTATATTCTAGACTATACGTAACAGTGTGAAACCTTATGCTAATTAATTAGACATAAACAACTTGCCTACCTACTATTTTTAGCAAGCACATGATTTTAGGTGGGTGTATTATGTAATCTGGAATATGAACTCTTCTTTAAACAAATTATTTTATATGAAAATTTTGTATACATCTTCTATTTGTATAACATTACGGGCCTTATTATTTTTTGCGTCTAACACTCTATGGTCAGCGTAAAGGGCTGTCAAGCAATAGATAGTTTATAAAGTTGATTATATACGATAATGGATTGTATATCACAATACCTGTTCTCTTTGGTACCAGCATATCATTTTATTATTGTTTCTTTTTATTATAATTATTAAGGATAATTATACTTTGCCTCTTGTGATTTAAGCAAAAATTAGATAACCCATTAAACCACGGTGTGTCATCTGATTTTCGCTCAAACTACTTGGAGATAAAGTGTAATTACTCCTCATAATTATTTTTTGAAAGTCTTTGTGGTTTTCTCTATCACCCTCTATCATATACATCAGTAGGTGTGCAATCAACGTTAGAGGGTTAGAGCAGTCCAATTTGTCATTGGTTGGCATGATTTAGAAGTCATGGAATCTTCTTAGTCCTCCATCTGAATTCAATTATTACCCTCTATCATTGTGGCTAGCATGTTGAGATTTGCTAGCAAAGGACATTACTGGTTGTGGCACGAAAGAAGAGAATGCAATGCATTGCCTGCGCATGGAAGTCCAATTAATTCTATATATCCTTGCCAAAATTTGGGACCTCAGGGATTCTTTATTGACACATATTACACTCTTTTTGTATGTATTACGCAATTTCGTATGTTGGCTATATTTATCGCATGGCTTTACTTTCACTAGATACAGAACAAAACAAAAAGTGAGGTGTCCAACAGATATAGAAACTGTCATATATTCTGTATAATATAAGCTAATTAATGGTAAGAATCTTGGTGTGTATTAATCATAGGTAAATGCTAACATAAGCCTTAAAGGCACATGCTAAGGAGAGACTTAATGCATTTATTTTTTTCTTGAAAAATGAAGTATTAACTCTTAAGCTTTAATGATTTTTTAAAAAACTTAATAAATGAGGTTATTGGTATCTTCTCAGTATTTACAATGTCTTGTGTATTTTAAATTCTAGATATACCCTTATTGAGTTTATATATCTTTCTAATTATTTTAATTACAAATAATATAAAAATTATTTAAATAGTTTAGTTTTAAAATAACTAAATTAATTGATAATATTGCATATCACCATTACCCTAGAAAAATCCAAAAAATTCATGGCGAATCAAAACAGAAAAAAAACTAAATTCATATAGTAAAATAAATGGTAAATACAAAATTAAAACACGTATCCAATAAACATATACATATGTGTGTGTGAGTATTGTGTGGGTATGTAATTATACTAGGATAAGGACTAAAAGTGTAGTATTATATTTGCATTTAGTATTAAGTTTATTATACTAAGTTTGGAGTAAAATGTGTTATTTATTTATAGTAATGAAGGGTAGTTCTAACAAATTATAAGAGATTTGAAATTCAAAATTTTTATTAATGCAGTAATTATATTAGAAGATGAGTACATTATGTCATATTTTATTTAATCTAAAAGTTTTAAATGAATGTTTTTTTTGTAATTTGTATTTTGTATGAAACCTATTGCATTAATTAATCCTTAACATGTGTCCCTAAGCAGGACCCTTAATCAGTATAGAGATTGAAATTTTGTGACATAGAAACCACACGCAGCAAATTCAATAGAACGATTGCATTCACGATGAAGCATTTCACACTATAATTAGTTTGATCGATCTTCTCCATTGGTTGATCCCTAACTTGAGTTCATGTAGCGCTCCATATTTAATGCACGAAAATTGAGACGTCCTGTGCCTACGGTCGAATTTGATCGTATGTATTTGTCAAAGACGATCCCTTTATCTTATTCGGCCCAAGGTGATTCTTTTCTAATTAATTAACTAATTATATTTATTCCAAATGATGCGAAGAGGGGCTTAGCCCTATAGCTATTACCCAAGTTGATCCTATTTGATTGATCCGTGTGAAGCCGTTTTTAATTAAAACTTTTTTTTTCATTGAAACGAGAAATTATTCAATAAGTTCGAAACACCATGTCAGCATGATTATGTGGTGTGCCTAATCAATTAAAAATAAATACATCATGTATTTTTTGTCAACTCAATTATATGAGAAATAAATATAAACATGTTAGAAAAGTTGTTATTTTTATTACTCTAAAAATTAGGTCAATTAACCTAAAAATTAGGTTAATCGTTCTAAAATAAAAATATATGTTTATTTTTAATTGGTTAGGCATATCACATTGTCATGCTAACGTGATGTTCTGAGCCTATTGAATAATTTCTTCCAAGGAATTGACTTAGTCGAGAGTATGATGCTGATGTGGAGCGTATGTGATATTCCATTACTTGCATGGAGGAATCAAAAGCGAGCCCAAGAGAAGAGCCATGCGCTCTACCTCATGATAAACTTGCTCTTAGGAATTAGCTTAATATCATGGGGTTGCATTTTGTCCTAATTGCAATTAAAATAGGGCAAATTACATTTACTTCTCTTAAAGTTTGAGGCTATTACAATCCATCATCTAAGGTTTTAGAAATTACATTCTCCTCTCTTGAGATTTGAGGTGAGTTACAATTTTCCTCAAATGTTAAATTTTTTAACAGAATATATGTGATTTCAGCAAAAGAAATAGGTTTATTGCTTAAATTGCCCCTAATGTGCATGAAATGATATAAATAGAATTTTTATTTTGTTCTAAAATTAATTTGTATGTTAATTTTTAAAATTTTTGTTTTTTTTTTCCAAATGTTAAATCTTTTTTCCCCACGTATGTTGATTTTTTTTTTTTTTATAGTATGTAGGATTTATTTGTCATGTCATAAGCAAAAAAAAAAAATTATTTGTCATTTCATGCACATTAGGCACAATTTAGGTAATCAACCTATTTTTTTTTTTTTTTGTTGACATAACATATATTCTGTTAAAAAATTTAATATTTGGATAAAAATGTAACTCACCTCAAACCTCAAGAGAGGGGAATGTAATTTCTAAAATCTCAGGAGGTGAGTTGTAATAGTCTCAAATCTCAACAGAGATGAATGTAATTTATTCATTAAAATATCTATATGTATATGTACATATGTTAGCATCATTATTAAATCATCTAAGTAAGCACGAGCCCTAGATAAGATTGATTAAAAGATGCAGTTAGACATAATCATGTCAAATGGTTTTAAACTTCTGTGTAATGTTACAGACATAACCACGTGAAAGAATTAGCCCTGCTTACGTTGTAGCTGCAGTAATACTCATTGTAGTCGTTGTTCATGTGTTGTTTGGACCACTCTATTAAGAGTTCATGCTTTAATTCACTTCATCAATCAAAATGCTATACAACTAGAAAATAAAAAATATTATTATTTTAAAAAATTTATACAGAATAATATGATAATAATATTATTGTAATTATAAGCTAACATAATAGGAGTTTTTATTTTAAAATAAATTACTCTTATCTAATTATATCATTCTTGTGATAAACTTTTTATGAATTTTCTGTAATATAGCATTACTTCAAAAACTTCATACATAATATATTACTTGGTTGATTTAGAGTCATTCATTTAAAATAAATACCAATCATCAAAGCTTTTAATTATATAAATATTACCGTCACATTGTTTTGGTAGGCATTTTTTGTTCAATTTTTTTTGGAAAAATAATATTTTCCTTGATGCATTGATTTACAGCTTGCTTGGAACTTGGGAGAGGGGAGGGAAGGGATGGTAAAGTGTTAAATTTTTTTTTTCTCTCTTTTTCCTGTCTTTGTTTGATTTTACTTAAAAGAGAAAGAGAAGGAAAAATGTAAGAAAATTTTTAAATCAAATCTCTCATCTCTATTTTTTCCCTTCACTTTCTTTTAATTTTCTTTACAAAACCAAACAAAAAAAGAAACTACTTTTCTTTCATTTTACAAAATCAAACAAGCAAGGGAAGCATTATAACTCAGGTTATCTGATGGCTACACGATCTAGAAGCCAAGTTGCTTCTCTGACTAGTCGTCTCCTACGACTCGGGGAGTGAGTGGGCCAGGCAATTTACCTTCTATAAATCACAACACGAGTCAAGCGATGCTCTATAGCTTGAATCCTCCAAAGTTTATCATATATATCATCCTTTTGCAATGGCTCCCGCTCCCCAGTTTGTGATTCCTATACTCTCCATGTTAATGGTACAAATTCTGTCAGTAGGAATCAACATATTTTGCAAGCTTGCAATCATCCATGCTATGCCCGCTTCCATTTTTGTCGCGTACAGATTGATGTTTGGTACTGTCTCCCTTATTCCACTGGCGATTTACAAATCATGGTTTTTTTTTTCTTCTTCCTCTTTTTTTTGCTTATTTTTTCGGAAATGATTGAAGGAACACAAGCATTCACAAAAAAATATACATGTACATGCATAAACAAAAATTTGTGTAATGTGCTCATGAATATATATATATATAATAAAATTTTGGGGTACTAGGTTAGCTGCGTACCCACATTTTATAGCCAAAAAATAAATAAATAAATACCCATTACCCTTTCCTTTAATCCGATAAAATGAAGGCAACTTTGTTCTCTCTCTCTCAAAACAAGCTAGTTTGCCACGTGTGTGTCTGTGTATGCATGTATTCAATTCAAATAACAATTTTTTTTTGTAAAAATTATTCTTAACAATATTTTTAAAAAGAAGATTGCTATGTGAATATAATCATTTTCCATGAATTAAATAGTTCCCTGAGAGAATAGTAAACAATACCTTCATTATCAGAATTGCTGGAATAGTTTAGATGAGAGAAAGTAAAAAAATCGACACTAAAATTTAGTACAAACTATAACCATTGTATAATATGATGGGTCTTGTTCGTATGGGAGAAGATTTATGGATTCACTCGATATTAATGGCTATGTATTTAACAAATTCCTTTGAAACAAAAAAAAATAAATAAATCAAAGGATGCTGCATCTATCATCATCATGCTCAGAAAATCCAGGAGAACTCTACTTCTGATAACTACACGGAATACATGTATACACCTTTTAGTTATCGGTCACTTTCTTAACCTTTCCAATTATTGGTATCATTGGCTTGAAAAATATTAAAGGTGACAAATTTTCAAGCACTTTTTTAACCGGACATGCTTCCATAAAATGGATTAGAAATGAGTGGTTGCAAATGGGGAACATAAGACCCCTCATTGGTGTGAAATGGGAAAATTCTAATTCTTCTCCTCTTCTTTCAACATAACCACGTGTAAATTGTAGGATTACTGGGGCAAAACCAACATGGAAGCTGGCATGTCTTGCATTTTTCTACGGTCTACTTGGGTAAGTAAAAACTTTTCATTTCTAGGGTTTAGTCTCACATCGAATATATTAATTTTGGATTGTCATTCCTCAATTTTGGCCAATGGCCGACATGCAGCTCATGACCAACCACACATGTAAATTGCAAGCTTTTAACCCGCACGGTAGTCCAATGGTAAAGGGGTTGAATTCAGGAACCAGCCGTAAACTCTGACATCTGAGTTCCATTCTAGTCGATAACACTTACTTAACCGATGCCTATGATTTGGGGTTATTGTAGTATCCAGGATTTACATTACTAGGGTGGGTTCAATGCAAGCTTTTAAATTGAGGCCCTCCTCCCCCATCCCCCACCACCGCCGCCCCAACACCCCCCCCAAAAACCAATCTTTATTTTTCATATGATTTAGTCAACACATCTAGAAATGCTAATGCTCAGTTACATCATTGTAACTTTGTTTTCACTATTTATTTTTCTATCTTTAAATATGAATTACAGGGGATCGTTGTATCACAATTTCTATCTAGCAAGCTTGACTTCTGCGTCAGCGACATTCGTCTCAGCTATAGTTAGCTTTACCCCAGTTGTCACTTTTATTCTTGCAATCATTCTTAGGTAAGTACTTTTTCTTTAAAATCTTTATCTTGCTCCATTGAATGAATTGTGTATTACATGTTGATTGATTGTTTTGGCTTTTGCATGTAACTACAATTGAAAAATCTCGTGAAAATTAAGACACACCGACACTTTTAACAAGGAGTCATATTCGATTCAAATACTATGTTGGATATGATAATCATCGGACACTTCTCAACATTTATGGAACATAAATTAAAACGTGTCATATTATTTTCTTAGAACCAAATATGCTTTAGACACTTCAGAACATGTATGTCCGTTTCTTGGACCTTCATATCTATCACTTGAGCGTACATAAAACATGTTGCTAGCTTAGAGAATATAACTTAGGATTTAATTGTAAAATAAAAGCAACTTAGGATTTAACTTCCGTTCAACTTAAATTACTTGCACCATCTTCTATCCACTGACTTTTTTATGGGATTATCAGTCAACTGGATTTACTTGCTCTACTAGTTTGCATTTACATATGTAATGAAAATAGCATGCATTTATAGTATCTACATCGTTGTCATCCCACATGTTTTGAAAAAATAATTATCATTAAAAGTATATCTAAATAGTTCACTTAACCGATTCATTCAAATCACACTTCATTTTTTAGTCTTTCGCCAGACCATGCATATATTGCTTTAGCATTTCTTAGTCGATAATTGAAGGTCGTCTTCTCTAGATCTTGATCATGACAGACCAGCTAATCAGGGTTTACAAGATTAGTTGCAACTGTATTTTTTTAACGCTGGGAATTTATATACACACCAATATATATCAATCTCTGTCAACTTTGTTGTCAAGTGGCTCCCATCTGATGAAAAATATTCACAAGTTTTTGTGACTTTGTCCATATATGGCAAGAATATTTTAGCAGAGAATGGAGGTCAATGAAAAGAATTGAACATCTCCTTTGCAAAGATCCATTTAACTGTTATCAAATTATTTCTGTATTGCACAAACCCATGGAAAATCTTTTGAGAGATAAGATCTGCAACTCACTTTGGAGTGTTCACATCTTAAATAGTGAGATCGAATATTCAAATTCTAGCCAAAATAATAATAATAATAATAATAATAATAACAATAATAATAATAATAATAAGTACCGTGCGCTTTGATTTCAAATAACCTGACCTTGTATCTATCATTATGTTTGAAATGTTGCTCATAATCTCTGCAGGTTAGAGACCTTGGCATATCGAACGTCTGCTGGGAAATTCAAAATACTAGGGATCATGTTGAGCATAGGAAGTGTGATGCTTCTGGCTTTCTACAAACGCGTAGAGATCAACTTTTGGCCAACCAAATTTAACCTTCTCCCCGTAGGTGATCACAAGACAACAGAGCCTAACAATCAGATTTTGGGCTTAGCTCTCGCGATTATTGCTACATTGAGTAATTCAAGCTTTTTAACGGTTCAGGTGATTTCTATACTTCTATATGTTCCGGATATGCTTCTAGTTGTTAATCAAATAATTTCACTCTGACCTTTTCCTTCCCTATTTTTGCAGGCAAAGTACAATGAGGATTGCAACAACACTTTTCTAATTCCTTTTCTATTGAATCTAATGGCTACGATTCAGGCTGTTGTTTATGCTCTATGCGTTGAGAGGGAGTGGGACCAGTGGAAGCTTGAATGGAATATAAGGCTTTGGGCTACATCTTTTGCGGTAAGCAATATTTCTCAATCCATAATTAGTTTTTGAATCATCGACTCTCTTCATTTCGGGGTAACATGAAAGAATATGTTCGTTGTCACTCATTATCTTCGAGTTTGCGGGTTTAACAAATTTAGGTTGGGAAGTTTTGGCAGGTGCACACGGAGAGAGAGAGAGAGAGAGAGAGAGAGAGAGAGCGAGTTACTCTTACTGTTCTTATGTTTTTAGATTTGCTAAGAGAAAGAAAATTGGAAGGAAAAGAAAAAGAAATACGAAAAGCTAAATTTCTTACTTTTGTTTGGTTGAGTTAGAAAAATGAGAAGAAAAGTACATGGATATTTCTCACAAAATCCAATTTTGTTTTTGGTCACCCATAAAAAAGGAATGAAAATAATTAATTTAATTTTTTCTTTTAATCATCAAATTCGAGATCCAAAGACAAAGTTAGAGTTTCCTCTTAAAAATTGGTTTAGGGAGAATTTGGCCAACCATTTGATTATTGAACTCCAAGTTATAGTTAATGGTTGCCAAAGGAGGGGAAGAAGAAGACTCGGTGTCTCTGAGTTAATAGTCTCATATATATATATATATATATATATTTTAAAAAATCTGAGTTGTCTGAGTTATATATATATATATATATATATATTTTAAAAAATCTGAGTTGTCTGAGTTAATAGTCTCATATATATATATATATTTTAAAAAATCTGAGTTGTCCAGACCAAAAAAATAGAAAAACCCTACGTACGTACAAAACTTATAATTTTGATCCGTATCATATATGTGGGGTTTCTTTGTAGGGAATGTTTGGTTCTGGGTTGATTACCACTCTTATGACATGGTGCATTTCAGAAATGGGGCCCGTATTTGCTTCCACTTTTAACCCAATTGGGCTTATTCTTATGACATTGGTTGGGTCCTTGGTTCTGGACGAGAAGTTATATGCCACAAGGTATGAGATCTTTTCTATTTGTTTATTATTATTTTTTAATAGGGGATAACTCTGCCCGTATCTATGAACTCCTGTACTATAAAATAAAATAAAAAGAGGGGGGGCGGGCGGTGGGCGGCTGGATTTGATCTTAATTAAATCACTGATACAACTACTAAAAGATTTTATTGATTATTATCTTTGTGTTTTTCTTCAGTTTGGTGGCAATAATGTTCATAATATTAGCAATATTGTTGGTACTTTGGGGTAAACTCGTAGAAGCCAATGGCACTGCCAATGAGTTAGAGGAATCTGAAGGTGTACCTGACCTTAATGAAGCTGGGGTTGGGGCCTCCAATGTCATGGACATTCAAGTTAGCAGCTGTTTGACTGAAATGCCCCTGAAATATGGTGCCGATTATCGTTCATCATGTGATATGTAAAAGTGATGATATCCGCTGTAGCACAGATATACATACATAATATATATACACATATCTACGTGTAGCTAGGCATCTGATGATGATGATGATGATGATTATATATGTATTATTATGGACAATAAGAATTAATGCTTCCCCATGAGACTACTCTCTTGTAATATATTTAGGACCCACCCATTTGTAATATATTACCTCTTTATTCTATTGATAATCTATGGGTTTCAGTTCTGCTCCAAAAAAATTGTGCTCCATAACACCCAAAAATTAAAAAAGTAAAAAAGAAAAGACGAGATTGGAGGATAAATCCGAATTTAAACACATTAGTAAAATAATGTTTGGAATTCTAATTGGTGGCAGAGCCACATTGGGCTCAGAGGGGGAGCTCGTCAGCTCTCCTTCAAGTGTTTAATATATATATATATTTATATACAATTTTAGAAATATTTATTAATTTAAGGTGTAACAATTTATAAATGCTTTCTTAAATACTTATTGTATTATAAAGTTCTTTTAATATATAAGTCTATATATTATATAGATATGTAGAAGTCAAACATCTTATTGTTACTATGTAAAAAAATTCGTTAATTACAATTAATGATTACCCCTTAATGAATCTCCTGACTTTGCCACTATTCTTATGTCGCCCATTTTTTAATCTATGAAACTCTCAGACCAAGGACTTATAAAAGGGGTATATATGAAGTGATGCCATAAAAGGTCTGATATGTCTCCGCAACCATCAGATTCTCCCATTCACATTTGGTGGGATGTTATATGGTAGGGCCAAGGATTGTAAATTTAAAACAAAAAAAATTTAATCTCAATTAATTCACAAGATTTAGAATTTTTGGCCTAAACAGCACTATTTTTTAAAGTCCAAAACACTCTTTTAAAATTAATTTCCCTTTTTGTTTTTTTTTTTTTTCAATTCAAGGCAAAGACACTCACACACACCACATGCAAACATGTTATAGTACTTTCTTACCATGTCATCCTTCCACAGTTAAACGGTTCTGCAGGTAGCATTAAAAGATCTCACTTGATCATGAGGTTCAACTGAAGATTATGGACTTAGGATGGTTTCTATGATTTAAAAAAAAAAAAAAGGCTATATATACACCATAAATGTATCTTTGGACTATGCAGCACCAGTACTGATATTTTCTTATATTTTTATTAATGATTCATGGTATTACATTAGCAAATAATGGGTAACATTTTCTCGAAAAAAAATTAGAGAAATCTTTCTGTTTAGAGATCGTTCCATGATGGGGAAGTCTTTTTCTCACTTAAGTAGGCTATTCATTTCTGGAAGAAATAACACTAAAAAGGATAATAAATTTTAAACCATTAGATCTTTGCCTGCTGGTCTGGTTTTGGCAGGCCAAGTGGGCGAGTTCGGGCCATGAAGATTTTTGTAGCGATGGGCTTGGTATGGCCAGTTTAGACCTCAGGACGAGCCGGACCAAGCTCGGATTGACATATATGCCTTCAATATATTATGGAAGCTGGGCTCGAACTGGGTTTGGCCCACCCAATTTCCTCCCATAGCAGGCAATGATGGCATGAGCATGAAAGTTTTGCCTTTCCACTTGGACAGTTAGATGGTTTTGTCTAGAGGTACATAAAAGAACCCAAAAATTCAAGAATTAAAATAACTCGTTCTCCATAGGTCAGTTTGGTTAGGATTTGTTACAAGTTTGATTTTACTTCTGAGTCTTAAAATAGCAAACCCATTCAATATGATTTGGGTTTTGGGTTAGCATTTCTAATAACTAAACCTTAACATACCCAACTCGGAATGAGAACTATATATATGTGTGTATATATATATTACAAACCTCGTTCACTGATTGAATTTGTAGCATTGTGAATTTGCAGCATTTTGTATATAAGTAGTTTTCTCTTCGTTTTCTAGTGCATTTCTCTCTTTAAGCTAGTAAGTCTTCTCAATTTCTATATCTATATATCTGATGATGCAGTAAACTTGTATGGTCCTTCTTCGATTTGTTGAGTCAATGCCTTGATTTTGATGATAACAAAACATGATTAAATGATCTAATAATTCTACTTAGTGTGCAGATGAATTATTAATTAGATCTTGACTTGAAGCTTATCATAATAGAGGACTTATGATGAAAAGCATGATGAAGTGATGTATTCTACAAAGGTGATATTATAAGAAGAAAAAGGATTCTCAAGTTGATGAAAATCCTAGATTAAAGATTGATAAGCATGAAAGAATAGCATATTCTACAATGGTAATTTTATAAGGGAATGAAGATGATGGATATCAAAGAAGAAGAATGAAAATGATCAAAGTCTTGATTTAAAAGATTGAAGACTTTGAGTACTTGAAGACATCTTGCAAGAATGGAAAAAGAAGAGACCAACTCAAAAACATAAAAGCTTTCTTGATAGATGTAAAGATGTCTTGAAGACATGGAAGGAATCACAAGATTTGGAAAGCTTTCTTGAGTTGTTGAAGTCCATGGAGAAGCCATGTTGATTGAAGAAATGAAGATTCTAAGTCATGGAAGCTCTCTTGAAGATATTGAAGAAGACTTGAATCAATGAATGAAGCTATGATAATGGAAGAGCTCTACAAGTGATGAAAATGAAGAAAACTCACCTTGAATGGATTGAAGATGTTCTTGGAGTCATCTAATCTTGAAGAAGTGTTTGCAAGCTTTAAAAAGCCTATTTAGATGATCCTTGAAGAGATTGGAAGCTTTGAAAAAGATTGAAGAAAAGTTGCAAAAATATGGGTTTTGGTAAAAAGAGTCGACCCCTCAAGCAAGAAGAGTCGACTCATTCGAACAGAGCCTTGGAATTCTGCTGGAAGCTTAAAAGAGTCGACTCCTGGCCAAAAAGAGTCGACTCATTGCAACAGAGAACAAACAATTCTGCAGACTGCTGAAAAGAGTCGACTCCTGGGACAAAAGAGTCGACTCATTTGGACAGAAACTTGAAAAAATTTACTGAAATGCAAAAAGAGTCGATTCATTGTGAAAAGGGTCGACTCCTAGACCGTAACGGCTAGTTTTCTGACAGACGGTATGGGCACAAACACAACCAAATCTTCTCCCATACTTCTCCAACGGCTAGAATCGATCCATACCTATATATATGAGATACATACAGCTTCAAAGAAGGAGAAGAGAGCAATCATACCATTCATATCAAGTGCTTGAAGCTGAAAATCACCTGTACCTCACTGTCATATATTTTTGCTGAGTGTTTAAAGTTATCCATTGAGTTGTATTCATTTGTATACTCACTAGAAGAGTCACTCTCTGTATAATCTTCATTCATTCTTGTTTGGGTGGGTTTGTAACCTTGTAAGTTTAAGTGTTCTTGGGAAAAACACTTGTAAGTTTAAGAGAAGCTTGGACAAAATCTCTTGGGTTTTGAAAGCTTGGGAAGAAGCTTTTGTAAAGAGTGAGCTGGGCACTCGTGGCACAACCAGCAGCTGTGTAAGGAGTATTACATAGTGGAATTCCTTCGAAAGGATCGAAGAAGAGAGGACGTAGGCAAGGTTGGCCGAACCTCTATAAATCTGGTGCACTTCTTTTCTGCCTCTGTTTTGTTTAATTGCTCACTATACATGTTTGCATAAATATATATATTGACATACACTCCACTTGTTTGATATATATATTTCGATTAATTGTTGTTAAAATACATAAACAAGTTTTAGTTGAAATTCTTGTTAAAAAATTCTATAAAACCCAATTCACCCCCCCTCTTGGGTTGCCTACTTGGGCCAACACGATCAACGCTTAAAACTTACAAGAAATAAGAGGTAAGACGATAATACTGAGCACCGGTGAGGTGCCGACCCAATACTTTTCGATACCTGAGTTAGCACAATTGGAAGGTTTGGAATGATAACTTGAATAGTGAGAAATGGCATACCTTTTCATGGGGCTAGATCATGTACTTATAGTAGGTTAGCTCAATGATCTTGGTGTGATTGACTGCCCCCAGTCTCGGTGGGTAATTTGAATTGATTTTGATTCTTTGAATCTCGGTTGACCGTTTATGGATAACGATACGCTGAGAGGATCCCAGATGAGATTTCGGACTTCTAGTTATTGACAGGTTCCTTGAGGGCAGACTTGGCGGGGAAAGAAGGCCGTTAGGCTTGCCATAGTCCTCGGTCTGGTGTGGACGAGGTGGTAACGCTTTTGATCGACGTGGTCATATCTGTACTCATTAGTTACCCCCTATTGTAGAGGTCAAGTATTGTGGTCGAATGGAATAGCACGCTGGTCCAATATGATGCATGTTTGCATTTGGACGATGTCGTTTGTTGCGCTCGTGCTAATTGACTGTCATTATGACGAGACATCCCTTCACCTGCAGTGATGTGGAGTGATGCGGCCAGGTGAAAGTTCTTGATTGGTTGGCATTCCCACGCTTTGCTTTGTGTGCACCTATTACTGTTGTGCGCCCGGGTGGTGGTCACGTGGACTCATCTCCGGCCTTGGTTTTTGGCGATTTTGTTTCTTTTGGACACTTCGGATTCCTAAGTGAATGCCTGACGATTGATGATCCAGGTTCCTTTTTCCTCTCAAGCGCCTCTTTAGAAGCCACTTTACTGGGGAAATCGGGGTAATTCATTTCTCCTCCCTTGTTTTCTTTTCAGTTCTTGTATTCTTGCTTTACTCTACTGCATGCCATATTCATTCTGAAGGGGGTATTTTCTCCTCTGAGTTCGCTACTTGACAACCTGGAAGTGTCAGATTTTACATCTATGGACAAAAATTCAAACCCCAAGAGGTTGGCCTAGTGGTCAAAACTTATGACTTGGGGGTTTGTTTTCTCTAAGGTCTCAGGTTCAAAACATTTTAGGTGCTATCAACTCTTTAGGGCCGCCTCAGGGTCTTTGACCAAATAATTACTCTATTCGTGTAAGACGAGGAAACTGCACAAGCTCTGAGATTAGTCGAGTTGCGTGCTTGTTAGCCCAGACACCCAATTAGCAATTAAAAAAAGGGCAAAAATTCAAACCTACATCTATTTAGTGCAGCTGCCCAGATTTGTGTTGGAATGGGAGTGCAGCTCTAAGTCAAGTTGTGTGCAGATTATATGACAGTGTGTTGGCTATGCTACTAGCTGCTGCTGGATAATGTGGGCTATGCTACTGGCTGCTCTAAAAGAGCCAACCATGTCAGGTAATTAGGATTTTCAATCGACAAATCAATCTAACTACTTCCCTCTAATTTTGGTTTCATTTCTCGAGATATGTCGGGATTTTTCTTATTTGCAAGTGGGGGAAATAGTAAGAAAAAAGAAAATGTTAAAGAAATACAAAAAAGGAGGACGAAATGTTTTAACTTTTTATAAACTCATTTCTTCTTAGGTGAATTGTTTTCTTTTATTTCTTTTTCCTCTTCTTGTGCCCAAATTTTGACTTAGCATGTATTTAGCAGAAAGTCAAATAATTAAAACTTTTATGTGAGCAAGATTGAAAAGATTTCGGGCCATGTCAAAGCCAAATGCAAGGAAACAATGAGGTAGATGTTATAAAGTAAGGAAATATAAAGTAAATAAAATATGTACAAACACAAGATATAACAAACTAATTCTTCCGAAACTATTAAATTAGTTCTTTTGGAACTCTTTAGGGATAGATCTTCTGGACCACCTAAGACTTCATTGATATTACAGAACCAAATAAAATACAACTTGATCTATGAGAATTTACCTATACTCTCTTTTCTCTTCTTTTATCTCTTCTTCTTTCTTTCTATTCTTTCTCAATTTTTGTTGTATATTGAACTATCTCCTAAGCTCCTATATTTATACTAATTTGAAGATGTCAGTGAGGGAATTGAGTCAGCAACATTTTGAGGTGGCAGCATTTGTTAGCTGCCCTAAGGTCATCCATATCCATCCATTACATAATACTCCCCTTTGGATGACCACAAAACAATACCATTTATGTTTTTTTGGATATGTTAAACTATCTCATTAAAACTTGCAAGAAAAACCCAATGGGAAGAAAAAGACTAGTAGGCTCCCAACCCCCAACTAGAATGGTGCAATATCCTCAATGCATCAAACAAAGAGAAACAAAAACATAAATGCGTGAAAAAGAGATGGAAAAACCCAGTGGGATAGCACCCTCCCCCAACTAGGGAAGAACTCTAGAAACAAAACAAAAAAAAACAAAAACTACCTAACTACTTGACTAAGCCTCTAAATGTATGCTCAAGATATCCCAAGTGTAGGATGGCAGAGTAGTATAACTCGAAAGTACGAGATCGATCCACAAGGAGCAAATTACACAGAATCACAAGTACTAAAACACTTCTCTCAGTTAATGACAAAAATCCTACGATTTGCTTTTAAAGGAAAAAGAAAAGTTTGATTGTTTTGAAAAGATATATTTATCTAAACTAATTCAAACTCAAAAATAATTAATTAGAAAGCTATAGAGTTTTAACTATTAATAAAAAAGGTCCCAGGATCAGCCGTTCCAATCAATTGCATATTTTGGAATTCCAGAGGAGATAATTCAATAACTCAAATCATTTGACTACGTCGTGAGCCTCGGATTCAGAAGATTTAGCGATAATAATAAATACTCTTCAAAACTTCAACTCCTAGAATAAAGCAGGTTATTTTAATCAAAGACGAGTACCATCGATTCGTACAGCGCATATACTGAATATATATTTAAGCATAAAAACGTCCAGGTTTTCGAAAGTTCTAAATCGAAGAAGATGAAGAGAGGAAAACTAAAAGATTTAACTTTAAAACCAATACATACCTCCTTCATTCATCTGAAACATTCAATTAATCTTCGCTTTTGATGCTGAGATTAAGAAGTTTAGCTACTCATATTCATGATATAAACGCAAATTGCATAAACATAAACTAAATACATTGATTGCAAACCTAAGAATCTGATTACAGGAATTGTGAACAACTATAAAAACTTTGCTATAAACTGAATAAATTTTGAACCTGCTGCTATTGCTAATCCTCAAACAAACCTAAAAATCACGAACCCTAAAATAAACAACAATCCTAGCTTATATAGGCTTCCAAGTCTTTGTAGAATCGTGCAACCGTTCGAATGCTTGGGCAACCGTTCGAACGCATTGGAAGACTGTTCGAGCGTTGCGTCGAACACTCTTCAAATGGGAAAACCTGCTCTCTGAATCTTTCGAACACACTTCGAGCCTGAACTTGACGGGAGACCGTCCGATGTACTGTTCGAACGCTCCTCCATACCGTTCGAACGCATTTAGGTACCATTCGAACGCCTTTCTGTTTTTAGCGCCAATTTATCCCTTTTAAGCTAGGATTCCTGAAAATTAACACAAAACTAAGTTAGTACTGAATTATAATTAAAAATAACACAATTAAACATATTACAAACTAATAATTAGCTAATTAAAACATATAGATTGCACTTTTAGAGTACAATCACTACTCCTACACTATCAAAATACACAAGAGAAGACTATCCAACACCACATCGAGGGTGTTTCAGTGCATAGAGCCACTTACCATTTACCATGAGTAATGAGTTCACAATTAATAAATATCCATAAGTACGAATACTATTGAGCCCAAAATCATACAAAACACTCATGCAAGTTTGTAAAGGATAAAGAACAAAAATAGAATCTTATATGATAGGGATATTAAGGCTCAATTCCTGTTGAAGAGGAGTATGGGATATCTCACTTTCCATTACTCCTTCCTCGGTTACCTTTTCTTATTGGGAGTCCTTAATCGTGGGCTCCTCTCTCTTGGGCTCCTCTCTCTCACTCTCCATTGTTCTTTCCTCCTGCACCTCTTTTGTAAGTATCGCTTCCCTCAGTTCAGACACCTCAGGATGAATAAATACCTTTTCTTTAACCTCATCCTCATTATCATTCACCCTAAGAACGTCTTCCCTTGGATCAGACACCGCTGGAATGTTGATGTGTTATATTTCATGGTCAGTCTTAAGGGTGATAATAGAGAGACCCTGGTCATGACTACTCATATATGAAATCGTGAACATCTCATATGTAGGATCATCTCGAGGTTGAGCCGGAAGCTCTTCCTTCTTGCGATCCATTGGCTCTTGTGTTAACAGGGCCAATCGTTGAGTTAGGACATCTAATTCCTGACGAATTTGTGCAAGAGTGTCAGCTTGTACCTCGGTATTAGTATCCTTGAACCTCGAGAACATATCTGTGTGATATGGCATATAAGATGACTGTATGTTCTCTTGATTCTCTACCAAAGGTTGATAAGATAATGAAGGATATGTCTTGTGAAACGTGTAAGGTAAAGTAAAAGATGTAAATGAATCATAAGCATATGGCGGAGACAAAAGTGGTGCGTGGTAGTATGGTTATTATGGTGGTTGTTCGTAAGAATCATATGGTGAAACTTGAGAGGTCCACTCCGAATAGTTTGGAGGTGGATAAAAACCTTGCAATGGTGCCATGTATGAATAAGGACTTGTAGAAAGAAAATTTCAAGGATAATTTATAAATAAGATGTATGCAAAACCAACCAACAAGTATATGAAAATAACCTATCCTCTCAATCTCACAACAAAAATGCACAAACCCAATGTAACCAAAAGAAAAACAAAAATAAATGCTCAAAAATAAAAGATGGAATGAAGTTACCCAAAAGAGCTATTGAGTTCCCTCGTGTTTGTAGAATGATGGTGAAGTGCTTCTTTCAAAATAAAATCTCCAACGCTCGTCCACCAACGTAGAACACAGCTTCCCCGGTAACAGCGCCAAAAACTTAATCACTCCTTAAAAGGGTGATACTTATCCGCAAGTGCACGACCGTGATGTAGTAATAATTTCTTGTAAGTACGAGATCAATCCCACAAGGAAGATGGTTTACGTAAATAGGAAAACTTACCGTGGATCAAAAATCTTAGGAAAAACACTCCAATAAACAAAAATTTAATTTTAGGTTGAGAAAAGATTTGTTATCTAATTTAAACTAAGAAATAAAAAGTCCTAGAATCAATCGTTCCAACAAATTTCATCTCTTGGAATCCCAAAGGAGATAATTTAATAACTCAAATTCTTCGACTACATCGCGAGTCTCGAATTCGGGCGATTTAGTAATAAAAACAAGTGTTCTTCAAAACTTCAACTTCTAGAATAAATTGGGTTATTATAATCAAGAACATGCATCATCGATTCCCGCAACACATATAATGAACCCAACTCACGCATAAACATTACAAGACAGTGTATATACTGAGTGTGGTATTCATGCATAAGCGCTACCGAACATAATAGGATACCCAAGTTTTCGAAAGTATCTAGAACAAAGAAGAAGAAGAAAAAGTATCAAGAAGATATAGTAGTGAATTTAACCTTACCTCCATGGTTCATCCTTGATCGCCAATGAATCTTCACAATTGATCATGAGTTAAGAAATTTAGCTGCTTATGGCCATGGAAAACAATTAACTATGTATTGAAAACTTTCTGGAATGTAAAAACTATAAACGAACTATGAATCTTGAATTAATTGCAGAAACTATGGATTCTTGAACAAAATCTTGAATTAAAGCAATAAAACTTGAATTTAATGGAAGTATTTACAAGAATAATAAAAACCCTTAGTACTCTTATAAATCTAGACTAAAAAGCAGTAAAAACCCTTAAGAAATTGTCCCCCTTTATAGAAAATCAAAGGAATATATATAGAGATCGTAAACTAAGTCCTAGCAGGAATAAGAAACTTGACCCAAAAATCCTTCTTAGTGTTCGAACCCTTAGAGCCTTGTTTCTTTCTTTTTCCTTCTTAGAGTTTGAACTCCTTATTTCCCCTTATAATTGGGGTTCGAACTCCCAAGCCTGTATATGCCTCTTCTACCTTCCAGACCTCTGAGCGTTCGAACCCTCCTTAGGGAGTTCGAACCCTAAGGCCAAAACACATTTTTTTAAATTTTTGCTAGCCACCGTTCGAACTCTTAGTGTATTTTTCCTCAATTTTCAACTGTCTTCTGCTATTTCTTTGTAGCTTAGTTCAAGGCTTTTGGAATCTATTTTTCATAATATTCGTTAGATGTGAACTTGTAGAACTTTGCAAAATCTTTCTAACAGCACATTTTTCATTCCATTCCGAGCTATAGATGACAAGTTGCACATTTCCCAAGACAAATCCTAGCAATAGTTCTCGATATGCGTGCTGGCACTCTAGATCGCTTTTACGACTTAAAATCCTCTTCTTTATCGACATTTACCTATAATGAACTCAAAATACAACTCTCAGTACCGAATACGTCAAAGAGGGTATAATTAACCTAATCTAAAGCTAACTTAGGTTAGTTTAGTTGCATTGAACTGCACTTATGCAGCTTAATCATCATGCACAAGTTTATCAAAAGTTGCAGTTGGTAATGCTTTAGTAAATAAGTCTGTCAAATTATCACTTGAACGTATTTGCTGGACATCAATATTACCACTTTTCTGGAGCTCATGTGTATAAAAGAACTTTGGAGAAATATACTTTGTTCTGTCACCTTTGATACAGCCTTCCTTAATTTGTGCAATATATGCGGCATTATCTTCATATAATATCGTCGATGTATCTTTAATTATAGATAATTCACAATTTTCTTGAATATGTTAAATCATAAATCTCAGACAAATGCACTCCTGACTTGCTTTATGAATTGCAATTATCTCGAAATGATTTAAAAAAGCTGCAGTTAATATTTGCTTCACATATTACCATGATATAGCAGTATTACTATAAGTAAACACATACCCAGTTTGATATCGAGTTTTATGTGGATGACCTTAGGGTGGTCTAAGGGACCAACACTGCACATGTAGCTTTCCGAGACCGGGCGGTCTTGGGAACTAATACCTAGGTCAATATCGGCACTTGCTAGCCCGACTCGGTGAAAAATGACTAAACCTGCCCCTTGGGCCTCTAGGCACGTCTTTAAGAAAATTTAAAATCCTTCAAAATGATAAGTCTACCCTTTCAAAATGTTCCTAGACAGTTAGGCGAACTTAATACGCCATCCTGGCCAATTCCAATTCCATTCAGATTAATTCTAGTCAAAAAGACTGTTTTGCCCCTAGGCACACCCATATATCACAAATCCCTCCAAACGGAAAGTACACCTTCCAGGAATGTCCCCAAATAGTCCGAAATACTTAATATACCACTCCAATATATCCTAACCTTTCTGACCAATTTCGATTAAAATGACCATTTTACTCCTAGTGACCTAAGCATACCCCGAAACCACACCGGCTTTGGGTACCAAACTAACAGATTCTATTATATGCCCATGTTCAATCCAAGGCGAGTCTCGTGACTCCTAATACTTCAAAGTTAATGAAAGTACCCTGGAGTCTTTCACAGACGCTCCGTTGGGGTTATCTTTTCTCCCGATTCCCTAATAATAACGCATCGTCAAAAGACTTGAAAAATGTGTAAATCAAGAAATTTCTAGAAGCTCATCCATTGGTCTTTTCATCGATACAACTCGATTGAATAGATCATTTCTCAAAACCCTTGATTGCATGGCTCAGAAGTTGCCACTTTCAGAAACCCTTGGAGCATCTCACAAACGCTTCACTAGGGTTGTTTTTTCCTTCGATTCCTTGATTATAAAGTATCATCAAACAACTTGAGAAATGTGTAAATTAGAAAAATTTTGAAAGTATTTCCAAGGTACTTTCCATCGGTATGGTCTAATCGGAGAGATCATCTCCCGAAGACCCTGATCACGTGGCCCAAAGATCACTACTTCTGAACATCCGCAGAGCGTATCACAGATGCTCTGCAAAATTGTGTTTTCATACATGTTTGTTGAGGTGATATCTCACTTTTTTGAACACCTTTGAGGCTCCCCGAAAGTTCCCGGTTCTTGAGAAACAATAGGAAAACATCGTCGATATGACCAATTTTCCCGAATCTTTCCTGGATTGCACAATTATCGAGACAAAGTTAAAACAAAAGTTTCTAGTGGCAAAGTGTATACTACATGGGCCCTGATTGTGATTAGATTGATCAAAACTTTACTTGCCCCCCAAGTTGAGTCAGTACAGAGTGTGCCACAAGGCATTCAACCAATGGAACAGTACTAGCATATGTGCTACATGCACTAGGATAAAATATGCCTGAGCACATGTAGCATAAGTGCCAGCTCCTAGCATATTGCCTATAAATAGAGGCCTCCCCCTCTCATATTCCAGAATTGAAAACAGCAGTGAACCTCTGCAAAAATAGCCTCAAAACACCGAAATATCCTATACACCTCACCCTCCAAGCATCTAAGTTAGATTCAACATCTCTCTAGCCTATACGCTCTATCTACAAAGCCTTCAATGCCATAAAGGAGCCATTTCTAGCCCGCTCAAGCCTCTCCAAAGCTATTCAAGTTCAAGATAGGTCATCTATAGAAGCTTGAAAGTGGTTTAAAAACAAAGGTGGTAGTTCCTTTTGATTTATATCTCTTCTACTTCTCTCTTCTCCCTCCTAGTCCACTTGGACTATTCTTCTCTTTTAACCCCCATCTTCGACCCCATTTCTTCTTTGCCTGAAACAAAAGATCTCCTAGGTCATACCTAGAGAAAAGCTTATGGGACCCACCGTGTAGGGGGATCTCTCACAAGTCTACTTTGAGACGGTATGACCTTGGAGCATCTTGCAATGTTGTGTGGCTAGTTAGCCTTGTATGATTTCATGACCCTCTTTTGCATATGGTTACCATGTTCATGTTTTGCATGCTTGGCTCCATTTTCATGTCCATTAACATTTTTCAAAAACCTTCATTATTTTCATTTCTATGCCTTTCTCAAACTCCATATTCAAACATTTCCCTTAAAATGGTTCTAGGATTTGGCTTTTTGAAAATTAAGGTTAAACCCTAGACTTTCATGCCTTAGGAAGCTCCCTTTTCACCCCTAGCCTCATTTTGCATCCTTACATTTCATTACTTTTTAAGTTGCATTAAAATAGATTTCAAACCCTCCTCTTATATGTTGATTTACTCTCTTGAGCTTTGTAGTTAAAATGGTCCATTGGAACTCTCTCTTGAGTGGTTTTCTCATTATCTTGACTATATGAACCCTAGTTCATTAGAGTTGGTTTTCTTCATGCTAAGGGTGGCTTTCAAAAACAACTCTTTTCAAGAGAGATTTTGAAAAGGGAATTTGTCTTCATTATTGTTAAAATGGTTTTCTAACTCTCTCTCTCTCTATATTAATTTCTAAGACTTAACCTTTTTCAGTTGTGAGGTTGGAATGGCTCCTATAGAGCTCTCTCTTGAGTGGTCTTCTCATCATCTTGACCATAGGAACCCTAGCTTATTAAATTGAGTTTTCTATACTAAAAAAAATGGTCTATAGAACACACTTTTCAAGTAAGATTTTCAAAAATTCATTCTCTTCATTTTGAATAAAAATGGTTTTTCAAAACCTTAATTTTCATATTAATTTTCAAAGTTTTCACTCTCTTAAGTTAGAAGTTAGAATGGTCCCTATGAAGATTTCCTTGGCATGGCACTCTACTCTTGACCATATAAACCCTACACTTATTAGAACTAATTTTTATGGAAATGATCTTCTTTAAATTTGCATAATTCGTTGAATTTGTTTTCCAAGTTCTTTACATTTACGCCATGGTTTTCAAAACTCATTTTCAAAGTGCATGTACAAAACCTCCTTTCCAAAACTACTAGGCCCAAACCCTAGTTCAAAACCACTTTCCAACCCTAGCTTAACTTAATCCTAGTTGTCCAACCTTAGGTTAACCTAACCAAAGTTAATTAATCCTAGATCACCTTAACCCTAGGTTAATCTAACCCAAGTTAGTTAACCCTAGATCACCTTAACCCTAGGTTAACCTAACTCTAGTTAGCTAACCCTAGGTCAATTCAACCTTAGTTCAACCTAACCTTAGTTGCCCAACCCTAGGTTAACCTAACCCGAGTTAGTTAACCCTAGGTCAACTCAACCAAGGTTAGTAAGCTTTAAGGCTCCAATTCAAAGACACATTTTTAAATGATCTTTCAATTCAAAACCATTGTCATAACATACTTTAAAAAACATCTTACTCTCTCGAGATTTCAAAAATCAACTCCAAAATCTTTTCAAATACTCTCATACTCTATTTTCAAAAATGTTTCTAAGAAGTTCTCTTAAACTTGTCTCAACTAAAATGGCTCAATTAACATTTTGCAAAAATTATTTTCAAAATGTTTCTAAAAATTCACAACCCTAAAGTGTCCCTAACCATGAATGGTTAGAGATTCTAAGAGAAGGCAATACATTAAATATAACCTTCAAGGTTGTCTATATTAGGGTTCCAAAACCCTAAGTGCTTTCAAAACCTCTCTTCAAAAAATGATTTCCAAACATTACATCCTTAAAACACCCCTAATCCTTCAATGGTGAAGATTGTTCAAGTACAGGTAAGATATTTGTAAGCACCCCATTTTTGCCCACTCGGCAATCTCCGGTCCGACCGGATTCGGTTTCCAACATCACAACACATGCAGGCTCAAGATGAGCCTTTCAATCTCCAATCCAACCAGCTGGTCGCTTCTCGGGCCCACAAGGATCTGCTGAAGCCTTAAGCACCATTATTCCAGGCAGTTTTCCAGACCAGGCGGTCCCCGAAACCAACGCTATCCAGGTAGCTTCCCGGAATCGGGCGATCTCGGGGACCAACACCTCATCAAAGATTCCAGACAGTTCACTTCTGGCGCCTGCTAGCCCGCCAATGTAGAATGTCCGTCATTTGGTAGTTCTCCAGGACCAGGCGTTCTCGGAGACCAACACCACCCTTCCAGGTAGCTTTCTGGGACCAGGCGTTCTCAGGAACCAACACCACCCTACAGGTAGCTCTCTAAAACTAGGTGTTCTTAGAGACCAACACCGCACAGGTTGTTTTTCAAGACCGGGCGGTCTCGGGAACCAACACCTAGGTCAACACCGGCGCCTGCTAGCCCGACTCAGTGAAAAATGACCAAATCTGCCCCTTGGGCCTCCAGGCACGTTTTGGGAAAGTTCAAAATCCCTCAAAATGATAAGTCCATCATTCCATAATGTTGTCAAACCATCGGGTGTCCCCCGTACGCCATTTGGTCCAAATCCGATCCTATTCCAGCTCACTCTGATCAAAATGACCATTTTGCCCCTGAACGACTCAGCACAGCACGAACCCCGCTAAACGGCAACAAACTCTCTCAAAACCATCCCTGAACAGCCCTACACGCCTAACACAATATACCAGACCATTCCTGACCATTTCCAGCCAACTCTGGTTAAAATGACCGTTTTGCCCCTGGGAGCCAAAAATGCCCCGAAACAGTACCGGTCTTGGGGTTTCAAACAAAGGATTTCACAGCACGCCTTTGTTTAACCCGAGGAACACCCTACGATACTAAACTCACACGACGCGATAAAAATTCCCTGGAGTGTCTCACAGACGCTCTGCCTAAATTGTTTTTTTCCCCGATTCCCTGGTTGTAATGCACCGTCAACTGACTTGAGAAATGCGTAAATCAGGGAATTCTCGAACACTCGTCCATAGATCTCTCCATCGATGCGGTTCGATCGAATAGATCGCTCCCCGAAGCCCTCCATCGTACGGTGTGCAAACCATGACTTTCAGTAACCCCTAGAGCATCTCGCAGACGCTCCGCCAAGGTTGACTTTTTCTTCGGTTCCCTAATCAAAACGCACCATCAAACGACTTGAGAAATGCGTAAATTTGAAAATTCTAGAAAGTATTTCCAGAGTACTTTTCATCGGAACGGTCCGATCGAATAGATCGCTTCTCGAAGGCCTCGATCACATCAAATGAAAACAGCTACTTTCGAACACACACGGAGCATATCACAGACACTCCACAAAAGTGTCCTTTTTGGCACCCTTCCCAAGACGATATCCCACGCTTCTGAACATAATTCAAACTCTTTGAAAACATGAAAGTTCATTGGAAGCACTAGGAAAACATCTCCAACGCGACCGATTTCCCTGAAACCTTCCCGATTGACCCAATTATCGAGGCAAAGTCTGGGCGAATCTTTCCGGTGATGGAGCGTATGCTACATGCGCTTAAATTTTGTTCAGATCGACCGACTTTCGATCAACGGTTGAGATTTAACCAGTTCATAGGGTGCCACGTGTTATTTTGGCAATGGAACAGTACCTGCACATGTCCTACATGCGCACAGCCAAAGTTTGGCCATGCACATGTAGCACATGCGTATGGTCTGTTCCAGATTGCCTATAAATAGAGGCCTCTTCCCTTTGCATATTCCAGGTCCAAAATTGATACGAAACTCTGCTGAAATCACTCCAGAAACTCGAATCTCTACATACATTCCTCCCCTCCAACACTTAGGTTAGATTCTACCTCTCCTAAGCCTATACACTCCATACACAAAGCCTTATACACACTTATACACTCCACTCAAGCCTCTCAAACCCTCTTGAAGTCACTCAAGCTCCAATCAAGGCATCCATTGAAGACTATAAAATGTGTTTAAGGCAAAAGGTGGTACCCCTTTTTACATTTATGCTCTCTCCCACTCTTCTCTTATCCCTCCTAGCCTACTTAGGCTATTCTCTATTTTAACCCCCATCTTTAACCCCCCTTTCTTGCATGCTTGAGCCAAGAGGGCTCTTAGATCATGCTGAGAGGAAAGCAAATGAGAGCCACCATGTAGGGGGACCTCTCACTAGCCTACTTTAAGATAGTATGGCCTAAGAGCCCCTTGTTTGTATGGTGAAGCCTAAAAGCCTTGCATGTGAATCATAACCCCTTGCATATTATTATTTTGATCATGTCTTGTATGCTTGGCTTCATTTTATATTTATTGCCATATTCCACAATGTTTGCATTACTCTTAATTTTATGACATTTCCAAGTTCTACATGCCCTTTAAAAATTGTTCCAAGAGTTGGCCCCTTGAAGTTTAGGATGAGACTTTAGGAGTCATGCCTTAGAAAATCCCTCATTATCCCCTAATTTACACTTTTGCATCATTACATTTCGACTTGCACAAAGGTTGCTTTCAAACTCCCTAATTTTCAAGGTTTCCATCCTCTCAAATTTAGTGGTTAAAATGGCCCCATGGAACCCTCTCTTGAGTGGTCTCCCTTTATATTGGCCATAGGACCCCTAAATTGTTAGAATGGTCCCCTTTTCTTCTTATGATCGCCTAAGAATGATGTTTGAATCCTTTGATTTTTATAGTTTCCATTCTCTCAAGTTTAGGGGTTGGAATGGCTCCCTGGAACCCTCTCTTGAGTGGTCTCCCTTTTTATTGGCCATATGAACCCTCTCTTAATGGAATGGTTCCCTTGAAAAATGGTTTTCAAAATCCTTCCCCAAAGATGATTTCAAAAATGCATTCTCTCCATCTTTGCATAAAAATGATGTTTTAAAAATTACTATCATTATGTTGATTTTTGAACCCTTGTATTCTTGTCAAGATAGTGGTTATAATGGCCATGAGGAAACCTTCCTTGGAATGGTCTCCAATCACCAACCATACAAACCCTACTCTTGACTAGAGTCAAAATTTTCATGGAAATGATCTTCAAAGAGATGGCCTATCAAAATCCATTGTATAACATGTTGTGTTTTCCAAAACTCTCTCCGAAAATGCATTGAACCAACTTTCAAAACCAACTTCCCACTTAACCTTAGGTTAACTTGACCCTAGGTTGACTTGACCCTAGTTACCTAACCTTAGGTTAACTTAACCTTAGTTAATTAACCCTTAGTCTTTTTAACCTTAAGTTCCCCCTAATCCTAGGCTAACCCAACCACGGTTAATACACTTCAAGGTTCCAACTCTTGAATCCTTTTTCAAATAATCATTCAAACTTTCAAATTATCCTCATAACCTATTTTTCCAAAACCTCCTACTCTCATGATTTCTAAAAAACCAACTTCATAAACTCTTCAAATGTCCTTACACTCCATCTTCAAGACATTTTTAAAAAAATGCTATCAAAAGGTCACAAACCTAAGGTGTCCCTAGCCGCCTCATGGTTAGGGATTCTAAGAAAAAGTGACAAATCAAGAACAACCTCTAAGGTTGTCCATATGAGGATTCCAAATACTTGGCCATTTTCAAAAACCACTTTCAAAAACTAATTCATCCAAACATTCTAAAGTCATGCCTCTTAGGATTTCAAAACAAGACTTCAAAAATACTTTCAAGTTCTTTTGAGTCATGCTAAAACATCTTTCCAAAACTCCTTTAGAGTCAATCCAAAAGTATTTTCAAAACACTTCACTTCCAATTTCAAGTCAACTTTTCTAAGACCACAAAAAGTCTTCAACTTTTCCAAGACTACAAAGTGTCTTCAACTTTTCCAAAGACCTCAAAGTGTCTTAAACTTATCCAAAGACCTCAAAGTGTCTTAAACTCCTTCAAAGACCCAAAGTGTCTTCTAACCTTCCAAAGGCCCTAATGCGCCTATTTTCCCCTCGGGCTCTTGCCCGAACTACGAATGACCTGATTCTCGCTAAATGAGATACGTAGGCAACCTAAAATGATGCAGTCATAACTTTTATTTCAACCCCAATCCCTTTTTCAAAAATTCCAATCAATTCAAAGTTTCTATTCCAAACTCTTTCAAAACCTCCATTATTTTCAAATTTCTTCCAAAACTTGCATCATGCATCATTCATCTAAAAAGTGATGACCAAATCCCTTTTTCAAAGTTCTAAAGTGGATATTAAGTAGACAATGGTAACCGGTTATTCTAGTGAGTGAACCAAGGGTGATTAGACATGTAGGTACCGAAAGGGCAGGGTAGGGTGATGATCTTAGGGTATCTTCCCTACACGTAACCAACCCCCGAACCTTAGATTTCTGTTTTCGAAAGACCAAAATGGAATTATTTTCAAAAAGGGCTTAAACATTCCAAAAGGTTGCCAAACAACCTATTTTCCTAAAAACCCTCTCTTGAAGGAGATTTCAAAAACCTTTTTTCAAAAACTCAAAGTTTAATCTTCGGATTAACGCTTAGTTTTAGGTGCCCTAACTCACTTTTATCAAGTTAAGTGGCGACTCCTATTTTTCTAAAAAGCCCTTAGTCAAATCAGTTTTCAAACCTAGTCGTACTTGTCCTTTTAGGAGGACGGGTTCTAGTGATAGAGTTCCGTGCTTTCGGGTCTCCGAACCGAAAGGACATTGGACACCCAAAAACTGGGGCACGACAATATTCAAGAGGGGTTCTATGACCTTAAAGTTTTAAAACCCAAAAGGGAAGTCTCTAGCCCCCTTTTCCAAACATGTTTTCAAAACTTATAGCTGAAAGGGAGTTTAGTTCTTCAATTACCAATCTTTTAAAGGTTATGAAATGTTAAACATACCTTTCATAAGATATCTAAAAAACTAGCTTCAAAGCTTCTCACAGACAAGTTCACAAGAGCATTTTCAATCCAAACTCTACCTCCAAAGATTTAAAAACAAGACTTCAAAACATTTCCAAAACTCTCTTGAGTTGTTCCAAAACATTTTCAAAATTCCTTTAGTTATTTCAAAATCTTTCCAAAACACCCTTGAGTTGTTTAAAAAACATTTCAAAACTCCATTAAGATAATTTTAAAAAAATTTAAAATCATCTTCAACCCAATTTCAAAAACACTTCGAACATCCTAAATCCTATTTCAAAGGCATTTTCTAAACTCTCAAGTTCTCTCTTTCCAAAGACCTCAAAGTGTCTTCAAAAACTTTCCAAAGACCTCAATGCGTCTTCAAAGTTCCTAAAAGCCCAAATGTGCCTACTTTTCAAAGCTAGATCCTAATGTGTCTTTCCAAAGTAAGACCCTAATATGTCTTCCAATGGCCTTAATGCACCTCTTTTTTGTCGATTCCTTGCTTGAACTACGAATGACTTGATTCTCATCGAATAAGATACGTAGACAACCTAAAATGGTGCGGTCATAACCTTTATTTCAACTTAAGTTTTCTTTTCAAAAGTTTCTATCAATTCAAGATTTCTATCTCAAATCCTTTCAAAACTTTTGTACTTTCAAATATCTTTCTCAAAACTTGCATCATACATCATTCATCCAAAAAATGATAACCAAACCCCGTTTTCAAAAATATATAGAGCATATTAAGTGGATATTAGTAACCAGTTATTTAAGTGAGTGAACCAAAGGTGATTAGATTTACAGGTATCGAAAGTGTGGGGTAGGGTGATGATCTTAAGATATCTTCCCTACACGTAACCAACCCCCGGGTCATAGATTTCTAGTTTCAAGGACAAACCCGGAGTCATGTTTTGGAAAGGGCTTTAAAACATTTTAAAAGGTCGCTAAAAACCTCTTTTCCAAAAACTTTCTTAAGAAGGACATTTTCAGAATGATTTCGAAAAACCTAAGTTTAGCCTTCGAATTGTACTTAGCTTTAGATGACCTAACACATCTTTAACTATGTTAGGTGACAACTCCAAACTTTTTTCAAAAGCCCTTGTACAAATCAGTTTCAAGATCAAACCTAGTCGCACTCTTCCTTCTATGAGGATGAGCTATAACGAGAGAGTACTATGCTTTTTCCCGAGCCAAGAGGGCTTGGTTACAAACCGGGACGCGACAAGTTCTATTGGAAACTCTATAAGTCTTGTTATAAGTAAAGTAGCTAAGAAAAATGGCTTTATCAGATTTTGCATCAAACTTTTCAAAGTGATTTTTGTAGTTATTTAAGACAAAGTACTTGCATCCAAAAGCTCTAAAGTATAAACTATTTGGCTTTCTTCTTTTCTTAAACTCATATGGGGTTTTGTTCAATTTTTTTTTTTTTAAAGAAAGCACTGTTTATGATATAGCATGCTGTGTTAACAACTTTTACCCAAAAGTATTTTTGCAAAGCATTGTTCTTCTCATTTTTTTCAAAGTCTTAATTTTCCTATTGACAACCACATTCTGTTGAGGTCTTCTAGGTGTTGAAAATTGTGTTTAAAATTATTTCCATCACAATACTTTTCAAAAGATTTGCAATCAAATTCACTACCATGGTCAGTCCTAATTGCTATGATTGTAGAACCTTTTTTATTTTGAACCTTGTTGAAAAAATTTGTAAAGAAGACAATTGTTTCATCCTTGTGAGTAAGAAAGAATGTCCAAGTAAACTTTGAGTAATCATCAATAATGACTAGAGTACATTGCTTACCACCCAAACTAAGAGTTCAAGTTGGTCTAAATAAATCCATATGCAACAGTTGAAGTGGCTTAGATGTTGAAATCATGTTTTTGGATTTAAAAGAAATTCTAATTTGCTGCCCTATTGGACAAGCATCACAGATTTTATCTTTTTCAAATTTAAGCTTGGGAAGTCCATTGACCAAGTCATTTTTGGAAATCTTTAAAAGAATACTTATGCTTGTATGACCAAGCATTCTATGCTACAACTAACTATCCTCACTGTTCACAGCAGTAAGGCATTTTATTTTACAAGAAAATAAATCGTTTAGGTTAAAAATGTAAATATTGCATTGTCTATGACCAGTCAATATGGTCTTATTATCATTGATGTTCACTACTATGCATTTTGAATATTCAAACATAACTTTAAAACCTTTGTTACAGAGTTGGCTAATACTCAAAAGATTATGCTTAAGGCCTTTAACACGTAAAATATTTTCAATAGAAGTTGAACAATTTTTACCAATACTACATATACCAATGATCTTACTTTTTCTGTTATCTCTGAAAGTGACTAAGCCTCCATCCTTTGGTGTAAGAAATGTGAATTGAGTTTTATCACTAGCCATGTGTCTTGAACACCCACTGCCCAAGTATTAATAGTCCTTCTTGAACTTTATTTGAATACATATCTACAAAAAGATCAACTCCAACTTTGACCTTTGGTACCCTAATCATCTTGGATTCTTGGAGGTTAGTCTTTAATGTTCCTTTTCAAACCCAAACCTTTTTGGCAGCATATGTGATCGCTCCCTAAAAGGGTGATATTTAACCTCAAGTGCACGACCACGATGTAGTAATAATTTCTCGTAAGTACGAAGTCGATCCCACAAGGAAGATGGTTTACGTAAATAGGAAAACTTATCGTGGATCAAAAATCTTAGGAAAAACACTCCAATAAATAAAAATCTGATTTTAGGTTGAGAAAAGATTTGTTATCTAAGTTAAACTAAGAAATAAAGAAAAAATCATGGGGTCAATCGATCCAATCAATTGCATCTCTTGAAATTCCAAATGAGATAATTTAATAACTCAAATCCTTCGACTACGTTACGAGTCTTGGATTTGGAAGATTTAGCGATAAAACCAAGAGTTCTTCAAAACTTCAACTTCTAGAATAAATCAGGTTGTTAGAATCAAGGACATGTATCATCAGTTCGTGCAGCACATATACTGAACCCAAATCACGCATAAACATTACAAGGCAACGTATATACTGAGTGTAGTATTCACGCATAAGCGTTACCGAACATAATAGGACGCCTAGGTTTTTGAAGGTTAAAATAAAGTTATGGAATCTCTGGACAAATTGCATCACAAGGCAGATATTGCAATACAAGGATGATGATTTTTGAAAGAAAAATGAGAGAACTTAAAAAGGAAGTTCAAATTTTGAGAAATGAGAAAGGGAAAGTTACAGAAGAAGAAGAAGAGGAAGAAGAAGTTAATGAGGAAGCACAGGAAGGGGAAGAAGCTAGGGAAAAGGACTCTTCGGCCACTGAATCTGAAGCTCACTAGACTCTCCTTCTCTAATCGTATCTATCCTTACCTCTATCACCACTCCTCACCTCATATTTCCTCTTACCTCATCACATCTGTTTTCCTCGTGGCCCTGTTATAACATCTCTTTTGTGTTAACTGATTATTTTGATTATAATTGGCATACTTTTTATAGACATGATAACTGTACAAATTTTGTAATCTCAACAGTTTAATCAATGAAATATCATTTTGTTCTGATGTCAAATGTGATTGCTTTGATAACTTGTTTGATTGATTCTCTGTTTCTACAATCTATTTTGTTCTTAATATTTTTTTGCTATTGTACCTGTCTATCATTCTCACTCTATTGGTATCATTCTCATTCTCTTTTTGATGCATTGACAAAAAAGGAGAGAAGTATTGTGATATAGTTTTGGCAAAATTAGAGCAAAATTGTATTAGACAAGATAAATTATGTTTAAGTTAAAAAGGGGAGAACTATTAGAGCACAATTGATAAATTGAGAATTTGGTAGAATTCGGAACAAGAAATAAACAATATGTTTTTTACTGAAAAATGAGTTGCATATAACTCAAAATTGGAGAAGTATTTATTCAAGATTGGGTATATATAAACTTTATTGGGAAACATGATTTGGACAAGATATAGAGTATAGAAATAAAATGAATTACTTATTACCTGATAAATGTCAAGTATGTTCTCAGGGGGAGCATCATGATTTATTTCTCTCAAAATGTTTTTAAATCACCTGATAAAAACTCCCTGAAAATTATTTTTGAAATATTTTTATCCTCTAAGCATCATTTGCCTAATTACGAAACAAAAGGGGAGTTTCTTTACTGATTTGATATTTAACTTTGTTCATTTCATTTAATCATTTATGTAGTTATTTTGCAAATGTTTTGTCATCATCAAAAAGGGGGAGATTGTTGACTCAAGGTTGATCCTTGTTGACTCAAGGTTAATTCCCATGTTGATTTTGATGATAACTAAATCTTGTGTTATTTTACTAATGAATCTACTTAGTGTGCAGATTAACAAAGTTCATAAGTTACACTTAAAGTTCAATTTTAAGTCTGATACATGCACAATAAATTCAATATCAAGCAATGAATTCCAAGAGCTATACAATGAACCAAACGGAGAAATGACGCTTATCTCTACTTCAAACAAATGTTTTATATTTGAAGAGATTGAAGGTGTTCAAATAAAGCTTTCATCAAAGTATGCATAGACTCAGTGAGTTTGATTTGCACTCAAGATAGACTGAAGACTTCATCAGAATATGCAAAGATTAGTTGAAGAGGTGCAAAGATCAGTTGAAGAGGAATTGATTGTTGAAGAGATTGAAAATGCTTAAGAGAAGATTTCATCTAGTATGCAAAGATCAATTCAAAGTAATATGGTTAAAGTTGCTCAGAAAGAAGACTCACAATGATTGTCTGATCTCTACATAGAATCCAAGTAAAGAATTCTTCTATAATATAAAGAATCAATGAAGACTAAATGTATGAAGAGATTTCATCAAGCCTGCAAAAGCCTCATTGAAGTGATCTGTAAAGAAGAAAGAAGAATTGCTATAAAAAAGAAGAATTGGAAATAAAGCATTTTGAAGCTCTACGCAGTTGAGGAAGACTGGCATTGAAAGAGAGTGTTCTACAATGAAAGAAGAAAGCTTTGCAAATGAAGAAGAAAAGATGACCATTGATCTAATGAAGCTCTGACAGTTTGAGAGTCAAGAGAAGATCAATATCCAATGATTGATTCAATCCAAATTAAATAGAAATTAACTCTGATGAGTTAAAGATATTTGATTGATCATCATCCCCTAAAGAAATACTCCTTAAAGATCTTATATCAGTGCTGAGATTAGCTAGATCATTAGAAGTCAGAAAACAGATTTCTGAACAATGAGGGGACTCATGGAAATGAGAAGTCGCCTCTTGATTACAGAAGCAAAAGGCTTAAAGACCAAATGGACAATAAGGGGACTCATGGAAATGAGGAGTCGCCTCTTGATCACAGAAGCAAAAAGGCCTGAAGACAAAATGAACAATGAGCAGACTCATAAGAAATGAAGAGTCGCCTCTTGATCACAGAAACAAAAAGCCTTGAGACCAAATAGACAATGAGTGGACTCATTGTAATGAAGAGTCGCCTCACAGAGACAGACGCAAAGGTTTGAAGATGACATGATTAATGAGCGGACACATGAAGATGAAGAGTCGGCTCATGACAACAGAAGTCAAAGATGTGAAGATAGAATGAACAAGGAGTCGCCTCATTGATATGAAGAGCAGACTCATGAAGTCAGTGAACAACATCTGGTAAATGTAGAAACAGAACATGTCGACTTCACAAACCTGGAGCCGACTCCTTGGATATAAGGGCTATTTTTCTTAACATTATAACGGACTGTACGTGCATTAATGATGCCTAACAACCTCTAATGGATGGAATCAATATAGGGGTTTATATATAAGCTTCCAGCTGCATTTATACAATGTGATAAGAGACAAAAAAAGATTACACTGACTGAGCAAACCTAATATTCCTGAACATTCTTCTTGTCTTCATCTGTGAGCTTTGATTGTAAAATTTACTTTTATTAGAGAGTTTGTTTGTTACTTGTATATTCTTATATACTTGTAAGGGAGAGTTTGAGAGTTCTCTTGTGAAAGAAAACTCTTGTAAGTTTGAGTGGAGCTTGGACAAAACCATTTAGAGATTGAAGAGCTCGGTGAGGAGTTCTTGTGTATAGTGAGCTGAGCACTTTGTCAATCAACAGCCCATTTGTAATTGGAGGTTACATAGTGGAAGAAGACTTCAAGGGGCTATTGGGGTGAGGACGTAGACCACGGGTTGTGGTTGAACCTCGGTAAATCTGTGTGTTCTCTCTTATGCTCTGTTTTCTTTTCTTTCTCTGATTATATTGTATTGCATATAGATTGATCACTGTTACATTGCTTAGATTAAGTTTAATTAATCTTAATTGCTTTTAATATCAGAAAAACTCAATTCACCCCCCTCTTGGTTTGCCTCTTGGACCAACAAATTTATCAAACAGTCTTCGGACCTGATTTTGGCGTGACACCGTTTGACATTTGTTCACCGTTTGAACGCCCTTGCGTACAATTTGAACATACTTCGAACGCCGAATCCAATTTAGCGTGAATTTGTCCTTTTTAAGCCCGAATTCCTGAAAACATACATAAAACTAAGTTAGTAATGAATTAGGATTAAAACAACATAATTAAACATATTCTAAAGCTAACAAATAACTAATTAAAGGCATGTAAATTATACTTTTAAAGTACAATCACACCCCCTAACTAACCTTTTGCTAGTCCCTAGCAAAACACTAAGACCAAAAATATATCTCCACTTTCATGGGAGTCACGAGCGCATTTAGCATATACACCAAGCCTTTAAACCCCTAGGCTACTCTTAGTGGATGAGTGGTATCTCGTGAGGGTTTGCAGTGATGAATACTCACAAACATCTATCCATGTAATGTCAATACGATATCAAAGAACATGAAACATATATTAACCTCATTCAAGTCAAGTCTCAATCCACCTAGATCATGAATCATTACAAAGTAAAGGCATAAAACATCAAAGAAATAGAATATATTGAAGTGTACTACCAATGGCATATTACTCTAATATCTCATAACTTATACAATTATGTCCTTTATGCTTTGATCTAAGTCTCACAAGGCATACACTCAAATTTGAACATGAACACACATGGTCTCTCAATGGAAAGCTCATTTTAAGAGTAAATATATAAGACATCAAAAATCGATAAGTTATTGGTGTATCGACTTGGCATAGCTTCATGAACAAACATTTATTGTTTAAGCTCAATTAGAGAATTGGCATTAATGACTTATACACAATTGAATTAAAGATTCATGTAATTTTGGATATTGTGGCCATATGAATAGTGAATGAAAGAAGAGCCATTAAAGAGGATAGAAAGCGGTAATAGATTTCAACATATGCATGCACACTACACATGATGATCAATGAACATTCACTTTCAAACTTCCAACCCTTGAATAACATCCGAAAGCTTTCCATCTTCCTTCACTTCTTTTTCATTTGAAATTTTTTTCTTTTTTTTTTCTTTTTTTTTCTTTTTCATCCCCTTCTGTTCTTTTCTTTACTCTTTACTCCATACACTTTCAACTGCACCAATACATAAGCAATACACCAACTCCGGAATTTAGTATTGACAAACTTTTAAGCTCATATGTATGCGAATATCGAAAAAGAAATATGAACATGAATGGCTTAATGGAATGAAATGGCCTCTACTTTTATAATCTGAAAACCGCATCAAATCAAAACTTCAAGAGTGTATAAGATGTCAATAACTCCAACCAATACTCAACATGTAAATCAAAATCAAGCATAGTGAAGCTATTCAATGAATGAAGATCAATAACTTAACCTTGTGTAAATGCAAATCACTCTTAAAAGGCGATAAATAGGTTCTAAAGCTTACATGGTATAAAATCCCCACATTGTAAGGATATGCATGTACAAGAGAAAAATATAAAAATATCATATAGCATACTAGTGCACAACAATGTAAACTCTCTCTTATAACAGTTTTATGACAAAAACTTGCAATGCATCATAATATCTAAGGTGAATCAATTATCAACTCAAACTTAGTCCAATGCACGACTCAAAGTATCCTCAACATCATAAGTGCATTGACATGAATATAAATATGGTTCCTCAAGATGATCCCTAACACTTCCAATCGTAACAATAGATATAAAGAGTATATGGAAAAGTGTGAGAAATACAAACTAAAGTACCAAACCATATGATACATCAAACCTTTACCGAAGACTTCAAAGTGTCCAAAAGATAGATCAATCATGCACTAATACTTGAAAATTACTCAATAAAGCATAACAAGGTCTGATAGAATAGAACTGCTTATGAATTTTTTCAATTTTTTTTGTTTTTTTTATGGGTTTTTATATAAACAAAAAGAACAAACCAAAACAAAAAGACTAGTAGTCTCTCCCTTCCCCCCAACTAGAATGACGCAATGTTCTCAATGCATCCAGTAAAGAGAAACAAAAATATGAATGCATAAAAAAGGGATAGAAAAATCTGGTGGGACAACACCCTTCCCCCAAGTAGGGAAGAGCTCTAAAAACAAAATAAAAGAAATCAAAAACTACCTAACTACTTCTACACTACCAAAATACACAAGAGAAGACTATCCAACACCACATTGAGGGTGTTTGTTTGCATGAAGCCACTTACCATTTACCATGAGTAACGAGTTCAACATTAATAAATATGCAAAAGTACGAATACTATTGAACCCAAAATCATACAAAACACTCATGCAAGTTTGTAAAGGATAAATAATAAAAATAGAATCTTACATGATAGGGATGTTAAGGCTCAATTCATGTTGAAGAGGAGTATAAGATATCTCACTCTCCATTATTTCTTCCTCAATCACCTTTTTTTGTTGAGAGTCCTTAATCTTGGGTTTCTCTCTCTTGGGTTCCTCTCATTCACTCTCCATTGTTACTTCCTCCTTCACCTCTTCTTTAGGTATCCCTTCCCTCAGTTCAGACACCTCAGGATGAATAAGTACCTCTTTCTTAATCTCATCCTCATCATCATTCACCCTAAGAACATCTTCCCTTGGATCAGACACCGTGGGAACGTGGATGTTCTCTATTTCATGTTCAGACTTAAGGGCGATAATGGAGAGACCTTGATCATGGCTATTCATATATGGAATCGAAAACATCTCATATGTAGGATCATCTCGAGGTCGAGCCGGAAGCTCTTTCTTCTAGTGATCCATTGCCCCGTGTGATAATAGGGCTAATCGTTGAGTTAGGTCATCTAATTCTCGATGAATTTGTGCAAGAGTGTTAGCTTGTACCTCTGTATTAGTATCCCTGAACCCTGAGGATTTACATGTGTGATACAGCATGTAAGATGACTGTATGTTCTCTTGATTCTCTACCAAAGGTTGATAAGATAATAAAGGATATGTCTCGTGAAACGTGTAAAGTGAAGTAAAAGGTGTATATGAATCATAAGCATATGGTGGAGACGAAGGTGGTGCATGGTAGTACGGTTGTTGTGGGGGTTGTTTATAAGAAGCATATGGTGAAGCTTGAGAGCTCCACTCCGAATAGTTTGGAGGTGGATAATAGTCTTGTGGTTGTGCCATGTATGAATCAGGACTTGTTGCAAGAAAATTTCAAGGATAATCCATGAATAAGATGTATGCAAGACTAACCAAAAGTATATCAAAACAACCTATCCTCCCAATCCTACAACAATGATGCACAAACCTAATGTAACCAAAAGAAAAACAAAAATAAGTGCTCAAAAATAAAAGATGGAATGAAATTACCCAAAAGAGCTATTGAGTTCCCTCGTGTTTGTAGAATGCTGTTGAAGTGCTTCCTCCAAAATAGAATCTCCAAGGCTCGTCCATCAACGTAAAATGTAGCTTTCCCGGCAACAGTGCCAAAAACTTGATTGCTCCCTAAAAGGGTGATATTTAGCCGACAGTGCACGGCTACGATGTAGTAATAATTTCTCGTAAGTACGAGGTCGATCCCACAAGGAAGATGGTTTACGTAAATAGGAAAACTTACCATAGATCAAAAATCTTAGGAAAACCACTCCAATAAACAAAAATCTGATTTTAGGTTGAAAAAAGAATTGTTATCTAAGTTAAACTAAGAAATAAAGAAAAAGTCTTGGGGTCAATCGATCCAATCAATTGCGTCTCTTGAAATTCCGAAGGAGAGAATTTAATAACTCAAATCCTTCGACTACATCGCGAGTCTCAGATTCGGAAGATTTAGCGATAAAACCAAGAGTTCTTCAAAACTTCAACTTCTAGAATAAATCGGGTTGTTAGAATCAAGGACGTGCATCATCGGTTCGTGCAACGCATATACTGAACCCAACTCACACATAAACGTTACAAGGAAACGTATATACTGAGTATGGTATTCACGCATAAGCGTTACCGAACATAATAGGACGTCCAGGTTTAAAAGGATTCTAGAACGAAGAAGAAGAAGAAAGAAAACCAGAAAATTTAACTTTAACCCAAGAATATACCTCTTTCATTCATCCAAGATCTTCAATTAATCTTCATAATTGATCCCAAGATGAAATCTAGCTACTCATCATAATCATAGATACACAAAGTTGTATTAAAAATATATTAAAAGACTAAGTAATCTGATTACAGGAATTGAAAACTGAATGAAAACTATGAATAAATTACTCTAATCTACTCCTAAACTACTCTTAAAATCCTAGAAAAACGTCAACCCTAGTAGTCCCTCCAAAAACATAAAACTTTTAAATCTATTCTACTACCTCCTAGTCTCTCCCCAACTAAAAAGTGAGTTAATCTATAAATCCCGTCGTCAGTCGTATGAACGGTTCCCACCAAGTGCTCAAATGGGCTGGGTCCCTACACTAAAGTTGTAGATCTCGAAATGTTATATGAAATCGACATATTATGAGCCTGAATAGCTTTTATAGTTAGAGAGATATGGGCTTTTAAAATTTCAGCTCTGCGTGCTTCAGCAGCTTGTACCACAGTTTTAGCAGGTTGTACCTTACCAGTAACCTCTTAAAACCTATGATTAAATTACATTCCAAATCATTCCATTTAAGCTCAAAATCATTCGAATGGCCTGGCCTATCATTCGAACGCCTAATTGACCGTTCGAACGGCCTTCAAACGCTTTTCGAACGGATTTTATACTCTCTGAATCTATTGAAAGGTCTTCGGACCTGATTTTGGCGTGACACCATTTGACGTACTATTCGAACGCATTTGTTTACTGTTCGAACGCCCTTGCGTACCGTTCGAACGCACTTCGGATGCCGAATCTAATTTAGCGTGAATTTGTCCTTTTTAAGCCCGAATTCCTAAAAACATACATAAAACTAAGTTAGTAACGAATTAGGATTAAAAAAACATAATTAAACCTATTCTAAAGCTAACAAATAACTAATTAAAGGCATGTAAATTGTACTTTTAGAGTACAATCAATATGATTTTTGCATAATAAAGCATTGGATGGTAAGATGGCCTCTCTTTTGACGATAAAAGCAAGTAATTTGTGATTTTCTCACAGGGGCTTCATATTGATTATTAGAAAACCTTCTCTTCTTAAAAGGGTTGCATCCAATGCCAGCTTTGTTGAGGGACCATTTTTGTTTTCCAAACATTACATCAAGCTTTTCCTTTACATTAACACATTTTGTAAGAGATTTTTTCAAATCCTTTACCTTTTCTTTCAAAATAGAATTTTATTTTTCAAAACTTCATTGATATTTGGTAAATTCTCATTTCTTTGTGAGAGTAGAAACCATCTTTTTGAGAAATTCTTTTTTATATCAATCTTTTTGAATTCGACAAGTAAATCATCAAAAGCATTTTATAACTCATCAAATAAAAAATCAGAGGGTTTAAATGATAATACCTCTGTTTCTTTTTCTTGTGCCATGAGATAGAGGTTTACAACCTCTTGAGATTCATCTTCTTCATCTGAGCTGGATCCCTCATCTTCACTCCAATTGGCAACTAGATCTCTTTTTTCCTTTGCCTTTCTTTCCTTTCTCCTTCAGCATAGGATACTCATCTTTCATGTGTCTTAACTTTTTGCATTCAAAATAGATGATGGTTGAATTCTTGTTGTTGGATTCACCTTTTGCTTTAAGCTTCTTTCCTTCTTTTCACCTTTTGCTTTAGGCTTCTTTCCTTCTTTTGAACTTTCTTGTGATGAGAGCAAGATCTTCCTCATTTACATATTCACTTTCAGATTCATTTTTTGGTGTGGTGGATTTGACTGCAACACATTTCTTCCTCTTGTCCTCTTTTTTTTGAACATTTTACTTTTGGGTCAGCTCATAGGTCATGAGAGAACCAAAAGGCTCTTCGAGTGGCAAAATGATGAGGTTTGTAACTTCTTGTATGGTGTCACTTTGTCTTCTCACGCCTTTGATAAAGATCTAAGGATCTTTCGTACCTGCTCACTATTAGGATACACTCTACCAAGAGACTTTAAGCCATTAATAATGTTAGTAAATCTAGAGAACCATTTAGTAATAGACTCATCAAATTTCATTCTAAATAATTTATAATTATGCACAAGAATGTTAATCTTGGACTCCTTGACCTGATTAGTCCCTTCATGAGTCACCTCAAGTCTATAAACAAATCTCCTTGGCAGATTCACAAATGGAGATTCTATTAAATTCATTATGGTTTAAGGCACAATATAAGATGTTCATAGTTTTAGCATTTGATTACAAAAACTTCAAGTCATTCTCGTCCCACTTACTTTTAGGTTTGGGCATAACTACCCTCCTAACAGTTTTGGTGAAAGTTTTAGGACCAGTAACAATGATCCTCCATAGCTAATAGTCAACGAATTAGATATATATCCTCATTCTATTCTTCTAATAATTGTAATTTGTTTCATTGAACATGAGAGGTCAATTGGTGGATTGACCCTCACCTAGAAAGCTTCCAACTATGGTTGCCATGGATAAACTCTAATGATGTTAAGCCTTTAAACAAGAGTACTAGCTTTAATACCAATTGTTGGCCTAGTTATGCAACTCAAGAGGGGGATGAATTTGGTTTTTCAAAATTAATAGCAAACAAATGCAATAACTAATTGACCAATAGAACAGTAAATTCAAAGTGTATATGCAATGCAAGCAATTAATGAAAAGCAAGGAAGAGAAAAACAAAGCACAAGAAGAATACTAGATTTACCGAGATTCATCCACAATGTGTGACCTACGTCCTCACCCTCAAGATTCTCTTGAAAGCCTTCCACTATGCAAAATTTTCTTTACACAGCAGGTGCTAGTTGCCCAAGTGCCCAGCTCACTTTGTACAAGAGTTCTTCCCGAACTCTCAAACACCCAAATGATTTTGTTCAAGCTTTACTTAAACTTCCAAGTGATTTTTTCAAGATCAGTCAAACTCACAAGTTTACAAACTCATTCAAGTAAAATAAATGAAGGTTATATAATGAGTGACTCTCTCAAAGAGTAAATAAGCAGGTGTAAGCTCAGTTAATGCCCTGGCAAAGAGAATGTATCAATTCGTCTCAGGAATATTCAGCTTTCAGTTGGGGGATCAGAGTAAAAGAAATTTGTATTTTCAAAGGCTATAATAAATTTTTTAAAATTTTAAGGGGTCAATACACAATTTCTCATTATAAATATTCAAAATTTATAAGATCTATGTAGAATTTTATTAAAGTAAGGAGTCATGACCCAATGTGTTTAAGGTAGGTTCCAGATCAAAATATGGTCAACCGCCAAGTTAACGTGCTTGACGCATATATATAGTGATATGATCAATGCATGGAACATATATATATATAGTGACATGATATATATAGGGGCTACAGTAACATTACAGAGTTTTTCTATCCAGTTTATTACTTTTAAGTTTCTAGAGAGAAAGTCATTGTAATGGATCAAATTTCTGGTTGTTTAGTATAGCTACTGTTTCTAATCTTGAGTGGCAGAAAGTTATGACTTTTACGACCTATACATCCAGAAAACTGAAGCAGTGTGAATAATATGCCAGGCATTCTCTTCTTTTGAGAGACGTTCTTATAAGTTATATTAATCCTGTCAATTTGTGGGAGAACTGTCGAAGATTCTCTCGCATGTAGAGCCTCTTTTCTGAATAATCTGGTCTAAAAGTCGAGCATATTAGGGCATTCACATTGGAGATTGAGAGAAAAACAGAGATGAATATATATATATATATATGCAAGTATTACACGCGCGTGTGATTTTATGTAAAAATATAATTTCTTGACAAAGTAGTAATAATACTAAAGAAGGCAACAAGCAACCATATAAAGCAATCGAATGTATCCACACGTTAAATATTACACATTAAACAAGAAATAAGACTGAAATGGTATGTTCATTGGACTGTTTAAGATTCCGTTCAAACGATCTCCTCTTGATCTTCTCTATTAGTCGACCAAGATTGCTCAATCCAGCCAATCTAGAAGTATGATTCAAAATTAAGAACGTTTCAGCAAAGTTTTCAATAGTACAAATAAATTGGTTGCACTTTGGAATGTGGTTTGATATAATAGATTTGCGTTTAATTCTTCCATGCATGATGCAATTATATAATTTGGTAGATATACATTATATATATGCATAATAACTAGATGATCAGTGTTCTCAGTGCTCTAGATCAGACTACTTTATTGAGACAAATTGGTTAAACATAATTATTTCCAATGTTTCTAAACTTTTGTGTTTTGTGAAGAAAATTTATTGGCATGCACAGAATTGTGACCAAAAAAAGAAAAAAGAAAAAAGAAAAAAGAAGAAGATATTTCACAGCTGTGTCTTGGTGATTTGAACTCATAAAAATCAGTTAGCTTCTTAGAACCCAACGAATAAGATGCTACCTGATACTAAAAAAAAAAACCACATTAACCTTTTTTTTAATAATAAAATTGGATGGTCATTTTGCTTTGCCATATGTGGAAGAAATTAATTGTCACATTCTTTGTTTTTGGATGGAATGCAAGTTACATGTTTGTGAATTATTCTTTATCTATGCATATGTTAAATGAAGACCGAGTTTCATGTGGTACATTAATTTTTTTTAACAATACAAAGGGGAAAATAGAAATATTTAATTCCATTTCCTTTTTTTTGTTAATAAAAAATATTTACTTGTTTGCCATGCAATGAAATTCAGTGAATTATGTTGTTATCCCATTCAAACTCTCAATCTCCTTTTGTTAGTTTTATTCATTGTGAAGTGAAATGTAGCTTTAAATTTGATAATAACATTCGTTAGATCTGATTTATTACAACGTGATGTAGTGAGATAAGAAGTATCCTAAATATTAAGGTCTGCACCCGAATGCTATGGATGTGTATTTATAAGTATAATAAATGTGAAAATTTGAAAATATATAAAAAAAATGAGGTTGATTGCTCTCAAACTACAAAAAAAATAAATAAATAATAATCAAAAGATTTAGAAAACATCTTGATGACTAAAATCCTGTTAAAACTCCAATTTACAGCTTGTTTGGAACATGGGGGAGGGAAGGAAATAGAAGGGAATGAAAAAAAGAAAGAAAATTAATTTACTTTCCCTATTTGATTTTGTAAAGAAAATGAAAGGAAAGAAGAGAGAGAAAGTGCGTATCTTTTTTTCCCCTCCTTTTTCTTTTCATTTCCCTTATTTTCCCTTCTTTTTTTCTTTTAGGTAGAAACAACTATGTGAACAGAACTTTTTAAAATTTTTTGTTCTCTTCCTTCTCTCCCCCAAGTTCCAAGCAGGCTATTAAGCACAAATCCAAAAATGCTCATCACATTTGGCCTCTTTTCTTCTAAAAAATTTACGGTTACATATGTTGGATTAAACAATTAAAAGGGTTAAAATGTAGTAAACAAACTAGAGAGAAAATGAGAGAGAGAAGAATATGCAATAGGATTGGTGCAAAATCAAGTTACATCAAGCTTACACTTTTAAGCCTTCCGAGATCGACTTTCATGTATGTTTTCATTTATTCAATAGTGCATATTCAATAGTACATGAATAATGTGAATAATGTGAATACTATTGAGGGTTTAACGGTTTAGAGTTGTGCCCCTCAACTGACATCTTGTCTCGGCCACTGAAGAAAATCTTTTTTTCTTTTTTGGTGCTCGAAGTCTTATACCACCCGAAAGGGGATGATTTTGCTTATTGGTGAATTAAATTTTTTGCTTTGACATGCATTTTGCACTTGCAGTTAAAAGTAATTAAAGTGCTATGAAGTAGAGGTGGCCACTCCCCGATGGCCTACCACCATTTATGGGGCTTGTGATTTTTTTTTCTAGACTTAATTAGTTTAATGGATATGTTTAAAAATTATATTTGAAGTTTTGTTTAGTCCTATCCAAAATATATATAAAATAATATGTTTTATATTTTATTATATTTATGTATTTGAATTTTATGTAATTAATATTATTTTTTTACCTATTATATTTTATTATATTTATGTATTTGAATGTTATGTAATTTAATATTATTTATTCAAAAAATATTTATTAAAATTATTTGAGATTAAATCGACGAACTTATGATTTAATTTTAAATTTGATAAAAAAAAATTTCTTTTGGTGTGGGCCGTCTTGCCCCTACCAATGCCTACTGGTACTATAAAGCAAGCTTATTAGAAAGTTTTTTATTTTTGTTTTTGTTTAGATTCGTAAAATAATGGATCACTAGACTTTTATAGTCACAAAAAAGCGTAAAGAGATAAGAGTGGATCACCTCTTCAGGCGTCATCAATTACATGTCTGCAAGTTGATAATAGCATCACGATGGCATCATACCAAAAGACGTTTGTGTGGGGTGTCACACGTGACTGCAGTTCACTCGAAAGTCTTGATTAGGTCATTTCCATCGCCTTTTAGAAGACTTTCAACCACTCGTGCTATTTGAAATTTTGGGGGTTCATTATCATATAGAATAAGGGATAGTTGTAATGAACTGTCATGCTATATAAAGGGGTGGGGAACTTGTCAATGCTGTCGCAAACATCACAATGTGAAAATAATTGAATAAAAGTAAAGATTAATGTAAGTAATACTAATGTCATAAATATACGTTCATTAAATCCATGAGAAGAATTGTAGTATTAATTTTGACAATTAAAACGATAAGATCAAGGATTTTCTTCGCCCTAGGTTCTTAGCACCATTTCTATGTAGTGATAGCACATCTAGTTATAAGATTTTAAAACACTTTTGCTCCATTAGATTTTTTTGACACTATTTACGAGATTACGCTATATGCAAAATAGATTCTTACAATTCAAGTTATAGAAAATTCCTATGAAAACAAAATTGTTTTACCAGAATAATATGACAATAATATTTTTGTAATTAAGAATAATTGTGATAAGTGTTTTGTTTTAAAGTGAAAAACATCCAAACATATTATCCTGTACGAAAATTCTCTATGATTTTTTTTTTATAGATGTATAGCATTATTCCAATTAAAATGATTTCCACAAACTAAGTCATAGTGGGTTTTAGACCACCATCAAGCATTGGCCTAATCTCTATTTTGATTCCTCTAATAAACTATTTATTAGCGGCAGACGTAGGGCGATATGGCTTGTTTATTGGCATAAAAGACTTCACTGTGATGGGTTGTCCTAGTTGGTACGAATTTTAATACCCGTACTCATGTTACACGTTCAAGTCTCGCCTTTTTCATTTGTCTCTATCCTCAATATTTGAATCCAACTCGCTATTCTCCCTCTCCTCAAATAATGAATATGTGCATTATTGTTATTCCTTGTGCCTTTAAAAAAATAAAATAAAATAAACATATCATTGTCGCAATGAACATATTTTACAAGCTGCTTACATAATCGATGCCATGCCCAGCTCAATTCTCATTGCCTAGAGATTTTTATCTTTGCTACAAATTTATGACAAGCACAATCATGAAATGCAGGTTTTTTTTTTGGTTGTCGATAGGTAGAAATTTATAATGATAAATGAGCAAATAACCAGCATTACAAATGATGCCCATCCATCTTAAGGGCATCCAAAAGCAACAGCAGGGTTTTACAACCGAGTCTTATTTTCATTTGCTTCTCTTTGGGTATCGTATTTTTAAGGGTTGTGCTTGCGATGAATTATTATTTAGGACTCAGATTATAAGAGAAGTTATGCTTGCCAATAAAAAAATCTAAGCAGATTTTTTCAAATATTAAAAACCTATAACCTAATTACCCACCCCAGAGAAAAGGAAAACCTATTCACATAAAAGTAACAATTAAACTAGAAGGTATGCAATCACCGCTGCCGTACCTTCTAGTTTTTCAAAAGTGGGCCACCTCAGTTGCCAACCCAAGATTTACATAAAAGCATTTTTTATGAGCAACATATAAGACACGAACTGAAGAAAAGTAAAATCATACATTTTTAAATGACTTGCGTGACAAAAAATGCATGGATTATTTTGCATTTCAGGTTGCGGTTTGTTAAGCAATGTAGCTAAAATTGCATGGATTTTTTTGCTTAGAAGGAAAAAAATCCTAAGCAAAAAATTAATGAGAGGGGAAAAAATAAAAAATAAAACTCATGCCCATTCACTTGATCATGTATACATGCGCTTCTGCTTGTTATACCTAAGAAAATAGAAGAGTTGCAAAATCCATATGTTGGTTAATATCTCTTTCATGTGGCCTGACCTTTTATTTTTCTTTTCTTATATGAGGTACTCTAGTTAGTGGTTCACATTCTCAAAACAACACACACATACATACTTTCTCTCTCTCTCTCTCCCTCTCATCAAAATAACACGGGAAGTGATTGTGACACCATGTGATATCAATATACTTATGTGATGTGATAGTCTATTCAATAGCATGTACCATTTTGTTTATTTATATAAAGAGACACCACGATTAGAGAATACAGAAGTTATCATAGGTGATTGGAAGGTTCTAAAAAGGTAATGCTATATGATTGTATTTTAAAACTGCAATCTACATGCTTGAATTAATTTTTTATTAGATTTAGAGTGGGATTAATTATGTTATTTAGCTCTAATTCATTTCTAACTTAATTTATTGTATGTAAACAGGACTCTATGCTTAAAAAGGAGGAAATTGGACAAAAAAGGAAATAGTCGTTTTAACAGTTACATAAGGCGTTCGAACACACGGCATCAACACACATTAGTCGTGCGAACGGTAGAGCTTAACATTCAAACGATGCGCAAGGGGGTTTGAACGATGGGTCAAATGGTCCTCCACGTCAGAAACTTCAGATGCTTGTGTTCACTGTCAAAATCATGTATGAAGCCCGTTTGAGAGATTTAGAGAGTTGTCCTCCCCATCAAAAAGACATTCGAGGCCCGTTCGAATGGGCGTTCGAATGGTGGTCAGGCTCGTTCGAATAGTTTACGGATTTTAGGGTTTTTGAAAGCCTATAAGAGTTGGGTTTGAAATTGTTTTTAGGGTTAGCTTTTATTATTACGTTTTCCTATGTCTTAGCAACAGTTTTACATAGTTTTCTAATTCTTCTACATAGTTTTAACATAGCTTTCTTCAATTTTTGTAATCAAAATTCAGTTCTCAATACAAGTTTCATTATATATTTGCATATCTATTATGTTTATGAGTAGCTAATCTCATCTTGAGATCAATTATGAAAATCGATTGAAAATCTCGGATGAACAATGAAGGTAAATTGGTTTTTAATGTTTAAATCATTTTCTTCTTAATTCTTTGGGAACTAAGCCCTAAAAATTTATAAAAACTTAGATGTTTGATTATACTTGGTAATATTTATGCACGAACCCTAGTTTGGTATATTTACTGTACAAATCGATGGTATGTATCTATGATTCTAAACCCGATTTATTTTAGGATTGATTGTTAAAGAATATCCGTTTTCATTGTTAAATCTTCTAAATAAAAACTCATGACGTAGTCAATGATTTGAGTTATCAAACACTTCTATTGGAACTCTCAATGAAAGACTTGGTTGGATCAATTGGTCTCTAGACTTTCTTTTATTAATTTAAAATCATTTGCCATAGATTAGTTTAGAGTAAACAAACCACTTTCAAAGCTACAATTTTTAGTTCTATCTTTTTAAGAAGTAGTTCATTGTTTTGTGTGAACTAAGAGGAGTGATACATGTTCTCCATCATCTTATCATCTGTCCCTGAGGATTTGACCCCGGACTTCACCGAGTTATACTGTTTTGCCATCCTGCTCTTAAGATTATCTTTGGTTATGTCCAAAGACACCGATTGGTGCATGATAAATTTTGGCGCCGTTGCTAGAGAATATTTTGCACAAGTGACCGCAAGAGGCGTGCCAGAGCACGAACCTTAGTTAACGCAAAACAAGCAAGTTGCTTCATCATCTTGTACAACATCGGAGGAATCATCGGCTAAGGCTTAGTCGGTAACTTTGTTCCATTCCTTATATGTGTTAGATTTAGGACTTTTGTGGTTTTTTTCTTTTTAAGGGTCTAGGTATATTGTAGTTAGGAGGCAGATTGCAAAAGGTAAGGCTTATGTGTTAAGTACTTATTGGTGGTTTTGCTTTGTATGTAGAAATTGCTAGTTTGGCTGGGTTGTTTTTAAATTTTATTAAATCAGTAGTTCATATTCTATGGAAATTGGAGGGAAGGAATGACAAATTGTGAATTACTTGTTACAAAGGCGTGGATAGTCTCTTATGTGTGTATTACATATGTATATCATCATACATTAGAGACATTCACAATCATCTTGTTAGAATCAATCATTTGTGGAATCTTTTGCTTGGTTACTGACTCTATCACCTAGTAGATCCACATCGACCGACTTACCGTGCTTTCCCTTGGTAGTTGACCTCGGACCTATTCCTATGGTTAACATTAATGATGAGGTGATCCCACCTGGAGTTAACCCCAATGACGATCCTAATAGGATAGACCCCGATAGAGGAAGTAATTTAGGGGAAGTAGGAGTTCACATTCGAACTATGCGGGAATACATGAATCCCACAAGGCAAACCCCCACATCATGCATAGTACTTCCCATGCACCAAGCCATGATAAATCTAAAGCCAGGAATACTTCAAGCCTTGCCCACTTCCATGGTATGATTTCTAAAAATCTATACACATATCTAAAGGACTTTGAAGATTCTTGTTCGATTTTCCAAAATAACTCATGTCCATGGGAAGTTTTACTTCTGAAACTTTTCCTATTCACTTTAAAGGCCAAGGCGAAGACATGGTTTAATTCATTGAGGTCTATATCCATTCACTCTTGGCATACACTGCAAAGGGAATTCTTGAAAAACTATTTTCCTAAACATAAAACCGAGGCGATTCGTCACCAAATCTCTTAGTTCATTCCAATGATTGGTGAATCCTTATTCCAATGTTGGGAGCGATTTAAAGAATTGTTACACTCTTGTTCATACCATGGGTTTACAGAATATCATGTTATAAACACTTTCTATTCATATCTGACACCACAACTAAAATAATTCTGAGGCTAGACCCAACTCACAACTTGGGGGTAGGAATCAATCTAAGAAAGTAGAGGATTTGCATGCTCAGCTTAGTACACTTATCTGAAAGTTAAAGACCATGAAGATAAATAAAGTTAGTGAGCCACCTAAGGTTATGAATTATTTAGTGTGTGATACATTGGAATATAATACTGCTACATGTCCTATTATACTAGGATTTACGGAGGCTTTGCATAACCAAGCCAATGTGGTTGGTCAATACCGGGGTGGATTTGGTGACCAAAAGAGTTGGGGCAACCTTTACTCCAATACTTATACTCTGGGTTAGCAGAATTACCCTAACTTTGGGTGGAGAAACAAGACTCATTCAAACCCTCAGGCATTCTAAGGAGGGTCTCAAAACCCTTAACCATTCCAACCATAACCACAACCATACGAAGCCTAACCACCTATGCCATTCCACCCTCAAGCTAATACTTATGAACCCCCTTATAAGAGGTCTTTGGAAGATAACATGCAACAACTTTTGAATGACCAAAAAGGGCTTACTAGTAGGGTGGATAGGCAAGAACAAAAGCTTGACGAAAACACTAGGATTTTAGAGGATATCCAAAAGAACATGGCTATCATGTCACAAGTATTCAATCAACCTATACTGAGGAGATTTCCGGCCCAACCCCAACCTAACCCAACTAGACAAATACCAATAACTAAACCTAGGAATGATCCTCAGTCTAGTCATAAATAAGTTAATGCAATCACAACCCTTAGGAGTAGAAAGATCCTCGATAACCCATTCCACCAAAGAAGGACCTCCCTAAGGTTAGTGATGAGGGGAAAAGGGTTGCGAGTGAGTATGTGCGGGTGGAGGATGAGAGAGAGCAAGAGAGAAAGGAGAAGGAGAAGGATAGAGTGAGAATTGAGCCAACTATAGAGCCTCCTAGTGCTTCTAAAGAATATATTAATTTGATGAAACATGCTCCATTCCCTTATAGATTACTTAAACCTACGGATGAGCTTCTAAATTATGAAATCTATAAGTTGTTTAAGCAAGTGAAGATAAATATTCCTCTCTTAGATGTCATTAAGCAAAATCTTTCTTATGCGACGTTTCTGAAACAATTGTGTATAATTAAACATAAACTTTATGTACAAAAGGAGGTTGTTTTGACTGAGCAAGTAAGTGCTATTTCACAACATAATCTCCCTCTCAATGACAAGGATCCCAGATGTCCTACCATGTCATGTATTATTGGGAAGCATAAAATTGAACAAGTTTTGCTTGATCTCGGGGCTAGTGTGAATTTACTACCATATTTGGTATACGAACAATTGGGTCTTGCTGAGCTGAAACCTACTAGCATTACTCTTCAGCTTGCTGACCAATCTCTTGGAATATCTATGGGAGTTGTGGAGGATGTGTTGGTCCAAGTGGATAAGTTTTATTTTGTGGTTGATTTTGTTGTCTTGGACTCACTTTCTGACGAAAATGCTAGCACTTCGGTCATCTTAAGTCGCCTATTTCTTGCTACATCTAATGCTTTAATCAATTGTAAGAGTGGTGACATAAAGATTTCATTTGGTAATATGACTTCAAACTTGAACATCTTCAATAGTATACTTTTGGGTACCAAGCCAAATGATGATAAAATTTATGGTGTGAATGTGCTCCAAACACTTGTGACTAATTTTTTTGAATTCTCTAATTTTCTTAATTCTTTTATAGCCTGTTTGATTGATCTTGAGGAACATCAAGTTAAGGAGAATTCTGAATTTGAACATGGTTCTATGATGGACCCATCATAAGTGTTAATGATCATGGAATGGTGGTTTCAATCAACGACAATATCTCGAGTTGGTACTGAGTGACTGCCTAGTTAATCCAGTAATCTGTTTAGAGTAGTGTGTAATATTAAAGTAATTTTAGTTTAGGTTAATTTAGGTTTCTTGTTAGTTGTTAGGACCTTTATTTTTTTTTCCCTAGTTGGGGAGGGTGTCCTTTGGCATCCCGTTTTTCTTCTCCCTTGCCCTTGATTGTTCTTCATTGGTTTTGTTTTTATACATTGAAAACATTGCATAACTTTAGTTTTTTTTTTTTTTTTTTTTGGGGAAGGGGGGGGGGGAAGGGGGGGGGGGGGGGGGGGGCGGCAGAAATAGTGGTAGTTTTTTTTTTGTTTTGTTTTATTCTGTTTTGATGTTATCGATAAATTTCTTTTATAAAATTAAAAAAAAAATTTTGTTTGAATTATACTTGAAACCTTGTCATTCTTTATTGATCAGTCTCGGGTGTTAATTCATATTGACTATCTTCTTTCCGTCATTTGAGTTTTTCGTAAATGTTTGAGTATTAAATGGTTCGTGTACTACGGTTTGTATATTTGACACTTTTTTTTTCATATATTTTGTTATTGGGGATTATTGAATGTGTTGAGGATTAGTTTGTGAGAACCATAGTGGTTTGATCCCACAAGTGTACGATTTCGCAATATAGTTTAATGGTTAACCCCCGGGTTATCGTTCTTCCCATGGGATTAATATAGAAATGAACACTCAACTTACAATAGGCTCACTCAACTTGGATTGCAAATCAAGTAAAATTGAAACTATGGTTAACAAAAGTAAACAAAAAATCTTTTAGTTTTGAGAATGTTGATTCGATACTACTTATGCAATAAAATTAAAGGCAATTAACAACTAAATCATCAACTAAGCAAAGCAATTGAGATTCTAAGGCAATTAAAGGGGATTTGGATGCAATTGATTCAATTCACCAAGTTTAATAAGAATTCCAATAGAGTTTTGTTAACTCAAATCAAGGATCACTTCATGAATCCTAGATTTGGAGGATTTCGACCATAAAACCATGGATTCATGCCCAATTGAGATTAGAAGTCTAAGCTATTGATAGAATCATAGGTTCAAACCTTAGATTTGTGCAATTTCTATACCAATTTGAGAATTATGTATAGAAATTACCAAATTGTGTTATGAATCTAAGTTTTCTAATAGATCCAAAACTCAATCAAGTAGAATTAGAGAATTCTTAAGATAATTTAATGAGATTTATATACCTCCACAGAAATCCTTGAAGATCCTTGGCAAACCTTCACAATTGCACTCAAATTGGGGTTTAGCTACTTGATTCCATAATAAAAAGTATGAAGAAATGTGGATCTAACATTGATTGACTAAAATTCTAGTGTTTGGTTACAAGAAAAATGCAAGAAAAGCTAAGAAAATCTCTTCTCTCTATAATGCGTTTTGATATAAACTATATCTAAAATATCTAAGTACAATAATGAGATATCCTTTCAAAAAATTGCCTAAAACAACTTTTTATACACTAGATAAAAGCAGAGCACTGTTAAGCGAGTGCTTGGTCAAGCCACCGATCGCTTGGCCAAGCGCTCAACTAGTGCTCATGAAATGCTCGGTGAAGATGACTCTTTGAAGTTTAGCGCTCTTGAATCACTCGGTGAAAATGGCCTGTGAAATCTAGCAATCGGTGAATTTTTTAATGTCTAAGTGCTCGGTGGGAAAGGCGATCGCTCGGTATAAGTGGCCATCGCTTGTTGATGCACTTTTGGCCCTTTCTTCTATAATTAAGCTCCATTCTCTGCAATCAAATCAAAAAGGCATGTTTAGGACAATTTAAGGTTAAAATATTAATATAATACCTAAACTAGAGCTAACAATCCACTAATTAGGGGATTAAGATTACACTTTTGAAATGTAATCACATAGCAATATTCATGTCAATTCAATCTTACATTGAGGATGTTTTGAGTCATAAATTAGATTATATTTAAGCTTAATTGTTGATTCACCTTGTTATTATGATACATTGCAAATTTTTGTCATAAAATCATTATAAGAGGGAGATTACATCAGTATATACTATCATGCAATCTTGTTTATTATTTGTGTATGTATATTCTTAAAGGATGGAGATTTCATCTTGTGAGTTTTAGAACCAATTTATGTTCTTTCAGAGTGGATATACATTTACTCAAGGATAATTCCATTCTTTCAATAGCTTCATTATACTTGGTTTTGATTCATATATGGGGTAATAGTTAGAGTTATTGACACTTATACTCTCTTGAATTTTTAACTTGATGTATTCCAGATACGAGGTTAGGCCATTCTATTCCTTTTAAGCTATTCATGTCAAGTTTCTTTCTCTTAATAATCATACACATACGATCTTTGAAAAAATCATGACATTGTTGAAATACTTTCTATGATGAAAAATTTAATATCACTGCTTATGAGAGCTTGCAATATTAAAAGTTGTATGAAAAAAAAAAAGAATAGAAAAAATACATATGCGGAAGGAAGGTAAAAAAGGAAATTGCAATTGAATTGAAAAAAAAAAAGAAAAAAAATATAGAAGTGATGAAAGAAAAAGAACAATCTTGTAGAAGAGTTGGGAAATTAAAAGTGTATGCATATTGACCATCACATGTAGTGTACAATGCATGTTTTGAGTCTTCTTTCACGTGACCTTAGTTATCTAGAAAATACATAAATTCTTGGGGACTGCGTAATTTCTCACGATCTGGCTATAGTGCATATGCGTAATACCAAAAATTCTGATTTGATTAGCGTAGCCTAATCTACGTGATTAGAATCATACCTTCGAGATCTCTCTGATTTGATCTCGAATAAGAAATAACAGCAACAAGCACGAATCAACTATTCGAACTCAACCTTTGGACTTCTCATGTATCCCTCGTATACGCCTTACTCCAGAAAGAGTGGGCTCGCAGCTGCTAAAGTTTCTCTTTCTCACAAAAACGTGTATCTCTCAATTATGAACAAATGTAACCCTAGCTGCTCTTAGAGTGCGTATATATAGAGGTTACAACATGGACCATAGGATTAGTATAACCCCGCCTACACAAATAAGGATTCCTAATCCAACCAGGATTAATCCCTATTTACGTAAATTATAATTTATACTACTAATGAATTATAATTGCACTTCCTGTTATACGAGGAATTATATTTCGAGCTCCATATTATTAAATACTTATTTATCTCCCCACATTAAGATTACAGATACCTGTCTCTTAAATCAAATTACTAACAATTAAATTTAATAGACTTATTTAATTCCTTGAGATCTTCCATTTAACTTATTTGATATGTCGAATTCATAATCCACTTGCAGGATTTGACATAATCAAAACTTATAAGCTTCCTCAATGGGGTATCATCAATCCCTATACCGGGATGTGGATTCCATAAATAATCAATATTCACCATACACGTAATGTTAGTGTCCAACTCATTGAGTTTATTAACCCATAAAGAATCTCACTCTTTTGTGAATCAAACCAATAAATACTACATGCACGTGTCTGTTTATTATATTCGAATTAAGAGCATAAGCACTTATAATAATCATGAGATATTAATTGTTTTATATAGTCAATATAAAAATAATTACCTCAACACGATCCTGTACAATACACACAAAGTATACTAGTGCAAGGAGTTGGAACTATACTATTTTCCATAGTTAAGACAGACCTATTAGAATCTTATGCTACAGTCTTACTGATGGTGTGTCCAGTTCCATCTAAGACTGTGAACAATAAGCTTATATTGCATAAGAACTGATAATCTGATCTTTCGTGTGTAAGCCGTACTCTACATGCCAAATCATCTACTATATATAATAAGAGACATACATGCATAATCATTAAATAAATAAGGCAATGCAAACATTGCTTATACAGATTCTCATTAAAATAAAATAACTAATTTATTAATAAATACTAAAACCATTACACAAAACATGTCTTTTAGTATAAATCTCTAACACAAAGTTGGTAATTCTTTTGAGTATAAGTCATTACATGTCAATTCTCTAGCTAACAAGTAAGTTGTGAATATTCTTTTCATGAAATTATGCTAAGTCAATACACTTACATCTATGTGGTTTTTGGTATTGGATTTCTCTTTTGATATTTCATTTACATTTACTTTTATGATGAGCTTTCTATGGAGAGACCCTTGTGTTTATATTCTTTGTGAATGTATGACTAACGAGATTTGAATTGAAGCATAAATGATATAATTGTATGATCTTGAGATAGTTAAGTTGTATGTCATTGTTAGTACACTCTTATATAATTCTTTCTTAAATGCTTTATGCCTTAAAATTGCATGAATCATAATTTAGGGTTAATTGAGAATTATCTGAAGCAAGTTATGTATGTCTCATATATTCCTATGATCTTTCACATGACATGAATAGATGTTTATGGATATCATCACTGAAAACTCTCATGAGATATCACTCGTTCATTAGGGGTAACATAGGGGTTTAAAGGCTTGGTGCATATGTTAAATACACTTGTGACTCCCATGAAGGTGGAGATGTCTTTTATTTGTTAGTATTTTGTTAGGAACTAGCAAAAAGCTAGTTGGAGGGTGTGATTGTAATTTAAAAGTGCAATCTACATGTCTTAATTAGTTCCTTATTAGACCTAGAGTATGATTAATTATGTTACTTTAACTCTAATTTGTTTCTAACTTAATTTATTGTATGCAAACAGGAATCCATTCTAAAAAAAAGACAAAATTGAGCGAAAAAGGAAATAGCAGTTCGAATAGTTACATAGGGCGTTCGAATGCATGACATCAGCACATGTCAACCATTTGAATGGTGAAGCTTAACGTTCGAACAGTGTGCAAGGGCGGTCGAACGGTGCGTCAAACGATTTTCCACGTCAGAAACTTCAAAGGCTTGTTTTCACTGTCAGAATCAGGTCTAAAGCTTGATTTTATTCCAAAAGTGTAATGTTAATCTCTTAATCAGTGGTTTGTTAGCCCCAATATGTTTTTTAGTATAGGTTTTTAGTAATAAATTTCTCTAAACGAGTTTTTCTCTATGTATTGTAGGCTTTTCGGGCTAAAATGACAAAATGGGCTAAAAGTGTAGGAAGACAGTTCGGAAGGTGGTATTACCATTTCGACGGTCATTTCATCATCCAGATGCACAGTTTGGACGCACTTCAGATGGCACAGGATACCACTGGATGCTACATTAGACGAGAGACTTCAGAGTCAAGTTTTTGTGTCCTAAGACCGTCCGGACGATCAAGCCAACCGTTTGGACAATAATCACACCGTCCAGACGCATTTCGGATGCCCATTGGGAGCACTTCAGACGGTTGACGCAAATTTGGCCGTAAACCTAGCAACAGCCGAATGAACCAGAGGGAATGGATTGGGTAACAAGTGCGGCTGCTGTGAAGGGAAAATCTGAGAAGAATGTTTTTATTTTTTTTTTGTATTTGTTTTGGACTTTGATGTTAGGATTTTGAGAAGAATGTTTGAGATAAAATCTTGCTAGATTTTTATCTCATTCTTTGTTATTTTCCTCATCATTTCCTTGTAATCTAAACAAGAGTTTTTGTTAAATAAATTCTAGATTTATAGCTTTAGATGTTAGTTGTTTGTTTTTGTAAACTTTTTTTCATGGATTTCTATAGCTAAACCCATTGTTTGGGTGCAAAAGTGAAGATCTACCAAAGAAGGCATGCGACGAAAAAGGGGAGTTTCTAAATCTCATTTAATATCTTGAGCATATTTATTTTCTATTATTAGAATTGATTGTCATAGAAACTTAAACCTATAATTATGGTTTGATAAACTTGTGATTTATTTCTAAGAATCTCACATAGGTAATTCAATCTAATTCAAATTAAAAGAGAACCCTAGATTTTAAAACTAAACATTCCGAATCAATGATTCATTTGACAATTCTTGAATTGAGTTAACCTAAACTTCCTTTTAAATTTCATATAAAAAATTGGTAGATTGGATCAACTGCACCCAAACCCCTTTTATTCCATTTTAAATTCCTAAACATTTTGCTTGAATTTCGGTTGGCGTAAACTAATTTAGTCTTAAGTGCCTTAATTTGTGGTTGAATTTTCAAATCTATCAAATTGTTTTAGTTAGATTTTCAATTGTTCAAATTAATAATCTAATTGATGTTTTCGATTAATTGCTTAGTTGATAGTAAAAGCTAATTCACAAACCCTTAAAGACTTTTGGTTTAATTTTATCGTTGTATTGTAATTTTGATTCGAATAATTCTTAAATTGTGCTTGTTACTACTACTCGATTTACACAAATCCCATGGGTGTTCACGATAATGGGAATACCCCCATTTAAACTACAAATGCTTCCAATGTGTGCGTCGGAAGGAGTGAACCAAAGCCCATTCCAGAGATTCAGAGAATTGTTTTCCCCGTTAGAAGGGCGTTCAAGGCCCGTTCAAACGGGCCTTCGAACGGTGGTTAGGCCCATTTGAATGGTTTGTGGATTTTAGGGTCTTTGGAAGCCTATAAAAGTTGGGTTTGAAATTGTTTTTAGGGTTAGCTTTTATTGTTACGTTTTCCTATGTCTTAGAAGTAGTTTTACATAGTTTTCTAATTCTGCTACATAATTTTACATAGCTTTCTTCAATTCCTGTAACCAAAATTCAGTTCTTAATATAAGTTTCATTATATATTTGTGTATCTATCATGTGTATAAGTAGCTAAATCTTATCTTAGGATCAATTGTGAAGATCGATTGAAGATATTGGATGAACAATGGAAGTAAATTGGTTTCAATGTTTAAATCTTTTTCTTCTTAATTCTTTAGGAACCAAACCCTAGAAATTTATAAAACTTAGATGTTTGATTATGCTTGATAATATTTATGCACGAATCCTAGTTTGGTATATTTACTGCACAAGTCGATGGTATGCATCTATTATTCTAAACCCGATTTATTCTAAGATTGATTATTAAAGAATAATCATTTTTATTATTAAATCATCCAAATCAAAGACTCACGACGCAGTCAATGATTTGAGTTATCAAACACCTTAATTGAAATTCCGAGTAAAGCAATCAGTTAGATCAATTAGTCTTGATACTTTATTTTATTAGTTTAAAACTGTTTGCCATAGATTAGTTTGGATTAAACAAACCACTTTCAAAGCTATAATTTTTTATTTTTTTAGAAGTAATTCATTATTTTGTGTGAACTGAGAGGAGTGATACATGTTCTGTATCATCTTATTATCTATCCTTGAGGATTCGACCCTGAATTTTACCAGGTTATACTACTTCGCCATCCGACTTTTGGAATTATCTTTGGTCACGTCTAAGGACATCAACTGATGTAAATCATTATATAAACAGAAAAATTCATACATAATTTATTATCAGAATAATGTGATTGGATAAGAGTCATTTACTTTATAACAAAATACTCATTATAATAACTTTTAATTATTATGATGTCACTGTTACATTATTTTAATATAGTTTCTCTAAAAAAATTTTAAAAAATTTTCGTTCGATTAAAATTTTTCGTTTTAAAATTTATAACTCCTATCATCAGAAAAAGATTACAAGTGGTGTGTGGTCAGTCTGAATAATTTTTCCTGAAAAAGACTAAGGGGCAGGTAAGGCAGCTGGAAATTACGGCAAGAAAAGTAGTACAGTCTTGAATCTTCTTCCCCTCTGTGAAAATTGATCGAAGCCATCGCAAATTAAGATCATAACCTATTTAATTTAAAGGGGTTTAAATTGAATGAAGGAACAAGTGTAAGGGAGACTCTAATAAAAACTTAAAATGAAAAAATGCAAGTTAAATGTGATAACAATCACAGTGCCCTTCGTGAAGTTGACCATCTAATGAGACCGTCCAATGGGAACTGTCATTCTTCTAGAGAGGAAGGAATTGAGGTCAATGCAGGTAGAAGAATATATATATATATATATACATATAGAGAGAGAGAGACACACACACACACAGATAGAGAGGCTTAAAGTCAATCAGCTTTTAAATTTATAATTTTCCACTGTAACCGGCCAATTAATGTGGATGGAGAGTGATGACGAGACACTTCCCATATAGAATCTTCTATCACCAATCGAAAGTGATTGAATTTTTTTGCTCTGACCTACACTTGCAGGCTTGGAGCCTTGGAGGTTAAGTTAAGGCGCTATGAAGCAGCTTTTATAGTCTAACTTGGCCTTCTTTCTGTTTAGTCTAACTTTCAACGTGCAACTTGGCGAAGATTCCGAACCATATCCTAGACTCTACGTAACATTGTGAAACCTTATAATACTAATTAACTGGACTCCATAAACAACCTGCCTACCTACTATTCTTAACAGCCACATGTTGATGTTAGGTGTGTGTATACTGTAATGTCCTAGTCCGTATAGTCAGTAGTTGATTCTAAGAATTTTTGTCAGTGGCGACATTTAAAAAATTAAATTTTATAAATCCGATAATTGTCACTTACTACGACTCTTACCTATTTTCAATAAATCAACAAATTAATTCAAGCTTTTTAAATCATAAACAAAAGAGAATTTTTATATATTGACACCAAGACATGCAAATATATAAATTTTTACAATTGATTTTGGTGTGCTTTTATATTTTGAAATTATTGCATAATAATTTCATTGTTAATATTATCAAATAAATTATTATTAATATATGTAATAAAATAATTATTCATCTATTAATCTCCGGTTTGGTTACGCTGTTGGGTATTTATAAATTTTATTGCCGAAAAAACTTTTTTCACAATTATAATTGTGATGGGTGCAAGTATTGCCAATTTTACAAGCAAATAGACTAATAAGACATATAAGATCTTTCTACGTCTCTACCATTTTTTCAACTCGACTGCCAATTTCTTTGAGTTCGAAAAACTTATTTGATAGATGCATATTAACAATGTTGTTCTAAATTTGATTATCAAGTGCCATGAAAATTACTGCAGAAAAACTAGATCGATAAAACTTAACAAGATGGATTATCAGTACTTATCAAAGCCCTTATTAAACAAAGGTTGATTTCAATAAAATAACAAATGGCAAAGTATTAAGAGTTTTAGTTTTAATAGTTCTGATGTACTGATAATGTATAAATTTTTTATACAAGCGGCTACCTGGATACAACACTTGTCCATAATTTATGCTTTCTTATATGGACGAATATATAAGATAGTATCAACTATTGCTATTCATATTCAAGGTTTTCAATATCATTCCTATCCAGCCCTCCCTCTATCCAAAAGTGCCTTGTCCAAGACCTTATGGTCAATGTACAGGGCTACCAAGCAGTTGGTAGCATATAAACTTGATTATATACCAAAATGGATGGTATACGGTAATTCATGTTCTCTTTGGTTTCATCATTTCTTTTTATTATTGTTCCTATTATAATAATAAATTTTTTTTTTTTTTTAAGTTTTTGCGATTTCTCTCTATCATCCTAGCTCTATCACGTACACCAGTAGGTGTGCAATCAACGTCAGAGGGTTAGAGCAGTCCTATTTGTCATTGGTTGGCATGACTTAGAAGCCACGGAATCTTCTTATTGAAAACATTAAATTGAGTTGAGGTCAGTCCTCCACCTGAATTCAATCCTAGCCCTCTATCCTTGTGGATAGCTTGTTGAGATTTGCTAGCCAAGGACATTACTGGTTGCAGCACTAAAGAAGAGAATATGCATGCATTGCCTGGTAGACAAATGGTTGGATTTCCATTTGATCTTGTAGCACTTGTAAAGTTTTGTTTATAGCGACATATTTTGGATATTGTTGAATTTGAAAAGATCTGGATTTACTCTCACGTTGGATTTAAGACGAATAATTCACTCAACTTTTGTAACAAGGCATCAGAGCCATACTACATGTGGTGATGCTTTTTCCTAACCAGGTAATATTTACCTCGTGCATTTGAGAGAGAGAGAGAGAGAGAGAGAGAGAGAGAACAAATAGACCGATGCACAACAGATATAGAAATTGTCATATATTCTGTACAATATAAGAGTCGAATGTCATGGCATAGCAACCTCGCTCATGTGGCAAATTCGATAATCTGATTGCATTCATGATGAAGCAGTCCACAATATAATTACTCTGATTTTCTCCATTGGTTGACCCCTACCTTGAGCTCATGTAGATATCCATGAAACCACCTATTTTTGGGTTTGATAATATTGTACACAAATAGAGACGGGCTATGCCATTCAGTATGCATTGTATGATGATTCTACGGTCAAATTTTTGTTGCAAAATTTGAACCCAAAAATAGGTGGTTTCATGGATAGCTAATCTTTGAACAATGCAATGATCAAATTAAAAATAATGCCATTCAGTATTCATTGCATTGTTGAAAGATTCTCTCTCTCTCTCTCTCTCTCTCTCTCTCCCCCAAGTTGATATTTTTTAAATAATCAATTATATATCAATTTGAAAAAACGCTAAAAGGGGCTTCACCTCTATACATAGCTTATAACCAAGTTAATCCTATTTGAATGACGGGTGTGAGCCTGTTTTTAATTTGTTTTTTTGACTTTTAGCAATGGAACGGTCTCACTTGAGAGTAAGATGCTGATGTGAGCGTGTGTGCTATTCCATTATTTCGTTATAGACATGTTCTAAACTTTTGTGTAATGTTATATATAGACATGACCACGTCAAAGAATCAGCTAAACTTTTGTTGTTGTTGTAGTAGTAGAAATAATTGTTTGGAAAAATGTTTAAGAGATAATGTGCCGAAGCTTTACTCTTGTGCTTTAATTTGATCAATTGATTTAGGCAACGAGTTCCATCCTTCTGGAAGAGCAAGGGTCGGGGCCCATCACTTGTTTAAACTAAGAAGTCAAAAAAAGGATAAATCAAAACAAACAAACAAACAAGCCTAACCATCACTTGTTTGAACTAGGAAGTCAAAAAAAAAAGGATAAATCATCTTATTTCAATTATGTTTTCATCTGTGATGATGAGATGCTGATACAATCATGACGGGATCGTAATAAACTTTTAACTCCATACTTAACATAGATAATTGTATTGTATATGCAGCTTTTATTACATGCAAACTGTAGACTGTCAGTTTCAAATTTACATTATACAAGCCTATATTTTTATATACTGGTTGCTCAGAAATCATGCTGAAGCCTTTACATGGGAAAGAACAACAAGTGCAGGATAACTTATATATAACTTACGTGTTGTATAACTTATATATATATATATATATATATACATATTAATGTATATGTATGTCAGTTAAAATTTTAAAATTTTGGTGAAAAAAGACTTCTGTTAATTTACCCTCTAATAGAAGGGTGAATGAGAATTGTTCAAGTCCGAGTCTAAGGAAGTTGCTTCAGTCAAAACACTACAACATCCTTGAACTTTTCAAGATCGTGATAAAAGGTTAAAATCAAAATCAACTTCATATCAATTGGGCATCAACAACGTACACACTGAACACAGTATCAGTGGTAGTGAAGTCAAGTAGTGTCATAAAAAATAAAAATAAAAGGAAGCTTTGTTGGGGATTAGAAGCTTCCATTAATATAGGCGTTAACTGAACTCAGATCGATGATCTCATGGGCTATACGATCTAGAAGCCAAGTTACTTCTCTGACTAGTTGTCTTATAAGACTTGGGGAGTGAGTGATAGCGACAATGGAGACCTTCTATAAAATCACAGCACAAAAGTAAAGCGATGCTCTATATATAGCCTGGTCTCATAGCCGAATTTCATCATACGTACCATCCTTTTGCTATGGCTAACCTTCCCCAGTTTGTGATTCCTATACTTTCGATGTTAATGGCACAAATTCTCTCTGTAGGAATCAACATATTTTCCAAGCTGGCAATCAGCCATGCTATGCCTGCTTCCATTTTTGTCGCGTACAGATTTATGTTTGGTAGTGTCTCTCTGATTCCTCTCGTGATTTACAAATCATGGTATTTTCTTCTTCTTCTTCTTCTTCTTCTTTTTTTTTTTTTTTTGTTATTTACATTGGAAAAATTGAAGGAACACAAGCAATCAGATGGCATATGCATGTACATGCATATACACAGGTTTGTGTTGTGCTCATGAATACATATACATGTGTATATATGTATGTGTCATGAATATCTCTCTCTCTCTCTCTCTCTCTCTCTCTCTCTCTCTCTCATAACGAGTTTGCCACGTGAGGGTGTGTATGTGCATGCATGTATTCAAATAACAATGTTTTCTTGTAAAACTATATCCCCAACAATAGTTTTAGTAAGAAATTTCTATGTGGATATAATCATTTTCCTTGAATTAAATAATTCCCTAAGGGAATAGTAAACAATACCTTCATTATCAGAATAGCTTGAATAGTTTAGATGAGAGATTTTCAAATCGAAACTAAAATGCTCTATCTATAACCCTTCTATAATATGATGAGTCTTGTTCATATGGGAGAATGTTTATGAATTCAATCAACATTAATGACTATGTATTTATGAACTTCCTTAGGAAAAAAAAAGGTCAGAGGGTGCTGCACGTATCATGATCATGCTCAGAAAGTCCAAGAGAACTCTACCTCTCATAACTCTACAGAATACATTTATCCAATTTTTAGTTAAGCTGTCATTTTCTTAGCTTTTTCTAATTGTTTTGCATTATTGGCTTGAAAAATATTAAAGGAGACAAATTTCAGGCACTTTTTTTAACCGGACATGGCTCAATAAAATGGATGAGAAATGAGTGGTTGTAAATGGAGAACAAACACAAGAGAACCCCCCCACCCAATTGGTGTAAAATGGGGAAATTCAAATTCTTCACCTCCTCTTGCAACATAATCGTGTGTAAATTGCAGGATTACTGGGCCAAAACCAACATGGAAGCAGGCATGTCTTGCATTTTTCTACGGTCTACTTGGGTATGTAAAAACTTTCATTTCAAGGGTACGTTTAGTCTCACGTCGAACATATTAATGATGCCCAGTGGTAAAAAGGTTGAACTCTGGGACTAGGCTGTTAACAAGTCGGGTTTGATCCGGATCTGATAAGTCAAATCCGATGAACAATCCGATGGAACCCAAATCCGACAGATCTATTTTTTTTACGGATAAAATCTGGTCAGATTCGACAGACCTGATTATAAACCCGGTAAAAAAAATATTTTTACTTATTTTTTTTTCCAATTCTTTTAAGTACAGATCCATCTCACGTCTCTTCTCCTCCCCCTCTCTCTCTCTCTCTCTCTCTCTGTCTCCACGGATCCATCTCACTTCTCTCCCTTTCTATCTCTCATATACTTATCTGATTTGATAGTCAATGGAGAAGTATGGCCAGGCATGTCGTTGAAATAATCCTCAAGGATCCGCCATTGCTGCCGCCACCCAGCGGTTAACATCACCGTACCCTGCAGAATCGAAGACCGCCACCGCGTCCTCGAAGTCGTCGATGGCGTCGTCCTAGGTGGCCGAGCAATCCATGAGGCATTGCAGTCCTTGGAGTCGGTGGAGGTCGTCCCCGGGAGACTCTCAATCGTCTCTGATAGAGGCTTTGCAAAGATCCTTGTACGGCGTGCTTTCACAAGCTTCGTTGATTATGTCGGAGTAACCGCTACCTCCATCATCGGCAATGATCCGGCGGACCAAAGTGCAAGTATTAGGACTATAAACAGGAGGCATGAAATGGGTTTCATTATTAAAATTTTCTGCTGAGTTTTTGATTGTTTGATGGAGATTTTGGAAGATGAGGTTAAGTTTACTTTTCTTCATTTCCATCAGTCACCTCTCTCTCTCTCTCTTTAGTTCTTCATTTCCATCAGTCATCCCTCTCTCTCTCTCTCTCTCTCTCGCAACTCTTTTCTTAAAAAAAAGCATTAGCATTAAAATCCCACTATCGTCCTCTTTTCTTCACTTACTTCGCTCTGGATTTTCTTTGAGACCCAAGAAATTTTTTGAAAAGCTGTAAAAATAATATATATATATATATTTGTCCCATCAAATTGTGTATTCTCTTTTCTTCACTTATGATATTCATTTGTTGACGGATCGGATTTGACAATCCAGATCCAGCACTCTCATATTGGATCTAGATCGGATTTGAATTTGTCGGATTCAGACTACGTTTGGTTCATTGACCGCCCAATCTGGGACGAGCCGTAAACATTGATGTCTTGAGTTCGGCTCTAGTTTGTAACACTCGGGCTTTGCAAGTGATTGTAGAACCCGGTATTTATGTGACTCTGCCGAGTAGTGGTTCCTCATCATAAACAAACCAAAAAAAAAAAAAAAAAGCCTTCTAAATTGAGTTTAGTTTTATCCCTTAATTTAATCTTTATTTTTCATATGATTTAGCCAACATATTCTAGAAAGGTTAGTGCTTAGCTGCGTACTTATAACTTTGTTTCACTATTCATTTTGTTTTAATCTTTAAATATGAATTACAGGGGATCATTATATCACAATTTCTACCTAGCAAGCTTGACTTCTGCGTCAGCGACATTCGTCTCAGCCATAATTAACCTTACTCCAGTTGTTACCTTTGTTATTGCAATCACTCTTAGGTAAGTACTTGTTCTTTTATATCTTTATCTTCCTTCATTGACTGAATTGTGTATTACATGTTGCTTCATTGTTTTGGCGTTGCATGTAACTACTATGGAAAAAAACCTCATGAAAATTGATGCGTGGACACTTTTATGCAGATGTCGTGATTGTGTTGAGACACTACGTCAGACATAACACTTATCGGACATTTCCTTACGTATATTGGACATGAGTTCAAACATGTTCTATTTTTAAATCTTTTTAGATACCAGATATGTTTCAAATACTTGGAAACATATATGTCCATTACTTGGACACCAAAATATATTGCTTAGACACACGTGAAACATGTTATTAGTTTGAAGAAAATAATTTAGAATCTACTTATAAAATAAAAATAATATGATTTTCTACCTAATTTGATGTTTAAGTAATAAAGTACATAATTTTAATTTTAATTAGCGTTATCTTGTCATTTGTTTTTTATTATCTTTGAGTGAAATATTTATATATATGAAAATTAAGAATATATATTATATATAAAAAAATGCTACCATTAGTTATGACTGATGGTGGGCCTAGACTAATGTGGCTACCATCAGCCGACAATTGACCATCGCCTGCGGCCGATAGCAGTCATCATTATATATATATTTCATATGTCTCTAGCATGTTATATTTTAAATTTTTTGAAAATTGTTATATCAGTGTGATGGCATTGTGTGTCCATATCCGTGCTTGAAATATAAGATGATAATTTTTTCGTGTTCCGTTCAAGTTAAATTACCTTCACCTCCTTCTATCCATTGACTTTCTTTATGATATTATCAGTCAACTGGGTTTACTTCTTGTCAAGTTTGTCATCCCACGTATTTTGAAAAGAGAATTATCTTTAAAAGTATAGCTAAATAGTCCATTTAACCAATTCATTCAAATTACAATTCATTTTTTTTATTCTTTACCATGCATAAAATTGCTTTACCATTTCTTAGTCGAGAATTGAAGGTCATTTTCTCTAGGTCTTGATCATGACAGACCAGCTAATCAGGGTTTACAAGATTAATTGCAACTGCATTTTTTTTTAACGCTGGAAAGTTATATACACACACCTATATATACAAATCTCTGCTACGTTATTATCAAGTGGCCCCCATCTGACGATAAATATTCAGAAGTTTTTGTGACTTTGCCCAAAGTGGTAAGAATATTTTAGCAGAGAACGGAGGTCAATGAAAAGAATTGAACAACTTCTCCTTCAAGTAAATTTGTATCTTCTATTTGATGATCTTCTGTGCTAAAAATAAATTTTCTTTGACCATACATCCATTTAACTGTTATCAAATTCTCATAATCTCCGGCAGGTTAGAGACCTTGGCATATCAAACATCTGCAGGGAAGTTCAAAATTCTAGGGATCATGTTGAGCATAGGAAGTGTGATGCTTCTTGCTTTCTGCAAACGCGTAGAGATCAACTTTTGGCCAACCAAATTTAATCTTCTCCCCCATGATAATCACAAGACGAGAGAGCGTAACAATCAAGTTTTGGGCTTAGTTCTCGCGATTATTGCTACACTGAGTAATTCAAGCTTTTTAACGATTCAGGTGATTTCTATGCTTATATGTGTTTGGGATATGCTTCTACTTGCTAGTCAATTAATTTCTTTCTCTGACCTTTTGCTTCTGTGTTTTTGCAGGCAAAGTTCAATGAGGATTGCGACAACATTTTTCTGGTTCCTTTTCTATTGAATCTAATGGCTATGATTCAGGCTGTTGTTTATGCTCTATGCGTTGAGAGGGAGTGGGACCAGTGGAAGCTTGAATGGAATATAAGGCTTTGGGCTACATCTTTTGCGGTAAGCATTTCACAATCCATAATAAGTTGCGGAATCATCGACTCTCTTCTTTTTGGGGTAACATGAAGAATATGCTCCTTGCCACTAATTATCTTTGAGTTTGCTGGTTTAACAAAATGGCAAATGAGAGAGAGAGAGAGAGAGAGAGAGAGAGAGAGAGAGAGGATAATAAGAAAAAGAAAAAGAGAAGCTAAGGAAAAGAAAATGAAATAAGAGACGCAAATTCCTCACTTTTGTCTGGTTGAGCTTGGAAAATGAGCAGAAATTATATGGACATTTCTCACAAATTACTATTTTGTTTTCGGTCACCCGTAAAAATGACAAAGACAAATAATTTCATTTTCCTTTCCCCCCTCCCTTTTTCCTCATCAAATTTGAGATCTGAACATAGAATTTCCTCTTACTCTTTGCTCATAGAAATTGGCTTACGGAGAATTTGCCTAACCATTGCACCATTAATTGAACTCCAAGTTATGTTTAATGGTTGCCAAAGGCGAAAAGAAGAAGAAGACTCCGGGATTAATAGTCCCATTTTATATAGTGTGTGATTCTCTGTTGTCCAGACATAAAACAAATAGAAAAACCTCTATGTACAAAAATTCTAATTTTGATCTGTATTATATATGTGGGGTTTCTTTGTAGGGAGTGTTTGGTTCTGGGTTGATTACCACTCTTGTGACATGGTGCATTTCAAAAATGGGCCCAGTGTTTGTTTCAACTTTTAACCCAGTTGGCCTGATTCTTATGACATTGGTTGGGTCCTTGGTTCTGGATGAGAAGTTATACGTTACAAGGTATGGGACCTTTGTTTTTCTATTTATTATCTTGTTTTAGTTCCAAAGGCAATGGTGGACTAAATAATATAGGGGATCCCTCTGCCTGTATCTATAAACTCCACTACTAAGGCTAGATTTGATCTTATTTCTCCAATACAAGATTATGTTTGCTACAAGAGAATGGAATGAAATAGAATGAAATGACTATTTTTATTTTCATTTACATTTCCTTATTTGGTACCACTAGTTAAAGTTTGGATGACTATTCCCATATTTTGTTACAATGACCATTCTCTCTTTTAAGAGTGGGAATAGTCATTCCATTGTCTCATAGAATGAGAATATAAAGCAAAACTTGATAATGTCTTTGTTGTTAAATTTCTTGTAAAAAGTAGAACATGTTTGACGAATATTTTTTTTATTTTAATAATTCAAAAACAATTTTAAAAAGTTGAAAAGTTTAACCACCCACCGCTGCCACCACCAACACCCACAACCGCTGCCACCACAATAATGCCCCCCCCCCCCCCCCAAAAAGCACCACTACCACCACTCGTCATCATCGTGATCACCATCCTCTGCCACCCACTGTCGTCGTCGCTGCCACAACCACCCACCGCAACCACCCCATTATCAAATGTCCAATAATATTTAGTAAATAATATAAAATACTCCTAAAATGCCATATATAACATAATATCAAATTTTCATATTTTATTCCATTATAGTATTCTTGATTTGTTTTACCAAACATGAGAATGAGAATTATTATTCCATTCTCACTAAGCAAACAAATAAAGGAATGGACATGTCATTCCATTCTTATTTCATTCAATTCTATTTCTTTGTACCAACTAAATTCTAAGACTTCATTGATTATTATATATCTTTGTGTTTTTTTTTTTCAGCTTGGTGGCAATAATGTTCATAATAGTAGCAATATTGTTGGTACTTTGGGGTAAACTCATAGAAGCCAATGGCAGTACCAATGAGTTAGAGGAATCTGAAGGAGTACTTGACCTTAATGAAGCTGAGGTTGGGGCCTCTAATGTCCTGGATATTCAAGTTAGCAGCTGTTTGATTGAAATGCCTCTGAAATATGGTGCCGATGACCGTTCATCATCTTGACATGTAAAAGTGAGGGCATCGATCCGTTGTAGCGCGCGCGCGCGCACATATATATATATATATATATGTATATATGCACACACGTGTAGCCAGGCGTCTGATGATGCTGATGATGTATTGTTATGGATAATGAGAATTAATGTCTGCCCTACGAAGCTACCCTCTTGTATTATATTTAGGACCGCCACGTATGTAATATATTCCCAATGGACAAGGAGGATTAGGCCATAAACCAATTGACCGGAGCAGTGAATTGTTCAAACTTAATTTGAAAATCGTTTAAATTTGGCTTATTTAAATTTTTAGCCGATCTCAAATGAGTTTTAATTGAGCCGATCACAAGTCAAGCTCGAGTAGTTAAAATTTTTTATTATATATGAACTTATCAAGTCGAGCTCAAGAAATTAATGAGTATTAAAATGTGTTTAAGTTTGACTTGTTTACATAACAAGCCAATCTCAAACGAGCTGTTAACAAGTCAAATTAGTTCATTTTACATTCCTAATGAGAATTAAAGTCTCTCCCACGAAGCTACCCTCTTGTAATATATTTAGAACCCACCCATTTGCAATATATTCCCTCTTTATTCTTTTGATAAGACATGGGTTTTTAATTCCAAAACACCCAAAAACTTTCAAAATTAATAGTCCCAATTATATAGCGTATGATTATGTATATGTGTTGTCCAAGGAAAAAAGTCTAGTAATTAGGTAGTACTAAGTTTACAATAATAATTTTTATTAAAATATGACGTGTTTTATTATATCAACAACCTAAATTTGTGATTAAATAGAAATGCTTTTAAGATAAAAAAAATGACACATGGCAAAGTCTAATAAAAGTTACTACTCAACGACTATTACTACCTAACCATTAGACTTTGTTTTTTC
>CM065383.1:41982500-42252500 GCA_033060915.1 Euryodendron excelsum
ACTCAGAGAGAAGGCGTTGATTATAATGATTCATTCTCTCCAGTTTAATCTAAGGATTCATTCAGAATTTTTATGGCTCTGGTGGCTCATTTTGATTTGGAGCTTCATCAAATGGATGTTAATACTGCCTTTTTGAATTGTGGCCTAAATGAGGAGATTTATATAGAGCAACCTGAAGGCTTCAAGGAAGAGGGTAAAGAGCTTATGGTATGTAAGTTGAAGAAGTCCATTTATGGTTTGAAGCAAGCCTTGCGTCAATGGTATTTGAAGTTTGATGAGATTGTCACTTCTTTGGGCTTTGTGAAAAATAAGGTTGATCAGTGCATATGCTTAAGGTCAATGAGAGAAAATTTATTTTGCTTGTTCTTTATGTTGATGATATCCTTCTCGCCAGCAGTGACCTAAGTCTTTTGCATGAGACTAAGACGCTGTTGTCTAAATCGTTTGATATGAAAGATCTTGGATAGGCCTCATTTGTTTTGGGTATTGAGATAATTCATGATAGTGCGGTTGGCAGTCTTATATTTGCTCAGGTGTGTACTAGGCTGGATATTGCTTTTGCTGTGGGAGTTTTTGGTAGATATCTTTCTAACCCTGGCATTGACCATTGGGTGGCTGTAAAGAAAGTGATGAGGTATTTACAGAGAACGAAAGATTATATGCTTGTATACACAAAAGTGGAGAATCTTGAAGTTATTGGTTATTCAGATTTAAATTTTGTTGGGTGTGTGAATGACATAAAGTTTACTTCAGGATATGTTTTTATGTTAGCTAAAGGAGCTATTTCATGGAAAAGTGTGAAGCAAACTCTTACAGCCTCTTCCACTATGCATGCTGAGTTTGTAGCTTGTTTTGGAGCTACAACCCAAGCTGTTTGGCTACGGAATTTCATTATAGAACTTAAGGTGATTGATTCCATTGCTAGACCATTGAAAATCTTTTGTGACAATGGTGCAGCCGTATTCTTTTCTAAGAATAATAAGAGTTCCAGTAGGTCTAAACATATTGAGATTAAGTATCTGTCTGTTAGAGATTTTGTAAGGAAATGTGACATCATCATTGAGCACATTGATATAGAAAAGATGATGGCAGACCCCTTGACCAAGGGACTCAGGCCTGTTACTTTTAGTAGACACATCAAGTCTGCATTTTTCAGAATTTGTCCACTGTCTTCATGTGTCGACACATCAAACCCATGTGTCGACACATCACCCAGAAACTGTCCTTCATGGTTTTCTTGATCAGTTTAGCTTTAAACAATATGGGGAAGTTCTTCAAAAACACTTAAGATCTTTAAGGAGTCTTCTCGTTGGGGTATGATGATAGTTCCAAATATTCAATCCTTCAAAGATGTCTTCCATTCAATTTGGATTGAATTTTTCTTTTGATGATCACATTTTATTTGTTGCCAAGCTACCAAATTCCTTTTCATTAAAGTCGAGCTTTTCTTCTTCACTTCTGAGCTCTTTCCATTTGCCGCTAATGTTCTTTTCATCCATGTAGAGCTTCATGTACATGATGCTAATATCTTTTTCTTTAGGAGCACTTCATTAAAAGCTTGATGAAGTCTACTTTTAAGTGCTCTCAATGTATATCAACTTTCTTGAATCTTCACAGCTCTAATGTAGTCCTCTTATGAATTCTTTATAGAGATTTTGCAGACATGATGGATCCTTTTCTTGAACACCTTCAATATCTTCGAATTCAAATAATCTTTATTTAGTCTTTTTACACTTAACGAAGTCTTTCTTTGAGCACCTTCAATCTCTTCAAAAGCAAATCATCTGTTCGAAGTTTGAGTAGTTGCAATTTCTCTGTTTTGGTGCATGGCTTGAGTTTTGGTGCATTGCTTGAACTTATAAATGTTGTGCATCCATTTTAATATGAATTAGACTTTAAGTCAAACTTCAAGTCTAAATTATAATCATTGTTAATCTATACACTAATTAAATGCACTAGTAAACTAACACAAGGTTTAGTTATCATCAAAATCAAGGTGTAGAGTCAACAATCTCCCTCTTTTTTATGATGACAAAACCTTTGCAAAAATAAAGATATGAAATGAAATGAATAAAATCAAATTTCTTACCAGAGAAAACTCCCCATTTGTTTTGCAACTAATGCTTTTAAGAAAACATCTTTTCTTTTGTTTGATTAGCAAAAACAGATCTGAATTTTCAAAAAGGAGTGTTTAGTTACATCAGACAATTCCAAAAGAAATTGAAGGAAATAATTCATTTATCATGTTACTCCCCCTAAGAACATGCTCTATATAGAATTCAACAATTATCCAGCATTCAACAATTATCGTCATTTATCACTTAACAATCATTCATTATTTCCATTCATCACATTTTAAGTTCTTCTCCCCACGTTACTACAAATCTTACAATGCTTCTCTCCCTTTTTGTCAATGCATCAAAAAGAGAGAAAAAACAAATTTGTAACAAAGATAGATACAACAGCAAAAAATCTTATAACAAGATAAATTATATAAACAGGAAAGCAAGTAAAGCATTCAATTAACAAAGCCTCAAGCTATAACAACAAATTCATATTTCATTCAAAAAAAGGCATTACATAAGATTAGTTAGTGATCATTCACAAAATATTAAAAAAGAAATTGTTTTTGAGGATGACATGCCGTCCTTTAACAAAAATGCATACATGTGCAAACATGAAAATGCAAATGCAAAATGAAAGTGCAAACAAAAGATGGATAGGGATAGAGGTATGGAGATGAGAGATCAGTGGGGAGAGGCTAGTGGTGAGGGGGTTAGGACAAAGGGGTCATTTAGGGTGTTGGAGAACTTTGCCAGGTCTATCCCTCAGCCTATACTTGTGACCAGGAGGAGAAGAAGGAGCATCAGATTCTGTGGCAGATGAGTCATCCTCTTGACCTTGCTCTTCTGCTTTTATCCCTTTTCAGCATCCTCTCCTTCTTCAGCTTCTTTTACCTATGCCTCCCCACTTTCCCTTTCTTCTCCAAACTCCTTCTCTGCTTTTCCTTCATTTTCCTCTTCTTTCTCATCTTCTTATTCTTCCTCCATCAATTTTTTTTCCCTTGTCTTAACATTTGCACTTCCTTTTTCAATTCTCTGACTTTCCTTTTCACGAAAAACATTTTTGTGGTAGCCAGGTCTGCCTTCTTATTCAGTTTGTTGAGAGAATCCAAAACATGAGTCATGAAATCAGTCACTACATCTACACTTCCTTCAAGTTCTTGATTCAAGCTTCTCTTGGTACTCCTTTGCTTAAAGCTACTCCCAGAGGGAGCCTTTTCTTTTAAAGTACTCCCACCATTAGATTTCTTAGGGGGCCACTTGTTGTTTTTCAAGGTGTACTCCATTCTCTTAAGAGTCTTTTCATTATATTCATCACTGATGGCCTTGGGGGTTCTCTTTTCCTCATTGCTCAAATCAATGTCGAAATGCTTGAAGACTTTTGTGAGGAAGATGTCATAGGGTAGACTGATTCTGGAAATAGTAGCCTTGTGCATATGATCCAAATTGAACAAAGGCAAATCAATCCTAGAGTCAGTCAAATATGCCCATAGGAAAAATAATTCTTTTTCAGAGACATTCGTATTTTCTAGTCTTAAGGGTGAAGATGGCGCAGGTGAAGTGATGAATCAACCTTAATTCCAAAGGTGAGTCATTGGCAATAGGTTGTATGCACTCATCTACTTCCTTCCCATAAAGAACTTTCAGTTGATCTTTTCTAGGAACATTGTCTTTATAAACCTCTCCACCAAGTTTGAATCCAAGTATGTGTCTAATCACAGTTCTATCCAAAGTAAAGGTAACACCCTTGACATATCTTATAATGGATACTTCTCCATAATCTCATTCAACATTAGCATAAAAATGGGCAACTAGATCAAGGTAAACATCATCCCTTAATGTAGTTATGGATTTCCAACCCAGATTGGCCAATTTGGTACTCAACTCAAATTTATAATGATAAAAGAAATTGTAGTCAACCCATCGTCCATTATAAACTTTTCTTAAAGAAAAACTTGTATTGTACCTCTCTTGTGCCTTGTCTTCATTGAAGTATAACTCATTTTGTTTCAGTGTAGTAGAACGCTCTGGTTCTCCCTTCTTGCTTTTCTTCTTTTTTCCTTTATCTTTGCTCGAATCCCCCTTGGATTTCCTCTTTTGGCATTTCGGTGTGTGGGTTGTAGATATAACTAGGGCTTTAGAGATTTTCTTCGATTTAGGATTTTTCGGTGCCACGGTGGAATCAATGAAGGTGATGAGAGGATGAGAATGACTCGATTAGGGTTAAAAAGGTTGTTTAGAAGAAAGATTGAGATGAATGGTTGGTGATGGTTGGTTGGTGCGAACAGGGGAGCAAAATAGAAAGAGGGAGGGAAAGTTCAAAAGTTTGTAAAAGTGCCTGTAAAGTGGGCTGTTATAAAATATATATATATATATAGGCCCGACTCATGTGTCGACACATGAACTTGATGTGTCAATACATACGTGTTAACAAATCATTTGTGAGTCTACTGTCGTGATATGTCGACACATGCAACCAAAATGAGTCATATTGAGTGTAGGTGGATCCAGGAGATGGTTTTCCAATAAGGAATGAGAATATGTTCTATTATGAGTCATGCAATGAATTATGAGAGCAAGCAATATAATTCATACAATCAATCAACACATTTGTTCAAATAATATGAAGATTACATATAAAACATAAATAATGTGAATATCACTTAATTTTGACCAAAAATCAAGACATGGGATCACTCATTCCCAATTCTCTTCTTATCATGCAAAACCTATCTTCATTCAATGGTTTTGTAAAAATATCAGCCAATTGCATGTTTGTGCTCACAAAATCAAGTTCAATATCACCCTTTTGCACATGATCTCGTATGAAATGATATATAATTTTAATGTGTTTTATGCAAGAGTATTGAATGGGGTTCTTAGTTAAGTTTATTGCACTAGTATTGTCACATTTAATAGGAACATGATCAAATAAGATACCATAATCTTCTAACTATTGTTTAATCCATAACACTTGAGCACAACAACTACCAGCTGCTATATATTTAACCTCAGCTGTAGAGAGAGCAATTGAATTTTGTTTCTTGCTATACCAAGATATAATCATGTTGCCTAGAAGTTGGCAAGAGCCACTTGTGCTCTTCCCATCAACTCTACTCCCTGCATACTCAGCGTCAGTGTAAGCAATCAAATTAAAAGAAGTACCTTTTGGATACCATAATCAAAGATTAGGTGCGTGCTTAAGATAAAGAAAAATTATTTTCAGAGCAATCACATGAGATTCTTTAGGATTTTATTGAAATCAAGCACAGAAGCAAACACTAAATATTATATCTGGCTTACTAGCAGTTAGATGTAATAAAAACCTATCATGCTTCTATAAAGCTTAGTGTCTATTGACTTACACTTTTCATCGCTATCCAATTTTGTTGTAGTACTCATTGGAGTACTTATAGGCTTTGCATCTTCCATGTCAAATTTCTTGATTAAGTCCTTGATATACTTGGCTTGGTTGATAAAAATGCCTTCCTTTAATTGCTTAATTTGAAGACCGAGGAAGTAATTAATTTCGTCCATCATGCTCATTTCAATTTCTCACTACATACACTTAGCAAATTCCTTGCAAAGCGACTCATTAGTAGCACCAAATATAATATCATCTACATATATTTGTACCAAGAGCATGTCATTATTTTTTATCTTGATAAAAAGAGTGGTATCTATATTTCCTCTTGAAAAACCTTTTTCAATAAAAAAATTTACTTAATCTTTCATACCAAGCCCTTGGGGCTTGCTTCAAACCATATAAAGTTTTTGTTAATTTGAAAACATGTTTGGAAAACTTTAGATCTTCAAAACCAGGGGGTTGTTCAACATATACTTCTTCGGTAATAAAACTATTTAAAAAAGCACTTTTAGCATCCATTTGATATAATTTGAAATCTTTAAAACATGATAATGCAAGTAACAATCTAATGGCCTTTGATCTAGTTATCGGAGCATATGTTTCATCAAAATCAATGCCTTCCTCTTGGCTATATCCTTGAGCAACAAGTCTTGCCTTGTTCTTCACTACAATTCTGGATTCATCCATTTTATTTCTAAACACCCATTTAGTTTCAATGACTAGATGATCATTAGGCTTAGGAACAAGATGCCACACCTCATTCCTTTCAAATTGATTCAATTCCTTTTGCATAGCATTAATCCAAAACTCATCATTTTCAGTATCATTAAAATATTTAGGTTCTATTAGTGATAAAAATGCAAGATGATTACATATATTTCTAAGAGAGGATCGAGTTCTTGTGAATGATCACCTAGGATTTGTTTAGTAGGATGATTATGCACAAACTTCCATTCCTTAGGTAGACCTTCATTGATTTCTTGTTGGCTTGTAAAGGCTTCTTGCACTTTTTTCTACTTTTGTACTTCTTCATTTGAGCTTGGTTGGATATCCAATCTTTTCATGTTTTGCTCTATTTCATCTACATCATCACTTACAACATTTCTAGAAAGAGAGTTATATTCATCAAAAGCAACATGGACTGATTCTTTAGCCACTAAAGTTTTCTTATTAAAGACTCTATACCCTTTGCTATTTGTTGAATATCCAAGAAATACACCCTCGTCAGATTTTGTATTAAACTTGCCGAGGTTGTCTTTATTGTTGTTCAATACAAAGCACTTACATCCAAAGGCTATAAAGTATGAGACATTTGGTTTCTTATCTTTTCAAAGCTCATAAGGGGTTTTATTAAAAAATTTTCTAAATAGAATTCGATTTAAAATATAACAAGCTGTGTTGACAGCTTCAGCTCAAAAATATTTTGGCAAACCATTTTCACAAAGCATTGTTCTACCCATTTCTTCCAAAACTCTATTTTTCCTCTCAACAACTCCATTTTGTTGAGGTGTTCTAGGGGCTGAAAAGTTGTGATCAAAATCATTTTCATCATAAAACATTTCAAAGGGTTTGTAATCGAATTATCCTCCATGATCAATCCTTATAGAAGTGATTGAAAAACCTTTTTTATTTTGAACCTTCCTACAAAATTTTGTGAAGAAAACAATTGTCTCACCCTTGTGAGCTAAGAAGAATGTCTATGTAAATCTAGAATAACCATCAACGAAAACTGTTGACTCAAGGTTGATCCCCGTCTTGATTTTGATGATAACAAAATCATGTGGTTGTTATCTAATGATTTCAATTGAGTGTGTAGGTTATATTATAATCATTTGATAACAAGAAAAATAATTTAGTTGTTCTGTTAAGTACCTAACAAGAAGAGTACTTAGGTAATCTTATTCTCCAAGAGATTAAAGATGTTTAAGGAGTTCAACAAGTATTGAAAAGAAGGATGAAAGTGAATGAAGATCTTATGATGATTCAAAAAGTTACTCAAAGAAGCAAAACACTCAAGTAAGATCATTTGAAGAGTTTTCAAGTTGACATGGAATCAATTCTTGAAGACTGAGGAGTTGACATCATACAAATATGGTTGACACTATGAAGACCCTCGATCATTATGTCCATATGAATCCACTAAAGCATCAATTGTATAAGAAAGGGAGAGTAATGTTTGCATGCTCTGAGGCATAATGCACAAAAGAAAAGGAGTGTAAGTTTCAGCTTATCACATTGAAATTATTGAAGAACTTGTGCTGAGAAGCTTGTCAAGAAAGATTTAAAGGTTGATGAGCATGATGGATTAACACATTTAACAAGTTCATCTTATGGATTGAAGATATTTAAAATATGAAGAAGGTCGGCAACAAGAGCTTATACTTTCTACATTGAGCATATTCAAAAGCAATGAAGACCTATTGATAAGAAATCACAAGACTTGGAAGCTTCATTAAAGATTATGTTAAAGTCTTGAATAGATGGAAGAAGTTATATTGATTAAAGAATTCTAGAAGAAATCAAGTTAATGAAAATCAAGAAAAGAGATTGAAAATGTTCAAAGAAGGATAGAAGATCAGTTAAAGAAAAGAGATCTCAAGTCTTTGAAGCTCTCTTAAAGATTTTGAAGAAGACTTAGATCAATGGAAGAAGTAATGTTGATTGAAGAACTCTACAAGTAATCAAAATGGAGTGAATTCATCTCGAAGAGATTGAAGGTGTTCTTGAAGTCAACATACCTTGAAGAAGTGTTTTCAAGCCTTAGAAAGCTTATTTGGATGACCCTTGAAGAACTTGAAAATAATGGAGAAGATTGGACAAAATCTACAAAAATCAAGTTTTCTGATACAAGGTGTCGACACATGGAGTTGAAATGTCGACACATAAAGATAGTGGCCAAAATTTGAAGATTGGATGGTCATATGTTGACACATGGAGGCTTTGAACAAAATCTGGGGAATGCAGACTTGATGTGTTGACATATAAAAATCAGGTGTCGACACCTGGACTCCAACGGCTATATTTTTTGCCATTATAACTGTGCGATCTTGTATCAAATGGTCTCCCATCTACTACCAACAGCCATAATCAAGTCAAGACTATATATATAAGATCCCCAACCCATATATGAAGTAGAAGAACACAAGATCAAGTGTTAAAAAGTAAGATTTAATCTCTTACATCTTATACTCTGTTTTTATTCATTTTGGTTGGGGGGGGGGGGAAAGGTTCTTGAGTGAGCTGCAAATTTGCTTATCTACTCTTTGATAGAGTTATTCATTGTACAACCTTCCTCTATTGTTGGATAGATTTGTAAACATGTAAGTATGAGTGAAACTTAGACAAAATCACTTGTAAGTTTGAGTGACGCTTAGACAAAATCACTTAAGAATTTTGAGAACTTAGGAAGAGCTCTTGTAAGAGTGAGCTGGGCATTTGGCGCAAAACCAGCAGTTGTGCAAGGAAATTTTATATAGTGGAATACCTTCGAGAGGATCGAGGAAGAGAGGAAGTAGGCAAGGGTTGTCCGAACCTTTGTAAAATTCTTGTGCCTTCATTCTTCATTTCTTTCTTTGTTTTTCTTCTTTGCTCATAACACTTGCTTGCAGTGCATTCTATTATTTGCTTGCTTAGTTTTTAATTTGATTACTCACTGCTACATTACTTGATGAGTTTTAATTAGATTGTTTGCTATTAATTTTGTAAAACCCAATTCACCCCACCTCTTGAGTTGCCTACTTGGACCAACAATTGGTATCAGAGCTTGTGTTCTATTTTAAAGGCTTAACATCTTTAGAGTTGATCCATAGAAACCATAATTGGAAACTCTCAAGGTGAGGATCAATTTACTAGTAGACCACCTTTGTTCAATGGAACAAATTACAACTATTGGAAGAACCGTATGAGAATCTACATTAAATCTGTGGATTATGAGTTATTGAGGATTATTTTAAATGGTCCTAAGATCCATACGAAAATAATAGAAACAATGGATGTTATCAAACCAGAAAATGAATGAGATAAAGCTGATCTACAGATCATGCAGATGAATGCTAAGGTTATGAATTTATTATATTGTGCATTAGATACTGCAGAATTTAATAGAATATTTTTCTTGTAAATCTGCTAAAGAAATATGAGACAGATTAGAAGTTACTCATGAGGGTACCAACCAAGTTAAGGAATCGAAAATTAATATTTTTGTGCATAATTATGAAATGTTTAGAATGTTATTAGGAGAATCCATTAGTGAAATGTTTACACGATTTATTGATATTATTAATGGATTGAAATCTCTTAGAAAGATTTATTCTAACAGTGAGCAGGTGAGGAAAAACTTTGCCAAAGACTTGGGAAGCCAAAGTGACTGCGATTCAAGAAGAAAAAAATTTAGATACCTTACCCTTGGAAGAACTACTTGGTTCACTTATGACATATAAGTTAACCTAAGGACAGAATGTCCAAGAAGATGATGAGAAGAAGAAAAGGGTTATTGCTTTCAAATCCATAACTTTAGAAAATAAATTTGATAGTGATAAGGAAAATAAAGAAGAACTTACCGTGCTTATAAGAAAATTTAAGAGATTCATGAAAATGAAGTGGAAGAGAAGAATGAAATCAGATACAAAAGAAGACTTTGACAAGAATGCCTCTTCTATCATTTGCTTTGAATGCAAAAGACCTAGACACATCAAACTTGAATGCCCTATGCTCAAAAAGAAAGAAAAAAAAAACCAAGGAAAAAGGGCAATGGCTACTATGACTTGGAGTGATGATGAAGAATCTAGCTCCGAAAAGGAAACCAAACCTCAAGAAATGACTAATTTATGTCTCATGGCTCATGAAGAAGTGATTGCACCTCAAAAGTACAATCATTTGTCTCTAATGTGCCTTTATTAGGCTTAAAATAGGTGTAATTGTATTATATTGTTTGTATATTATTAATAATCCTAAATTGGTTGTCTTCTTAGGTTTTTAATGCTAAAGAGATGAAGTTAGAGCTTTAATGATGATCTGGGACTTGTGACATGCAAAACGAGAAAATCCCGTAGAGCAAAATCACGCGAAAAGGGGTCATATTTTGCTACGAATGTCCGAATGACCTGAGTCCTACATCATTGGAAAGATCTCATCAAGTTACAAATATTTGCATCTAACAGGCGTTGACCAATTTGGCTCCGAAAGGCCTCAGAATTAAGAAAAAGTAAAAACATGGGAAAATTACCATTCGAATACCCAAACCTAGCATTTGAACAGCTCGAGAGCTAAAAAATCGATTTTTGCCCTGCTGTTCGAATGCCTGTTTGGCCGTTCGAACGCCAAGGCAAATTTCAAAATTTTATTGAAAACTTGTCCCAGTATTTTGGCCATAACGTTTTACTCTGATGTCTGATTGAGCTGATTTTTGCGGCATTGGAAAGAAGACTTCAAGGGCTACAATGTTTACTCTAATGCACATTGGCTGAATCGATCTCCAAAGTAGTTAAAATTGAGCTGCAACAGACGGGTAAAAAGCTGGTTCAAAGTTCAAACGCCCAGGCAGCCGTTCGAACGGTCCAAGAGCTTGCATTCCATATTTGAACAGGCATTCGAACGCCCGTAAAACCGTTCAAACGGCAAGGCAAAAATATGAAAAATTTTAGGGTTCGAACCTTGTACCTATAAATACCCATTTTCATTTTTGTTCAAGAGGGAAGCTAGGGGTGGCGAGAGGCGACTATTTTAGGTAGTTTTCATAGTTTTTAACTTAGAATAGCTTAGATTTAATTTAGTTGTTGTTTCATTGTACTTGTTATCTCTCATACATTAGTTTCAATACAAGTTCTTCAATTTCTTGCTTTAAATTCGTGTTTCCACTTATTGTCTTGCTTGAAATTCGTATTTCCAGTTTGTATTCATTTATTTCGAAGTCATTCATAGATAGATATGAGTAGCTAACTACCCCCATCTGGGGATTGAGTGTGAAAACCGATTGGAGGTCTTGATTGACCATAGGAGGGTGTATTTCAGATTTTCAAGCTAAATATTGTGCTTGTATTGTTCTTGTTGTTCTTCATTCTAGAAACCATTGAAAACTTGGTTAATTGGTTGTGTATGGTAAAAAGTATGCGTGAGTCTTCACTCAGTATATACGTTGTGCGAACTGATGGCATTCGTCCATGAATCTATAAACTCGATTTATTCTAAAAGTTGAATTTCTAAAGAACACCTCGTGTTTATTGCTAAAACTTCCGAATCCGATACTCACGACATTGTCGAAGGATTTGAGTTATAAAATTCCTCCTTTGGAGTTTCAAGAAAAATAATTGGTTGGATCAATTAATCCCAAGACTTTAATTTCAGTTTGCTTTAATTTAATTGTCTAGTTATTAATTGCTTTAATTTTCATTGCAATAGTTTAGTAATTCAAAACTCCAAAAAAGCCAAAAGATTTTTGGTCCTTTTATTTTCCTTTTTATTTTTTATTTTAGATCCAGTTCCCCACATAAATGCAATTCAATCCTAGGTTAGGTTGGTGGGAGTTGAGTGCTAGAGCTTATATTTGGCTAGGTCCGTTGGGAGAGAACGATACCAGTTTTGTCTGGTTTGTATTTCATCGCGACCCCCATACTCTTGCGGGGTAACTAACTCCAATTGTAGGAATACCGCATTTGGGGGCAAACCAAGAAGAAAGTGAGGTATCATATCCAAACCATTCTTAATTTAAATTTAATGAACTACAAAATGCATTTGATGATTTCATTGTTGAATTCAAAAAGATAGGAATAAAAAATAATCTTCCCAAAAAGATGGTTTCTACACTAACCGAAGAGAATGAGGATTTATAATCTACAAATGATCTTTTGAAAAAGGAAAATTCTATCTTGAAAGAAAAAGTAAATGATTTAGAAAAATCTCTTTTGAAATGTGTTGATAGAAAAGAAAAACTTGATGTAATGCTTTGTAACCAAAAATGCTCTCTTGAAAAAGCTGGGCTTGGATACAATCCGTTCAAAAAGAGAAAGTTTTCAAAAATAAAGTTTGTATCTCATAGTAGAAAATCTCATATTACTTGTTTTTATTGTCAAAAGAGAGGTCACACAACACATCAATATTTTCTTAAAAACAAGTCTCAAATAATTAAGAAGGTTTTGGTTCTGAAAGGAACATTGAGTACTAACCCCCAAGGACCCAACATGAAGTGGGTACTGAAGAAGAAAACTTGAATTGCTTTCATTGTAGGATTGCCTACAATCCAATCCAAAGTCAAGAAGGATTATTGGTATTTGAAGAGTGATTTCTCAAGGTATATGATTAGCGATAAGATTCAATTCACATCTTTCATACCAAAGGATGGAGGTATGGTGACTTTCGATGATAATAGAATATCAGTCGCATTACAATCAAAGGAAGAAATATTTGAGTACATCAAGCACTTACTTCAAAGGTTTGATATGGGGAACTCAAATCTATTAAGTAATCTCATAGCTACATCAACCAAGTTGGATGGCAATAAAAAAGTACTCCTCTTAATACTAAACTTTATAGAAGTATGATTGGTTGTTTATTTTACTTAACCATAGATTACATTTGGTGAGTGTATGTTTGAAAAATTTAATGTTAATCATAAATAATCTTAAATTATGGTTGTTAAGAGTATGAAGCATGTGCAATCTTTAATTTGATTGATTTTGATGATATATATATGCTATGTATTTCATGTTGAGCACGAGCAATCTATTATCTTGAATGCTTAGGCTGTTATATACGTTTGATAATACATATGAATATTTTAAAATAAATTATATATTTATTTGTTGCATTCATGCCATTAAAAAAAAAATTATTTTTGCATTTTATGAGAAAATGAGAAAATGTATTTGAATCTTATTCACATTAACATGTACATATATTATGCATGGATTTCAAACCTTATTGTTAACCAATCTTCATCAGTTTTACCAAGAATGTTTTTTTTTTCCCTTTTATCTACTTATTCAGATTTTCCATAATAACCATTGCATTCCCAAATATTTTTACCCATCGTATTTTATAAAGCTCAATGGCTTTGAAATCAGTGGAAAAAGGGATGAATGAATCCTCAAAGGCTACAAAGAAGAGAAAAGAAATTGAAGTCATTGAAGAAGAAAATTGGCTAGAAAACGATCCCTATTTTGAAAAGAAATCTACAAAGGAGGATGGAACAAATTTGAATATCATAATAATGAACTGTTTTTCATTTGCGCTTATCTGACTGAGACCAAAGATACTCTAGCAACATATATATTAATCCACATGGTTGGAATTAAAAAGATCTTTCTTGCACTTTGAAATGATCTTGACCATGATAAATTCTTGAATGGATTTGAATGACGAAGCAAAGAAGAAGATGATGTCAAAGGTTGCAGTCCACTATGAAGAGAATGAGATATTAGTTTAATGAAGAAACAAATGTATAATTTTTGAAGCAAGAAAGAACAAGAAGTGAATATCATTCTGAGGGAGAGGAAATTTCAAACAGAGTTGGATCTTCTGGAACTTCTAAAGTTGCAAGGCAGTTATATCAAATGGCTCCTAACACTAGACATGGGCAATATGTTGATGAATATAATGAAGGAGATATGGTAACATTAAGAAGAGATGTTCACAAAAATCAACACAAAGGTGGACAATGGAACATTTAGATTGATGAGCTTGGAAAAGAAAGTGAAAGAGGATATTTTGGAGATCACCACTGAGCATATTCGGTTTGATACCTCATTGTCTTTCTCATGAGCCATGAGACAGAGATTAGCCACCTCTTGAGGTTCGACTTCTTCTTCGAAGCCAGATTCTTCATCGTCACTCTATGTCATGGCTACCATTGCCCTCTTCCCTTGGTTTTTCCTGCCTTTCTTTTTTAGCAGGGGACATTCAAGCTTTATATGGCCAAGCTTCTTACATTCATAGCATATGATATTTGATTCTTTGCTAGAATCTCCTCTGGCCTCATGCTTCTTTTCTCCTTTTCATTTCCTCTTCATAAACCTTCTGAATTTCGTGTGATAAGAGCAATGTCTTCATCATCATTCTCATCACTGGTCGGTTCCTCTTTTTGGCTGGTGGACTTAAATGCTACCATCCTCCTTTTCTTTTCTTCATCATCTTAGGCATGTTGCTTTTATGTTAATTAGTACGTCATGAGGAAGCCCAAGAGTTCTTCAAGAGGTAATGTGTTAAGGTCCTTTGCTTCTTGAATTGCCGTGACCTTAGCTTTCCAAGTCTTTGACAATGACCTCAAGATTTTACCTACTCATTGTTAGGATACACCTTTCTAAGAGATTTCAAACCATTAATAATATCGGTGAACCTTGTAAACATTTTGGTAATAGACTCATCCGGTTTCATTTTAAACAATTCATAATTGTGGACTAAGATGTTGATTTTAGATTCCTTAACTTGATTAGTACCTTCATGTGTTATCTCTAATTTATCCCATATTTTCTTAACCGTTTCACAAGTAGAAATGCGATTAAATTCATTAGGATTAAGAGCATAATACAAAATATTCATAGCTTTAGCATTTGATTGCAAAAGTTTCAAATCGTCTTCATCCCATTCAAATTCGGGGTTAGGAACATCAACCCTATCCACTTTCATTGTAGGAATTTTGGGACGATTTAAGATAATTCTTCATAATTTATAATCAACAGATTGTATATATATTCTCATTCTATTATTTTAATAATTGTAATTGGTGCCATTAAACATAGGTGGTCTATTTATGGATTGACCCTCACCAAGAGAGCTTCCAAAGTTGGTTGCCATGGATCTATTCCTAAAATGTTAAGCCTAAAGCAAGAATACAAGCTCTGATACCAATTGTTGGCCCAAAAGGCAACCCCAGAGAGGGGTGAATTGGGTTTATTAAAAATTAAAGTAATTAAGATCAATTCAAATTAATCTAATTAATGTAACAATAGTTCAAGATGTATGCAATGCAATGAGGACAACAATGAAATGAAAACAGAGCACAAGAAAGCACACCAAGAATTACCTAGATTCAACCACAATTTATGATCTACGTCCTCACCCCAAGATTCTCTTGAAGTCTCCTTCCACTACGCAATCTCCAATTACAAAGTAGATGCTGATTTCCACAGTGCTCGCTCACTTTTACACATGAACTCCTTCTCAAGTTCTTCCAGCTACAAAGTGGTTTTGTCCAAGATCCACTTCAACTTACAAGTGTTTTTCTTTTACAAGAGTACACTCCAACTCTCACTTACAAGTATATGAAGGATATACAAACAAAATAGAAACTCTCTATGAAGAGTAAATGGGAATTGAATAGCTCACTAACTACCACCAGGAAGACAAAGAATATTTTCATATTTTTTAGCTCAATCAATTAGTGAATGTTGTATCTCTTGTCCATAAATGCATTTGGAGGCTTATATATGAAGCCCTCAATTGATTTCACCCGTTGGATATTGTTAGAGCTTCATTAAATGTGCACCCACTTCAGTATAATGTTTAAAAATATAGTCGTTAGTCCCGAGACATCGACACTTGCCTTTCATATGTCAACACATCAAGTTTGCATTCTCTAGATTTTGTCCACAATCTTCGTATATCGACACATCAAACCCATGTGTTGACACATTAAGTCCGCATTTTTCATAATTTGTCCACTGTCTTCATGTGTCGACACACCAAGCCCATGTGTCGACACATCACCCAAAAACTATCTTTCATACTTTTCTTGATCAGTTTAGCTTCAAATAATCTGGGTATGTTCTAAAAAAATATTTAAGATTTTCAACAAGTCTTCTCTTTGGAGTATGATGATAGTTCCAAGTCTTCAATCTTTAAAAGATGTCTTCCATTCAATTTGGATTGATTTTTCTTTTGATGATCATATTTTCTTTGTTGCCAAGCTGCCAAATTCCTTTTCATTAAAGTTGAGCTTCTCTTTTTCATTTTCGAGCTCTTTCCATTTGCCGCTAATGTTCTTTTCATCCATATAAAGCTTCATATACATGATGCCGATATCTTCTTCTTCAGGATCACTTCATTAGAGGCTTGATGAAGTCTACTTTTAAGTGCTCTCAATGCATATCAATTTTCTTGAATATTCATAGCTCTGATGTAGTCCTCTTATGAATTCTTTATAGAGATTTTGCAGACATGATGAATCATTTTCTTGAACACCTTCAATCTGTTCGAATTCAAATCATCTTCATTTAGTCTTTTCACACTTAATGAAGTTTTTCTTTGAGCACCTTCAATCTCTGTAAATGCAAATCATCTGTTTGAAGTTTGAGTGGGTGCAATTTCTCTATTTTGGTGCATGGCTCGACTTTTGGTGGATTACTTGAACTTGTAAATGTTGTGTATCTATTTTAATATGAATTAGACTTTAAATCAAACTTTTAGTCTAAATTATAGTTCTTGTTAATCTGCACACGCATTAGTAAACTAACATAATGTTTAGTTATCATCAAAATCAAGGTGTAGAGTCAACATAGACCACTGAAAATCTTTAGTGACAATAGTGCAGCCGTATTCTTTTCTAAGAATAATAAGAGTTCTAGTGGATCTAAGCATATTGAGATTAAGTATCTGTCTATTAGAGATTTAGTAAGGAAAGGTGACATCATCATTGAGCACATTAATATAGAAAAGATGATGGCAGACCCCTTGACCAAGGGACTCAGTCTTGTTACTTTTAGTAGACATGTTTCTGACATGGGTGTAATTGGGTCATTTGATGTACTTGGTTAGTGGGAGTTGTTTTCTTTACATTATTTGGCAGATCTTATGTGTTGAGACACTTTTGGTTATTCAGTAATTGTCTTTGATGCCATTTATGCATGAATATATTTTTTGATGCTTGTATATCATATGGATAAATGTATTCATGATTCAGTTTTATTGATAGTCTTAAGTTTGGTGTAACTAAGCAATTCGGGATATGTCTTGTGTTTGCACCATAAAGTTATCTCGAGACAATTATGCAAGACATGCTGATTTCATTGGAAACCATAGGAATTCTCTTGCTTATTGATTGAGCATATAGTTAAAGAGAATTTGAGGACTGATTGAGGATTAACACTGTTATGAGATCACATACGGAGTGCTTTTTTCTACCACACTACCACATTTGATCCATGTCGATAGGATTATTAGTATTTGTAATCATGAATGGTCTTGTATAGACTAATAATGTAATGACTGCCTTGGTTCGATATTGATAGTCTTATTGGACCGGATTGTTTTAGGTGTTGTTTCTCATCCTACTTGGTTTTTTTTAAATTGTGGCCACATACAGTTATTTCTATACTCCAACCTGAGAGTCATTTTCTATTTTTTTTTTTAATAATTTGTTCAACACTACAATTAATGTTTGCTCAAGTGGGAGAATGTTAGACTATTCTAAATTGAACTTACATTAATTATGATTATTTTTCTAAACATGGGTTGGATCCAGGTCTGGATGAGACAAACATGGTAAGCCCAATAAGGTTGTGATCTATCACACATGGGCTAGTGCACCTATTGAATTAATGTGGCTTGAAGATATTTAGTGTGGGCCTAGTTAGTCAATGGAGCCCTTTATGAGGGGCCCAATGTGACTAGGGTTTTAATATTTATAGAGGCTAAGTCCCCTCACTTTCCACCATCAGACTGTTTTTCTATAAAATTCCATCATATAGAGAGTGGGTACAGAGAGGAAAACTTTCCACTAACACTTGTTGTTTAGGATTCAACCCCTGCTTCGTTGAGGCCAATAAATCAATGAGCAAACAGGTACGTCTCTACATCTATCTTGAATCTTGAATCTTGTTGATGTTCCTATATTCACATATAATTCATGGTCATGCTTTTATGATTGTTTTTTTTATGCTTACACTTAATCTCATTAAGGGTAGCTTAATGAGCTCTGAAGGTATATCTTTCTCACATCTCAACTTTGCTAATAATACCTTACTATTCTGTGCTACAGAATTGAGTGAAGTAGTTAAACTGAAAAGAATATTAAGATGCTTTGATCTCCTTCCTGGACTTAGAATTAATTTCTAGAAGTCAGTAGTAAGTGAGGTGGGGGTGGATGAGAGTTTCATATCAAAATTTTAGGGAATTTTCAAGTGCAAATACTAATCCTTTCCAATCAAATATCTTGGCCTCTCTCTAGGGGCAAATCCTAAGAACTTTTCCTGTTGGGAAAGGGTGTTGTCCAACACTAAGTCTAGACTTGCCTATTGGAAAAAAAAGCCTTTGTTAGGGTATTTAGTGTTAGCATATTTCTTAGATAAAGCACTTTGATTGAAATAGTGTTTTGAGTTGTATTTGGGCCAAGTTTCAAGTTAATGCTATCAGAGTATAAGCTGTTGAAACTGGAGTACAAGCTACTAAAGCACATAGAGCGGAAACGTTGGAAGGATATATCTATTAAACTAGAAGTGTTATCAGGGTCCATAATATATTGATTTCATATAACTTTTCGAGATCTACGTATCATGTGGTGGATGTTCGAACAGGCTTCCTATGTGTTCGAACGGAAGACATATGCATTCGAATAATAGGCCAAACCATTCGAACGCTAGATAGAATTGAGGACTTCCAGATTAAAATTCTTATCGTGTTTGGAAACTTCCTACTTCTACTTATATTGCATCCAAGATTCTAAAAACACTCCAAACTCTATATAAAGGCTCTGAAGGCTTCATAATTTATAAGCATACAATCAAAAAGATTATCTAGCTATTCAGAGAGCTTTATTATGCTTCAAAGTTTATTAGAGTGTTTCTTCTGGTCAACAACAAACTTCACACATATTATCTTGGCAGATTCCAAAGGTTGACGTTGAGAGCACGGGAGAACAGTGAATCGTGGATTTCTAGTGAGCAAGTCTAAAACTTCTACCATAGTTGTGAATCAACATGGAGTTGCAGATCAATAGGTTGAGTTGTAAGTTTATTCTCGTAACTGTTCAAAGTTATAGTGCTAAGTATGTTAGTGGCTGTGTGTGGCCCCTGTGTTTTTTTCCTGATTGATAAGGTTTTCACGCTAAAATAATGTGTGTCTTTTCTCTTTACTTTATCGCTTCATAGTTGCATATAAAATTAACCTACCTAGATAATTCACCTATTGTCATAGTTGGATAAATTAGATTAATTAATCAACTTAAGGCAAATCCACGTCCCAAAATGGTTTTTCAATTGGTAGTAGAGCGAGTTCACTCTGTTTTTAAAACAACTGTTTTCTAAAACTTTCGAGTGAGATCCTAATTATTTTGGAGACATGGATATTCCTATATTAGATGCTTCTAACTATACTTATTGGAAACTATGTATTAAAGCACTTATAAAATCTATTGATGAACATGCTTGGATACCGTAGGCATAGTTATCAGAATCGAACCGGACATTGAACCGATCAAAGTACCGATTCTCGATTTATTGATTCAACTGGTGGTTCAACTGGTATTATAGTGTTATATATATTTTAGTTATTATATAGCATATATATACATATTAAATATGGTAAAATTAATTACCAACCAAGTAATGGTTTTGTGGTAAAGTGGCCAAAATTTTCATCCTAGTCACAAGTTCAAATCTTCATCTTAACATAAACTTAAAATTTTGAAACAATTTAAAAAGTCAAAGTTGGTGGTTGGTTTTTCGGTTGAATGGACTAGTTAAACCAGTTGGTTTTCTAAAAAACTGACTGCTTCATTCGGTTCAACTCAGCTCACAGGCATTTATGGTAAATTAATTAAACTGTACCGATTAAGAGTTCGATTCTCGGTTCAACCGGTTGAATCATCCGGTCCAATCCGGTTCTAATAACTATGCTTGTAGTTAATTGTTGGAATCCCTCTATGATAACTCTAGGCACCGAGACTGTGTAAACCTAATGAATAATGGGATAACACTAAATTGGAAAAATATACTTGGAATAACAAGCCTACCAATGTTATCTTTAACTATCTCACATCCCATGATCTGAGTTGTATATCCATGTATAAGTCTGGCAAAAAGGCATGGGATACCCTTGAAATTGCTTACGAAAAATATCATAATTGCATACCCTGCACTGCATTTGCATTTGCCTCTAAGACTCTAACGACACTTATTTTTGAAAATTCTCAATCTGATTGTGATGATGATCCTAGTGAATCCTATGAATCAAGTTAAGATGACTTTGATGATGATGGGGATGAACTCCAAATGAAGTATAAAGGATTAGTAAAAGAGAGCCTCACGTTGAGTAAGGTTAATAGAAAATTAGCCATCAAACTGAAAAATATGGAGAAAGAAAAATATAGTTTTAAAACTCAGTTTGATGAAGGCTAAGTTTTGATTACTCAATTGAAGAATGATGGAGAAAATTGTTAGAAAAAAATATCTTCGCGTGATGAGACTATCAAGGGCCTAGAGAGGAATATATTCACATTAAAATCTGATTTATCTACTGCTAATACTATACTTAAAAACAATAAGAATCTTAAGAAAGAACTTGAAATTGGTAAATCTAATTTATCTCATACTAAAGATTCTCTCAAGAGTTTCAGCATAGGCTCTAAGAAGATTGATCACATCTGGAGCAATCAAAAAATGTTTGGAGATAAAGACGGAATTGAATTTGATGGATCTACATCGTGCAATAAACCAAAATTCATTCCTCCTATTTATCCATAAATTTTAGAGATATACCAGAACGTTTCAGAATCTTTAAGAAAGCAAAAACAGATAAAACATCCCAGGTATGTTCTTGATTTTGTGAACTTAAATTCTACACAGCGTTCAAACGGTTGCAGAAGGAGTCCAAACGACCAACAATGGCGTTTGAACAACAAGAGTTCGAACGGTAAGGCCAAGTGTTTGAACGGCTGGCAATTTGAGACACAAAGAACTACACATCCTAATCTTGCTCCTGTATGCAATCATTATGGTATTAAATGACACATTAGGCCTAACTGTCATAAGTTGTGAAATATTTCTAAGAATTATATGCATGAAGAACTTAAAAATCACTTTAGAAAGCCTGATAATAATATGCATAATTAGATCAAGAAGATGAATGAAAAATTGAGGGACCTTAAACAACATATTTATGAAAGACCTAAAATTAGGGTTGTTTGGGTTAGAAAATATGACCTTAATGCATTGAATACCCCTAAAATGTCTGTAGGGGTTGACCTTTCTGAATAAGATCTTAATTTTGACATAGCATAGGAAGTTATTTTATTCTTATTCTTTTGTCCTAGTGCTATAATCATTGTTGTAGATTTTAGAAATTATTTTTCTTTTAAAATTTTAAAAAATACCAAATTATTTTCTAATTATAGGTTATTTTTTTTATTTTTTGAATAATTATTCATGACGATGATAATATCCATTGTTAGGCATTGAATACATTATTTATATTTAAATTTCTTCATATATGCCTACATTGTGAATAAATTTAGAAACACAAGTCTTGTGCACATTGAGCACACTTGGTGCACTTGATTTGGATGAAGCATGCATGTGATTCTGGTTAGTTTGCTCTATTCTTATGTTCTCTAAAACACTAGATTGACCAATGTTCACGTTCCATCATTCATTGAAATACTCCCAACCTTAACATGCGTGAAAGCCACTATAAATGTATATTAAACTATGCACCCTCTGGGTAAAATCGTAGAAAGGGCTACCATGTGTTAAGTATTGAGATTTCTCAAAAAGAAAATGAAAAAAAAAAAAGAAGGTATCCTTGAGCTATGCAAAAGAAAATAAAATCAGCTCTTACAAAGGTACTATTTATGATCTCATTAGGGGAGAGTTTCCATACTTGAAATGCACAAGCATGATTGGTCTATGTTCTAGTTATGTATTTATCTCAAGAATTTGAATAGACTTATTAATATTGATCTCTACTAGCATTCATTTTAATTCTATAGCTTTTGAGTTCTCCGAGAACACCCACATAACTATGTCTACAAATTACACCTTTGTGCCTAATATGTTGAAATTTTCAATTCGTTGATTGTATTTTGTGTTTGAGACAATGCTTGGGTCATGAGATTTACTTCTACATATCATAAGAAGCTACTTTATGTATTATCAAAATTTTTAGAGTAAATTTTTCTTATGGAGTATTGAGGATCCCTCTTACATGTCTTATTTATTCCTTTCTATTCCTTGCTACCCTGTTGTCATTAAAATAATTTTTTTTGAATTTTCTTCGTCAATTCATAACAAAAAGAGGGAGAAGAAATAGAGGTATTAAATCATATTATTTGCATTACATTAAAGGAAAGAGATGATGTATGCATGTGAGGGGGAGAATATTTTAGGGAGAACTTTTTTCTATGAATTTCACTTGCGGTTTCATGAGTTTGTTGCTTAAGTGATGTGTAAATAAACAAGTACACAAGTGACTTCTTCCAGCATAGGTTTCAATTTGTTTGAGTCATTTGATTGTATTTATTATTTTGTATTTTGTTACGAAATTGCCAAAGGGGGAGATTGTTAGGGTATTTAGTGTTGACATATTTCTTAGACAAAAGCACTTTGATTGTAATTGTGTTTTGAGTTGTATTTGGGTCAAGTTTCAAGCTAATGTTATCATAGTGTAAGCTGTTGAAGCTAAAGCACAAATTGTTAAAACATACAGAGCTGAAACCTTTGAATGCCATATCTCTAAAACTAGAAGTACTATCGGGGTCCATAATACATCGATTTCATATAACTTTTCGAGATCTATGCACTCATGGTTGGCGGGCTTTCAAACAGGCTTCCTATGCATTTGAACAGAAGGTAGAGGCGTTTGAACGGCGGGCCAGACCATTGAAACGCTAAACAAAATCGAGAACTTCCAGATTTAAATCATTGTCGGGTTTAGAAACTTTCTACTTCGACTTATACTGCATCCAAGGTTCTAAAAACACTTGAGGCTCTATATAAAGGCTCTGAAAGCTTTATAATTGATAAGCAAACAATTAGAGAGATCATCTAGCTATACAAAAAGCTTTATTGTGCTTCAATGTTTATTGGAGTGTTTTTTCTCGCTAACAACAAATTTCACACATATAATTTTTGGTGGATTCTGAAGATTGACGTCAAGAGCATGGGAGAACGGTGAATTGTGAGTGTTTAATGAGCAACTCTGAAACTTCTACCATAATTGTGGATCATCGGGTTGGGTTGTAAATTTATTTTTGTAACTGCTTAAAATTATAATGCTGAGTACGTTAGTGGCTATGTGTGGTCTCGTGATTTTTTTCTTAGTTGATAGTGTTTTCACTCTAAAATTCTGTGTGCCTTTTCTTTTTACTTATTACTTTATAGTTACAGATAGAATTAACCTACCTAGACAATTAACCCTCATCAAATCCACGTCCCAAAACAGTTTCTCAGGCTTCTATCCATTGGAGGTAGATTGACCCTCATTAAATCCACTCTTGCCCATCTACCATCCTATCATTTATCAATGTACAGAGCCCCTTTAGAAGTATGCACGTAAATAGACAGATTGCAAAAAAAATTCCGGTGGAGAGATCAACCTATTGATTTTTGTAATCACTCATAATACCGTATTCGTTCTGCTTGTAATTGCGTTTTATAGGCGCGTGCACAGAGATTCGGGATTTTAATGGGATGGGGCTAGTCTAAAGGCCACCAAGATTAATAGATGTACTTCTTAAAATGTATCTCTACATTCTTGGGCAAGAATCTAATAAGACTAGGCCAGCCTTATGGAAGTTTTTTAGGTTGCAGCATTGCTCACCTTGTGTCCAAAAGCACCTTATTATTGTTTGCGTCCAAGATTTTACAGTTGGAGGGGTGCCGAGCAATTAGTTTTATATAAGCTTGACAGTTGATTGCATGAAAAAATCAGCAATCTTTGCAGGGTTCTCGAAGGTCAAACCATGAACCCCTATATTGGATCTTACATCACTATGCATGTTCTCTTCGGTGTCGGCATTTTTTTTTATTATTGTTCTTATTATTTTTATTTGAATTATAATAATTATTATTATTTTTTAGTTTCTAGGATTCTCTCTATATTTCTCTATAACAAAGACTTGTAGGTGTGCAATCAACATGGATTTTGATCCTCTCAATTCCATAGTTAGAATAGAGATTTCTACTCCATCAATCAATAGATCATGTTAGACCATATGAGATGTATTACTAAAATTATGTTATTTTACAATTAAAATTTATTTTCTTATGTACAACTACAAACTCATTTAAATTGTAAGTAAATTTATCCAATCCATTCATTTTTATTTTAGTTTACATGTCGGCTCCTTAATCAATGAAATAGATATTTTCATTCCTATCATAGAATAGGTTGTATCCTAATCCAATCAACACCATAGGAAGAACAGCACTTTGCCATTGGTTGGCATTAGGCTATTAATAGACTGGGGCTGGTTCAAATCCGACTAAAGCCATACCTGATCTGATCTAGACCTAATGGATTAGACCCGAACTGTACTAATTAGATACATGGCCCGAATACCCGATTTTACTGACTTGTCACTACTAAAAAAATGAGTTTTTGCGACGGGAGAATACCGTCGCAAAAGAGATAACGTCGTCGCAAAAAAGTTTTTGCGACGGCTTTGCGACGGCAAATGGGGTGTCGTTTTAAATGGCGCCGCAAAAGTCTTTTGCGACGGTATGTGCGACGGGAGATTGCCTTTTGCGACGGCATCATACCCGTCGCAAATACTCCGTGGCAGACCATTTTTTTGCAACGAGCGAGTGCTGTCGCAATTATCCGTCGCAAATAGCCTTATTTGCGACGGCATCAACCGTCGCAAAATGGGTGACGCAGGATTCCATTATATTAGCGACGAAATTATGCCGTCGCAAATAAAAATACTACCATCGCAAAAGCATGTTATTAGTGACGCATATGAATCATCATAACAAATTTGTGTCACTAAAACTTAAACATTCGCTACAGCTGTAGCCGTCGCAAAAAAATACCCTGCCGTCGCAAAAAGTACAGAAAAAATTTAATAAATTATATTAAATTTAATATTTTTTTAATTCACTAAAAAGCTTGTGTACACATGAAATAATATAACTGAATTAATTAATGAAAAATATTCATTCACCAAATTTCCTTGAAATTCCTGTTTACACATAAAAGAAAATAATGAATTCATTCACCAAAAAAAACATTCATTCACCAAATTTCATAATCCATGTCCACAAAAAAAATATTACAAATATTAGAATTATAGTTTTTCTACAACATAATAATTGAAGTTCTAATACATGCAACAAAGTTTTCCGAAAATGTGAAACACCAACATCCAAGTGTGCCCAAACATGTAGTAATTCAAAATACAAAACGAAATAAAACATTAACAGCCCCTTCAACCCCGATCATCATGGCAAACCTAATCCTTTTCAATAACCTGAAAAAACAAAAATAAAACAATTACCAACATGATTGATATAGGCAACATATATGCAATATCATATCATTAATGAAACCATAAAAAAGATATATAAAAAAAGTTGTAATTTACATCAACAGCCATGCAACGTATTGGTCAATCGATTCTCCCACAGTTTCAATGCAATGGCGCGGTCTTTCTAAAAGAGCGTTAGGTTTTCTCGCAGTTTGAACAAACACCTTGTAGAAGTTTGGACCCAAAGGTTCTCCATCCAATTCTGTGAATGGGTCCATACTTACAAGCAGTCCCTCAGTCACCTTCAGTTTTGGAAGCCCCACACTAAGCAAACTTACTTTTATACCACCCTACAATCATAAGTATAATATTTGGATAAGTTGTGTAAAATAAATCAAACTTTAAATATTAAAGTGTCCAAAGTGTTATTATATTAGAAAAAATGCTACAACTCCCAAACTGGGAATTCGGCGACAGTGCCGTTTGTCCCCACACGTCATCATTGCCTAAACCGTGCAGCGTACCAAGTTTTACGCTGTTCCTAGACCGTTCGTGGATTTCGGGACCAAAAATCGACGAAATTAAAGTTTAAAACTTAAAGTGTTATTATATTAAAAAAATGCTATAATTCCCAAATCGGGAATCCGGCGACCATGCCATTTGTCCCCACACGTCATCATTGCCTAAACCAAGCTACGTGCCAAGTTTCATGCCGTTCCTAGACCGTTCGTAAATTTTGGGCCTCAAAAAGACGAAATTAAACTTTAAAACTTAAAGTGTTATTATATTAGGAAAAATGCTATAATTCCCAAACCAGAAATCGGGCAAACGTGGCGTTTGTCCCCACATGTCATCATTGCCTAAACCGTGCTGTGTTACAAGTTTAACGCCGTTCCTAGACCGTTCGTAGATTTTGGGCCCAAAAACGACGAAATTAAAGTTTAAAACTAAAAGTGTTACTATATTAGAAAAAATGCTATAATTCCCAAACCGGGAATCCGGCGACCGTGCCGTTTGCCCCCACACGTCATCATTGCCTAAACCGTGCTACGTGCCAAGTTTCAAGCCATTCCTAGGCCGTTCGTGGATTTTGGACTCCAAAACGACAAAACTTGAACTTTATAACTTAAAGTGTACTAATTTTAGAAAAAATGCTATAATTCCCAAACCGGAAATCTGGCGACCGTGCCGTTTTTCCCCCCACGTCATGATTGCCTAAACCGTGCTACGTGCCAAGTTTCATGCCATTTCTAGACCGTTCGTGGATTTTGGACTCCAAAACGACAAAACTTGAACTTTATAACTTAAAGTGTTCTAATTTAAGAAAAAATGCTATAATTCCCAAACCGGAAATCCGGCGACCGTGCCGTTTTTCCCCCCACGTCATGATTGCCTAAACCGTGCTACGTGCCAAGTTTCATGCCATTTCTAGACCGTTCGTGGATTTTGGACTCCAAAACGACAAAACTTGAACTTTATAACTTAAAGTGTTCTAATTTAAGAAAAAATGCTATAATTCCCAAACCGAAAATCTGGCGACCGTGCAGTTTTTCCCCACACGTCATCATTGCCTAAACTGTGCTACGTGCCAAGTTTCACGCCATTCCTAGGCCGTTCGTGGATTTTGGACTCCAAAACGACAAAACATGAACTTTATAACTTAAACTGTTCTAATTTTAGAAAAAATGCTATAATTCCCAAACCAGGGATCCGGCGACCATACCGTTTTTCCCCACACGTCGTCATTGCCTAAATCGTGCTGCGTGCCAAGTTTCACGCCATTCCTAGACCGTTCGTGGATTTTGGGCCCAAAAACGACGAAATTAAAGTTTAAAACTAAAAGTGTTATCATATTAGAAAAAATGCTATACTTCCCAAACCGGGAATCCGGCGACCGTGCCGTTTGTCCCCACACGTCATCATTGCCTAAACCGTGCTACATGCCAAGTTTCACGCCATTCCTAGACCGTTCGTGGATTTTGGACTCCAAAACGACAAAACTTGAACTTTATAACTTAAAGTGTTCTAATTTAAGAAAAAATGCTATAATTCCCAAACCGGAAATCCGGCGACCGTGCCGTTTTTCCCCACACGTCATCATTGCCAAAACCGTGCAACGTGCCAAGTTTCACGCCTTTCCTAGACCGTTCGTGGATTTTGGACTCCAAAACGACAAAACTTGAACTTTATAACTTAAAGTGTTCTAATTTTAGAGAAAATGCTATAATTCCCAAACCGGAAATCCGGCCGTGCCGTTTTTCCCCACACGTAATCATTGCCTAAACGGTGCCGTGTGACAAGTTTAACGCCGTTCCAAGACCGTTCGTGGATTTTGGGCCCAAAAACGACGAAATTAAAGTTTAAAACTAAAAGTGTTATTATATTAGAAAAAATGCTATAATTCCCAAACCGGGAATCCGGCGACCGTGCCGTTTGTCCCCACACGTCATCATTGCCTAAACCGTGCTACGTGCCAAGTTTCACGCCATTCCTAGGCCGTTGATGGATTTTGGACTCCAAAACGACAAAACTTGAACTTTATAACTTAAAGTGTTCTAATTTTAGAAAAAATGCAATAATTCCCAAATCGGAAATCCGGCGACCGTGCCGTTTTTTCCCACACGTCATCATTGCCTAAACCGTGCTGCGTGCCAAGTTTCACGCCTTTCCTAGACCGTTCGTGGATTTTGGGCCCAAAAACGACGAAATTGAAGTTTAAAACTAAAAGTGTTATTATATTGGAAAAAATGCAATAATTCCCAAACCGGGAATTCGGCAACCGTGCCGTTTGTCCCCACAAGTCATCATTTCCTAAACCGTGCTACGTGCCAAGTTTCAAGCCTTTCTTAGACCGTTCGTGGATTTTGGACTCCAAAACGACAAAACTTGAACTTTATAACTTAAAGTGTTCTAATTTAAGAAAAAATGCTATAATTCCAAAACCGGAAATCCGGCGATCATGCCGTTTCTCCCCCCATGTCATGATTGCCTAAACCGTGCTACGTGCCAAGTTTCACGCCATTCCTAGACCGTACGGGGATTTTGGACTCCAAAACGACAAAACTTGAACTTTATAACTTAAAGTGTTCTAATTTAAGAAAAAATGCTATAATTCCCAAACCGGAAATCCGGCGACCGTGCTGTTTTTCCCCCCACGTCATGATTGCCTAAACCGTGCTACGTGCCAAGTTTCATGCCATTTCTAGACCGTTCGTGGATTTTGGACTCCAAAACGACAAAACTTGAACTTTATAACTTAAAGTGTTCTAATTTAAGAAAAAATGCTATAATTCCCAAACCGGAAATCTGGCGACCATGCAGTTTTTCCCCACACGTAATCATTGCCTAAACTGTGCTACGTGCCCAGTTTCACGCCATTCCTAGGCCGTTCGTGGATTTTGGACTCCAAAACGACAAAACTTGAACTTTATAACTTAAACTGTTCTAATTTTAGAAAAAATGCTATAATTCCCAAACCAGGGATCCGGCGACCATGCCGTTTTTCCCCACACGTCATCATTGCCTATACCGTGCTGCGTGCCAAGTTTCACGCCAGTCCTAGACCGTTCGTGGATTTTGGGCCCAAAAACGACGAAATTAAAGTTTAAAACTAAAAGTGTTATCATATTAGAAAAAATGCTATAATTCCCAAACCGGGAATCCGGCGACCGTGCCGTTTGTCCCCACACGTCATCATTGCCTAAACCGTGCTACATGCCAAGTTTCACGCCATTCCTAGACCGTTCGTGGATTTTGGACTCCAAAACGACAAAACTTGAACTTTATAACTTAAAGTGTTCTAATTTAAGAAAAAATGCTATAATTCCCAAACCGGAAATCCGGCGACCGTGCCGTTTTTTTCCCCACACGTCATCATTGCCAAAACCGTGCAACGTGCCAAGTTTCACGCCTTTCCTAGACCGTTCGTGGATTTTGGACTCCAAAACGACAAAACTTGAACTTTATAACTTAAACTGTTCTAATTTTAGAAAAAATGCTATAATTCCCAAACCGGAAATCCGGTCGTGCCGTTTTTCCCCACACGTAATCATTGCCTAAACGGTGTCGTGTGACAAGTTTAACGCCGTTCCAAGACCGTTCGTGGATTTTGGGCCCAAAAACGACGAAATTAAAGTTTAAAACTAAAAGTGTTATTATATTAGAAAAAATGCTATAATTCCCAAACCGGGAATCCGGCGACCGTGCCGTTTGTCCCCACACGTCATCATTGCCTAAACCGTGCTACGTGCCAAGTTTCACGCCATTCCTAGGCCGTTGATGGATTTTGGACTCCAAAACGACAAAACTTGAACTTTATAACTTAAAGTGTTCTAATTTTAGAAAAAATGCAATAATTCCCAAATCGGAAATCCGGCGACCGTGCCGTTTTTTCCCACACGTCATCATTGCCTAAACCGTGCTGCGTGCCAAGTTTCACGCCTTTCCTAGACCGTTCGTGGATTTTGGGCCCAAAAACGACGAAATTGAAGTTTAAAACTAGAAGTGTTATTATATTAGAAAAAATGCTGTAATACGCAAACCGGGAATCTGGCAACTGTGCCGTTTGTCCCCACAAGTCATCATTGCCTAAACCGTGCTACGTGCCAAGTTTGAAGCCTTTCTTAGACCGTTCGTGGATTTTGGACTCCAAAACGACAAAACTTGAACTTTATAACTTAAAGTGTTCTAATTTAAGAAAAAATGCTATAATTCCAAAACCGGAAATCCGGCGATCGTGCCGTTTTTCCCCCCATGTCATGATTGCCTAAACCGTGCTACGTGCCAAGTTTCACGCCATTCCTAGACCGTACGGGGATTTTGGACTCCAAAACGACAAAACTTCAACTTTATAACTTAAAGTGTTCTAATTTTAGAGAAAATGCTATAATTCCCAAACCGGAAATCCGGCGACCGTGCCGTTTTTCCCCATACGTCATCATTGCCTAAACCGTGCTGTGTGACAAGCTTAACACCGTTCCTAGACCGTTCGTAGATTTTGGGCCCAAAAACGACGAAATTAAAGTTTAAAACTAAAAGTGTTATTATATTAGAAAAAATGCTATAATTCCCAAACCGGGAATCCGGTGACCGTGCCGTTTGTCCCCACACGTCATCATTGCCTAAACCGTGCTACGTGCCAAGTTTCAAGCGATTCCTAGGCCGTTCGTGGATTTTGGACTCCAAAACGACAAAACTTGAACTTTATAACTTAAAGTGTTCTAATTTTAGAAAAAATGCCATAATTCCCAAATCGGAAATCCGGCGACCGTGCCGTTTTTCCCCACACGTCATCAATGCCTAAACCGTGCTGCGTGCCAGGTTTCACGCTGTTCCTAGACCGTTCGTGGATTTTGGGCCCAAAAACGACGAAATTGAAGTTTAAAACTAAAAGTGTTATTATATTGGAAAAAATGCTATAATTTCCAAACCGGGAATCCGGCAACCGTGCCGTTTGTCCCCACAAGTCATCATTGCCTAAACCGTGCTACGTGCCAAGTTTCACGCCTTTCCTAGACCGTTCGTGGATTTTGGACTCCAAAACGACAAAACTTGAACTTTATAACTTAAAGTGTTCAAATTTAAGAAAAAATGCTATAATTCCCAAACCGGAAATCCGGTGACCGTGCCGTTTTTCCCCCCACGTCGTGATTGCCTAAACCATGCTACGTGCCAAGTTTCACGCCATTCCTAGACCGTTCGTGGATTCTGGACTCCAAAACGACAAAACTTGAACTTTATAACTTAAAGTGTTCTAATTTAAGAAAAAATGCTATAATTCCCAAACCGGAAATCCGGGGACCGTGCCGTTTTTCCCCACACGTCATCATTGCCAAAACCGTGCAACGTGCCAAGTTTCACGCCTTTCCTAGACCATTCGTGGATTTTGGACTCCAAAACGACAAAACTTGAACCTTATAACTTAAACTATTCTAATTTTAGAGAAAATGCTATAATTCCCAAACCGGAAATCCGGCCGTGCCGTTTTTCCCCACACGTAATCATTGCCTAAACTGTGCCGTGTGGCAAGTTTAACGCCGCTCCTAGACCGTTCGTGGATTTTGGGCCCAAAAACGACGAAATTAAAGTTTAAAACTAAAAGTGTTATTATATTAGAAAAAATGCTATAATTCCCAAACCGAGAATCCGGCGACCGTGCCGTTTGTCCCCACACGTCATCATTGCCTAAACCGTGCTACGTGCCAAGTTTCACGCCATTCCTAGGCCGTTGATGGATTTTGGACTCCAAAACGACAAAACTTAAACTTTATAACTTAAAGTGTTCTAATTTTAGAAAAAATGCTATAATTCCCAAATCGGAAATCCGGCGACCGTGCCGTTTTTTCACACACGTCATCATTGCCTAAACCGTGCTGCGTGCCAAGTTTCATGCCTTTCCTAGACCGTTCGTGGATTTTGGGCCCAAAAACGACGAAATTGAAGTTTAAAACTAAAAGTGTTATTATATTGGAAAAAATGCAATAATTCCCAAACCGGGAATCCGGCAACCGTGCCGTTTGTCCCCACATGTCATCATTACCTAAACCGTGCTACGTGCCAAGTTTCAAGCCTTTCTTAGACCGTTCGTGGATTTTGGACTCCAAAACGACAAAACTTGAACTTTATAACTTAAAGTGTTCTAATTTAAGAAAAAATGCTATAATTCCAAAACCGGAAATCCGGCGACCGTGCCGTTTTTCCCCCAACGTCATGATTGCCTAAACCGTGCTACGTGCCAAGTTTCACGCCATTCCTAGACCGTTCGTGGATTCTGGACTCCAAAACGACAAAACTTGAACTTTATAACTTAAAGTGTTCTAATTTAAGAAAAAATGCTATAATTCCCAAACCGGAAATCCGGCGACCGTGCCGTTTTTCCCCCCATGTCAGGATTGCCTAAACCGTGCTACGTGCCAAGTTTCACGCCATTCCTAGACCGTACGGGGATTTTGGACTCCAAAACGACAAAACTTCAACTTTATAACTTAAAGTGTTCTAATTTTAGAGAAAATGCTATAATTCCCAAACCGGAAATCCGGCGACCGTGCCCTTTTTCCCCATACGTCATCATTGCCTAAACCGTGCTGTGTGACAAGTTTAACGCCGTTCCTAGACCGTTCGTAGATTTTGGGCCCAAAAACGACGAAATTAAAGTTTAAAACTAAAAGTGTTATTATATTAGAAAAAATGCTATAATTCCCAAACCGGGAATTCGGTGACCGTGCCGTTTGTCCCCACACGTCATCATTGCCTAAACCGTGCTACGTGCCAAGTGTCAAGCCATTCCTAGGCCGTTCGTGGATTTTGGACTCCAAAACGACAAAACTTGAACTTTATAACTTAAAGTGTTCTAATTTTAGAAAAAATGCTATAATTCCCAAATCGGAAATCCGACGACCGTGCCGTTTTTCCCCACACGTCATCAATGCCTAAACCGTGCTGCGTGCCAAGTTTCACGCTGTTCCTAGACCGTTCGTGGATTTTGGGCCCAAAAACGACGAAATTGAAGTTTAAAACTAAAAGTGTTATTATATTGGAAAAAATGCTATAATTCCCAAACCGGGAATCCGGCAACCGTGCCGTTTGTCCCCACAAGTCATCATTGCCTAAACCGTGCTACGTGCCTTGTTTCACGCCATTCCTAGACCGTTCGTGGATTTTGGACTCCAAAACGACAAAACTTGAACTTTATAACTTAAAGTGTTCTAATTTAAGAGAAAATGCTATAATTCCCAAACCGGAAATCCGGTGACCGTGCCGTTTTTCCCCCCACGTTGTGATTGCCTAAACCGTGCTACGTGCCAAGTTTCACGCCATTCCTAGACCGTTCGGAGATTTTGGACTCCAAAACGACAAAACTTGAACTTTATAACTTAAAGTGTTCTAATTTTAGAGAAAATGCTATACTTCCCAAACCGGAAATCCGGCGACCGTGCCGTTTGTCCCCACACGTCATCATTGCCTAAACCGTGCTGTGTTACAAGTTTAACGCCGTTCCTAGACCGTTCGTAGATTTTGGGCCGAAAAACGACGAAATTAAAGTTTAAAACTAAAAGTGTTATTATATTAGAAAAAATGCTATAATTCCCAAACCGGGAATCCGGCGACCGTGCCGTTTGTCCCCACACGTCATTATTGCCTAAACCGTGCTACGTGCCAAGTTTCAAGCCATTCCTAGGCCGTTCGTGGATTTTGGACTCCAAAACGTCAAAACTTGAACTTTATAACTTAAAGTGTACTAATTTTAGAAAAAATGCTATAATTCCCAAATCGGAAATCTGGCGACCGTGCCGTTTTTCCCCACACGTCATCATTGCCTAAACCGTGCTGCGTGCCAAGTTTCACGCCGTTCCTAGACCGTTCGTGGATTTTGGGCCCAAAAACGACGAAATTGAAGTTTAAAACTAAAAGTGTTATTATATTGGAAAAAATGCTATAATTCCCAAACCGGGAATCCGGCAACCGTGCAGTTTATCCCCACAAGTCATCATTGCCTAAACCGTGCTACGTGCTAAGTTTCACGCCATTCCTAGACCGTTCGTGGATTTTGGACTCCAAAACGACAAAACTTGAACTTTATAACTTAAAGTGTTCTAATTTAAGAAAAAATGCTATAATTTCCAAACCGGAAATCCGGCGACCGTGCCGTTTTTCCCCACACGTCGTCATTGCCTAAACCGTGCTACGTGCCAAGTTTCACGCCATTCCTAGGCCGTTCGTGGATTTTCGACTCCAAAACGACAAAACTTGAACTTTATAACTAAAAGTGTTATCATATTAGAAAAAATGCTATAATTCCCAAACCGGAAATCCGGCGACCGTGCCGTTTTTCCCCACACGTCGTCATTGCCTAAACCGTGCTACGTGCCAAGTTTCACGCCATTCGTAGGCCGTTCTTGGATTTTCGACTCCAAAACGACAAAACTTGAACTTTATAACTAAAAGTGTTATCATATTAGAAAAAATGCTATAATTCCCAAACCGAAAATCCGGCGACCGTGTCGTTTTTCCCCACACGTCATCATTGCCTAAACCGTGCTGTGTGCCAAGTTTCACGCCGTTCCTAGACTGTTCGTGGATTTTGGGCCCAAAAATGACTAAATTAAAGTGTAAAACTAAAAGTGTTATTATATTGGAAAAAATGCTATAATTCCCAAACCGGGAATCCGGCAACTGTGCCGTTTGTCCCCACACGTCATCATTGCCTAAACCGTGCTACGTGCCATGTTTCACGCCTTTCCTTGACTGTTCGTGGATTTTGGACTCCAAAACGACAAAACTTGAACTTTATAATTTAAAGTGTTCTAATTTAAGAAAAAATGCTATAATTCCCAAACCGAGAATCCGGCGACCGTGCCGTTTTTCCCCACATGTCATTATTGTCGAAACTGTGCTACGTTCCAAGTTTCACGCCATTCCTAGGCCGTTCGTTGATTTTGGACTCCAAAATGACAAAACTTGAACTTTATAACTTAAAGTGTTTTAATTTTAGAAAAAATGCTATAATTCTCAAACCGGAAATCCGGCGACTGTGTCGTTTTTCCCCAGACGTCATCATTGCCTAAACCGTGCTGCGTGCCAAGTTTCACGCCTTTCCTAGACCATTCGTGGATTTTGGACTCCAAAACGATGAATTTAAACTTCAAAATTTAAAGTGTTATTATATTAGATAAAATGCTATTAAAGTTTATTTTTTGTGAGTTTTATTTGTTTTTGATTAAAAATTTTTGGTTTGTTGAGTTGTTTCCATTAATGGCAGCTTGACATTGAAGCAGTTCACATCCCCAAAGTGGAGGAACAGGCTGTGTAGTTGGAGAAAGATCTGATGCCAGAAGAAAGGAAAGCACTTCATGTCTTGAAAGAACTGGAAACAACCAAAATGATTGTAGAAGAACTAAAACAAAAGCTACAGAAAGAAGCATTTGAAGTCAATGCAGCCTCCAATGCAAATTTAAAGAAAAGATATAAATGTGAATCCTGCTTTGAAATTAAGCAGAAAAGGAAAACCATGAAATCCTTGCAGGCCATGGTCAGGATTCTACTCGTGCTTTCAGCCTCTACCCCTTTTCAGCTCTTGGATTCATCTTTCTGGAATTGAAACAAGCCAAGTTGAACCTTACAAGAACTACAAATGATCTTCCTGGCATTCGAGCTACTGTTGAATCATTTAACAGGAAAATAGAGAAGGAAAGACTCTTACTTGAAAAGACTCAGAAGAGATTATCTTTAAATTCCTTAAAAGTTTTGTCACTTGAGGAAGAGGTAAACAAAACAAGACTGAAGCTATAACTGGTCCAAAATGCTGAAGTTAAATGTCATTTAGATAATCCCATTATTGTATCAAGAGAGCTTCAATAGTTGAGTTCCGAGGCAGAGGAGTACAAGAAAATGGGAGAAGCAGCAAAATCAGCTGTTTTAAATGGTTGTCCGAGATTGAACAGACAAAAACTAGAATTAAAACAGCTGAGATCAGATTGGTTGCTGCCAAGAAAATGAAGGAAGCTGCCACAGCCACAGAAGCTGTTGCTCTTGTAGAGATGAAGGCCCTATCAAGCAGTGAGCTCTCCACTAAACGTTTCCAGAAGAAGCCTGAGGGGGTTACTATTTCAATTGAGCAATATACATCTCTGACCTCAAAAGCTCGAGATGCAGAGGAAGGTTGAAGGGGAAAATGGCCATAAGCAGCTGCCGGCAAAGAGAAAGAAGTTTGGTTTTGCTGGTTTCTCCATCCTCATGAGAAAGCAAATTAAGAGAAAGAAGAAGCATACTCCTAATTCAAGGTGTGCCAGTGGTTAGATCAATTGCTTCAGTTTTCCTAAACCCCTAGTCTATCCTGGTTTAACTTTTATGTCTTCTTAGGTGGCTAATGTAACACAAACCCATTGTTTATTAATAGTATTGTGTTTATTTCTCCCTTTGTGGTTGTTCACATGATGATTGTGAATTTCTATTGTCAGAAGTCTTATAATCTTCATTCATATGCGTCAGATTCTTCAATTGGTGTATGCTCTAAACAGGATTTTATTTGTTGGGGGGCAAGTGTTCTATTTCCCAAAAAATTGATAGAAGCTCAATACATTGCCCCAAATGGCTCACGAATTCTCAAGGGAGGGCAGGCATAGATCTTTCTCAAGGGAAAACCTAGCTGTATAACAGAACCTCCTTGACCGTTCGTGGATTTTGGGCCAAAAAAGCAATAACTTAAACTTTAAAACTTAAAGTGTGATAATATTACAAAATATGCTATAATTCTAAAACCGGAAATCTGGCGAATGTGCCGTTTGTCGCCAGACATCATCATCGCCTAAATCGTGCTACGTGCCAAGTTTTACGCCGTTCCTAGACCGTTTGTGGATTTGGGGCCCGAAAACGACGAAATTTGAAATTTAGAACTTAAAGTGTCCTAATATTATAAAAAATCCTACAACTCCCTAACCGAGACTCCGGTGACCGTGCCGTTTGTCCTCACACCTCGTGAGTGTTTTATACAAAATAAATTCACATTAAATATATATAATACTATACCTGGTCAGTAGGTCGTGGCGTAGCTGATGGTGGTGTAGCTGGCGATGCAGAAGGTATAACATCATCACCCACGGACTCCTGAAATACTTGATGGCCACTAGATGCATCTGGGACCTACATATTTAAGTAAATGTTTATTACTAATTACTTTGTAATGCATATGTCATTATAACAAAAGGGGTATTTTATCAAACCTGCATAGCTGCTCTCGTACTGCCTGCACCCTGCAAACCTATACACTGGGTGACTGTTAGCATAACTAACTCCCTAATATCATCTTTAAACTGTGTGAGGTGCTGAGTGACGTGCTGAGTGATCTCCTCAACACTAGGGCCCTGTGGGGGCGGCTGCGACGAGCCAGCTGATTGCGATGAACTAGCACTCCTACGCTGTAAATCTGATGGTAGTATAACTGTACCGTAGGTCCGGCAATATCCATGCTCATCCTTCCCCATCAATTTTATGAAAATGCTATCTCGAACCTCATCAGTCCTGTCCTCCTCAGGCACCGCCTCAAGTCGCCGCTCAAATTCAGCCTACAAAAATGGGAATTATTTACAAAAAAAGAAAAATTGAAACTATTACTAAAGGACCACTATACAAGTATACTTACAACAATGGCTGCCACCTCTGGGTCAGAAGTCCTATGTGACGCAATGTAGATGCTCATCCTGTCAGTCCTCTTCCCTTCCTTTGATAGCTGCAATTATAAAACAATTTAAGATGTTATATTCAAATAATTGTTTTCATGAACTGAAATTAAGTAACTTGAATTATATACTTTCTGTCGTATTTGGCGAAGATGCGTCCTTCCAGTTTGATGAAGTATGGCACGATGCTTTCTATTAGCAGAATTTCGGTTCGATATCTCCTACATTATTGTCAAACATGAATTTGGACCCAATAAATTATGCAATCCTAGGTTTAGCAAACAAAAACAGATTGCAAGAACTAAAACATAAAGTTAAAATTGTGAGTCTCTCTAACAAGAGGGAGAAAAAACCTGCACAAAACAAACACGAATGCAGCCAAAAGTTATTACCTGTGCTTTGGGGCTCCTCCAATAAGTCACAAGTTCTTTCCAAACTTCTGGTATGACATTCTTAGGGGGTCTAGTATCAAGGAGGGGGTCATCCTTGTATGGAAAAAAGTGTTTTTTCTTTAACTTAGTCTTCTTATCTCTCCAAATCTTAGAGCATGACTTCATGCAAACCACTTTATATTCAGGCGGACAATATACCAAGTTATCCTACAAATAAGAAAATATAGAAAATTAGCTAACATTTTAGTTCAAGTAACTTAAAAAAACAGCAAGTTTATGTATTACTACCTCTACATCATTCCAAATGCCATCTTTGATATTATCAGGCACGTTATCCCAATCTAAATAGTTGAAGGGAACTCGTTCCGCTACTAGATGGCCAAGTTGGCTAGACATTCGGGTGCTATCATCGCCAATGGGCTCTCCAAACTCATCGAACTGCACCGCCACATTTTTAATGGTTAGACCCCAACCTGAAATGCCATTAGTAGTGCCTCGACCACCAATTGATGAAGATGATGCCTCAACACCTGTATCATTCAACACAGCAAGAGAACATTGAAAACATTACCCTAAGCAAGACTCAATAGCCAATTACAATATCAGAAATCATGGTAAAATTTGATAATATCAGATAGGCACAAAGAAGTATTGTCCAATCAAGTGAAAAGAAAAATATACTAATATATGTGTACATGATTTTGCAGAGATGAAAATGCATGAAAAGAAACAGGGGACAACAATAAGCATATATCTATCTTACAAAAGACAGCAGTTTTTTTCAAAATGTCTATTTCATTCAGTTTGATCCAATGGTTGGTATTCTGTTTTGTTAAAATTCTACAATTCAGATCATTTCCAGCACATTTTTCAACATCAAATCCGGCTTAAAAACGTCACTTTCAACCATCTGATTGTAGCTGCTTTATGGTGCAAGAGAGTCTGAGATTTCCCCCGTACAGCTGGCACAGTGCGAATTCAAATTTGAATCAACGGTTGGGATTAACTAAGACTCTCTCTGCAGCACATTTTTGAACCATCTGATTGTACCTAGTTTGTGGGACATAAGAGAGAGAGACAGATAGCAAAATCAGTGGGGAGGCCGTAAAAGGGTGGTGTGGTAGGATCGTAGGACCCTCTTGTATTTTTATTCTTTATTGAGTTCATCTGTTTTAAAATCTTTGTTTTTTAAGATTTGTATCTTACTTTTTTTTCAAGCATCTTATATTCATAAAGGTTAGTTATTTTTTTACTTTTATTTTATTTTTTTAAATTTCTCTCCATGCATGCTATAATGTTTGTTTGTTTTATGCATTTATTTGTTTAATTTTCTTTATTTTCTTGATATCTTTTTGAAAGCTCTGTAGGTTTTTTCCTTGAAAGAGAAGAGAGAAAATGAAAAGAAAAGAAAAAAAAAGCTGTAGAGGGGTACAACAATAATGGGTGATGCAAGATACTTCGGTGGTGAAGGTGCTGGCCGGTGTTGGCAGTGAAGATGCTGCCCACTGTAATTCTACTGGTAACGGCTAACCCACTGCCGCCTTTTATTTTTTTTTCATTTTGTGATTATTTATGTATGAGACTTTGATTCTTCTACTTTTATTTGAAATTTCGGGTAGTTGTTCCTGGTTTCTTTCCTATTGTAGCTTTCATGTAAGTACTTTATAGTTTATACCGTGTTTTCTTGTATTTGTTCTCTCTCTTTTTTCTTTGTTTGGATATAATGTAAGTAATGTAGCTTTCATGATCATGTTTTTATAGTTTTTTTATTTATTTGAAAATATAAACATTCATAAGTAAAATTATTCTAGCTCCATCGACAAAACTTAAAGGAGAAGATTTGAACTTTGCATTAGCTAATACTGGGATGGCAGAAAAGTCAGACTTCTCTCTACCTTGCATTAATCTGATTCTTTTAATTTATTGGGTATGCAAGAGTTCAAAATTTCATGCCTTAAAAAGAGAAAATTTCACTTTTCAAACTAATTTTTTGCTTTGATGCTCTTTAGTTTTATTAGCAATTGATGAAAAACCTGAATGTATAGAAAACTTCAAACTTATTCAAATGGCACCAATATATTGTTATATAAATTTAAATTTTTTTAAAAATATTATACACACGAGTCATTTCTAGTAAATCAATAACTTAAAGCCTAGCTCAAAAAAAAAAATTCAATAACTTAAAGATAAGAGAAAGTGATTGTGCATATATGGCCTTTTAATTGCAGCAAGTATCATCACTTTGCTACCAACTTAATCACTCATTGTTAAGAAGTTTGGAAGGCTCACCATCCCCATCATTTTTCTTATTGTCCAAAGATATAAAAGCCAAGTTTTACCTAAAAATTTAAAGAAAAGATAAAAGAAAATTGTAAGGCAACCCCAAACAGCTAACATAATACTCTTTTTTCCCTCTTCAACTAGCTTAAAAATCCAAACCAAGCAAGACAACATTGAAAATTATACACTCATTGAAGCATTTCAAGAAGCAAACTTATTCACTCCAAGAAGCATTTCAAAAAGCAAACTATACTTGTAAAAAAAATTTAGCACACTAAGAGACTACTCACATAAATATGCTTAAAGCTAACGCCGAAAGGATCAAGTTTCCATATAGAAGGACCAAACCTATATACCTCCAGATATAGTTGGTAATGGTACCGACGGCGGCGGCGGCGGCGGTGGTGGTGGTGCTGATGCTGCTGCCACCGTGACAGGTAGTGGTGATGGTGCAGAGGCTTCACTACTCTCAGGTGAGCTTAGACGAAGTGCCTCAGACATAGTACGAGGACGGTGGGCACGTCTCATCAAGGAAGACATCTGCAAGACAAATTACAACATACTATATATAGTCGTGTTGTACGTACCATGTAAGCATTTTTTTTCAAAACCATGTAATTTCTAGTGAGCTACATATGCCTGATACATCTCGAAACAATGAAACCATTGTTCAAAAGTTGAAGACATAAAATAAACAATTCATAACAATTTATAATTTATAAGAAAAACAAAACGAAAATACAAATATTCTGCTCAAAATTCATAAGTTACAACCAAGAGACTGAAATATTTTCTAAGTATTAACATCAGCAACTGTCTCTCCTTCAGTTCCTCCCCTAACCCAATTACCATCTGCGTCATCAATTACAACTACATTCTCGTCTAATTGTTGACTTGTGTACGGATCAGCTTGAGAACCGCAGAATTCATATCAAACAAACCTCTTTGGGACATCTTGACAACAACATGCCACTGTGGTGCCAAAGCATCTGAAGCATACCAAACTTGCTCAGCTTGGGATGCGAAGATGAACGGTTCATCTATAACTCGATTTCTCTCGGTACAACAAGTGGTTGAAATTGACCAATGTGAACTTGAAGCCGTCTTCCTTCTTTCCGTGATTGTTATCAATCCAATTACACTTAAACATTATATATGGCATGCAATTAGTGTATCTAACTTTTATAATGTCAGTTAATTGCCCATAATAGTACACAACCCCAACACGAGGATTGTTATCTCTCCGACTAGCATAACTTAATGTCTCTGCCTTTAAAGCTACACCACTATTTTGCGTAACTCGATGGTCATCCATGCTCTTCACTCGAAAATGAAACCCATTCACATTACAGGCATTATACCTCCATGCAACCGAATCAGGACCAGCTGCCAATGTAATGATTTCTTGGGACAATGTGACATCACTTGTTGTTAGCAAAGTTTGTACCTGTTTAAAAATTTAATGTTACTTTCAATTAATGCATGTATAACATATAGTAATAAGTACGTACATGTTCTTTGAACCAAGTGTGGAATGTTTCAAAATGCTCGTGTTGGATATGGCGAGCGTCTGCGCTGGGCCTTCTTTGTTTAATGAATGCAAGGTGCAAGCTGTGTAATTTGAGAGATTACCAACATATCATGTACAAAGATTAATAAAAATAAAATGAAGAGTGTTAATTAAATAACTTACTTTCTAAATGGTTCAACTGATTTTGTGTTGGATAAGACATAGCGATGAATCTGCATCTTTGAATTGAGGTCAATAGTATATTGCAAGCCTTTCCCCTCTGGACCATCGATGTTCCGCACTGGTCGATGGGATTTTGTTTCGACATCATGTAGATATTGTGCACAAAAATTCATACACTCCTCCATCACATAACCTTTAGCTATTGAACCTTCAGGGCAAGCTCGGTTACGGACATACTCTTTTAATGTCAGAAGATATCTCTCAATTGAGTACATCCATCGATATTGCACTGGTCCAGCTACCAATGCTTCTTCAGCTAAATGTATAGGTAAGTGCTCCATTACATCGAAGAACGAGGGAGGGAAGATTTTCTCAAGATGACAAAGTGTTACTACGATACGATCCTGAATATATTGTAACTCAGTTGCACGGTTCACCTTGGAGCATAGTTGTCTGAAGAAGTTGCTCAATTCAATCAATGGTTGAATAACCTTATTGGGCAACGTATTCCGTAGAGCCAGAGGAATAAATTGTTGGATCATGACATGATTATCATGACTCTTTAAACCCCAAATGGTCCTGTCTTGTAAACGGACATGACGAGATATATTGGATGCATACCCATCCGGCACTCTAACATCCTTCAGAACTTTCAAGAACAAGCCTTTCTCTTCCTTAGACATTGTAAACTGTGCAGGTGGTAGGTAGACTTTATTATTCCCTCTATTCTGCAGGTGCAATGCTTTTCTAAGTTTCATGACCTCCAGATCACGCTTAGCACTTGCATTATCCTTGGACTTTCCCGCAACTCCCAGTATAGTCCACAATACATTGTCACAGACATTCTTCTCTATATGCATCACATCGAGATTGTGTCTGATCAAATTGTGTCTCCAGTATGGCAACTCATAGAATATACTTTTCTTCTTCCAATTATGGTTTTGAGGTCCAGGATTGTCATTTTCCTCTAATCTTCTACGTCTTTCTATAAGGTCATCCCTCTTGTATTAAGTTAGAATTCCTTCTGACTCTAACTGTAGCAATAGATCTGATCCAGATAACACTTTAGGCTTGCCTTTTATCTCCGAGGTGCCATCAAAAGAAACTTTATCCTTTCGGAATTTGTGACCGTCAGGTAAGAATCGACGATGACCCCTGTAGGTAAATTTTTTACCATGCTTTAACCATAGGGAATTAGTTTCCTTATTGCAGCAGGGGCAAGCAAATCTACCTTTCGTACTCCATCCTGACAACATAGCATATGCAGGGAAGTCAGTTATTGTCCACAACAAACATGCATGCAACTGAAACATTTTTTTCGTCGATGCATCAAACGTGGCTACACCTTCATTCCACAACTCAAGTAACTCCTCAATCAACGGTTGCAAATACACATCGATCTTGTCACCGGGGGATTTTGGGCCATCAATAAGCACAGATAGTATCAGAAAGGGTTGCTTCATGCACATCCAATGTGGTAAGTTGTATGGAATCAACACTACAGGCCAAGTATTGTGGACTATGTTCATTGACCTGAATGGGTTGAATCCATCCGATGCAAGCCCAAGCCTTACACTGCAGGGATCACTGGCAAATTCTGGATTCTGCTGATCAAAATGTTTCCATGCCGGTGAGTCAGCAGGATGCCTTAAGGTCCCGTCATTTACTCTTTCCTCTGCATGCCATCTCATTGCCTTTGACGTCTGTGATGACATAAATAGTCTCTGCAACCTTGGCTTTAGGGGAAAATACCTCATCTGTTTTGCAGGTTTGTTCTTATATTTGGAGACTACAGTATCATCACAATCTTTCCATCTAGAACTGCCACATATGACACACTGATTAAGATCAACATCCTCATTTCTAAATAACATACAATTGTTAGGGCATGCATCCCAAGTCTTATAAGTGAACCCCAAATTTTCAGTTATCTTGCGAGCTTCATAGTAGTTCTTCGAAAGATTGACTCCCTCGGGGAAAGCCTCACACAATAACTCAAGTAACATATCAATCGACTTGTCGGTCCAACCATTTAGCACCTTCATATGCAAAAGCCGAACAATGAAGGACAATTTGGTAAATTTCTGACAACCCGGATACAATTCAGTCTGTGCTTGTTCTAAAAGTTCAAAAAAGTCAGTCGTTTCTTTATTTGCACCTATCTGCTCCTCTTTATTCTCAGAAGTTGTGCCAACATATGGAATAGCCTCTTGTATCATTCCAACCATGTCATCCCTAATGTCAACACCACTGTTAGGTTCCACCAACACTTCATTTTCCCCGCAAGACTGCAAAGGACGACGGGTTTCCCCGTGACTTGTCCAATGTTTGTAATTTCTATACATCCCATTCTTTAAAAGATGGCTACACACAACATCTCGTGGGTTATGATATCGGTTTAAACACCTCCTACATGGACACCATATGACAGAAGTTTCATCCCGGCTGACGTATGCAAATGACAAGAATTCATCGATCCCATTAACATATTCCGGTGATAGCCTATCGCCTAAATCAATCCAACTCTTGTCCATACTTCTGCACATGCCGACATCAACAACATTACTTATCCACCACAACAACTAAAAAATAATGTATTTAAAATGCCCATGCATCGTGAAACCTATCCATCCAACTCCACTCTAAAAGGTAGGTGGTCCTATCCCATTCAGGAATACACACTCTATATGGAATAAAGCAGCTCAAACCACTTCGTCCATCTCCAAGGAAAATCCGGCAGCATCTCCCCGCAGTTCTCCACGTACACGACGCAAATATAGTGTATTGATATACACTACATTCAGTATGTACGTCGAGAACAACAGGAGCTGCCGCACAGAATAACCCTCAAAGATAAACAATTTGAAATGGTGAGCCACTAACTGCCATATAGACTTATGCATTCCCAAACTGTCCGAAACTGGACAATTCAAGAACCATCTCATGAAAGCTGAATCCACAAACTCCGATGAGGATTCTTGAACGGGTCTAAGGTTATAAGCTTATACTTCAATTAACTCATGCAAGCATGAAGTAACCAAAATATAAATATGTATGTGTGTATGTATGTATGCATGCATGCAAGAAATATAAAAAACAATGTTACGAAAAAAAATACATTTCTTATACTCATTTAGTACAAGAAACATTGTCCTATTATTTTCCTGTCATTTTTTATTTTTCTAATTTTCATAAGATAATACTCTTAGCTTTATTGGGAGCACTAGTGGAGCACGTGATTGTAAGGGACATCAATTGAACTTCAATAACTTATTGAACATAGTTAAAATGGCTTAAATTCATCACATAAAACTTTAGTTCTTGCTCCTCTAATAAGATAATACCATAACATCTTTTATTGATAACTATTGAGGAATTACATAAACATAGGTTGCAAACAAATTATGTAGTTAAAGTTGGACTCATGAAAACTTCGATAATGTTTCTTGGATTGTGTTAGTTTCTACAAGCAAAGACTCCCTTTGCACTTGAGTCTTGTCAACTGCAAAGAGACTAATTATCAAGTATTACATTTCTTTGAGGCCATATTAAAGAGTAATAGTATGATTTTTAGCTCTCATTGGGGAATGCGCATTTGCTTGAAAGAGTTTCCAAATAACTATTTTACGTCTTTTATTATGTCTCGACGAAAATCCGATTGTTGCGAATAACGTATCAAAGCCACTTCGTCTGTTTGATCAGGATCATTAGTAGCCTTATTATTAATATCAGTATTTTGCCGGTTATCAGTAAAAATCACTACACGTTTGCCTTTTCTTGAACGAATCTGATGATCTATTGGTATTTCTTCTTCACCTTCTCCTTCCTGTTGTTCTAATTCGTTGATTAATTTGTATGACCATCGAGAGACTTTTTTACTTATTTCTTTTACGTGGGGTTTAATGAGAGTACGAAAAGAGGATTCATTTAAATAATTAAAAAAGAAATTCTATATTTTCTTTTACTAGAGGACTTTTGATAGATACAGCTCGATAAAAACACCGAAATCATAACAAAAAAATGCATTGTGTAAGAATCCATAGTTTCATGTTTTTATTCCAGTAAAGTAGTTAAAAAAGTAAATAAAAAAGGAAGAAAGAATAATAAGAAATGACACTTTGTTGTTGCTTTAATAGCAAATATTTTTGTTTTCAGATCAGGTAAATCGTTTTATCTAGAATTCATTGGAACAAAAAAAGGGCCCGGCTAGGTACTGACCTAGCCCGGCCATGGGAATAAAAAGGTCTTTTCTAACAAAATCAAAACAAAGAAGTCTTCAAGTTTTGTTTTAGATTGGATGTATCATGTGTACACATATATATATTGATATTATGCTGACATTTGCAAAATCTACCAACAATGGTTACCCTGGAAAGGCTGGTATCTATAGAAATAGGTTATAAAATCGTTTCACTGCTTTTATTGAATGTAGAACTTCAGCGTTGTGTTAGAACTGTTGTCTCTCAAAATTAATACCTGAAAAAAATATATATACTGCCAGCAAACTAAGCACCAATTGCTTAAACTCCTCAGAATCATCAGGTATATTAAACTTGGAGAAAAAAGTATTAACAATGGAAAATGTGGGTCTTGAATACACTTATATCGCTAGTAATGTGATATGTCCTGATGGTCCTACGACAATGGCTATGGATGTGGGACTGTTAACTCAGATTCAAACTCAGAAAAAAATAAATAAATAGCATCGCATTTCCCATTGTCAAAAGGCAGACAAATGGGTCAAAACCAAACCCTAAGGAACTTGGGTCCTTGAATTTCGAAGTACATATGGACGGCAATGTATGAGAAAGAATATATTTCAAAGACTAAATGTAAATAATAAGAGTATTGATGAATTAAGAACATACCTTAAGCCACAATACACGGTGGTGGTGCGGCGGAGGTCGTGGCGGCACAGCGGAGAGTGGAGGAGGTGGCGGTACGGCGCAGCGGAGGAGATGGCAATGCAGCACAGCAGATGAGTTGGCGGTGGTGCGATTGATGCTGCGATGGAGACGAGGTCAGAGAGGGGGAGGAGGTGACAATGGCGGTGATCGATGGTGATGGATATTGCGATGGAGAGGAGGTGAGAGAGGGGGATCAAGTAAGAGAGAGAGATGAACATCGATCCTATCGATCGATACAACCAGCGGCCATAAGCTTTACAGGGAAAAGGGGGGAAAATGAAACAGGGGAGGCGGCCAAGTCAAAACGGCGTCGTTTTGATTAAAAAAATTTGCGACGGCCAACGCCGTCGCAAATACCCGTCGGAACAAAATAATTTTTGCCACGGCGCACATCCCGTCGTAAAAACTTGTTGCAAAAAATCATCTGTGTGACCCCAATTTTCTGTCGTCGCAAATGGTCGAAGCAAATACGGTTTGCGACGAATTTTTGCGTCGGTCATTCTGCCATCGCAAAAACTGGCTTTTGCCACGGCAAAAGAGCCGTCGCAAAAACTGCCGAAGCAAAAGGGCCATTTTTTAGTAGTGTGTCTAGTTGGCATGACTTAAAAATTATGGAACCTTCTTATTCTAATCAGTAAATGGAGTTGAGTGCAAGCCTGCCTCCATCTGAGTTCAATTATATTAATTCCAGGAAGATTCAAACAACTTGTATTGGTGTGCCTTGTTGAGGCTTGCTAGTCAAATGGTGCATGCATTTGTAGAGTAGCGTTTATAGCCACATGTTGGCCATGGTTGGGTTTCTTATATTTGACGAAAAGATCAAGATATTCCTCTGATGTTGGATTTAAGACGAATATCTCACTCAATTTTTGTCAAATATGATGGCTGTACTAAGGCATATGATCTTGTTTTGTTTGGACCTATATGTTCAAAGTTAAAGACTCATCGCAGACTTGATCATTTGATTTAGGCAGTGAGTTTCATTGAAGGGTTACGGGGCTCTTACGGCCTATGACATGGCCGGAGTGAGAAGTCAAAAAAAAAAAAAAAAGAAGACAACATACATTAAAACTAACAAACAAACAAAGACTACGGATTGTGGGAGATATGCTTCTATCATTTTGCTTAGATCAGAGACAAAGAGACGCGGATTTCATCTGTGATGGACAATTAACTTCAACTATATGTCCTAAAGTTGATCTCGTTCACTCTTTTAATCAACTTTGGTGTAGAATGAAGTTTGTTAATAAGGACTTTTCTTCTTTTTTTTGTTAACAGTTAATAAAAGAGTGAATGAGATTTTTCAACACAATATATATATATATGGTGGTGGCGTTTTCCCGACCAGACCACAGACCCTCCCGAATGTCTGATTGGGTCTTGATCAGAGCCTCACCTTGGCTCCCCTTGGTTCCCGAGCAGACCAAACCCTCGGGCGTGCTTTCCGCTCTATCCTTCCTTCCCATCACATCGGTGGAGGCCACAACTGACACCGGACACTATAGCGTGCATTCGAAGTATGGGCGTAAAGTGTGTGAGGGACAACCACCTTACCCCTGACATAGTTCTGATACACAACACGATGGAGTGGGAGAACGACCCTCTCAAGTGCCCTACCACCGATCGGACCCTCCAATGGAACACCGTCATGTAGAAAGGTCACCAACCACTCCCCATGCATGCATACAAAGGAAAAACAAAGGCCTTCCTCTCTAGGTACGCATAAAAGAAAATTCCTAGCAAACTACATCCTTGAGTAAGATTATTCTCCAGAATCTAACTTGACCATTGGAGGGCCTTTGGCAGGCACCACACCGGTGTGTTTAGAATAGGAGACCACACGCCAACGGGAGAGAAAGAGCTCGTCGAAGGGCTGGAGGCAAGACACCATGAGATTATTGCATCATCAGTTGGTGCTGTTTGTGGGAAGCCGAAAAGCTGATCCAAGCGAAGTTCATTAGGAAAGTGCAATACCCCACCTGGTTCTCCAACATTGTCACGGTGAAGGAGTCTAATAGAAAGTGGAGAATGTACGTTAACTTCACTGACCTGAACAAAGCATGCCCAAAGGACAGTTTTCCTCTGCCCACAATTGACCTCCTTGTCAACTCTACTGCTGGGTATGAAATGTTAACCTTCATGGATGTCTTTTTAGGATATAATTAGATCTGGATGGCCGAACTCGACCACGAGCATACAACCTTCATCAATGACCGAGGGCTCTATTGCTACAACGTGATGCCATTCGGACTAAAGAATGTGGGGGCAATATATTAATAGCTGGTCAACCTCATGTTCAAATCACAGATCGGGCGGAATGTGGAAGTGTACGTGAATGACATGCTGGTAAAGAGCAAGAAGGCCATCAGCCACTTGCAAGACCTCTAGGAGACATTCCAAACGTTATGCAAGTACCAGATGAAGCTCAATCCAGCCAAGTGTGCCTTCAGCTTAGCCTCAGAAAAGTTCCTGGATTTTATGGTCTCGCATCGGGGGGATTAAGGCGAACCTAGAAAAGATCGAAGCCAATATTGATATGCAAGCGCCCCGGACGACGAAGCATGTTCAGAGGCTGGCAGGGCATGTGGCAGCTCGTAACAGGTTTATTTCCACATTCACCGACAAATGCTTGCCCTTCTTCAAGATCTTGCACAAGGCATTTGAGTGGACCGAAGAATACGAAGCGGATTTCAACTAACTCAAGCAATACCTGAGCTCGGTCCCGTTGCTCAGCCGAACTGTTCCAGGGGAGGAACTGTATTTGTATTTAGCAATTTTGGCAACAACAGTAAGCTCGGCGTTGCTCAAAGAATAAGGAGGAACCCAGAAGCCAGTGTACTACACGAGTCGGGCGCTACGTGGGGCGGAGGAAAGATACTCGAGAATGGAGCTCATGGCCCTAGCACTGGTGATAGCGACTCAGCACCTAAGACCTTACTTCTAAGCCCACATGATAGTAGTCCTCACAGACCAACCTTTGAAGAGCATTTTACATAAGCCCGAGATGTCGGGATGCTTGGTAAAGTTGTCGGTTAAGCTCAGCCAGTTCGATATCCATTACTGACCCCGGTTGGCGATCAAGGGGCAGGTTGCTGCGGATTTTATAGAAAAATTCACTAACCCTCCCACTGCCACCCCCGAAGACGACCCCATTGACAGCCATTGGGTCTTAAACATTGATGGCTCCTCTACTAACAATTCTAGTGGTGCTGGTGCGGTCCTTGTCACTCATGATGGTCACAAGATTGAATATGCACTCCGCTTCAAGTTCACCCCCACCAACAACGTTGCTGAATACGAGGCTCTCATTGCCAGTCTTCGAATGGTTCGGCGAATGGGGCTCGAGCAGATAATTGTGTGGAGCGACTCTCAATTAGTGGTGGAGCAGGTCCAGGGAGAGTATGAAGCCAGAGAGGATAATATGAAGCAATACTGCCAAATGGCTAAGAGTTCAGCCAGGAGGTTTGCAAAAATTTTTCTAGAACGTGTCCGAAGGCTCCGGAACGAAGAGGCAGACTAGTTGGCCAGAATCGCCTTGTCCAATAAGCGAGACTCGAATGTCCCAATGGAGGTCCTTGATTCACCAAGCATCTAGAGTCCGAAGGTCAACCAGACCGAACATGAAACGTCATGGATGAGCCAGATTAGGAATTTGTTACAAAGCGGAGCCTTACAGGAGGATAAGAACGAAGTAAGATGGGTACAATACCGTTCTAGTAGGTATTTAATACAAAATGGGGTCTTTTACAAGAGGGGGCACACCTTTCCATTTCTTCATTGTGCCACGGAAGAAGATACAGAATATGTAATGAGAGAAGTTCATGGAGGGGTTTGTGGAAACCACTCGGGTGGTCGATCCCTCACCAAGAAGATTCTGCGAACAGCCTATTATTGGCCCGCCATAGAGAAAGACGCCCAAGAATTCGTTAAGAAATGCGACAAGTGTTAACGTTTCTCCAACATCCCGAGGTTGCCCACTCAGGAGCTGACCTCGATCTAGACCCCGTGGCTTTTTGCCTAATGGGGAATTGACATTCTGGGACCATTGCCTCTAGCCACTAGGCAAGGGACAGAGAAAGTTCTCAGTGGTCGCTATCGATTATTTCACCAAGTGGGTAGAGGCACTATCGATGATTGCCGAAGAGAAAATAAAGAAATTCTTATGGTAAAATATTGTTTACAGGTTTGGAATTTCCAGGATAGTCATCATGAACAATGGAAAGCAGTTTGAAGGGAGCCAATTCAACCAATTATGCTCAGGCCAACGATTAGGTGGAGGTTACGAACAGGTCCTTCCTGAAGATCCTTAAAACCAAGCTGGAGAAAGCCAAGGGCTTGTGGGCAGAAGAACTCCCTAACATCCTCTGGGCCTATAGGACAACAAAGAGGGTGTTTACGGGGTAAACGCCTTTCTCTATGACCTTAAGCACTGAAGCGGTCATCCCAGTGAAGATCGGCCTCCCCAACCCGAGGATGATGCAGTACGAGACCAAGACCAACAATGAGGCTCTGAGTGTAGAGTAAGATTTGTTGGAAGAACAGAAGATGTTCTAGTACCACAACTCCAGGATCCGATTGAAAGACTTCTCAATGGGGGATCTGGTTTTAAAAAGGGTCAACCATTCTATAAAAGATCCAAGGGATGGTAAGCTCGGACCTAATTGGGAAGGCCCCTGCGAGGTGATTAGCAGCACTAGGAAAAGAACCTATAGATTAAACAACTTGGGGGGCAAGGAGCTACCACACCTGTGGCATGCAGAGCATTTGAGGAAGTACTACTTGTGATAGGCTCCTGATTATAACTCGACAGATTATCAATAAAATCGACCATTCAACAACTGTCTACTTCCAGTCAATCGACAAGTCCAAGTCTGCTCAGTTCAAGTGACCGAGCAAAGCCAGACGGCCTTAATAGCAATGACATAGAAAATTTACTCGGTTCAAGTGACCGAGCAGAGCCAGACGGCTTTAATGGCAATAACATAGAAAATCTGCTCAGCTCACGTGACCGAGCAGAGCTAGACGGCCTTAATGGCAATGACATAGAAAATCTACTCGGTTCACTTGATCGAGCAGAGCTAGACAACCTTAATGACAATGGCATAGAAAATTTGCTCAGTTCACATGACCGAGTAGAGCTAGACGGCCTTGTGGCAATGGCATTAAAAAAACTGCTCAGTTCACGTGACCGAGTAAAGCCAAACGACCTTGTGGCAATGGCATTAGAAAATATGCTCGGTTCACATGAACTGAGCAGAGCTAGACAGCCTTGTGGCAATGGAATTAGAAAAGCTGCTTGGTTCATGTGACCAAGCAGAGCCAGACAACCTTGTAGCAATGGCATTAAAAAAGTTGCTCAGTTCACGTGATCGAGCAAATCCAAATGGCCTTGAGCAATGCATTAGAACATCTGCATTGTTCACATGATTGAGCAAATCTGGATGTCCTTGAGGCACTAACATAAATATCTGCTCGGTTCACATAAACCAAGCAGAGCCAGGCATAATCAACACGAGCATTCTACCATAGCTTTCAACTATGCCGAAATGACTGAAAACAGGTGCATAAATTCGAATTATTCTACAATCATTTTAAAATTATTCAAAGCATTCAACACAACTAAGTCAAAAAAAGAGATTTCCCATTGATGGTAAAAGGAGTATAAGGAAGAACGCTCCTTTCAAAAAAAAAAAAAAAAAAAAAGAAGAAAAACAGAACAAACAAACAATATGCACCAAGGGCCTCAAGCCTTGGGTTCTCCCCCGACTGCCTTCTCTCCGACTCCCCCAACTGCTCTCCCAGCCTCAGCAGCTTCTTAGGCAAACCGCGTAGCCTCGAAAACTTGTTAGGCAGACTTCTTAGCCCCACCGATTCCCTTGTTCTCGGCAGCCTTCTCGTCAGCTTGTTCTAACGCCTTCTTGAGAACTTCCTCCAGGCTCTAGGGAACTCCCTCTTCCAAATGGCCAAGCCCAATGAAGTCCAGCTCCAGGTAGGTCTGAGACGCCCTCTTCTTGGCGAGCTCAAAGCCCTAGGTGAATGTGGGCTCCAGCAAGGCCTGAAAGTCATCCCTCTTCTGGAACTCCAAAACTGCCTCGGCTCAAGCCCTGAGTAGCTCTTTTGAAAAGGCGACAGACTTTTTCTCCAGCTCCTGCCTCTAAGCCTACTCAGTAATGAAGTCCAACAGGAGCTTGTTAGCTTGGGCACTTAGCCTCTTGCTCTCCTCACGGGCAGACTTGAGGTCTGCGATGATCGCATCCCTTTCTGCCCGAGCAGTAACGATGCCCTCTTTCAAGGAACAGACTTCTTTAGCAAGGACACCACTGGTCTATTTCTCCTCATGTAGGGCCTTCTCTGAAGTGCCCAAACGATGGCCCAGGGTCATGATTCTCGTCAGAGACTGAAGAGAAGTTTAAACAGAATAAGAAATAGAACAGAATCAAACAAAAGCATAATGGAATCAAACGGAAGCAAAAAAGAGTAAGGTAATTGTAGAAAGAAGCTCACCTTGAAACGATCATGATTTAAGTCCTTGACCAAACGGGAGTTTGGATGCTTACTCAGCCTCTGTATATCTATGGGTTTTATCGCATCCCCAGATCTCTCCTAGGTTGCCTTTGCACTGTCGACCACATTACAGAGAGGAGAGGTAGTGGGACTAGCACAGGACTAGGATTCTACTAGGACGACTGTGTTGCGCCTCAGCTCAGCCGGTGGAGGAGGCTTTGTAATGGCAGTCGAGGTCATGACTTTCTTCTTCAGCGGAGATGCCTTCTCGGGTGGAAGGGCAGATTTCTTCTCCAAGTCCATGGCTTCGACCGTTTTTTGGCATTTTGCCCCGGGGGCAGCTGACTTGGCTCCCTTTTTCTTCACCAGAAAGCTAACATTGAAGCTCATTGGATCGAACCCAAGAGGTGGCTGAATCGCCGCAAGAGGTGGTTGACTAGTCTCAGGGGATGGACGATCTGTAAGAAAGATTAAGAGTCAGACAAGGATCAGACTATGAAGAGAACAATTCTACTCACTCCTCTCACGTTCGGCAGCCAACGCCTCCATGGTTAGCTCAGGCCCTAGGAGGTATTGAGCGAGTGCCTCGACTCTCACCATATCCTTAGCATTAGGGAACTCGTACTCCTAGACTTTCTCAATGTCCCTTTGTAGCTCGTCGAATAGAAAAGGCTTAAGCCGACCTGACACTCACAAAACACCTAAGCCAAAAAGGCCAACACTTCAAAAATAAGTAGAAAAGGGAAAGTTCAGTAAAGAGAGCGTACCCTTCTTGCTCGGATGGCCCCATTACCTGGGGACCCGAGCAGAGAAATTGGTCTCTTAGGGACAGAACTCCTAGGCTTCTTCACTAATGAAGAAGAACCGAGCTTTCCAGTTCTTATGCGACGACGGAAGCTGGCCGATTAGGTTGAACCCTAGCACCCTGCTTGAGAAGTACCAATAGCCTTTTCCCCTCTCAATCGGCCTTTAGCAATATAAAAACTCCTCAGTGTAACATCCCTTCCGTGGATGATCTGCCAGAGGATCACGCAACTCACCATGATCCTCCACGCATTCAGCTAAATCTACCTGGGAGAAAGGCGTAGCCTTTGCAAAATCTCCCTAATGGGCCAAGGAAATGGCACGCGAAGACCACCGGCTAGTGCGCCCTTGAACACAGTGATCTCGCTCTCTCTTGCTGAGCATGCCTAGTTCGTAGGGTTGGGGACCTTACACTCCACCCCTCTCGAGATCTGGTATGCCCTCCGTACTTGGGACCCTCCTCCTCTCCCTCATCCTGCTCAGGCTCCCTAGGTCGAGCAGCTGCCTTAACGGGCTGGTCCCTTTCTCCCTTGACACCAGAGTGAGCGACCCTAATCTTCTCCAGCTCCAAAACCTCCAGAGACTTTTTGGAGTTCCCAACAGAGGCCTCCTCCTGGCTTTCACGCCTCATAACCCTAAACTCGTTCAAATTGGTCTCCTCAGAGTCCGAACTAACATGCTCTAGGTTAGCCATCGTACCCAATAGCCTGTCGTCCCTAATCTTATCAAGCACTGGTTTGAATAACGTATACACGCCCCTAAGAGTGGATTCTAGGAACTCCGGCCTATCGACAAACCACGAGAGGTTAGGAATCTGGCCCTTTCCTTTGAATACCCAAACACAATGCGTTGCCAACCAGTACATATAACTGAGAAATAAGCTTTGCGACGACACAAGATGCCCACGGTGAGTTCGAAGGACAACCGGCGATACATAGTAGAGGACTGGTATCCTATTAACCGGCTGAAGATGACGAAAATGCAGGACAAAGACGAAGGTTGATTTCTCTATTTCTCTCTGTGTTATGCAAAAAATTCAACTAAGGCAAGTGAGGAGGCAAAAAGGGAAACTGCCTAACAAAACTCCCCCCAAGTGTTTGAAATCAACGGCCTAGATGGTCTACGGTGATTGGAAAATAATAGCTGGGATTCAACACGTCTTTTTGACTTCCAACAGCCAAACCCCAGTTGCCGCGTGGCGGTATGTGAAGCAACGTGACAGCTGTAGCCATCATTGTGCCAGCCTCACCATAAGTACACTCCAGATTTTGTGAGTGGGCTAACCCGTGGAATTCCCCTGGCCTTGAGTAGATGGCTAGATGAATTGGGGGCATTTGGTGGTGACGTTTTCTTGACTAGACCAAATACCCCCTTGAACGTTTGATCGAGTCTCAATTAGAGCCTCTCCTCGGCTCCCCTCAGCTCCCGAGCAGACCAGACCCTCGAGCGTGCTTTCCGCTCTGTCCGTCCTTCCTATCACATTGGTGGGGGCCACAACTGATACCAGATATTGTAGCGTACACTTGAAGCATGGGCGTAGAGTGTGTGAGGGACAACCACCCTACCCTTGACGCAATTCTGACACACGCCATGATGGAGTGGGGGAACGACCCTCTCAAATGGCCTGCCACAGATCTGACCCTCCAATGGAACATCACCACATGGAAAGGTCGCCAACCACTCCCCATGCATGCATATAAAGGGAAAACAAAGGCCTTCCTCTCTAGGTACGCATAAAAGGAAAACCTTGGCAAACTACATCATTGAGTAAGATTATTCTCCTGAATCTAACTTGACCATCGGAGGGCTTCTGGCAGATACCACACCGGTGTATTTAGAACAGGAGACCACACGCCAATGAGAGAGAGAGAGAGCTCGTCGAAGGCCGGGGGGCAAGACACCACGAGATTGCTGCATTATCAATATATATAGACAAACGTGTATTTAAACCAAATATATATATGTACATAACGCCGAGGCTGTGTTGACTCGGTCAAAAAGTCAAAGGAATGGGTTTTTTTTTTTAATTTCATAAAACTTTAGGGGTTCTTTTATAAATATATGAAATTGATTTTCAAAGAATCAACTCTTCTCTCTTTTTCACGAACACTCTCAGCAGCCCATTTCTCTCTGTTTCTTTTTCTTTTTCTTTTTCTTTTTCTTTTTCTTTTATTGTTTCATCTTTCATTACTTTTTGTTAGAGCAAGATTTTATTACAACTTCTTAAGGGTTTTGTATTCCTCTTTACAAGGACCATGTGTTGATGGTTTCAAAGGGAACTTCCGGTAATGTTGGGTTTACTCGATGTTGGCCATCTTTAAAGAGGTAGGATTACACGTGGGTTTTGCTATTGGGTTAATATATTTGAGTTATACATATTCTTTGAGATAAAAATCATACCTATAGAATTTTAGGTTGATTTTAGGTTTTACTAAAACATGAAAGTTTGTTATTATTTAATTTCTTAATTTTCTTGATTGATTCTTATAGTATTTAGCATAATGTGTTAATTAATTAATGTTTTTTGGAATATTGAATATTTTGAGTAAAAACTTAGGATTTTACCATGCTTACACCTTTGATAAAATTGGGAGTTTTGCCGTACAATAGTTGGTTCATGAAATTGCCTTGATATTTACGTGATTTATGTGTATGTGATTTATGCTTGAGGTGTTGGTTAACTTAAATGAATTAATTGGATAATTTTGTATGTTTGATGTAATGCAAATGAGCATAAAACAAATAACTAAAAATGTTTGAATGTTTTAAATTATTATGAGAGATTATGTTATGAATTTTGTGACTTAGATATTATTGATTTTACCTATGTGTGGTGTTTATGTTAGTTTAGTCCTGGGTTAAACTCTATTGGTCGTTAGGCATGGTCGGGTATGAGCTTGGAGCCTTGGCCCTAGAATTTGCATTGGAATAAAGGTTTGGTGCCTCATTTGGCAAGATTCACACGTCCTTTGGGTGCCACCCATAATGTGTGGAATTACTTGAATTCACGCGTCCTTTGGGTGATACTCCATAAAAAGAGGATGAGGTTGTAGGTGGACTGGTATTCCCTCCTCAGTAAGGCTGGTTGTGCATGCACTTGCATTAGAATTGGACTTGGGTGAGTTCGGATATTTTATTTATTTATTCATTTATTTTCAATTTTGGTCTTATCGAGTTAACTTGATCAAGTTGATGTTGGTGATTGGATTATTTGTAAATTGAGGTTGTGAGTGTATAATTATTTGTGGATTGAAATAGTGAGTCTATGATATTCATTTATTTGGTTCATTTGTGTGCTTGATTCATGGCTTTGGGAATCGAGTTTGAGAGTTAGGTTTGGGATTGCATTTTATATGCTTTCATTCATTCTTTACTGTATTTTTGCACATGCCACCTCATGTTTATTAGTTTTGTAGCATAAACTCCTAATGGGTCGTTGTATGCTCACACCATCACAGTTGCAAGTAGACCTCCATGCAAGTAAAATTAGTGGTCCGAAGAATTGAACAGTTGCGCTTTATATTTTATTTTAACTCTAGTTTTGCTATAATTTTAGGGTTTACTCTATCCTTTACTTTCGTTGGGACTATATAATATTTATTTTATGTCTTTCTATTGGGTTTTATTTTGGATAGTTGTATGCCCTTTATTAAATCTCTTTTGAGATCTTAAATATTCTAATTTTATGAAGTAGTGTGTTGGAGACTTAGTGTATATTTTGGTTGGTTGATTTGATGTTGGAAAAAATATTGAATTGTGATTTTGAATAGGTGCTCTTTTAAAATGGTTTTAGTCTAGTTTACGAATGGAATCACGCAATTTTGTTCCAGAAATTTTTAAAAATAAAAACTATTTTTAAAATAAATTTAAAAACCTATTTTGATTAAAAATCTGACGTGTATTCTAATTTGACTTTAACTTTTCAAAGTTATACTTTTTAGTCCTTAAATCTCGATTTTTAAAAAATGAGGGTGTGACAACTTGGTATCAAAGCACTGGGTTCGAATACCAGGGTATCATGGGAGAGGCTTTGCTTCAAATTTGGGTTTGCATATTGCATATTGGTTGTATAGCATATGTGTATATATTATTTGTTACATTGAAGATTTAGTTTACATGCCGTAAGGATTGTGAGCATGGATTAGATTTGAATGATTGTTTATAACGTGTTTACCATGCATGGTTGATCATAGTATATGTGTTATACATGGATAAAATCATAATGATTGGATGCTTTGATGGGTTTCTTAGTATGATATACCTGTCTTATTATACTTGTTGGAAATATGATAACACTGGTAGTCTAGCATGAAATAACTACTTGGGTTAAGAACTATATGATAATATGCTTGCTAATATATGACTACAAGCTTTTGATATATGTTTTGTTGAAAAATGTTGGCTTTATAGATGCTTGATGAGCATACTATGATTATTTGGTTTCGAACGTTTGTTTTGTGAGTCTTATTAAAATGATGGCACCTAGACGAGGGCTAGCTCATGGAGCGTCGACTAGTGCTCCATAAAAACCACTTGATGGGGCTCAATTTATAAGGGAGATGGCTAATAGCAAAGGGAACCTCGAGTGATGTATGTAGTTGGGGAGTATAGCCAGTTGTAACCTCCTTTATTTGATAGCGCAATCGGAGCAGTAGTGGTGGGGGAGTGGTTGGTGAAGACTACCAAACTCCTTGATGTGTTGGAGATTACGGAGGATGATCTTAGAGTTAAGATTGTGTCATTGAAATTGATGGGATTAGCATGTAGATGGTGGTTGACCATTAGGGACACTAGCGGATCCCTTGGTGGTACGAGGTACATTTTTGGTGTTTGGGTGTTAGCTCAAGTGTTGCTAGATCTGAGGGCACCACATTCATTCATTGCCACAACGTTTTTACGGGCATTGGGGATAAAGGTGGACTGGTTAGAGTCAAGCTTGTAGGTCAACACCTCAGTTAGGGGTGGAGTATATTTGGACCAGGTTTGTCAGAATTGTGTTTTGGGGATTGATGATAACCAATTTATTCATGACTTTGTCTTTCTAAAGATGTCGAGTTTTGACATGATTTTGGGAATAGACTATTTGTCTATGTTTATGACTATTATAGATTTTTCTAGCCCTAGAGTGTCGATATGTACTCTTGAGGGAGATTGCTTTCAGTTCATGGAGGAGCATTTATCTTGTTTTCCAGGGATAGTCCTAGCTTTTTCTTGGTCAGTTGTTAATTGATAAAAGGGTTGCGGTTCGTAGGGAATTTCCTCTAGTTTTTAGCGAGTATCTGGTTGTTTTCCAGGATGTGTAGTATGATTTGCCACCTATTCAGGAGGTAGAGTTTACATTGTGTCTAGAGCAGCACCTATCTCGATGACACTATATCATTTCTCACCTACAAAGTTGCGGGAATTAAAGGTTTAGTTGTAGGAGCTTCTAAACAAGGGATTTATTTGATTGAGCATTTCGCCTTGGGGAGCACATGCATTGTTTGCTTAGAAGAAGGATAGTTCCCTGCGGTTATGTATTGATTACCGGAAATTGAGTTAGGTTATGGTTAAGAACAAATATCTAATGTCAAAGATAGATGACTTGTTTGATTAGGGTTCAAAATGTTTCTTGAAGATCGACTTGAGGGCAGGTTATTACCAGTTGCAGGTCAGGGAAGGGGACATCTCCAAGACGGCTTTTCGCACACGATACTAGCATTATGAGTTTATATTAATGCCATTCAGGTTGACGAATGTACTAACAGCTTTCATGGCTTTGATGAATTAGATATTTTGTGAGTAATTGGATCGGTTCGTGCATGATATTTTGATACATTCACCTTCGGAGGAGGAAAACGAGGAGTACTTGCATATTAGTTTACAGATGCTACTGGAGCACAGGTTGTTTGCTAAATTTGAGAAATGCGAGTTCTAGATAGAAGAGGTGAAATTCTTTGGACATGTGGTATTAGATGTGGGAGTATTAGTTGATTCTTCTAAGATTAACTTAGTTACCAAGTGGGGGAGACCGCATAATGTTACTTGTCTTTCCCAACCACGGTGCTAAAAATTGTTTGTCTATTCTCAGATTATGAGAATTTAAACACCCAAGTACAAGTACGGTGAAGTAGCCGTTAAAATAACCGGTAAGAATGAGATCAATCCACAGGGAACGGAGTTCTAAATTATATGAAATATCACAGTTGTGGATGGTAAGTGCCAGAATTCACTCCAGGTAATGGATTAGATATCGACTAAGTCATGCTAAACACGGAAGCGTCATTGATGGCTTAAGTTGGAAGCTAAATCAACCGGTTTGAATTTCATCTCTTGCTGACAAGATTTAGATAGAAATTGCAAAAACAGTATCCAAAAGAAAAATATTTTATTTTTAAGAGATTTGATGGTTGTTAAACTAGATTGTAAAAAGAAGCAGATTAAAAACAGGCTTGGATCTAATTAATCCGATCACGTGACTTTTTTAAGATTGATCAATACAAGTTTACCATCTATCAATCGTTTGACCCCCTTAAGCCTCATAAACCAATAGATGAAAATATTCAATGATAACCAAATACTAGAATATTACATTAAAATCATGAACCCTCACCAACGACTCATAAACACTAGATAATGTTTTGTCAGAGCATAAGTGTAACAAACATAATTAAAGGCACATGTTTTCAAATGTTCTAGCTAGATATTTATTAAATTATTATCAAAGACCCTCACCAGCGATTTGCATATACCGGCTGCTTTGTCAAAACAAAAAGTATTACAAACATAATTAAAAGTTTAAGTCTTCAAAAGGATCTAGATTTTAATTACCAAAAACATAAAAGCAATCCATTTCATATTAAGATTAAGAGCCTTAGATCCTTACCAGAGGTTTGGGCATAAAAACATACCAGATAGAGGATTAGCATAAAATATACAAGTCTCTGAAAAGTGATAAGTAAACCAGCATCTACTTTACTTTTATACTACTCTTGTATTTATTACACTACTCCTAATTTAAACTTGTTTACAAAACACAAAACCATTAAGTACATAAAATATATGAACCCGTGCCCAAACATGCAATATACAGAACGTGTGTAAAAATACTAAGTTTTTAAATAAATCTTGAATGGAAAGACAAACCTTAATTGATCGTCTCAATACCGTCACGTGATCTTCACAATTGGTTTCAAGAATAAAACTACCTGCTTATGATAATAAAAAGATATAATTTGAAAGAAAATGACTTCATAAATAAAAATGCTTATTATAGCAGAATAACAGTAAAGAAAAGACTGAAAGCTGACTGAAAATACTAACAAACTAACTGAAAATCTACACCTGGAAATGAAACAATTGAATGTGGAGCTCACTGGCTTTGAACTTCCTCTTTGCTAGCCTCCCTGTCTAGCTCACTTCTGAAGCTCTCTTCTAAAGCTCTCCTCTTCTTTCCCATGGCTCTCCTATTTATAAAAGATGAAAAGAAGTTTTTTTTTCTTTTTTTTTTAAAATTATTTTTTAATTACACTACTAACTTAAATATATTTTTAATGACACCACTAAATTATACATTTATAATATTATACCACTAATTTATAAATATATATAATATCATACCACTAAAACCCACTAATTTATATATAGATGTGTGTGTGTGTGTGTGTGTGTAATATATCCACTAATATATATATATATATATATATAATACAATATAACATAATACATTAAATTAACACCCGAATAAATGTCTATGTGTCTGCCGGTTTCATTTTGCTCAGTTTTAGCTTTGAATCTGCACAAGATATAAAAAAACATAAAAAAATATCAAAATTATATTAAAAATGATAAATAATATATAAATAAATACTAACAATAGTTTACAATTAAAGACTCTGATTATACTTTTTAGAGCACAATCACACCCCCAACTAAACTTTTGCTAGTCCCTAACAAAAAAATAAACAAACTTAAAAAGATAGGCTCCACTTTCGTAGGGATCACGAGAGTATTTAGCATGTGCACCAAACCTTTAAACCATAAAGTTACTCCTAGTAGATGAGTGGTGTCTCGTGAAAGTTTTCAATGATGGTAGCCACAAACATCAAAATGTGCCCTACAAGTGATGATAATAAAAAAAAAAATTACATGGATCAAAACACAAGCATATTCTATATATCTTACTCGTTAATATACAAACAAAATAATGTCTTAAAATAACATATGAGAGGCTTTTGTATGTATGTCATCATTATATTATAAGACAAGTATCACAACATAAAAATATAGATACATCCTTTAAGTTTTGATTTAACCTTATTAAATTTTCTCTCAGAAACAAAGAATATAGGCATCTCACACCGGTTATCTTTGCAAAAGAGTAAATATAATGTAAAATCAAAAGAAACAACCATAAAAAAAATGACGTAAATATATAAAGTGAGAGACGATTTGACATAGCTCCATGAAAGAATACTTAATATTAAAATGACACAAGCAACTGATAAGTGAATTCTCTACGAAATGAATGAACAAGCAATGTATACATCAAATCGTTGAGAATTTTGTTTAGGTTATAACTTCGCCATGAAAATTAACGTAAGGAGAAAGAAATGATACAAGGTTCTAAACATGTGTAATCAGGACATGAAATGATCAATGAATACATACCTTCAATTTCTCAATTTCATTTGATTTGATATGAATGCTTTTCTTTTTTTTGTATTTCCCTTCTTTCTTACTTTCTTTCCTAGTTTTTTTTCGTATTGCAATTAGATCACCCCCTTTAGCAATGACATGTGTAGTAAGAGATAAAGAAATAGGCTTAAAGAGGGTTCCAAAGGAATTATATTAACAAAGAAATCCGTTACTCAAAAAATCAAAGATGGCCTCAATTCACTTTTGAAAGTACACAACAGCTCAAGGTTATAGGAATTCAACATATTCAATTACCGTAGCAATTCAAACAATTGAGTCAAGTACTAATATAATGGAGCTATTAAAAAAAATGAGTCAAATACAAATATAATGGAGCTATTGAAAAGAATGATGTGGAAGAAATTCATCAAGAGTAAATGCAAACACTCTGAGAGGCGTCATTGGCTTTAAAGCTCACTTGGTGAATAATCTCCACTGTTGTGAGGCTGAAACTGTACAATATGTCAAAATACTAAATTTATCATGATATGATAATAAGTGATGTAAAATAACATCTTTCTATATGTTAAGATAAAATCTTGCAATTGTATTAAAAAGAAAGAATAAAACAAAAATTGTGCTAAGGTGAATGAAAACATATTTTAACAAATTTCCAAAATCTACATTTGCATTTCACATAAAACTATACAAAATTATAAACTATACGCAAATCCTTTTTGTAGATCTCAAGTGCATTAAGAGATTCAAATTGTACGATTCTTGGCCTTGCACATGTTTTTATTTTTTATTTTTTTGTTTTATTTTAAAAAAATTTAAAATATTTGCAAAATAAATGTTAGTCATATTTACAAATAAAGATAAATACGCAAACAAGACACTCAAACCTAACACACCCTAGGAAGAATAATCATTATAAAGTCGAGCCAAACTTTTGATATCAAAATCAAGATAGTCTACTGTTCTAGTAATTCCAAGGTATCTCGATGCCTCGACATTTACTCACCCTTTAATAATATCTAGGTAAACCATCTGATTCCATGACATTAGTCGGTTACTCGCTTTGCAATTTTTATCCACACACGCGTGTCTAGCACAACGGTGACACCTATTTAGTCTCTTTGCTCTTCTCTTACAGGCCAGAGTAGTTTGACTAGTAAAAGATTGATGTTGTTCTTCTTAAAGCTCAACTCTCCTCACCATCTTTGCACGGTGAATTATCTTGCCCCTAATACCAAATGAAAATATCTGAAAGATATAACATGCAAATGTAAGCACTCGATCATCTATATAAGAAGATATGACACTATCTAGTTCTTTAACATTTGCTGGTCACAAAGACAAAATGATAGAAAATGAACGTGGTGCCCCCAAAAAATAATATTACAAATATTAGAAAATGAACGTGGTCCCCCCCCCCCCCCCCCCCCCCCCCCCCCCCCCACCCCCCCCCCCCCCCCCCCCCCCCCCCCCCCAAAAAAAAAAAACTAAAGAATCGCCACGGCCTAAGGCATAGAAGGAAACAAAGGGTGGGAAGGAACAAACACAAGTGGGAAACAAAGTATTCTCCCCAACTATAAAGAAACTAACTACCAAATTATAAAAACTATTCTAATTATACAAATGACAGGGTGTCACTTCTATTCAAGCAATAGGGGATCCATGAGATCCACACATTTAACTAGACTGATAAAGTTCTCAAGCTAAGACTTGAGACAATGCCCATTGACTTTGAAGATATTGCCAATTCCAGGATTCTTAATTTCTATTGCCCCGTGTGGTGACACATCCTTTACCAGATAGGGTCTAGACTATTTGCTCTTCAACTTACTCGGAAACAAGTGTAATCGGGTATTAAAAAGCAACACTTTCTGACCGATAAGAAAAGGATTTACGCATAATGTATTAGTCATGGAATGTTTACATTTTGACCTTAGAGATTTTTGCATTCTCATAGGCGTCATTTTGAAGTTCCTCAAGTTCATTGAGTTATATCGTTCTTACCAGGCCCGCCTCATCCAGGCTTTCATTAAATTGGCGAATGGCCCAATAGGTTTGGTGCTCAATTTCTACCGAAAGATGACACGACTTTCCATACACAAGCCTATAAAGAGAAACACCTAACATAGTTTTATATGCAGTTGGATAAGCCCAGAGTGTATCAACTAACCTTAAGGACCTGACCTTTCGATTAGGATTGATAAGTTTCTTAAGAATGTGTTTAATCTCCTGATTAGCTAACTCAACTTGGCCACTAGTTTGGGGATGATAAAATATACTAACCTTATGAACAACCCCACACTTTTTCATTAACAATCCAACTTGTCTATTGCAAACATGGGAACCTCCATCGCTAACGATAGCACGTGGCATACCAGAAAATGAAAAGATATGCTCTTTTAAGAATCAGACCACTACACAGTGATCATTGGTGCTAGAAGCAATAGCCTCCACCATTTAGACACATAATCAATGACCACAAGAATGTAAAGGTAACCAAACAAACTAGGAAAAGGTCCCATGAAATCGATACCCCAACAATCAAATATCTCAAGAATAAGAATGGGAGTAAGGGGCATCATATTTCTTCTAGACAGACTCCCTAGTCTTTGACATCTATCACAAGTCATACAAAATACATGAACATCACAAAACATGGTAGGCCAATATAAACCAGATTGTCGAATATTTGCAACTGCCTTTTTAGAACTAAAATGGCCACAGCACGCATGGGAGTCATAGAACTCCATGACAGAATGAAACTCATTGTCGGGAACACACCGATGAATTATTTATCGGGATAGTATGTGAACAAGTATGGATCATCCTAGGAAAAATATCTCACATTTTTGAAGAATTTTCTTTTATCCAAATAAGACCAATGTGATGGAATTTTTTCGGTATCCAAAAAGTTGGCAATGTCAGCAAACCACGGAGTGGTTGCATGAGAAAAGACTTGGATTTGAAAAAAATGCTCATCTAGAAAGTGCTCATTGATAAGGAGAGTGTCTTTGGTGTCCCCATCAGTAAGGAGCCGTGATAAATGGTTACCAACAACATTCTCTACCCCATTTTTATCTTGAATTTCAATATGAAATTCTTGTAACAAAAGAATCTAATAGATGAGGCGTGGTTTTACATCATGCTTGGTTAATAGGTACTGTAGAATAGAATGATTAGTATAGATGATGATTAATGACCCAACCAAATATGATCCAAACATATTGTCGTGCCTCGGTTTTTTGGGTGTCCAAGGTCTTTTCGGCTTGGAGACCCTAAAGCACGAAACTCTGTCACTATAACTCGTCCTCCTTGAAGGACAAGTGCGACTAGGTTTGAAAATTGGTTTGACTAAAGGCTTTTTAAAAAAATAGAAGTCGCCACCTAACTTGATTAAGGTGAGTTAGGGCACCTAAAACTAAGTGTTAATCCGAATATTAAACTTAGGGTTTTGTGGAAAAGGTTTTCAAAACTCCCTCATGAGAGAGTTTTTAAGAAAATAGGTTGTTTGGCAACTTTTGAAAAGATTTAAGCCCTTTTGGAAAATAACTCAATTTTGGTCATTTGAAAATAGAAATCTATGGTTCATGGGTTGGTTACGTGTAGGGAAGGTATCCTAATATCATCACCCTACCTCGTCGTTTCAGTACCTACATGTCTAATCACCCTTGGTTCACTCACTAGAATAACCGGTTACCATTGTCCACTTAATATCCACTTTATAATTCTAAAAATGGGGTTTAGTCATCACTTTTCAGATGAATGATGCATGATGCAAGTTTTGGAAGAAGTTTGGAAATGTAGGGGTTTTGAAGGAGTTTGGAATAGAAACTTTGAATTGATTAGAGTTTTTGAAAAATGGATTAGAGTTGAAATAAAAGTTATGACCCCACCATTTTAGGTTGCCTACGTATCTCATTTGGCGAGAATCAAGTCATTCGTAGTTCGGGCAAGAGCCCGATGGAAAATAGGAGCATTAGGGCCTGTGGGGGTTTTGAAGACACTTTTTGGGTCTTTGGAAAGGTTTAAGACACTTGGAGGTCTTTTGGAAAAGTTTAAGACACTTTGAGATCTTTGGAAATTTTGACTTGAATTGGATGGTGGAGTGCTTTAGAAATGTTTTTGGAATAACTTGAGAGAGTTTTGGAAAATGTTTTTGAATAACTCAAGAGAGTTTGAGAGTGTTTTTGAAGTCTTGTTTTGAAAACCTTAGAGGTATGATTTTGGAATGTTTTGATGAATTAGTTTTAGAAAGTAGTTTTTGGAAGTGGCTAAGGGTTTGGGATCCTAATATGATCAAACTTAGAGGTTGATCTTGATTTATGACTTATCCTTGGAATCCCTAACCATGAGGGGGCTAGGGACACCTTAGGTTTGTGACCTTTTGAAAATATTTTTGGAAATGCCTTGAAGATGGAGTGTAGGAACATTAGGAGGTTTTGGAAAAATTGATTATGAGAATAGTTTACAATTGAATGCTCATTTAGAAAAAGGGTTCAAGAGTTGGAACCTTAGAGTATACTAACCTAGGTTGGGTTGGTATAGGGTTAGGGGTAACCTAAGGTTAACTAACTTGGGTTAGGTTAGGTTAACCTAGGGTTAGGATGACCTATGGTAAACTAACTAAGGTTGGGTCAACCTAAAGTTAACTAACTTGGGTTAGGTTAACTAGGGTAGGGTTAACCTAAGGTTAGGTTGACTTAAGGTTAGGTTAACCTAAGGTGAGTGAACTAGGGTCAAGTTAACCTAGGGTTGGATAACTAGGGTCAAGTTAACCTAGGATTGGATAACTAGGGTCAAGTTAACCTAGTGTTAGGTAACTAGGGTCAAGTTAACCTAGGATTAGGTAACTAAGGTCAAGTTAACCTAGGATTGGATTGGAAGTTGGTTTTGAAGGTTGGTTTAATGCATTTTTTGAGAGAATTTTGAAGGACAAAACATACTATGCAATGGACTTTGGTGGACAACCCTTTTGAAGATCATTTCCATGAAAATTTTGACTCTAGCCAAGAGTATGATTTACATGGTTGGTGATTGGAGACCATTCCAAGGAAGGTTTCCTCATGGCCATTATAACCTTTATCTTGACAAGAGGGGGAGTTTCAAAAATCAACATAATGATGGCAATTTTTGAAAAATTATTTTTGATGCAAAGATGGAGAAAATGCATTTTTGAAAATCATTTTTTGAGAAGGATTTTGAAAACCATTTTTCAAGGGAAACATTCCATCAAGAGAGGGTTCATATAGCCAACAAAAGGGAGACCACTCAAGAGAGGGTTCTAAGGAGCCATTCCAACCACTAAACTTGAGAGAATAAGAACCATAGAAATCAAAGAATTTGAACATCATTCTTGGGCAAGAATAAAGGGAAAAGGGAACCATTCTAACAATTTAGGGCTCCTATGGCTAATATAAAAGGGGACCACTCAAGAGAGGGTTCCATGGAGTCATTTTCACCACTAAATTTGAGAGAATGGAAACCTCGAAAATTAGAGAGTTTGAAAGAAACTTTTATGCAAGTTGAAATGCAATGATGCAAAAGTGTGAATTAGGGGGGTAGTGAGGGATTTTCTAAGGCATGACTCTTAAGGTCTCATCCTAAACTTTAAGGGGCCAACTCTTGGAACAATTTTTGAAAGAAATGTAGAGCTTGGAAATGGCATAAAATTAAGAGCAATATAAGCATTGTGGAACATGACAATAAGCATAAAATGAAGTCAAGCACACAAGACATGATCAAAATAGCAATATGAAAGGGGTCATGATTCACATACAAGGCTTTTAGGCTACACCACATAAACAAGGGGCTCCTAGGCCATACCATCTTAAAGTAGGCTAGTGAGAGGTCTCCATACACGGTGGCTCTCACTTGCTTTCCTCTAGGCATGATCTAAGAGCCCTCTTGGCTCAAGCATGCAAGAAAGGGGGGTTGAAGATGGGGATTAAAATAGAGAATAGCCTAAGTAGGCTAGGGGGGAGAAGAGAAGAGTGGGGGAGAGCACAAATGTAAAGGGGATACCACCTTTTGCCTTCACTACACTTGTAGTCTTTAATGGATGTCTTGATTGGAGCTTGAGTGACTTCAAGAGGGATTGAGAGGCTAGAGTGGAGTGTGTAAGTGTGTATGAGGTATTGTATATGGAGTGTATAGGTTTGAGAGAGGTAGAATCTAGCTTAAGTGTTAGAGGGGTGGAATATATGTGAGGATTTGAGTTTCTGGAGTGATTTTAGCAGAACTTCTCATCAATTTCGGACCTAGAATATACAAAGGGGGAGGCCTCTATTTATAGGCAATCTGGAACAGGCCTTGCGCATGTGCTACATACGCATGGCCAAAATTTGACCTTGCGCATGTAGAACATGCGCAGGTACTGTTCCATTGCCAGAATGGCACGTGGCATCCTATGTACTGGTTAAATCTCGACCGCTGATCGAAAGTTGGTCGATCTGATCAAAATTTGAGCGCATGTAGCATACGCTCCATCACTAGGAAGGTTCGTCTAAACTTTGCCTTGCTAATTGAGTCAATCGGGAAGGTTTTGGGGGAATCGGTCGCACTCGAGACATCCTCCCAAGGCTTCCAGTAAACTTTCATGTTTTCAAGAAGTTTGAATTATGTTTGGAAGAGTGGGATATCGTCTTGGGAAGTGTGCCAAAAAGGTCACTTTTTCGGAGCGTCTGTGATACGCTCTGGGGGTGTTTGAAAGTGGCTGTCTTCGTTTCGTGTGATCGAGGCCTTTGGGAAGCGATCCATTCGATCAGACCGTACCAATAGAAAGTACTCTAGAAATACTTTTGGGAATTCCCGGATTTACGCGTTTCTCAAGTCATTTGACGGTGCATTTTGATTAGGGAATCGGAGAAAAAGTCAACCTTGGCGAAGTGTCTGCGAGACGCTCCAGGGTTGCTAAAAGTTACAGTTTTCGCACTGTATGATGGAAGGCTTCAGGAAGCGATCTACTCGATCGAGCCGTATCGATGGAAAGATCTATGAACGAGCTTTCAAGAAATCCCCGATTTACACATTTCTCAAGTCAGTTGACGGTGCGTTATAACCAGGGAATCGGGGGAAGAGACAATTTAGGCGGAGCGTCTGCAAGACGCTCTAAGGAACTTTTATCGAGTCATGTGAGTTTAGTGTCGTAGGGTGGGGTGCTCCTTGGGTTAAAAAAAGGGCGTGTGGTGAGACCCTCTGCTCGAGATCCCAAGGCTGGTGTTGTTTCGGGGCATATTTGGGCTTCCAGGGGCAAAACGGTCATTTTGATTGGAGTGGGTCGGAATAGGACCGAATTTGGACCAAACGGTGTGCGGGGGATGCCTAATGGTTTAGCAACATTTTGGAAGGATGGACTTATCGTTTTGAGGGATTTTGAACTTTTCCAAAACGTGCCTGGAGGCCTAAGGGGCAGGTTTGGTCATTTTTCACCGAGTCGGGCTATTAGGCGCCGGTGAATTTGGAAAGCTTCGAAACCTCTTGTGGGTTACTGGTCTGGAGGATCTTGGAATTCGAAAAGTCTTAGGCCTGGGTTGGGGACCGAGTTGCCAACTTGACATAGTTTGGTCCAGGGTAACTGATTCCTGCCAATGAGTGTTAAAGGTTCGATTTTTGGCTTTTGACAAAGCCTTAAGAGCAAATTCGGACCTTTGGAAGCTTGAAACTGATTTTGGCGGGTAGCTAAAGGGCCGAGCGCATGTAGCACATGCGCATTCAGTGATGCAAGCCTCGCGCATCTAATACATGCGCCAGTTAGCTTTTTGTTCAGGCGCGTCTGCTACATGCGCCAGCCCGTGGCCATTAAAACAGAGCAGGTTCGCGTTTTACTCACTACGTCTTTGAGTTTTGGTTGATTCTAGAATTTTCACTAAAGGATTTCGAGGGGTTTTGCTCGGGAATTGTTAGGGGAGTGTTGGGAGGTGTTGGGCACTTGCTGAGGATCACCGTTGTCACCGGATTCGCGCCGAAAAGCTTGGTTTTCGCCGGTGAATTCGAAAGGTCAGTTTTCTTGAAACTTGTCGATTTCGATACGTCTGCTTTCGTTTTTTGCGTATGAACAGTGCAATCCCATGTTTTAGAACATTTGGAACATAATGATCGGATTGTTTTTGTGATTTGGTAGAGATTTGAGTGCGTTCCGAGTGATTTTGCGCGTTTAGGGAAGTGGGTTTTCTGCAGGACTCGAAAAATTGCCTCTACGGGCTTGGGCGTTGACTTTTTGTGAGGTATTTTTACACGGAGAATCTTAGAAAAACGTGTAGAACAACCGTATGAAGTTTCGTAATTTTTTGAAAATTTTTGATTTTTTGAATTTTTAGAAATTACGAAAAATAGGAAAAATTGAAGAAAATTATAAAAATGGATCTCATCGATGGTTGAAAAATCATAAAACATTTTTTGAAAATCGTAGTGATACTCTTGCACGTTCCGGGAAATTTTGTGAAATTTTTGGAAATGTAGATGAAATAGGAAAATTTAAAAAGATTGAAAAATTGGCTTAAAAATTGTGTTTGAGAACGGGACGCGTGTTTCGAAGGATGGGGTTGTTTTAGTTGATGGTTTGAGATATTTCAGGCTGTGTTTGTGACTTTTGAAATTTCGGGGTGGCGACTTTTTAAGGCGAAACTCTGCCGAAATTTTTCAAAAATTTTAACACTTAGCTTTAAAACTTTTCGGTAAAGCAGATCCTTTTGAGAAATGGGCTTTTGAGGGAAAAAGCCTGAAAAACCGGTTTGAAGCTTTGAAGTGAAACTTTTGGGAGAAAGTTTGGAAAACTGTTTGAAAACATTTAGAAACGGGGCTTTTGACGGAGAAAGCCCGGGAAACCGGTTTGGAATTTTGAAACGCGATTTTCTGAGGAAATAGCTTAGAAACCCTTAGAAAATTTTGAACCAGGATTTTTGAACTAGAAAACCCGAAAAACCGATTTTGAGATTTAGAAATTAAACTTTTTGAGGAAAAAGCTTGAAGACTGTTAGAAAATTTTGAACCAGGGTTTTTGAAGAAGAAAACTCGAAAAACCGGTTTTGAAATTTAGAAACCAAGCTTTTTGAGGAAAAAGCTTGAAGACCGTTAGAAAATTTTGAACCAGGGTTTTTGAAGGAGAAAACCTGAAAAACCGGTTTTGAAATTTAGAAACCAAACTTTTTAAGAAAAAAGCTTGAAAACCGTTAGAAGATTTTGAACCAATGTTTTTGAAGGAGAAACCCCGAAAAACCGATTTGAATTTTGAAACCAAACTTTTTGGGGAAAAAGCTTGAAAACCACTGAAAATCTCTTAACAGTGATAGGTGAGGCCCTTGCCCTTCCACTTTTTCTTTCTTTTTCTTTTTCTTCTTTTCTTCTTTTTTTCTATTTTTTTCTTCTTTTTTTTTTTGTTCTTTCTTCTCTATTTTTTTGTATATACATTAACGCACTTATCTTTGCGTTTTTCACATATAGTAGCTGATTGATTCTCTTGAATGTTATCATTTTTCAGGATGTCGGAGGCCGGAGGTGACGGTCCGGACCGGAGGCGCCACGGGAAGGCGCCGCGGATAGAGCTCAAGGAGGGCGGCAGTAGTCGGGGTAGCTCGGCTAGAGGTGGCAGCGGTAGCGTTCCCTTTACTCCGGGAGTGGGAGCGGAGGAAGGCGATGTAGTCATGTCTCGACTCCGAGCTTGGTATGCCAGCTATACTGAGGGGGAGCGGCAGATTTTTTGTAGGGCATTCGGGTATCTGGGATCGCTTCTTTCTGTGAGACTGGTATCAGGCTTGGTTGAGGCCTCGGCCGCCTTTTGGTGCCCGGAGCTGTGTTTAGTCCGCTTTAGCGATTTTGAGATGACGCCGACACCTCACGAGTATAGGCGTTTGCTGGGCTTGAGGAGCGGTCAGGAGGGTGTAGTAGGCCCAGACTTCCCCCGGGGTTTTATGTCCATTATTTCTGGTCAGTTGGGGCTTAAACGCCAGGCTCTAGATTTGGCCTCTCATCCTGCTTTTCCGGCGCTGGAGGTTGTTTTTTTGTTGGATCACTTTGAGTTTCGTACTGGTCAGACTACCCATCCTCGTGTCTGGCATACTTCCACGAAGCGGCCCATCACCCGGATGAACGCGCTTGCCCTTATTTTGTTGAGCCTTTTGGTATTCCCTAGGGGGGATGGTCGGGTGGATGGCAGGCTCTGTTCCTTGTTGTTGCCGATCCGTCGAGGGTATTCTTACGCTCCGTTGGTTGTGTGTGAGACATATGTAAGCTTCTCTCGGTTTCAGAGTGAGGAGGACACCTTTTTTAAGGAGTCTAGGCCCCTTTTTCAGCTGTGGGCTCTTGAGCACTTTTTCATTCATCGCATTACCTGCCACATATGGTATCCGGAGGTTGATCACATCTGTGCTTTGGTGAGGTCTCAACAGGAGATTACTGACGGTGTTGACTGCCCCGATTCTCAGATGGCATGGGTGGCATTCCTCCAAACGAAGAGGTCCAATTCGATTCAATGGTATGTGGGTTTATGTAATGTTGATTCGCTACGGGTACGGACTTCGAGTCGGGTTTTTATCCCTTTGATTGGCTTGAGGGGTGTTGCACCCTTCTTTGGTATTCGGGTTCTTCACCAGTTGGGTCGGACGCAGGATGTCCCGTATACTGCTGTGGTGACAGGGTATCCAGCTTATTTTGGCGACAAAGTTCCGAGGGGCATAGTGACTGAGTTCACAGAGTTGTGGTAGACTTTTGGGGTGCATGATACTTCAGACGGTCCATTCTCTTTTATTTTGACAGCCACTATTGATTACACCATATGGTTTCGAGAGTACGTTTTGGGGGGTGCCACGGTCAAGGATCCTCTTCCAGAGTCGCCCTTGCCTCCGGTAGGGTATGCTGACCTCTTGGCTATTGTTACCATTAGGACGAGGCGCCTACGGAGACTTTATCGTGCCTGCATGAGTGAGTTGGAGACTCAGTTGGAGACGAGTAGGGGTCGAGTGAGTGATTTAGAGAGACAGCTGGAGGAGGCATCCAGGGCGAGAGACTCTCCTTTGGTTGATGTTTCCTGGGGACTCAAATGCTCTCGGGGATCCCAAGGCACTTCCTCTTCAATAGAGGGCGACCCTCGGGACGCGTTTATAGCCCAATTGAAGGATATGGTACACACCCTCTCGCATGAAAGGGACCACCTCCTTGATCGATGTCAGTGCTATATGTTGAGCCAGTTATCGACTTCTTCTTTCGAGGCTTCTACCAATGTTGGCCCTTCCGGGGGAGGGTTGGTGGTGCTGCCATTTAGTGAGCCCGGTCCCTTGCCTGCTATCTCTGGTCCCATGGGTCTTGCAGCTAGGGGTTCGGATGAGGACTCTTCAGATGGAGACGTGGATCGCTACATCGTAGTCCCTTGCTCTTGACGTGACTGTTCCTTCCTCTTTTTTTTTCTCTTATGCTGTGGTTTCGGGTTTTTGGCCTTCTTCCAGGGTCCCGTGCATTTATAAACATGCTTATATTAGCTAAATTATTATGGTTTTAGTTGTAACAAATCTCACCTTTTCTTTGGGAACATGTCACCATCTTCTTGTTCCTGCATCAGTTTGTTAGTTTAACATGTATTATAGCAGGCGCTGCATCTATTGATGAGAACTACTTCCCTGGAATGGGATTTTCCTCTGGGTGTCTTTGGCGGAGGCTCGCATGGTTCCTTCTTCTTGGCCTATTGATTTCGAAAGAATGCCATTTTGACGATCACACTCTTTCCCTGTCTTTTCCTATCATGGCCTGGGAATGATCCATTTGATGGTTGAGGTGAATCTGAGGAGAGTGTGGAAAGTTTTTTTTTTTTTTTGCCCTTTTTTTCATCAACGCCTTTGCAGGTTTTTGCTGACCCTGACTCTGTTATTTTTGCGTCTTGGTGCCCTTACGGGTTTTCACCGTACCACAGATTTGTATCTTGCCATGCCTCCATCTTTTTACTCGCAACGCTCTTTCGAGTTTTCGCCACGCCCTTGGGGTCATGCTTTTTTTTTTTTTTTTAGGGAACTTTCTCGAAGCGGAGGGAGGGCCTATTTGTCAAGGCGACAGGTTAGGAATTTCAAATGTTTGCCCTTATTCACGAATCATAATCTTTCTTGCATCGGACTCAGCCAGGATTAGGCAGTTTTCATTGATCAGAGAGGACTTTTTAGGTCAGGCTGTAATGAGGCTGGGTTACGAATTTTTGAGAAGGATGGTGTCAAAGGCTTAAAGCGTTGTGTGGTTTCAGGGGTTTACCGGTGATCACCTTTCCAGGTCTTTTCCTTTTGTACTTGTATAGGGCTTATCATTTCCCTTGGTTTTTGCCCTAGTATTATCACTTGCACAATCCATTGACTCCCAAAAGACATCCATCGTTATTTCATTTTCATTATTTTTCATTATCATTCATTCATTTTTTTCCTTCTTTTTTTTTTTCTTTTTTTTTTCTTTTTTTTTTTTGTATGTATGGGAAACCTTCTTTCTCCCTCAGTTCTGCTCCTTCATTTGTCTTACCAAATTTGCTTTGACTGGTTTTGGATGGTGATCACCGCGTCAAGTTTGTTGGGAGAATGTAATTGGCTCAAAATGAGGTTATGGTGAAAGGGTATAGTGTATGGAAAAATGAATTGATGGCCTCTCATTATATCAATTTAAACTGCCTAATCCTTAAGAATCCTTTTGCAAGAATTTGATGATTCAGAAAGGGAACGCATTTAATTCCTTTAATCAAAGTTCACGGCCTCCTTTTCATTATAACTGGACCTCCCTGTTGCTTTAGAAGAAAACGGGAGTTTCTAGTTTACACAAAGTGGCGTTTAACTGCGTCTGAATTTAAAGGGTTGGGGAACTCCTGCCCATCCATCTCTGCCAGTATTTGTGCCCCCCCTGTCAGAACCTTCTTGACTATGAATGGCCCTTCGTAATTGGGGCGAATTTTCCCCGAGCTCCTTCTTGGCTGGAAATGATCTTTTTCAATACCAAATCCCCAACTTGGAAAGTTCGGGGTCTCACCTTCTTATGAAACGCCTTAGCTACTCTCCTTTTATAGCACTGAGCGTGGCAGACGGCGGCCAGCCGTTTTTCATCCAGCAGGCACAGCTGAGCATAGCGATCCTTGATCCATTTTGCCTCTTCTAGCTGAGTCTCCATTAGCACCCTCATGGAAGGAACTTCTATCTCGACCGGGAGCACTGCTTCACTCCCGTAGACCAACTCATATGGTGTTGCCCCAGTAGAGACCCTCATTGTAGTTTGATAGGCCATGAGTGCGAAAGGGGGCTTCTCATGCCAATCTTTGTAATGGTCGATCATTTTCCATAGGATCCTCTTAATGTTCTTGTTGGCAGCTTCTACTGCCCCATTCATTTGCGGCCGGTAGCCCACCGAGTTCCGGTGAGTGATTTTGAAGTTATGACACAACCGGCTCATCAAGTCGTTATTCAAGTTGGTAGCATTATCGGTGATGAGTGATTCCGAAACCCTGTATCAACAGATAATGTGGCTTTTGAGGAATTTGTTCACTACTTTCTTGGTGACATGTGCATAGGATGCTGCTTCAACCCACTTCGTGAAGTAATCGATGGGAACCAGGATGAACCGGTGTCCGTTTGAGGCTTTTGGAGAGATTGGCCAATCATATCCATTCCCCACATGGAAAAAGGCCACGGGGCTACCATTGAATAAAGCTCAACGGGTGGGGCCTTGATCATGTCCCCGTGTATTTGACATCTGTGACATCAGAGGACGTACCGAACACAATCTGTTTCCATGGTGGTCCAATAATATCCTGTTCTGAGGATTTTTTTGGAGAGAGTATGGCCATTCATGTGGGGCCCACAAGTTCCTTCATGGACCTCCCTCATGATTTCTCCTGCTTCTACTGCATCAACGCATTTCAAGGGCCCTAGGGGGGATCTTTTGAAGAGCTCATTTCCAACTAGAAAGTATTGGGCCGCCATCTTTCGGATCATCTTCTTATCGTTTTGTACAGCTTGGGTAAGGAGTTCTCCGGTCTGCATGTATCTTTTGTTGTCGTAGTACCAGGGCCGTCCATCCAATTCGGTGGAGGTGTTGAGGCAGTGTGACGGGGTATCCCGAACAAAGATTTGAAGAGGAGGGATTTCGAAACCTTCATCCACTTTGATAGCTGCAGCTAAAGTAGCCAAGGCATCAGCAAAACTGTCTTCAGTCCAGGGAATATCATGGAAACCTATTTTCTGAAACCTTTGACATAGGCCTTTAATCTGCTCATGGTAAGGAAAAAGTTTGTCATCCCTGGTCTGGTACACCTCCTTGGTTTGTTGAATCATCAGATCAGAATCCCCGAAGACCGTTAACTCCTCAATCTTCATTTCTATCGCCAATCGCAACCCTAAAATGCAAGCTTCATATTCAGCAATATTATTGGTGCAGAGGTCAAATTTTATTTTGGACACAATGGGGTAGTGATTGCCCTTCTCGGACACTATAACTGCCCCAATTCCTGCGCCCTTCTTATTTGAAGCTCCATCAAAATACATTTTCCACCCTGGGTCTTCTTGTTTTTTGGCCTCAGACTCAGTGTAGAAGATATCTTCATCGGGGAAGCTGGGATCCATGGGTTGATATTCCTCGACAGGATTCTCTGCCAGGTAATCTGCTATGACTTGCCCCTTAACTACCTTGCGAGTTGTGAAGACTATGTCGAATTCTGCCAGAATCATATGCCATCTGGCCACTCTTTTGCAAAGAGTAAGTTTTTCGAATAAGTACTTGATTGGATCTATTTGGGATATGAGGTAAGTGGTGTGATGCAGCATATAGTGTTTGAGCCGATGAGATGCCCATGTGAAGGCGCAACAAGTTTTTCCGAGCATGGTGTATTTGACCTTATAGGGTAAAAACTTTTTGCTGAGGTAATAGATGGCCTGTTCCCGTCTCCCAGTTTCATCATGCTGTCCCAGAACACATCCCATTGAGGTCTCGAGAATAGTTAAATACATCAAGAGGGGCCTTCCAGGGGTTGGTGGTACCAGTACCGGAGGCTTCAAGAAGTACCCTTTGATTGTCTCAAAAACTAGTTGGCATTCTTCATTCCACTCCTTAGGGGTGCTCTTTTTTAGTAATTTAAAAATTGGCTCGCAGAGGTGAGTCATTTATGAAATGAATCTGCTAATGAAATTTAACTTGTCTAGAAAGGATCTAATTTCGGTCTCTCCCCTCAGGGGTGGCATTTCAATGATTGACTTTATCTTGGTAGGATCCACTTCTATTCTTCTCTTGTTGACGATAAACCCCAACAACTTCCCAGATGTGACGCCGAAAGTACACTTGGCAGGGTTGAGCTTGAGTTGATACTTGCTGAGCCGATCAAATACTTTTCGCAAATTGATCAAATGGTCTTCTTGGGCTCTCGATTTGACTATTATGTCATCCACATAAATCTCCACTTCTTTGTGCATCATATCATGGAAGAGAGTGATCATGGCTTTTTGGTAGGTTGCCCCGGCATTCTTCAACCCAAAGGGCATTACCTTATAACAATACACTCCCCATGGGGTGATGAAGGCCGTCTTTTCCCGATTTTCCTCAGATATTTTGATCTGATTGTATCCCGAAAACCCATCCATAAAGGAGAACATTTCATGGCCGGCCGTATTGTCCACCAAGATATCTATATGAGGTAATGGGAAATCATCTTTTGGGCTAGCTTTGTTGAGATCTCGAAAATCCTTTTTCGGAACTGGGATGATGTTGGCCAACCATTGGGGATATTCGACTACCTGTAGGAATCCGGCATGGAACTGCTTGACTACTTCTTCCTTGACTTTCAAACTCCATTTAGGCTTGAGCCTTTGGGGCTTTTGTTTAACTGGCTTGATTTGCGGATCTAAGGGCAGTCGATGCTCGACGATAGATTCGTCTAGCCCTGGCATGTCTTGGTAAGACCATGCGAAGATATCAATATAGGCAGCTAGTAGTTCCAGCACTTCCTAGCATTGCCAATGATCTAATCCTGTCCCTATCTCGACTTCTTTCGCGGATTCCTTGCTTCCCAAATTGACTGTCTCTGTTTCCTCAATATTAGGGGTCCTGCGATTGTCATGTTTTTCCAACTGCTCTAAAATCTCCGTTGGGATCTCGTCAGTGCTGTTGACATCAAGTTCAATTCCCAAGCTTTGATAGTCGAATTCAGTTTCGAAATTGTGATTAGTCAGAATAGGCATTCTTTCAATTAATTGGCTAAGACGTTGGACGAGCGGGTTCCTGATTAAGACAACAAAGAGAGTCATTCAATAACAGGGAAGTAATCCTCCTTTCTTTTACATATAGATATTTCCTATTACAGCTCTTTGATTTGAAAACGGAAATAACAGTAGAAAGATAGACAGAGGATGAGGTTTTAAAGAGCTAGAAATGCATGAAGCGCCCCAATAATCCTGTACCGAAACTTGCGCGCTCGAAGTAGATTCTCACTGTCCCAATTATCAAGATTCTCTCCCGGAAGGGCGGGCCTGATTGTGTTGTGCTCCAGCACTTCCATATCTGAGAGCAAAGGCACATCGATCATCGAGGCTTCTAGAAAGTGATAGGCGCCTCTCTTAAGGCCACTGTCATCATTTACCGAACAAAGCTTCGTGAATTGGAGTGTCACCTCTTCCTCTTCCTCTTCTCTCTTTCCTAGTACAATCCTTTGTCGCTTCCTTTTCTAGGCTTGCTCCTTGCTCTCCTTCTTTGTTGGCTTGTACCCCAAGCCAAAAGTATGTTTTTGGGACGGAATGTCAGGAATTTCAGGAATCCCTTGCAGCTTTCTCCCTAGCCCTTTACCAGGCTGATACTCGTTCTTTTGGAAGTAGCGAGCAATCATCTGTGCATTACCTGAGTACTTTGGCTCAACCATATCCCCCTCATGTATTGCTGTGACATATTCTAGGGACTGGAAACAAGATGGGGTGGCCAACTCAGTGTAAGGGATGGCGTCAGCCTTGTAAATCGCAAAATCCTTTTCAGTGTACATGGAGATCAGCTTAGCCTTAATGATGAATTTGATCTTTTGATGGAGACTGGATGGCACTGCTCCGGCCGAATGAATCCATGGTCGTCCAAGCAACATGTTATAGGCTGAGGGTATTTGCAGGACTTGGAACTTGATAGCAAAGTTAACATGCCCTATCTCGACAGGTATCTCAACTTCCCCCATTGTCTCTCTCCTGGATTCGTCGAAGGTCCGTATGACAATGCTGCTGTGGTTTAAGTGGGATTGGCCCATCCCAAGTCTCTCCAAGGTCGAGTACGGCAAACATTCAGAGCCGATCCATTATCCACCAATACCTTTAATACGATCATTCCTTTGGTTTTGACAGTCATATGTAGTGCCTGCGTATGTCCCGTCTCGTTGGCGGGGATCTCATCGTCAGTAAAGATGATGACATTTGGTGCCATGATGAGTCCCACCATATTTTGTAGGTTGTCAGGGGTGAAGCTATCTGGCACATGGGCCTCTTTAAGGACCTTGAGCAAGGCATTACGATGGGTTTCGGAGGTGAGAAGTAGACCCAACATGGAGATGTGAGAAAGGGTTTTCTTAAGTTCCTCCACTATATCATAGTCATTTTTCTTTAAGGCTTTGGTGAATTCAGCGATTTCGTGTTCCGTTAGAGGATTGGAACATTCTCCCTCCTTATCTTTTCCTTTCCTTTTTCTTTCTATCTCTTCCGAAGTATAGCATCGGCCTGACCTAGTCATTCCCCCAATTTCCGCAATAGGTTCTTCTATGGTAGGCGTTGGGGGGTAATTCCAGGGTACTTTATACAGGTCAGTAATGGGTGGTTGCAACAGCAGAGGTAGAGTTGTTCTTTTTGGTATTGGTAGGGAAACAGATGTTGGTTTTTCCATCTAGGGGAGAATGGGTAAGGTGACGGGAGACAAAGGGATATTCTGAGGCATGGGAGTATAAACAGGAGGTGGGGGCCTCATGGCTCTCCGAGGGTCTGTGTGGGGGATAAACCCGGCCATTGCGACCATGGGTTCTGGGGCTTCCGGCTCTTGGTAGGGGGTAAGAATGATACAGAAGTGCGGAGGGTGAGGTAAGGCTTCAGTGGTTAGGACTAGGCTAGTCTACATAGGCTGGATGATTAGGAAAGGTTCTGGTGCGGTGGCCTTAAGGGGGTTAGTTACTTGGACTCTGACGGGGAGGGCGGTACCCTTTGGGATGAGGATCTCTTGAAGGCCTTTAGGTGGCTGCTCCAAGGTCAGCCGAACTCCATCTGGGTTCTATCCTCTTCTGTCATCCTAAACAATTCCTAGTAATTTATCAATCACGGCCTTCAATGTAGCAAAAATGTCACCCAGTTTTCCCTCTATTTGCCTTGGATTGATGGCTTGTTCATTTGGTGGGATGGCCATTTTTTCCACAAGGTCCATATCCTCTTGCATTGGTTGTTTTCCTCGCTTTATAGCAAGGATTCAGGCCGCATTTTTTGCACGGCTTTGTTGACCAAGGGCGCTGCCTCCTTTGGACATTTGTGTAGTTCTTAGTGGGTACTGACTGGCGTTCGAAGGACGGGGGTCACTCGTGTTCCTCTTCTTCCTTTCCTCAGAGCAATGGTGACCTACAATGCAAGCAGTCTCACCAAAGATATAGCTAGTCTTTTGATGAGATGGGGGGAGGAAAATAAATTAAAGAAAAACAAAGTAAAAAGATTATATGTTAGGTTCTTGATTTGGAAAGGTTTTATGCAATGCATGACCTAAGGATGCCCCTACCTTTTGAGGGGAACTAAGCATGATGCTTCGGCTCGTGTCTGGAGATAAGGGATTACCCCTACATGCAAATACTATACCTGCCCCTGTTCATTTATTCATTCGTAGATTCATTCATTCATTTGACAATAAGGAAGATTTTATTAAGATGAATTCGTTTTGGTACATAGAATTTTCTCAAAAATACATAGAAACGGGGAGGGGGAACATTTTCCTTGGGACTTCCACCTATTTTTACATTTACATCATAGGATCCTAAACTACTCTTGAGCCTTCGGATCTACTTTGTTGGTAGGAGTCCTTGATTTGAATTGCTCCCTTGTCTTCTTGGCAACCTTATCTCCATAAGCGAAGAGGGATTAGGGCCCCTCTTTATGAGATGACTTTGATGCATGCTATGAATCCTTTGGGTCTCGTGGTACCCTTAGGAGTTTTGGGTTGGCTCGAATTGAGCGAGAATGTCATTGAGCCCTTCTCTAGGGGTTGATTGGATGAAGAGGCAATGACTTGAGTTACTTTGAGAACTCTTGTATTTGAAGTGAGTTCTAATGCATGAGTAGTTATGGTGCATGAACATAGAAGCAGCAAGAATTAGATGGCATAATGGTAGGGATTAGACAAAATTTATAAGGAAAAATAAAGCGATCGCCCTTTACTCCTTGACTCGTGTGTCCTAAATCCGACAGAGGTTCAGCCATGCATAGGGTGCTACACGAGCATGAGGTTGGGGGTTTACTAATGTTTCCTAAAAAAGCTCGGTCCCCGAACCTTCAAACCTCCGACATCCACCCCCAAAAGGGTGAACTCCGTCTTTGGTTGGTGGTTCGAGCGGGGGAACTATCAAGAGACCGTAGGCTAAGAAACTGACACAACATCCGCCCACAGTCAATATACTGTTCCCCCTTCTATCTAGAAGGGTAATAACCAAGTAATAGATGTAAGATGCAAATACAAGTGAGCGCACCAAGTGTGTGTGGAATTTTTGAAAAATGGAGGAAAGGACCCAACAACACACATCACATCCTGTCCATTTATTCACATACATGGCAATAAATAAGACATGAAATAAAATGTGAACAAAGGTCCACCTACAAAAGAAGAATGCAAAGAGTTAATAACTTTTCGAAAAACTCAATGCAAGGTAAAATGGATGGTCAATGCAAGAGCATGAATGTAGGCAATGGATATAAGTGATGACACTTATTTGAAAAAAGGATTTGCTTTGGAAACTTGAAAAATTTGAAGAGTGGACAAAACTGGACAAAGTAGCCAGAGATTCTTGGTGAGTGAAGGGTGAAGAGACATGTTAATGGCCTAACCCTCTAAGTATCCCCAGCAGAGTCGCCAGCTGTCGCACCCCGGTTTTTTGGGTGTCCAAGGTCCGTTCGACTTGGAGACCCTAAAGCACGGAACTCTGTCACTAGAACTCATCCTCCTTAAATGACAAGTGCGACTAGGTTTGAAAATTGGTTTGACTAAAGGCTTTTTAGAAAAATAGGAGTCACCACCTAACTTGATTAAGGTGAGTTAGGGCACCTAAAACTAAGTGTTAATCCGAAGATTAAACTTAGGGTTTTGTGGAAAAGGTTTTGGAAACTCCCTCATGAGAGGGTTTTTAAGAAAATGGGTTGTTTGGCAACCTTTGGAAAGATTTAAGCCATTTTAGAAAATAACTCCATTTTGGTCATTTGAAAACAGAAATCTATGGTTCAGGGGTTGGTTACGTGTAGGGAAGATATCCTAAGATCATCACCCTGCCCCGCCCTTTCGGTACCGACATGTCTAATCACTCTTGGTTCACTCACTAGAATAACCGGTTACCATTGTTAACTTAATATCCACTTTATAATTCTAAAAATGGGGTTTAGTCATCACTTTTCGGATAAATGATGCATGATGCAAGTTTTGAAAAAAGTTTGGAAATGTAGGAGTTTTGAAGGAATTTGGAATAGAAACTTTGAATTGATTGGAGCTTTTGAAAAAGGGATTAGAGTTGAAATAAAAGTTATGACCGCACCATTTTAGGTTGCCTACGTATCTCATTTGGCGAGAATCAGGTCATTCGTAGTTCGGGCAAGAGCCCGATAGAAAATAGGAGCATTAGGGCCTGTGGAGGTTTTGAAGACACTTTTTGGGTCATTGGAAAGGTTTAAGACACTTTGAGGTCTTTAGAAAAGTTTAAGACACTTTGAGGTCTTTTGGAAAAGTTTAAGACACTTTGAGGTCTTTGAAAATTTTGACTTGAAATTGGATGATGGAGTGCTTTAGAAATGTTTTTGGAATAACTTGAGAGAGTTTTGCAAAATGTTTTTGAATAACTCAAGAGAGTTTGAGAGTGTTTTTGAAGTCTTGTTTTGAAAATCTTGGAGGTATGATTTTGGAATGTTTTGATGAATTAGTTTTTGAAAGTGATTTTTGGAAATAGCTAAGGGTTTAGGATCCTAATATGGACAACCTTAGAGGTTGATCTTGATTTATCACTTATCCTTGGAATCCCTAACCATGAGGGGGCTAGGGACACCTTAGGTTTGTGACCTTTTGAAAATATTTTTGGAAATACCTTGAAGATGGAGTGTAGGAACATTAGGAGGTTTTGGAAACATTGATTATGAGAATAGTTTACAATTGAATGGTCATTTAGAAGAAGGGTTCAAGAGTTGGAACCATGGAGTATACTAACCTAGGTTAGGTTGGCATAGCGTTAGGGGTAACCTAAGGTTAACTAACTTGGGTTAGGTTAGGTTAACCTAGGGTTAGGATAACCTATGGTTAACTAATTAAGGTTGGGTCAACCTAAGGTTAACTAACTTGGGTTAAGTTAACTAGAGTAGGGTTAACCTAAGGTTAGGATGACTTAGGGTTAGGTTAACCTAAGGTGAGTGAACTAGGGTCAAGTTAACCTAGGGTTGGATAACTAGGGTCAAGTTAACCTAGGGTTGGATAACTAGGGTCAAGTTAACCTAGGATTGGATAACTAGGGTCAAGTTAACCTAGGATTAGATAACTAGAGTTAAGTTAACCTAGGATTGGATTGGAAGTTGGTTTGAAGTTGGTTTAATGCATTTTTTGAGAGAATTTTGAAGGACAAAGCATACTATGCAATGGACTTTGGTGAACAACCCTTTTGAAGATCATTTCCATGAAAATTTTGACTCTAGCCAAGAGTATGATTTACATGGTTGGTGATTGGAGACCATTCCAAGGAAGGTTTCCTCATGGCCATTATAACATTTATCTTGACAAGAGTGGGAGTTTTAAAAATTAACATAATGATGGCAATTTTTAGAAAATCATTTTTGATGCAAAGGTGGAGAGAATGCATTTTTGAAAATCATTTTTTGAGAAGGATTTTGAAAACCATTTTTCAAGGGGAACATTCCATAAAGAGAGGGTTCATATAGCCAACAAAAGGCAAACCATTTAAGAGAGGGTTCTAAGAGGCCATTCCAACCACTAAACTTGAGAGAATAGGAACCATAGAAATCAAAGAATTTGAACATCATTCTTGGGCAAGCATAAAGGGAAAAGGGAACCATTCTAACAATTTAGGGCTCCTATGACTAATATAAAGGGGGACCACTCAAAAGAGGGTTCTATGGAGACATTTTAACCACTAAATTTGAGAGAATGGAAATCTTGAAAATTAGAGAGTTTGAAAGCAACTTTTATGCAAATTGAAATGCAATGATGCAGAAGTGTGAATTAGGGGGGTAGTGAGGGATTTTCTAAGGCATGACTCCTAAGGTCTCATCCTAAACTTCAAGGGGCCAACTCTTGGAACGATTTTTGAAAGAAATGTAGAGCTTGGAATTGGCATAAAATTAAGAGCAATATAAGCATTGTGGAACATGACAATAAGCATAAAATGAAGTCAAGCACACAAGACATGATCAAAATAGCAATATGAAAGGGGTCATGATTCACATACAAGGCTTTTAGGCTACACCACAAAAACAAGGGGCTCCTAGGCCATACCATCTTAAAGTAGGCTAATGAGAGGTCCCCCTACACGGTGGCTCTCACTTGCTTTCCTCTAGGCAGGATCTAAGAGCCCTCTTGGCTCAAGCATGCAAGAAAGGGGGGTTGAAGATAGGAATTAAAATAGAGAATAGCCTAAGTAGGCTAGGAGGGAGAGGAGAAGAGTGGGGGAGAGCAAAAATGTAAAAGGGATACCACCTTTTGCCTTCACTACACTTGTAGTCTTCAATGGATGTCTTGATTGGAGCTTGAGTGACTTCAAGAGGGCTTGAGAGGCTAGAGTGGAGTGTGAAAGTGTGTTTGAGGTATTGTATATGGAGTGTATAGGCTTGAGAGAGGTAGAATCTAGCCTAAGTGTTAGAGGGGTGTGTCGCGCCCAGATTTTTCGCACTCAAGGAATATTCACCCAAGCGGAAAAAATGTTGTACTCTCTCGTTAGAACTCACCCTCCTAAAAGAATGAGTGCGACTAGGTTTGAATTGAAAACAGGTTTGAATAAAGGGCTTTTGAAAAAGATTCGGAGTCGCCACCTAACTTGACTAAGGTGAGTTAGGTCACCTAAAAACTAAGAGTAATCTGAAAACTACACTTAGGGTTTTTGAAAAAAACGATTTTGAAAATATCTCCTCAAGAGAGGGTTTTTAAGAAAAACAGGTTGTTTGGCAACCTTTGGAAAATATTTAGCCCTTTTTAGAAGAATAACTCCTTTTTGGTCTTTGAAAACAGTGATCTAAGTTCGGAGGTTGGTTATGTGTAGGGAAGACGCACTAAGCTATCACCCTACCCCGCCCTTTCGGTACCTACATGTCAATCTACCCTAGATTCACCTATGAGAGTCTTTAACTAACTATAGTTCAATCGCATTCACTTTGGAAAAACAATGCTTGAAAACTAATTTAGCATGATGCATGATATGCAAGTGCAAGTTAAGAGAATTGAAAAATAGATTTAAAAAGAGATTGATTTGATTTGAAAATAGATTTGAAGAGATAGAATTTGAAATTGGAAAGTTTGAAAATTGAAAGTAGAAATTTGAAAATAGAAATTTTGAAATTGAAATTTTGAAAATAGATTGGAATTTGAGATTTGGAAAGATTTTGGAAACCACATCCATGAGGGTGGAATTGAAATTTTGAAAAGTATTGTGACCGCACCTATGAAGGTTGCCTACGTATCCCTTTGGGGGAATCAGGTCAGTCGTAGTTCGGACCGAAGTCCGATTGAAAAGAGATTGATTTGAAGAGAGAGATTGGATTAGAAGATTGAGAGATTGAATTGAAAATTGAATTTGATTTGAAATTGGAAGAGGAGATTGAAAATTGAAATTGAGAAGATTGGACTTTGATTTGAAAAGATAGATTTGGACTTGTTTTAGAAAGATGAAGGTTTAGGAAACCTAGACTTAGGAAAGAGAAGAGACTTAGGAAAGATTTGACTTGACTTGGGAGGTTTAGGAGATTAGGAAAGATTGGATTTAGGAAATGTTTGAATTAGGGAATGTTCGATTTAGGAAAGTTTTGAAATTGGAAAGTTTCATTCTTGGAAAGTTTTGAAATTAGGAACGTTTTAGGTTTAGGAAAGTTTTAAAAATTGGAAAGTTTTGGATTTAGAAAGTTTTGAAATAAGGAAGTTTCAACTTAGGAAAGTTTGAATTAGGAAAGTATCAACTTAGGAAAGTACTGTTTTAGGAAAGGTTTTGAAATTAGGAAGTTTTAAAAATTGAAAAGTTGTGAATTTAGAAAGTTTTGGAAAAAGGAAAGTTTTCCGTTTAGGAAATGTTTGAATTAAGAAAGATTTGAGTTTAGAAAAGTTTTAGATTTGAAAAGATTTTGAAGTTTTGGAAAGTTTAGAATTTAGAAAGTTTTTAGGTTTAGAAAGATTTAACTTAAGAAGGTTTCAAATTTAGAAAGTTTTGAATTTGGAAAGTTTTAGAGTTTTAGAAAATCTTAAGATTAGGAAAGGTTTGAGTTTAGGAAAGATTTGAAAGCTTGGATTTGAAAAAGATTTTGGAAAGGGGTAGAATTAGGAAAGGGTTGAATTAGGAAAGATTGGAGAGTTAAGTTTTAAAATTTAGGAAAGATTTTTATGTTCAAGTTTTGAAAACTTAAGATTTAGGAAAGTAGAAGTTTAGGAAGGATTCAAATTAGGAAAGATTTGGATTTTGAAATTTAAAGAAATATTTAAAGTTTGGGTTTAGGAAACTTATGGTTTAGGAAGGAATTGAATTAGGAAATATTTGGGATTAGGAGAGATTGAATTTGGTCTCTAAAAGAGAAATGTTTGATTTTGTTTCCAAAAACGGAGGATAGGATCTAGTTTCCTAAACGGGGAGATCTGATTTGGTTTCCTAAAGGGAAGATTGGATTTGGCAAGAATTTGGAAAGGGGGATTCTAGAAACCCTAGGTTTGGAAAATTATAGTTTTGACGTAGAAAATAGGTTTTGGGAACATGTATAGTTTTGATGTAGAAAACAAGAGGTTTTGGAAACCTAGGTTTGGGGCAAAGTTTGAAAATCATGTTTTCGGAAAGAAAATTAGGGTTTCCTAATTGTGGGCTCTAAGGCTCGATTTGGGCTCTAAGGAAAGAGATTTTTGGAAAATACGCTTTTGGAAACGAGTTTTTGGAAGGAAATCCTAGGGAGGAGTTTTTAGAACGTGAATTTGGAAATAGAGTTTTTGGAAAAAGATTTTAAAAAGAAGGAGTTTTGGAAAGTGTGTTTTTGGAAACGTAGATTTTGGAAGGAAGATCCTAGGAGGGAATTTTTAGAAGGGAGATTTTGGAAAAGAGAGTTTTTGGAAAGATTTTTGGAGAGAGTTTTTAGAAAGTGGATTTTGGGGAGAGGATTTTGGAAAGGAGTTAAAAAAAAGAGTTTTGAAAAATAGATTTTAGAAGGGAGTTTTTTGAAAATAATTTTGAAGAGGAGAGTTTTAGGAAAGTATGTTGAAAAAGAGATTTTTGAAAAGAGAGCTTTTTAGAAGGGATAAAAACATCTCACTTTCCTAAAGCGATTCTAGCCATAAGAAGGCTAGAACCACTTTAGGAAAGTGGTTTTGAAAACAACAAGACTTGAAAATATAGACCAAAAGGTCACTTTTAATGTAACACTTTCCTAAAGCAACCCTAGCCATGGAAAGGCTAGAATCACCCTAGGATTGTGATTTTGAAAACATGTTTTTGAAAAAGAGATTTTGATGCAATTTTGAAAACAAGTTTAAAAACATTTTGAAAAACAACTTTGAAAACGGTTTTTGGAATATGCAAGGCTATGATATGCACAATGCAATTTGGGGTCGTGAACATACAAGGTTAAGGCTTCACCACATAATCAAGGGGGCCGGACCCACGTGGTCTTTGGTTAGACTAGAAGAAAGCCCCCGACACGGTGACTCTCCAATAGTCCAATCCTACACATGGACCGAGAATCCCCTTGTTTCAAGCATGCAAAGAAAGGGCGGGAAAGAGATGGGGGATTAAAATAGAGAAAACCCAAGTGGGTTGGAGAGAGAAGAGAGAGGGGGGAAGTGCAGAAAATTAAAGAGGGAGCCTACCTTGTATCTTGTTTATTTTGCGCGCCGTACAGTCTTCGGTCTTCGGTCTTCGGTCTTGATCTTCTTCTTCAACCTTCAAGGATTGTCTTCAAGCTTTAGATGGCAACTCTTCAAGTCTTCCAAGAATGGTTGAAGGTTAGGGTACGAGTGTATGAGGGAGTGTATGAGTGTATAGGAGGCTAGGGTTTGTGTATAGTGGCTAGGGTTTGGGAAACCTAGGGAGGCTAGGGTTTTTTGAGGTGCTCAAGCTCTGTATATCGAATTGTGTGATTTCTAGGTTAAGTTTGCAGACCCCTTTCACGTTGATCGAGGCTCTGTATTTATAGAAGTTGGACAAGCCTGGCGCCTGTTGCAGTGGCGCCAGGGCAAAATTTATACTGGCGCTACTAGGAGTGGCGCCAGGCCATTTTTTGGCTTGGCGCCACTGCTAGTGGCGCCAGCTATTTAGGAAACAATTAAGGTCGGCAAGCAACGTATCTTTGACTAGATTTGGGAGCCTATACTAGTGACTACCATGTAAACTTTAGCCTGGCTTCACTAGGAGTGACTCCGGAAAGTCCGGGAATGATTTGAAGGAGCCGGGAGTGACCCGGAAGGCCGGAAAGGAGCAGGAACACTTAAAATAGTGTCCTGGAGGTATTTGACTTGAAAAGTGAGGATTGGATGTGTCGGAAAGGTTGACCGAGCCTTTAGGGGTAAAACGGTCAATCGGACCGGAAAACTGCCGGGACAGACTCAAACTGTCCCGGAAGAAGACTTGGGATCTGGAAACATTATTTAGAATGTTCCCAGAGGTTTTTGGTTTGATTCCCAGGGCCGGCGTGGTCAGAAATGGAGACCGGCCCACCAGGGGCAAAACGGTCATTTTGTATCGGGTTTGCCGAAACTGACTCGAAATGGTCCGGAAAGGTAAAGGAAGGTCGAGAACACTATAAAAAGTATTCTCGGGACATTACCGGTTTGATACCCAGAGCCGGTGTGGTTGAAGAAGGAGACCGGCCCTCTAGGGGCAAAACGGTCATTTTGTACCGGGTTGGCCAGAACTGACTCGGAATGGTCTGGAAAGGTAAAGGAAGGTCGAGGATACTATAAAAAGTATTCTCGGGGCATTACCAGTTTGATACCCAGAGCCGGTGTGGTTCCCAGGGCATTCGGATGCTTAGGGGCAAAATGGTCATCTTGACCGAAAAGTCTCGGAAAAGGCCCTAAGGGTAGTCTGGTTATTTTTCACCGAAGTGAGCTAACAAACATGGGTATTGACCTAGGTGTTGAGTATTTCCGCTACTCGGACGGGGTTGATGATTTGTGAGTATTTCTTTTATTCGGACGGGGTTGATGATTTGTGAGTATTTCCGCTACTCGGACGGGGTTGATGATTTGTGAGTATTTCCTCTACTCGGACGGGGTTGATGATTTGTGAGTATTTCCGCTACTCGGACGGGGTTGATGATTTGTGAGTATTTCCGCTACTCGGACGGGATTAAGTATTTCCGCTACTCTGACGGGAATGATGATTTAGGAGTATTTCCGCTACTCTAACGGTTGAGTATTTCCGCTACTCTAACGGCTCTGTGAGTATTTCCGCTACTCTAACGGTTTTATGAGTAGTTTTGCTACTCGGACCGTCTCAAGGAATAAACTGTCTCGAGAGAGGGATTGGAAAGGGGTCTTATCGTCTCCGAAGAGACGTGCCTGGACTGGAACCGTCTCGAGGAATAAACTGTCTCGAGAGTAGGATTGGAAAGGGGTCTTACCGTCTCCAAAGAGACGTGCCTGGGTTTTGAGTGTTTCCGCCACTCTGACGGTTTTGTGAGTGTTTCCGCCACTCTAACGGTTTTGTGAGTGTTTCCGCCACCCTAACGGTTTTGTGAGTGTTTCCGCCACTCTGACGGTTTTGTGAGTGTTTCCGTCACTCTGACGGTTTTGTGAATGTTTCCGCCACTCTGACGGTTTTGTGAGTGTTTCTGCCACCCTAACGGTTTTGTGAGTGTTTCCGCCACTCTGACGGTTTTGTGAGTAGTTTTGCTACTCGGACCGTCTCGAGGAATAAACTGTCTCGAGAGAGGGATTGGAATTGAAATAAGAAAGGACAGTGCCCCTAAGGGCATTTTGGTCATTTTGCCTCTATTTAGGCCTGACAGGCCCGCGAAGCGATGGAAAGACGGAATTTGGACTAGAGGATTGGTTTCGATTGGAATATGTCCCTAATGACTTGAAAACAAGTCTGGACGGAGTGTAGACTGTCGAGCGGTCAAAAATGGGGTGCTTACAGCTGCCCCTCTTTTTCTGTCTTTGCTTGTCAATGACAGAAAACGATAAGAGTAAGAGTCCCATGTTGACCGCGAGGCAGTCAGAGGGATGGACATTGAGAACCTTTCGACAACGGGGGTCGAAAACGGATAACGGGCTAAAGAGGCCTTCGAAAACGAGTTTTGGCGGGAAAAAGGGCAAAACTGCCCAGAATTTATAACTGGCGCCACTAGCAGTGGCGCCTTTGTTAAAAACCAACTGGCGCCTCTGCTAGTGGCGCTAGGCCTAAGGCTAAAAACCAGGAAATTTCTAGTTCGAACACCCACGGGATTTGAAGAGTTTTTGGAGAATCCGAGAGTTTTCAAGTGGAAACCGACTTGAACCTTGAAGAAGCATTCCTTGGGGACCACGGGTGATTGCCGGAGAGAGTCCACGTCGCCGGAAAAGTCGCCGGAAGTGAAGATTTCGCTGGAGAACTTTCAAAAGGTGAGTTTTCAAATTTTGTTGATTTTGTTGTGTAGAACTTCGTTTGAATCATGTGAATAGTGGAAATTGATGTTTTGATATGCTTTGAACACTTTGATGATGTTGTTTTTGCATTTTGATGGTTGTTTGATTGAATTTGAGTCATTATATGTGAATGTGCAAAGGGGGTTTTCTGCAAGAATGGGAAATTTGTTCCTACAGGCATGGGTAATGGGTTTTCTGGCTATGTTTTTGTGCAATGTGCCTTAGAAAAATGTGTTTGATTACCATATGAAGTTTCGTGATTTTTTGAAAACTCGGTGAATTTTTTGATTTTTTGAAAAATAGAAAAATATTTAGAAAATTAGAAAAAATTAGAAAATTCAAGAAATTGATGAAATTTTTGAAGTTTGAAATTTGGAAAAATGTAGGAATATTTTGAAACCATTTGAGGTGATTTTGAAAAATTTTGGAAGCCTTTTGAAAACCGTTGATTTATTTGAAAAATAAAACATGAGTTTTGGAAATTTTGAAAAATTGGAAAGTGTGCATGGGTGCCATTGTTATGTGATTGTAGCGTTGGAAGGTGCATATTTCATGTTTTGTGTTGATGTCATGGGCGTTGTAGGGGTCATTTTTAAATGGGACTCTGCCGAATTTTTTTAGAAATTATTGAAAGAGTTGGTTAAAGTTTTTAAAAATAAAATCTTTTTGAAGGAAAAAGGCAGAGAACCCTTGAGATGTGATTTGGAGTTGGAAAATTAAGATGTGTGAAAATTTTGTCTTTGATTTGTTATTTAAAATCCTTTATTTGTTTTGGGTTATTTGTTTGTTTTATTTTACTGTTATTTAAACTGCATGGATGGTATATTAACATCACTTACCTTGGCTTACCTTTTCAGGATGGCAGATGGAGTTTTGGGTCAGCTGAGAGCCTGGCACAGTAGTTACCCTCCAGATGAGCAGGATATCTTTCGTCGGTCCTTCGGTCGGGTGGCTTCGCTTTTATCAGTGCAGCTTATTCCCGGACTCATGGAGGCAGTGATCCCTTTCTGGCAGCCGAACTTGTCTCTTTTCCGCTTTGGAGAGTGTGAGTTTACCCCTACTCCTCACGAGTATGGGTTCCTTCTTGGCTTCCGAGATGTTTCTGCTGACATTGTGGGACCCCTTTTTCCAGATGGTTGTATTACAATGGTTTCGTCCCAGCTCAGATTCAGACGCGCAGTTCTTTCATCTTCTTCTTTGCCCCAGTTTCCCTATGTTCCAGCAGAGTTCCTCTTTTCCCGTTTTGAGTTTCCTACGGGTATGCGAGTTCATTCAGGTGAGTGGCACACCTCCCAGGATTGGGCTATTTCTCGTATGGTTGCCTTAGCCTTGCTTTTACTGAACTTCTTGGTGTTCCCCCGAGACGATGATTTAGTGGACTGTCGACTCTGTGCACCACTGGCCTTGATCCGTACGGGGCATTCCTATGCTCCTATGATTGTAGGGGAGACCTTCGTGAGTCTTACGAGATTCCAGCAGTCCCTTGACGCTCGTTTCCGCGGGTGTACTACTCTCTTCCAGCTCTGGGCGATTAGTCATTTGTTTGTTACACCCTTGTTTCAGCACACGTGGTATCCTGAGCTCTATCATATACATTCTCTGGCGAGATCTCAGGGTGTCGTGGCAGATGAGGGGAGGTTCCCGCAGACCGCTGCATCCTGGGCAGAGTATCTTCAGGGCATGAGGTCGGGCACAGTCAGGTGGTAATCAGGGCTGGTTGGTAGGTATTGCTTGAGAGTTTGGCCTTCCGGGAGAGCCTTCGTACCCCTAGCAGGCTTGCGGGGCATTGCCCCTTTCTTTGGGATTCGGGTTCTACGACAGCTTCGTAGGAGTTAGGATATCCCTTTTCTAGCTTCTGCAGCCGAGTTTACTCTTATCTTTGAGGCGTTGATTCCTAGAGCATTGGTGGAGAAAGTTATGGATATATGGAGATCTTTGCTTCCTCATGTTGATGATGATGGTCCCTTCTCTGACATGCCCCCTGCGACCGAGGCCTATCATTACTGGCTTCGACGCTACGTGTTTGGTCCTAGTAGGCTCGGGGATCTTCTCATTGAGACTCCTTTACCTCCTGTAGGGTATACCGACTTCTTGACTGCTATGATTGTTCAGGGGCATCGCCATAGACGGGAGAACCGTCGTCTGATACGGATATTGCATGACCGATTGAGGATAAGAGACGCTGAGGTAGTTTTACTAGAGAGGCGATTAGCTGCAGCCAGATCGACACATGATGACCCTCCTTCGGGTGCTGTGAGGGCCCGCAGGCGGCCACAAGGCGTTCTAGGCAGTTCTCCTTCCCTAGAGGGTGATGTGATGGATGGCCCGTCCTTGCGGGAGGCTGTGGAGTCCCTTACTCGAGAGAGGGACATGCTTCTGGCTAGATGTGCTGACTATGAGCGAGGCCGGCCTGGGTCTTCTGCTGCTGGTACTTCTTCGAGTGCTCCTCCTGTGACTGGCGAGCCGTGGATCCCTGCATAGCTGATTCCTCCTCTGATGACGACGGGGAGCGATATATTTTTGCCCCTCGTTCTTAGATTTGCTGATTTCTGCATTCGTAGAAAAACATACTTTGTTTAGTGTTATGCCTCTTTTATCTTATGAATTCATGACTTCCCGTGCTTTTGGTATAATTTCCCTGCATGATTAATATAGTAACAAATTTGGAAAAAATTAACTGAAAATTGCAGTTTAATGAAAAATTAACTCCCTTTCGTTTGATTCTTTGACTCACTGACTGTTCCGCGAAAGGGACCTCTGCTTCCTTTAACCCTAACTGGGCTAAACCGGAGAATGCCTTTCAAGACGCTTTTCGACTTTTACACTGTTGCTTTCATACCTTAACTTCTAGGGAAATGTAGTAGCTCGAGCTATTTCTTATATCTAAATCTCTTGTTCCCACCCCCCACTTATTTATTTATTTATTTATTTATTTTTTTGGCTATTTTTGCTACTAGTGCCCCTGAGGGTTTTCACCAGTCCCAGCTCTGTCATTTTTGCACCAAGGCGCCTTTGCAGGTTTTTGCCAGGGTTGACAGTTTTGTATCTTGCCACATCCCTACCTTTTTACCTACGGTGCCCTTTCGGGTTTTCATCGCATCCTCGGGAAGCGCTTAACTTTTCTCTCTTCTTTCTTTCTCTTTCCTCAGCTTGGTCTCGGGTTTCTGTTGAGAAGCTCCTAAACGCTACTTGCATCATTTTCCATCCCATGGCATATTTAGTAAGCTCATTTGGACTAATCAATTTGACTCCAATCTAAGAGGACTTTCTAGAGGTTATGGTGTTGGTATTTACTTTTGAAAGAAAAAGGCTCAAGCCTACCACTCTACTAGTGACCACTTTTGATAGTTTTTTTTTTTTTTGGTCAATGGCACTTTTTCTGCGTACTCCCATCTTTACTTGGGTATCTCATTGCACGGCACCCCCTTTTTTTTTCTTTTTTTTTTAACGTTAATACCAATATTTGTGCGGACTTAAAGTAGTACTTCAAGGGCTCTCTTTTTTTTTTTTTTTTGCTATTTTCAGTGCCTCTGCTTAATATGATCACTTTAATGGGGGAATGTTTCTAAAAGACAGTAACCGGCTCTAAAGGTTTAACAAAGGTTATATATGCATTTTGATTGGATAGAAAATGAAATAAGGGCCCCTCGTCATCTTGGAATTAGATTGTTTAGTCCATAGAGCTTTAACCTTAAAACACTACCTTATTGATTTAATAGAAAATGAGGAGAGTAAGTTTCATTGCTTCTTCCCAGAAACCAGAGGTCTAGCTTTCGGAATCACACGTAGTAGTGTTTAACAACATCTGAATTCAATGGGCTAGGAAATTCTTAGCCATCCATTTCCTCCAAAACGAGAGCTCCTCCAGACAAGACTTTCTTTACCATGAATGGCCCTTCGTAGTTTGGAGCAAACTTTTCCTGTGCTGTCTCCTGATGGGGGAACACCTTCTTGAGCACCAAATCTCCCGGCTGGAATGATCGAGGTCGTACCTTCTTATCAAATGCTCTAGCCATTCGCCTTCTGTAACATTGAGCGTGATAAACTGCAGCCAACCGCTTCTCATCCAGCAAACAGAGTTGAGCATATCGGTCTTTAATCCATTCTGCTTCGTCTAACTTGGTTTCTGTCAAGATCCGTAAAGAAAGAATCTCAATCTCAACAGGGATGACTACCTCGGTGCCGTAAACTAGCTCAAAAGGGGTGCTTCCAGTGGAGACCCTCATAGTAGTTCGGTAAGCCATCAATGCAAACGGAAGCTTCTCATGCCAATCTTTGTAATTGTCAATCATTTTTCGGAGTATTCTCTTGATATTCTTGTTGGCTGCTTCTACTGCCCCATTCATCTGGGGCCAGTAAGTGACCGAATTCCAGTGAGTAATGCGAAATGTTTGGCATAGCCTTGATATCAATTCGTTATTCAGATTGGAACCATTATCAGTAATGAGTGATTCGGGAATCCCATACCGGCAGATGATGTGATTTTTTATGAACCTTTCTACGACTTTCTTAGTGACATGGATGTAAGAGACGGTTTCCACCCATTTAGTGAAATAATCAATAGCGACCAGGATGAAGCGATGGCCGTTGGAAGCTTTAGGAGTGATAGGACCAATGATATCTAACCCCCACATAGAAAAGGGCCATGGGGCAGACATAGAATGAAGCTCAGACGGTGGCGCTTTGATCTTATCCCCATGTATCTGACATTTGTGACACCGAAGAACGCATCTAATGCAATCTGACTCCATTGTTGACCAGTAATACCCTATCCGGAGAATCTTCTTTGCAAGCGTGTGGCCATTCATGTGGGGGCCACAAACTCCCTCGTGCACTTCCTCCATGATAACTTTGGCTTCGGTGGCATTGACACATCTTAGAGGCCCGAACCATGATCTCCTAAAAAGCTCATTTCCAACCATGAAATAGTGTCCCGCCAAACGACAAATGGTCTTCCTATCGCGTTGTGTTGCCGCATCAGGGAACGTCCTGGCTTGAATATATCTCTGGATGTCATAAAACCATGGTTTCTCGTGAGCTTCAACGGTTGTATGCAGACAATAAAAGGGGACATCCCTGGTGAAGATCTGTAGAGGGGGTATTTCAGTGCCATTGTTGACCTTGATCGCTGCAGCCAATGTAGCCAAGGCATCGGCGAAACTATTCTCTGTTCGGGGCACGTGACGAAAATCCACGCTTTTGAACAGCTGACACAAGTCCTTGACCTGTTGATGATACGGGGAGAGTTTGGCGTCTAGAGTTTGATACACGTCCTTGGATTGCCGGATGACCAAATCTGAATCTCCGAGAACAACCAATTCATCAATCTTCATTTCTACTGCCAATCTTAACCCCAGGATGCAAGCCTCATATTCAGCGATGTTATTAGTACAGAGTTCAAGTTGTAGCTTAACTACAATGGGATAATGACTGCCGGTTCTTGACACTACTACTGCCCCAATGCCAGCTCCCTTTTTATTAGCAGCGCCATCGAAAAACATCCTCCACTCGGCTGGTTCTTGTTCTTCAGACGTACCATCAACGCATAGTATATCTTCATCAGGAAATTGGGGCTCCATGGATTGATAATCATCAATGGGGTTCTCAGCCAGATAATCAACTATCACCTGCCCCTTGACTGCTTTACAGGTAGTGAACACAATGTCGAATTCTGACAGGATCATGTGCCATCGAGCAATTCTGCTGGACAGGGTGGGTTTCTCGAATATATACTTGAGGGGATCCATTTGAGAGATGAGGAATGTGGTATGATAGAGCATGTAGTGTCGAAGCCTATGAGCTGCCCAGGCTAATGCACAGCAGGTTTTCTCGAGATCAGAATACTTCGCTTCATATGGCAGAAATTTCTTACTAAGGTAGTAAATGGCTTGCTCTTTTCTCCCCGTCTCATCATGTTGCCCCAGGACACACCCCATAGAAGTATCTAACACTGTCATGTACATCAGCAAAGGACGCCCCGGGGTTGGTGCCACTAGGATAGGGAGATTTTGAAGATATTCTTTAATTTTCTCAAACACCATTTGACAGTTATCATCCCACTCCTTTGGAACGTCTTTCTTAAGGAGCTTGAAAATAGGTTCGCACAAGTGGGTCATTTGGGCGATGAACCTACTAATAAAGTTCAACTTTCTTAGAAAAGACCGAACCTCCTTTTCCCCTTTTGGTGTAGGCATTTCAACAATGGACTTCACCTTGGCAGGATCAACCTCTATCCCCTTTTCATTGACTATAAATCCCAACAATTTCCCTGAAGATACTCCGAACGTGCATTTGGCTGGATTTAACTTAAGCTGATATTTACGGAGGCGATCAAACACCTTCCGCAAGTTGAGCAAGTGGTCCTTCCGTTGCTTGGACTTGACAATCATGTCATCCACATAGATCTCCACTTCCTGATGCATCATGTCATGGAATAAAGTTACCATGGCTTTTTGGTAGGTTGCCCCTGCGTTGCGAAGACCGAATGGCATGACCTTATAACAGTATACTCCCCAGGGGGTAATGAAAGCAGTCTTCTCCCGATCTTCTTCAGCCAACTTGATCTGATTATAGCCCGAAAAACCGTCCATGAAGGAAAACATTCCATGACCGGTCGTGTTGTCAACAAGCAAATCTATGTGGGGAAGAGGAAAATCATCCTTTAGACTGGCCTTGTTGAGGTCTCGAAAGTCAATGCACATCCGCACCTTGCCATCTTTCTTAGGTACCGGGACAATATTAGCCAGCCATTGAGGATACTCTACGACTTGCAGAAATCCTGCCTGGAATTGTTTAATCACCTCCTCCTTAATCTTCAGGCTCCATTCGGGTTTCAATCTCCTTAGCTTCTACTTAAAGGGCTTCATCTGCGAGTCCAAAGGTAGTCTATGTTCAACAATGGATTCATCTAGTCTGGGCATGTCTTGATAGGACCATGCGAAAACATCCAAGTACGCCCGCAAAAGTTCCAATAGCTCTTTGCGCTGCCATTGATCTAGGCCCGTACCGATTCTAAGCTCCTTCGGATCTCCCTCATTTCCTAAATTAACGGTTTCCGTTTCCTCAATGTTCGGAGTATTGCAATTCTCGTGTCTTTCTATTTGTTCTCGAATTTCCTCTGGCACCTCCCCTGTAAAATTTACATCTTCTTCAATCCCCAGTTGTTGGTAATCAAACTCGGTGTTCAAGTCATCATTCATCAAGATTGGCATTCCCTGGATTAGCTGAGTAGGATATCGGATGCAAGGGTCCCTGGCATGGAAAATAGTGTACAATAAATCAAACAAGAAAGGGATATTATTTTATTCATTGATAACTTGCTTTTAAAAAGTTCAAACAAATAAATTTAAAAGGACAGAGTTTATGGCGAATCAGTTGCTCCAGGGTCTCGCTTTAACGGGCTTTGTACCGAAACTTGCGAGCACGGATGATGTCTTGGTTGGCCCAATTATGCAACTTTTCGCCTGGCAACATTGCTCGAATGGATCCATCTTGGGTTACTCCGATGTTGATTGTCATGACGGGCGCTTCTCCTTGGACTTTTCTCTTCTTATTACTTAATGCAGGTGTTGTTCCCATGTCTAACTGCTTGAATTGGTCTGAGAGCTCCATGACAACTTTCTTATCAGTCCTTTTCTTCCACACTGCTTCTATTCTTTCTCCTTTCGTGGGTTCATATCCCAACCCAAAGGTGGGTTCAGCTAACGGTATTTCTATGATTTCTGGTCTTCCTTGTAAACGTCTCCCTAAGCCTTTACCCGGATGGAAACCATTTTCTTTAAAGTATCGTACTACTATCTGAGAGTTCTTGGAATAATTTGGCTTCACTTGATCTTCCTTCTGCACGACAGTGATATATTCAAATGATTGAAAACAAGAGGGCAGTTCTGTGTCCGATGCAATGATGTCAGCTTTGTATACGGCGAGCTCTTTTTCAGCGAAAATAGCGATTAACTTGGAGCCCACGATGAACTTGACTTTCTGATGAAGACTAGAAGGAACCGCTCCTGCCGAATGAATCCAGGGCCTTCCTAACAGCAAGTTATAGACAACCGGAATATGTAAAACTTGAAATTTAATCGTGAAGGTTACTGGTCCTATCTCAACTGGCATTTCAATTTCTCCCATGGCTTCCCTCCGAGATCCATCAAAGGCACGGATGACCATACCACTATTTTTCAAATAAGTTTGGTCCATTCCCAGCCTTTCCAGAGTAGAATACGGGCACACGTTCAATGCCGACCCATTATCTATCAATACTTTGGCCACCATTCTTCCTCTTGTTCTTACAGCGATATGCAAAGCCCGAGTATGACCTGTTCTATCAGCCGGAATCTCGTCATCAGAGAAAGTGATGATGTTTGGGGCCATAATGAGATTGACCTGTCATGTAGATTGTCTGGCGTGAAACTTTCGGGCACATGAGCATCCTTGAGGATCTTTATTAAAGCATTCCGGTGCACCTCGGAAGTGAGCAGCAAACCCAACATCGAAATATGAGCTGGGGATTTCCTAAGCTGTTCCATGATATCGTAATCGACCTTTCCTAAAGCTTTGGTGAATTCTGACATCTCCTGATCTGTTGGCTGGTTGGAGCACTCTCCTTCTTTGTCCTTACCCTTCCTTTTTCTTTCCACTTCAACAGAGGTATAAAGGCGCCCCGACCGAGTCATTCCCCCTACTTCTGTTATGGGCTCTCCGATGCCCTTATCAGGTGGGTAATTCCATGGGACGTTATGAAGACTGGGTATTGGTGGTTGGGTTATGGTGGGAAGAGTTATCCTTGGGTTTATGGGCAAAGGGATTGCTACAACTGAAGGGTTGGTGAGGACGGGTAAAATGGTGGGCACATTTGGCTTCTTTGGCAAGACTAAAGGCAGTTTAGGTCGTGTGTTTCCCTGGTTATTGGTTTGAGGTTCAGGTCGAGCCATAGCGATCATGGGTTCAGGTTCGAACAACGTATTAAGGATAAGGGGATAAGGGGAAGGGTCTAGTAAGGCTCCTATGGTTAAGTCCATGCCAGGGAGATAAGATTGCGGGGTTAGGACGGAAGGATTTTGGTATTCGGGCTCCTTTAAGGCAGGAACTGTCCCTTCTAAGATTGTGGTGAGTGTGTTGCACAGGGTGTCCCTGCTTGCATTCCCGCTTCCCAATGGTATGTTTTCCTGAAACTTGTAACCCATGGCCTTCACTATTTTAGAGGAAGTTGGACTAGTATTCATCACCTATAACAATGATGACAACAGTTACAAATTAGAGCTTGGTTCCTGGAGAAATCTATGCAATGCATGTCCTAGGGTATCCCTCTTAAATAAGGAAACTAGTTATGATGTATTGGCTCACTTGTGGAGATAGGGGGTTTGCCCCTGTATACAAACACTTTACCGTCAAGTGGGAATCTTCAGCCATTCATACATTCATTCATAAAAATAAAGAAGTACATTAAATTCAGGGTTTGAAATACAATAGAATTGAAATACATTTTAATAGGGGGTGGGGGAACATTTTCCTTTGGACTTCCACCTATCTACTTTTACAAAAGGAAACCCTAAACTACTCTTGAGTCTTCGGATTCGCCTTCCTTAGATTTGATGTCGAGGAGGGTCGCTAAGAGACCTTGTTGATTGACTGCCCCTTGTCTTCTTGGCAACCCTATCTCCGTGAGCATAGAGGGATTGGGGCCCCTCTTATGGAATGAATCGAGATGCATGCAATGAGTCCTTAGGGTTACGTGGGAACCCTTAGGGTTTGGGTAGGTTTAATGCAAGGGAGAGTGACGTTGGTGTCACTCTCAATAGGTTGATCATATGCATGAGAATGCAGTGACTTGAGTTATTTGGAACTCTTGTCTGGACATGGGATATTGAATGCATGAACATGAATATGCAAAAAGTATAAAGAGAGAAGGTACAATTGAAATAAACATGCATGCATGAACAGTTAGACAGGCATTATAACAGTATAAATACAAGCATTATAGGTATAAATGAAAGTAAGAGCAATCGCCCTTTCCTCCATGATTTTGAAAACGGTGCTCGTGTCCTAAATCCGGCAGAGGTTCGGCTATGCATGGTGTCTATATGAGTATGAGGTTGAGGGTTGACTAATGCATCCTAAAAAGGCTCGATCCCCGGATCTTCAAACCTAGGCCCACTCCCCGAGGTGGTGCCATGATCGGTTAGTGATCTGAGCGGGGGAACCATCAAGAGGCCGTAGGCGAAGAAACTGACACAGCATTTTGCCCACAACCAATATACCATTCCCCCTTTCTAACTAGAAAGGACATATCAGGGTATGCAAATATGCAGAATGCAAGTGCACATGCAGTGTGTGTGTGATTTTTAAAAGTGGAGGAAAGGGCCCAACAACTCCCATTCATCCTGTACATCACATTCATGCAAAGCAGTTAATAATGTTTAAACATAAGGTGCACCTACAAAACAAAGATGCAAGTGTCAGTATGTGAATGACAAACATGATACAAGATAATATGAATAAATGCATGCTTTTTTTTTTTTTTTTTTTAAAACAACTTTGAAAATTTGATTTTGAAAATTTAAAGTGAATAGGATTGAACCAAGTTAATTGAAGACTCTACATGGGTAAAGGGTAAAAGCACATGACTATGGCCTAACCCTCTAAGTGTCCCCAGCGGAGTCGCCAGCTGTCACGCCTAGATTTTTCGCACTCGAGGAATATTCACCCAAGCGGGAAAAATGCTGTACTCTCTCGTTAGAACTCACCCTCCTAAAAGAATGAGTGCGACTAGGTTTGAATTGAAAACATGTTTGAATAAAGGGCTTTTGAAAAAGATTTGGAGTCGCCACCTAACTTGATTAAGGTGAGTTAGGTCACCTAAAAACTAAGAGTAATCTGAAAACTACACTTAGGGTTTTTGAAAAAAACGATTTTGAAAATATCTCCTCAAGAGAGGGTTTTTAAGAAAAACAGGTTGTTTGGCAACCTTTGGAAAATATTTAGCCCTTTTAAGAAGAATAACTCCTTTTTGGTCTTTGAAAACAGTGATCTAAGTTCGGAGGTTGGTTACGTGTAGAGAAGACGCACTAGGCTATCACCCTACCCCGCCCTTTCGGTAGCTACATGTCAATCTACCCTAGATTCACCTATGAGAGTCTTTAACTAACTATAGTTCAATCCCATTCACTTTGGAAAAACAATGCTTGAAAACTAATTTAGCATGATGCATGATATGCAAGTGCAAGTTAAGAGAATTGAAAAATAGATTTAAAAAGAGATTGATTTGATTTGAAAATAGATTTGAAGAGATAGAATTTGAAATTGGAAAGTTTGAAAATTGAAAGTAGAAATTTGAAAATTGAAATTTTGAAATTGAAATTTTGAAAATAGATTGGAATTTGAGATTTGGAAAGATTTTGGAAACCACACTCATGAGGGTGGAATTGAAACTTTAAAAAGTATTGTGACCGCACCTATGAAGGTTGCCTACGTATCCCTTTGGGGGAATCAGGTCAGTCGTAGTTCGGACCGGAGTCCGATTGAAAAGAGATTGATTTGAAGAGAGAGATTGGATTGGAAGATTGAGAGATTGAATTGAAAATTGAATTTGATTTGAAATTGGAAGAGGAGATTGAAAATTGAAATTGAGAAGATTGGACTTTGATTTGAAAAGATAGATTTGGACTTGTTTTAGAAAGATGAAGGTTTAGGAAACCTAGACTTAGGAAAGAGAAGAGACTTAGGAAAGATTTGACTTGACTTGGGAGGTTTAGGAGATTAGGAAAGATTAGATTTAGGAAATGTTTGAATTAGGGAATGTTCGATTTAGGAAAGTTTTGAAATTGGAAAGTTTCATTCTTGGAAAGTTTTGAAATTAGGAAAGTTTTAGGTTTAGGAAAGTTTTGAAAATTGGAAAGTTTTGGATTTAGAAAGTTTTGAAATAGGGAAGTTTCAACTTAGGAAAGTTTGAATTAGGAAAGTATCAACTTAGGAAAGTACTGTTTTAGGAAAGGTTTTGAAATTAAGAAGTTTTAAAAATTGGAAAGTTTTGAATTTAGAAAGTTTTGGAAAAAGGAAAGTTTTCAGTTTAGGAAATGTTTGAATTAAGAAAGATTTGAGTTTAGAAAAGTTTTAGATTTGAAAAGATTTTGAAATTTTGGAAAGTTTAGAATTTAGAAAGTTTTTAGGTTTAGAAAGATTTAACTTAAGAAGGTTTCAAATTTAGAAAGTTTTGAATTTGGAAAGATTTGAAATTTAGAAAGTTTTAGAGTTTTAGAAAATCTTAAGATTAGGAAAGGTTTGAGTTTAGGAAAGATTTGAAAGCTTGGATTTGAAAAAGATTTTGGAAAGGGGTAGAATTAGGAAAGGGTTGAATTAGGAAAGCTTGGAGAGTTAAGTTTTAAAATTTAGGAAAGATTTTTATGTTCAAGTTTTGGAAACTTAAGATTTAGGAAAGTAGAAGTTTAGGAAGGATTCAAATTAGGAAAGATTTGGATTTTGAAATTTAAAGAAATATTTGAAGTTTGGGTTTAGGAAACTTATGGTTTAGGAAGGAATTGAATTAGGAAATATTTGGGATTAGGAGAGATTGAATTTGGTTTCTAAAAGAGAAATGTTTGATTTTATTTCCAAAAACGGAGGATAGGATCTAGTTTCCTAAACGGAGAGATTTGATTTGGTTTCCTAAAGGGAAGATTGGATTTGGCAAGAATTTGGAAAGGGGGATTCTAGAAACCCTAGGTTTGGAAAATTATAGTTTTGACGTAGAAAATAGGTTTTGGGAACATGTATAGTTTTGATGTAGAAAACAAGAGGTTTTGGAAACCTAGGTTTGGGGCAAAGTTTGAAAATCATGTTTTCGGAAAGAAAATTAGGGTTTCCTAATTGTGGGCTCTAAGGCTCGATTTGGGCTCTAAGGAAAGAGATTTTTGGAAAATACGCTTTTGGAAACGAGTTTTTGGAAGGAAATCTTAGGGGGGAGTTTTTGGAACATGAATTTGGAAAGAGAGTTTTTGGAAAAAGATTTTAAAAAGAAGGAGTTTTGGAAAGTGTGTTTTTGGAAACGTAGATTTTGGAAGAAAGATCCTAGGGGGGAATTTCTAGAAGGGAGATTTTGGAAAAGAGAGTTTTTGGAAAGATTTTTGGAGAGAGTTTTTAGAAAGTGGATTTTGCGGAGAGGATTTTGGAAAGGAGTTAAAAAAAAGAGTTTTGAAAAATAGATTTTAGAAGGGAGTTTTTTGAAAACAATTTTGAAGAGGAGAGTTTTAGGAAAGTATGTTGAAAAAGAGATTTTTGAAAAGAGAGCTTTTTAGAATGGATAAAAACATCTCACTTTCCTAAAGCGATTCTAGCCATAAGAAGGCTAGAACCACTTTAGGAAAGTGGTTTTGAAAACAACAAGACTTGAAAATATAGACCAAAAGGTCACTTTTAATGTAACACTTTCCTAAAGCAACCCTAGCCATGAAAAGGCTAGAATCACCCTAGGATTGTGATTTTGAAAACATGTTTTTGAAAAAGAGATTTTGATGCAATTTTGAAAACAAGTTTAAAAACGTTTTGAAAAACAACTTTGAAAACGGTTTTTGGAATATGCAAGGCTATGATATGCACAATGCAATTTGGGGTCGTGAACATACAAGGTTAAGGCTTCACCACATAATCAAGGGGGCCGGACCCACGTGGTCTTTGGTTAGACTAGAAGAAAGCCCCCGACACGGTGACTCTCCAATAGTCTAATCCTACACATGGACCGAGAATCCCCTTGTTTCAAGCATGCAAAGAAAGGGCGGGAAAGAGATGGGGGATTAAAATAGAGAAAACCCAAGTGGGTTGGAGAGAGAAGAGAGAGGGGGGAAGTGCAGAAAATTAAAGAGGGAGCTTACCTTCTATCTTGTTTATTTTGCGCGCCGTACAGTCTTCGGTCTTCGGTCTTGATCTTCTTCTTCAACCTTCAAGGATTGTCTTCAAGCTTTAGATGGCAGCTCTTCAAGTCTTCCAAGGATGATTGAAGGTTAGGGTATGAGTGTATGAGGGAGTGTATGAGTGTATAGGAGGCTAGGGTTTGTGTATAGTGGCTAGGGTTTGGGAAACCTAGGGAGGCTAAAGTTTTTTGAGGTGCTCGAGCTCTGTATATCGAATTGTGTGATTTCTAAGTTAAGTTTGCAGACCCCTTTCACGTTGATCGAGGCTCTGTATTTATAGAAGTTGGACAAGCCTGGCGCCTGTTGCAGTGGCGCCAGGGCAAAATTTATACTGGCGCCACTAGGAGTGGCGCCAGGCCATTTTTTGGCTTGGCGCCACTGCTAGTGGTGCCAGCCATTTAGGAAACAATTAAGGTCGGCAAGCAACGTATCTTTGACTAGATTTGGGCGCCTGTACTAGTGACTACCATGTAAACTTTAGCCTGGCTTCACTAGGAGTGACTCCGGAAAGTCCGGGAATGATTTGAAGGAGCCGGGAGTGACCCGGAAGGCCGGAAAGGAGCAGGAACACTTAAAATAGTGTCCTGGAGGTATTTGACTTGAAAAGTGAGGATTGGATGTGTCGGAAAGGTTGACCGAGCCTTTAGGGGTAAAACGGTCAATCGTATTAGAAAACTGCCGGGACAGACTCAAACTGTTCCGGAAGAAGACTTGGGATCTGGAAACATTATTTAGAATGTTCCCAGAGGTTTCCGGTTTGATTCCCAGGGCCGGCGTGGTCAGAAATGGAGACCGGCCCACCAGGGGCAAAACGGTCATTTTGTACCGGGTTTGCCGGAACTGACTCAAAATGGTCCGGAAAGGTAAAGGAAGGTCGAGAACACTATAAAAATTATTCTCGGGACATTACCGGTTTGATACCCAGAGCCGGTGTGGTCGAAGAAGGAGACCGGCCCTCCAGGGGCAAAATGGTCATTTTGTACCGGGTTGGCCGGAACTGACTCGGAATGGTCTGGAAAGGTAAAGGAAGGTCGAGGATACTATAAAAAGTATTCTCGGGGCATTACCGGTTTGATACCCAGAGCCGGTATGGTTCCCGGGGCATTCGGATGCTTAGGGGCAAAATGGTCATCTTGACCGAAAAGTCTCGGAAAAGGCCCTAAGGGTAGTCTGGTTATTTTTCACCGAAGTGAGCTAACAAACATGGGTATTGACCTAGGTGTTGAGTATTTCCGCTACTTGGACGGGGTTGAGTATTTCCGCTACTCGGACGGGGTTGATGATTTGTGAGTATTTATGTTACTCGGACGGGGTTGATGATTTGTGAGTATTACCGCTACTCGGACGGGATTGAGTATTTCCGCTACTCAGACGGGATTGAGTATTTCCGCTACTCAGACGGGATTGATGATTTGGGAGTATTTCCGCTACTCTAACGGTTGAGTATTTCCGCTACTCTAACGGCTCTGTGAGTATTTCCGCTACTCTAACGGTTTTATGAGTAGTTTTGCTACTCGGACCGTCTCGAGGAATAAACTGTCTGGAGAGAGGGATTGGAAAGGGGTCTTATCATCTCCGAAGAGACATGCCTGGATTGGAACCGTCTCGAGGAATAAACTATCTCGAGAGTGGGATTGGAAAGGGGTCTTACCGTCTCCAAAGAGACGTGCCTCGGTTTTGAGTGTTTCCGCCACTCTGACGGTTTTGTGAGTGTTTCCGCCACTCTCACGGTTTTGTGAGTGTTTCCGCCACTCTGACAGTTTTGTGAGTGTTTTCGTCACTCTGATGGTTTTGTGAGTGTTTCCGTCACTCTGACGGTTTTGTGAATGTTTCCGCCACTCTGACGGTTTTGTGAGTGTTTCCGCCACTCTGACGGTTTTGTGAGTAGTTTTGCTACTCGGACCGTCTCGAGGAATAAACTGTCTCGAAAGAGGGATTGGAATTGAAATAAGAAAGGACAGTGCCCCTAAGGGCATTTTGGTCATTTTGCCTCTATTTGGGCCTGACAGGCCCGCGAAGCGATGGAAAGACGGAATTTGGACTAGAGGATTGGTTTCGATTGTAATATGTCCCTAATGACTTGAAAACAAGTTTGGACGGAGTGTAGACTGCCGAGCGGTCAAAAATGGGGTGCTTACAGGGTGGAATATATGTGAGGATTCAAGTTTCTGGAGTGATTTCAGCAGAACTTTGCATCAATTTCGGACCTGGAATATACAAAGGGGGAGGCCTCTATTTATAGGCAATCTGGAACAAGCCTTGCGCATGTAAGACATGCGCAGGTACTATTCCATTGCCAGAATGGCACGTGGCACCCTATGTACTGGTTAAATCTCGACCGCTGATCGAAAGTTGGTCGATCTGATCAAAATTTGAGCGCATCTGGCATACGCTCCATCACCAGGAAGGTTCGTCTAAACTTTGTCTCGCTAATTGAGTCAATCGGGAAGGTTTTGGGGGAATCGGTCGCACTCGGGACATCCTCCCAAGGCTTCCAGTGAACTTTCATGTTTTCAAGAAGTTTGAATTATGTTTAGAAGCATGGGATATCGTCTTGGGAAGTGTGCCAAAAAGGTCACTTTTTCGGAGCATCTGTGATACGCTCTGGGGTTGTTTGAAAGTGGCTGTCTTCGTTTCGTGCGATCGAGGCCTTCGGGAAGCGATCCATTCGACCAGACCGTACCGATGGAAAGTACTCTAGAAATACTTTCGGGAATTCCCAGATTTACACATTTCTCAAGTCATTTGACGGTGCCTTTTGATTAGGGAATTGGAGAAAAAGTCAACCTTGGCGAAGCTTCTGCGAGACGCTTTAGGGGTTGCTAAAAGTTACAGTTTTTGTACCGTACGATGGAGGGCTTCAGGAAGCGATCTACTCGATCGAGCCGTATCGATGAAAGATCTATGAACAAGCTTTCGAGAATTCCCTGATTTACGCATTTCTCAAGTCAGTTGACGGTGCGTTATAACCAAGGAATCGGGGGAAGAGACAATTTAGGTTGAGCGTCTGCGAGACACTCTAGAGAACTTTTATCGAGTCGTGTGAGTTTAGTGTCGTAGGGTGCTCCTTGGGTTAAACAAGGGCGTGTGGTGAGACCCTCTACTCGAGATCCCAAGGCCGGTGCTCTTTTGGGGCATATTTGGGCTTCCAGGGGCAAAACGGTCATTTTGACCGGGGTTGGCTGGAAATGGGCAGGAATGGTTTGGTGTGTTTTGTTAAATGTGTAAGGTTGTTTAGGGATAGTTTTGGGAGAGTCTTTTTCCGTTCTGCAGGGTTTGTGCCGTGCTGAGGCTCTCAGGGGCAAAACGGTCATTTTGATCGGAGTGGGTCGGAATAGGACCGAATTTGGACCAAACGGCGTGCGGGGGACGCCTAATGGTTTAGCAACATTTTGGAAGGATGGACTTATTGTTTTGAGGGATTTTGAACTTTCCCAAAACATGCCTAGAGGCCCAAGGGCAGGTTTGATCATTTTTCACCGAGTCGGGCTAGCAAGTGCCAGTGTTGACCTAAGTGTTGGTTCCCGAGACCGCCCGGTCTCGAAAAACTACTTGTGCGGTGTTGGTCTCTAAGAACACCCGTTCTTAGGGAACTACCTATAGGGGTGGTGTTGGTTCCTGAGAACGCCTGATCTCAAAAAGCTACCTGGAAGGGTGGTGTTGGTCTTTGAGAACGCCCGGTCTCAAAGAGCAACAAAATAATGGACATTCTACGTTGGTGGGCTAGGAGGCGCCAAAAGTGAACCTTCTGGAATTGGATGAGGTGTTGGTCCTCGAGATTGCCCGATCCCGGGAAGCTACCTGATTGGCGTTAGTTTCCGAGACCGCCCGGTCCGGAAAGCTGCCTAGAATGATGGTGCTTATGGCTCCAGCGGATCCTTGTGGACCCGAGAAGCGACCAGTTGATTGGATTGGAGATTGAAAGGCCCATCTTGAGCCCGCCTGTGTTATGATGTTGGAAACCGAATCTGGTCGAGCCGGAGATTGCCGAGTGGGTAAAAATGGGGTGCTTACACATATCTAGTGCAAACACAACAGCAAGGATTTTTTTTATAGTTGTGGTATAGTTCATTTGGGCTTCATTCAAGGTTTTGTTTGCATAATAGATAACATAAAACCATTCCCTAACCCAAAACTACTCCTACATCATAACCAGTAGCATGGCATATCAACTTGAAAGGTAAAGACCAATCGGGTGACTGAATGATAGGTGCAGTTGTCAAAAACTCTTTGAGCTTGTCGAAAGCATTTTGGCAATCAGACGTCCATTCAAATGGAACATCTTAAGATAATAGATGACACATTGGATGAGAGATGACACTAAACTCTTTTATGAATCACCGATAGAAACCAACGTACCCAATGAAAGAACGAATGTCTTTCATAGTTCTACGGATAGGTAGTTTTTTAATCAGTTTAACCTTAGCATTATCTACCTCAATCCCCTCGCTAGACACAATGTGTTCTAGCACTATACCTTGTGTCACCATGAAATGGCACTTTTCCCAATCTAGAATAAGGTTACTCTCCTCACATCTGTCCAACACCTTCTCGAGGTGTACCAAACAACTTTCATAGGTATTTCCATAGACCGAGAAATCATCTATGAAAACCTTTAAAAATCTCTCCACCATATTACTAAAGATACTCATCATACACCTCTGAAAGGTGGCTAGTGCATTGCACAAACCAAAAGGCATTCTTTCGTAAGCATAAGTACCAAAAGGGCATGTGAACGTTGTCTTGTCTTGGCCTTCTAAAGTGATTTCAATTTGGTTGTAACCGAAGTATCCATGCAAAAAGCAGTAAAAAGCTCGACCTGCCACTTGTTCTAAGATTTGGTCCAAGAATAGGAGTGGAAAGTGGTCTTTTCTAGTAATAGCATTTAGTCGACGGTAATCAATGCACATGCACCACTCAGTTTGAATCCTAATGGGTACTAGTTCATTTTTCTTATTTGAATTACCGTGACACCAGATTTTTTCGAAACAACTTGGGTTGCTCTAACCCACTTTGAATCAAAGATAGGATATATAATACCCGCATCGAGAAACTTCAGTACTTCTCCTCTTACAACTTTTTTCATGTTTGGGTTTAGATGCCTTTGCATTTGACAAATTGGTTTAGACTCCTCTTCAAGATATATGCAGTGTGTGCATACCAAAGAACTAATATCATGTAAGTCTACAATAGTCCACCCTAAGGTTTTTTTATGATTCTTGAGCACTTCCACTAGACTCTTCTCTTAGCCTTCAAATAAGCTAGAAGACATAATAACAGGATAAGACTCACCTTCACCAATAAATGCATACTTCAAAGTAGATTGTTAGAACCCTATTTTTGCCCACTCGGTGATCTTTGGCCCAACCGAGCTCACTTTCAAACGTCACATGTATACTCAGACTCCAACCCACCCTCCAAACTCCAATTCAAGTCAAGATGACTTCAAAGCTTCAATTCAAGCTTTTCAAATCAAAGTTTAAAATCAAACCTTTTCAAGTCAAACTTTTCAAAGACCCTAAAGTGTTTCTTTCAATCGAATTCCGAGTCCGAACTACGACTAACCTGATTCCCAACAAAGGGATACGTTGGCAACCCTCATGGGTGCGGTCACAACCTTTTTCAAGTTTTCAATTCCACAACCTTTTTCAAGTTTTCCAATTCATACAACCTCTTTCAAACTTCAAATTGTTTCTTCAAATCTATTTTCAAAATCAAATCCTTTTCTTGTACTTGTATGTCATACACCATATCAAACCTTTTTCCAAAATTCTTTTCAAAGTAGATAGTACTGGACATTGAAAAATCAAAGATTCTAAATGAGTGAACCTAGGGTGAAAAGACATGTAGGTACCGCAAGAGCAGAATAGGGTGATAGCCTAGTGCATCTTCTCTATACATAACCAACTCCCAAACCATAGATAACTGTTTTAGAAGGACCAAAACCGAAGTCATTTTCTAAAAAGACTTAAACATTTTCCAGTGGTTTCCAAACAGCTTGTTTTTCAAAAAACCCTCTCTTGAGGAAGTTTTCAAAACATTTTTTAAAAATCCTAAGTTTAATCTTCGGATTGTACTTAGTTTTAGATGACCAAACTCACCTTAACCAAGTTAGGTGGCCACTCCAAACCTTTTTTCAAAAGCCCTTATTCAAGCCAATTTCCAATTCAAACCTACTCACACTTGTTCTTCTAGGAGAATGAGTTCTAACAAGAGAGTACCGTATTTTCTCACTTATTTTCTCAAGTATAGGAAAATCGGGGCACGACATAGATGGCAAGGGTTTTATTTTCGAAGTGGGTGCTTTCTATTCAAAAAGGATAGGCTTGATAGCACTAGGAACTAAAGGTTCAAAAGATGGGGTCTAGTGACCCACTTGCATACAGTACTCGCTTTCTACCCCTTTTGTGATTGTGTCATAGTTTAATTGGTCGTGTGACTCACTCAAAGCAATAGTTCTTTTAATAGGATTATTGAAAAACCCACTCTCAACGTAATCTTGAAGAATAGACTCAATGAAATCTATTTTCTCAACATCATCGTGCTCCTCAAATTGCTTCCCAACCGAGAAGATGTTTATCTCAATGGTCATATTTCCAAACGACAATTTTAACAACCCATTCGTACAATAAATTATGGCATTCATGTAACTAGCAATGGTAGTCCTAAAACCACAGGAATATGGGAATGAGCACTAGTGCTTGCAATTGGTTGTGTATCTAAAACAATGAAGTCCATTAGGTAGTAGAACTTATCTATCTGAATGAGAACATCCTCCACAATACCCCTTGGGATCTTTATAGACCTATTAGTTAGTTGCAATGTTACTCTTGTAGGATGAAACTCACCTAATCCGAGTTATTGGTAAACCAAACAAGGGAGTAGGTTGGCACTTACTCTTAGATCAAGAAGGGCTCGATCTATCTTATGTCGTCCTATGGTACATGAAGTAGTAGGATAACTAGGGTCCTTATACTTCAATGGGGTTTTACATTGCAAAATTGCACTTTGGCTCTAATTCATGAAGGTAGTTTCCTTGACATGAAACCTCCTTTTCATAGTACACAAGTCTTTCAAAAACTTAGCATAGGAAGGAATATGCTTGATAGCATCTAAGATTGGAATGTTGAGTTTGACTTACTTAAACACTTCATAAATTTTTTAATTTAGAAGCACATGTTTAGGCTTGGTCAACATATGAGGAAATGGTCCATATTTCTCAACATTATAGTCCTCTCCTTTAGATGTTTTAGTTGGCTCGAAGATTGGCTCAACTTCCAAATTATTGTCCTCTCGTTTTAGTAGGACAACTTCCTTATTTTGCTTGTGTCAAAGTAGACATTTGCTTTATTATATCTTCCAACAGTCTAATATGTTAGTCTAACAACTTTTCTTGCCGATCCACCCTATTATTGACACATTATCTTCTAACGGTCTCCTATGAGGAGGCTGATATGGATTGGGTTAAGATTGAAAAGGTTGAGGGTTTTGTTGAAAAGATTGAGGGTTTTGAGGTCCTCTTTGAGAAGCTTCAGGGTTTGAAGGCCCTCATTTTTCCATTCAAAATTTTGGTGATTTCTCCATCTGGGGTTATATGTGTTCAAGAAAGGGTTTCTCCTAACTCGTTGGTCATTATACATACCCCGATATTGGCCACCTACATTGGCTTGACCATGCAAAGCCTCTAATATAACTGGACATGCAGCAATGTCATAAACCAATGTACCACACATTAAATAACTTTCTTCTCTGGGAGACTCACTATTCATAACATTGACCTTTTGAGACTCCACGGCCTCCAATTTTTAGGTAAGTACATCAAGTCTAACATTCAAATCATCTATTTCATTGAGCTAAAATGTGACCCAATCTCTAACAAAGTTTGCTAAGTAATCAAAGTAGTCATATGCCTTAGCAGGCTCTTTGTCATACAAAGTCTCTACACATGAAGACTCAACAAACTACTTAAGTTATGGCGTCAAAGATGAATAGAAAGTATTCATGACATGCCAATTTGTGAATCCGTGATGTGAACAAGCATTCAGCAAATCCTTGAACCTCTCTCCACATTGGAAGAACAATTCACCAATCATGGGAGCAAACTGAGAGATTTGGCGACGAATCGCCTCTATTTTATGCTTCTGGAAAAACATTTTTGAGAACATCATTTGAAGATCTTACAATAAATGAATAGAGGTAGGCCTCAATAAATTGAACCATGTTTTGGCCTTGTCTATGAGAGAAAATGGGAATAATTTCAGAAGTACTACTTCCCTTGGATAAAAATTATCGAAGAACATAGAGCATACGTACTCAAAATATTTGATATGTTGATATGGTTTTTTAGAATCCAGACCATGGAATGAATTTATAAGCTGGATCATTCCCGGTGCATGATGCGCGTGAAGAACAATGCAAGAAGTAGGTATTTGCCGAGCAGGATTAAGATAATTCATAAGAGATCTATGGGGAGGATCATCATGTACACTATTTGGATTTGGCAAGTTGGGTTTCATAGGTGGTTGATGATCAAATTCTTCTAACATTGAGATAGAACTAGGACCTCGGTTAACTAACTGAATGTTTAGAACAGGAGTCCGAAATGAGGAAAGAGTACGGAAGGTGGGAGAAAAATCACTAGAAAAGTCAATGCTCACCAATTGTCCATACACATCCTTAATGAAGTATTTCATAAAAGTGTACATACCCTATGAAGACATAAATTAACCTTTTCCAAAACATCAACACGATAAAATATTAAAAAGAAAATAAAATAAAAGAAAAAAATATGACAATATACTAAAATACCTGCTAATAAAAAATAACAAAAGAAACAAAAGTTAGTCTATTAGTAAAATGTTAATAAAGAGTTAGAGAGTTAATAAATAGTTAGATGGTCACCACATCAAGGGCACCGACCTAAGTAGGCAGTGAATCAACCCGAGAAGTAAACCACAAACAAAAATAAAAAAATAAAAACTGAAGTAAAGAGCAGAAAGTAAAATGTTAGAATGATAACCAAAGTAGGTTATCCACTAAATAAAGGAAAATGTTAGATAATTAAATAAAAAATAAAAACAGAAAATATGGTAAACAACTTAAATGACTTTGTCCAACGGTAGGCAAGTATGCCAACCAAAGAGGTTAACTACAAAGAAAATAAAAAATATAAAAAATAAGAAGACAAAAAACTAAATATATACAAATATACAAGTTAGCAATGGAACGAAGTAATAGGTTAGCATAAACTACTGATCAGTTGGAATACACCGTCAAATTCCTTCGTCAAGGTAGAAATGCAATCATATGTCCAAAATCCACAACAAAGATATTATTATTTTTTTATTTTTACATATTTTAATTAAGCTGTTCTTCGACAACGGTGCCAAAAATGCTTAATCTACTTAACACATCCAAGAGCAGGTGTGGCAAAGTAGTACATAATAAAAATAACCCAGTAAAACCGGGATTGAACCACAGAGAACGAATATAGTAGTTAAAACAGGGTGACAAGTGTAACCAAAATAAAAATAAAATAAAATCTTTTTATAGTTTTGAGATGGACGCCAAAATTGCTTGTCAAACATAACAAAACAAAATAGTCTTGGATTCAATTGATTCAATCACTTGACTTCTTTGGGAATGATCAATACAGATTTACCAACTGCCAATCGTTTAGCCTACTTAGACCTTATAAATTAGCATATGGGTATATTAAAAATAATCAATCACTAGAATATGATGTTAAAATCATGAAATTCTCACCATCGACTCATAACCACTTGGCAATGCTTTGTTAGGACATAAGTGTAACAAGCATAATTAAAGTCACATGTTTTCAAATGTTCTAGCTTAGAAACTTATTCAATTAAAATTGAAGACCCTCATCATCGATTTGCATGTACTGGTTACCTTATCAAGGCAGAAGGTATTACAAACATAATTAAAAGTCTAAGTTTTCGAAAGACACTATGCGTCAATTATTCATGAATTTAACTCGATCTATTCCGGATTAAAATTAAAGGTCTTAGGTCCTCACCAGAGGTTTGACATAAAAACATACCAGACAGAGTACCCGCATAAAATATACAAGGCTCTAGAAAGTGTAGAGTAAACCAGCATTTACTTTACTTTTACACTACTTCTAAACTAAACTTGCCTACAAAACACAAAACCATTATGTCTATAAAATATACGTGTACGTGCCTAAACATGCAACATACCGAACGTATGCAAAAACACTAAGTTTTCAAATAAATCCGGAATAGAAAAACAAAACTTAATTAATCATCCAAATTCAGTCAAGCGATCTTCTTATTTGGCTCCAAGAATAAAACTAGCTATTCATAATATTGAAAAGACTTGACTTAAAAAATAACTTCATAAATTAAAATATTTATATAGAAAAATAACTTACACAACAGTAAAACAAAAGACTAAAAACTATAAAAACTGCTGATGAACTAACTAAAAATTTATTTCTAATGAATGAAACAAATTGAATAGAGCTCCTAGCCATCACTAGGCTCTTGGGCTCCGAAGCTCTCTGAAAGTCTCTATCTTCCTCTCTTGGCAGACCAATTTATAGGCATTGAGAAAGTATTTTTTTTCTTTTTTTTAAATATTTTTTTCTTTCTGCTTTTTTTTTTTACCAGTTTTAAATCCTTAACACAGTTTCCCGATAGCGGAACCATTAAATGATTGATCTACTTAACACACCTAACAGCAGGTGCGGAGAAGTAGTACATAATAAAATTAACATGATAAGACTGGGTCGTACCACAAAAAATAGATATAGTAGTTAAAATCAGATAACAAATGTAGCCAAAAGAAAAATAAAATAAAATCTTTTTGTAGTTTTGAGATGGAGGCCAAAAATGCTTATCAAACATAATAAAATAAAACAGTTTTGGATTCAAATGATTCAATCATTTGACTTACTTGGGAATGATCAATAAAGATTTACCAACTACCGATCATTTAGCCTACTCAGACCTCATAAATTAGTAGATGGGTATATTAAAAATAATCAATCACTAGAATATGATAAAAAATCATAAAACCCTCACTATCGACTCGTAAACACTTGACAATATTTTGTCAGTGCATAAGTGTAACAAGCATAATTAAAGTTGCATGTTTTCAAATGTTCTAGCTTAGAAACTTATTAAATTAAAATCGAAAACCCTCACCATCGATTTGCATGTACCGGCTGCTTTGTCAAGGTAGAAGATATTACAATATAATTAAAATTCTAAGTTTTCGAAAGGAACTAAACGTTAATTATTCATGAATATAACTCGATCTATTCTAGATTAAGATTAAGGGCCTTAGGTCCTCACTAGAGGTTTGAAATAAAATTATACTGGACAGAGTACCTTTATGAAATATACAAGTCTCCAGAAAGTATAGAGTAAACTAACATCTACTTTACTTTTACACTACTCCTATATTAATTACACTACTCCTAAACTAAACTTGCTTACAAAACACGAAACCATTACGTGCATAAAATATACGTACACGTGCACAAGCATGCAATATACCGAACGTGTGCAAAAACACTAAGTTTTCAAATAACTCCTGAATGGAAAGACAAAGCTTAATTAATCATCTTAATTCAGTCAAGCAATCTTCCTAATTGGCTTGAAAAATAAAACTAACTATTCATAATATTGAAAATATTTGACTTGAAAAATAGCTTCATAAATAAAAATGTTTATACAAAAAAATAACTTGCACAACAGTAAAATAAAAGACTGAAGACTATAAAAATTGCTAACGAGCTGAATGGAGCTTCATGGCCTTCGCCAGGCTTTTGGGCTCTGAAGCTCTCTTCCTTCCTCTATTGGCCGAAAAATTTGTGGGCACTACAGTGAAGTAGTATAAATAAAAATAACCTGGTAAGACTAGGGTCGAACTACAGAGAACAGATATAGTAGTTAAAACCAGATGTCAAGCTTAACCAAAAGAAAAATAAAATAAAATTTTTTGTAGTTTTGAAATGGAGGCCAAAAATGCTTGTCAAACATAATAAAATAAAACAAAATTATTTTTAATTGATGCAATTAGTTGACTTACTTGGGAATAATCAATACAGATTTACCAACTGCAGATCGTTTAGCCTACTCGTGCCTCATAAATTAGTAGATGGATATATTTAAAATAATCAATCACTCGAATATGACGTTAAAATCATGAAATCCACACCATCAACTCGTAAGCACTTCACAATGCTTTGTTAGGGCATAACTGTAACAAGCATAATTAAAGGCACATATTTTCAAATGTTCTAGTTTAGAAACTTATTCAATTAAAATCGAAGACCCTCACCATCGATTTGCTTGTACCGACTGCTTTGTCAAGGCAAAGGTATTACAAACATAATTAAAAGTTTAAGTTTTTTAAAGGAACTAAACGTCAATTATTCATGAATATAACTCAATCTATTCCAGATTAGAATTAAGGGCCTTAGGTCCTCACTAGAGTTTTGACATAAAAATATACTAGACAGAATACTCGCATAAAATATACAAATCTCCTAAACATGTAGAGTAAACTAGCATTTACTGTACTGTTGCACAACTCCTATATTAATTGCACTACTCTTAAACTAAATTTGATTATAAAACGTGAAACTACTACGTGCATAAAATATACGTGCACGTGCCCAAGCATGCGATATACCGAATATGTATAAAAACACTAAGTTTTCAATTAACTTCGGAATGAAAAGACAAACCTTAATTAATCATCCCAATTTGTTCAAGCGATCTTCCCAATTGGCTCCAAGAATAAAACTAGTTACTCATAATATTGAAAAGACTTGACTTGAAAAATAACTTCATAAATAAAAATATTTATACCGAAAAATAACTTACACAACGGCTTTTGGGCTCTGAAGCTTTTTGAAGCTCTCTTCCTTATGCTCTTGGCAGGACTATTTATAGGCATTGAGAAAGTATTTTTTTTTCTTTTTGTTTTTATTATTTCTTATTATTTTTTGTTTTTGTTTTTTTTTTACCCGTTTTAACTTCTTACCCCCATTTCCTGGCAACAGAATCATGGAAAATGCTTGATCTACTTAACGCACCTAAGAACAGGTGTAGCAAAGTAGTACATAATAAAAATAACCCAATAAAACCGGAATCAAACCACAAAAAATGGATATAGTAGTTAAAACCGAATGATAAATGTAACCCAAAGAAAAATAAAATAAAATCTTTTTGTAGTTTTGAGATGGATGCCAAAAATGCTTGTCAAACATAATAAAATAAAACAATTTTGGATTCAATTGATTCAATCACTTGACTTACTTGGAAATGGTCAATACAGATTTACCAACTGCTGATCATTTAGCCTACTCGAACCTCATAAATTAGTAGATGAGTATATTCAAAATAATCAAAAACTATAATATGACGTTAAAATCATAAAACTTTTACCATCGACTCGTAAACACTTGGCAATGCTTTGTCAGGGCATAAGTGTAACAAGTATAATGAAAGACACATGTTTTTAAATGTACTAGCTTAGAAACATATTCAATTAAAATCGCAGACCCACACCATTGATTTGCATGTACCGACTTATTTGCTAAGGCAGAAGGTATTACAAACATAATTAAAAGTCTAAGTTTTTCGAAAGAAACTAAACGTCAATTATTCATGAATATAACTTGATCTATTTTGGATTAGGATTAACGGCCTTAGGTCCTCACCAGTGGTTTGACACAAGAACATACCGGATAGAATACCCGCATAAAATATACAAATCTCTGAAAAGTGTAGAGTAAATCTGCATCTACTTACTTTTACACTACTCCTATATTAATTACACTACTTCTAAACTAAACTTACTTACAAAACACGAAACCATTACGTGCATAAAATATACGTGTACGTGCCCAAGCATGCAATATACCGAATGTGTGCAAAAACACTTAGTTTTCAAATAAATCCAGAATAGAGAAACAAAGCTTAATTAATCATCCCAATTCAGTCAAGCAATTTTCCTAATTGGCTCTAAGAATAAAACTATCTACTCATAATATTGAAAAAACTTGACTTGAAAAATAACTTCATAAATAAAAATATTTATCTTGAAAAATAACTTACACAACAATAAAATAAAAGACTAAAGACTATAAAAATTGTTAACAAACTAACTAAAAATCTACTCTTAAGGAATGAAACAAACTAAATGAAGTTTCCTGGCCTTCGCCAGACTCTTGGGCTATGAAGCTCTCTTCCTTCCTCTGTTGGTCGACCAATTTATAGGTATTGAGAAAGTATTTTTTTTCTATTATTTTTTTGTTTTTATTATTTTTTACCAGTTTTAACTCCTTACCATCGTTCCTTGGCAACGGTGCCATGAACTGCTTGTCTTTCGCAACCGTGGTACTAAAAATTACTTGTTTATTCTCAGATTGTGAAAATTTAAACACCTAAGTGCAAGTGTGGCGAAGTAACAGTTAAAATAACCCAGTAAGAATGAGATTGATCTATAGGAAACGGAGTTTTAAATTATGTGAAATGTCACAATTGGAAATGGTAGGTGTCAAAATTCACCCCAAGTAATGGGTTAGAAACCGACAAAACCATGCTAGACACAGAAGCGTTACAGACTGCTTAACTTGGAAGCTAAACCAACCAGTTCAAATTTCTCCTCTTGCTGATGAGATTTGAACAAAAATTGTCGAAATAGTATCCAAAATAAATATTTTATTTTTGAGAGATTTGATGGTTGTCAAACTAAACTGCAAAAGGAAACAGATTAAAAATAGCCTTAGATCTAATTGATCAAATCACGTGAATTTTTTGTGGTTGATCAATGACGGTTTATCATCTGTTAACCGTTTGACCTCCTTGAACCTCATAAACCAATAGATGAAAATATTCAATGATAACCAAATACTAGAATATTATGTTAAAATCATGAATCCTCACCATTGACTCATAAACACTAGGTAATGCTTTGTCAGAGTATAAGTGTAATAATCATAATTAAAGGTACATGTTTTCAAAGGTTCTAGCTAGATGCTTATTAAATTATAATCAAAGACCCTCACCATCGATTTGCATATACCGGCTGCTTTGTCAAAGCATAAAATATTACAAACATAACTAAAAGTCTAACTTTTCAAAAAGATTTAGATTTTAATTACCAAGAATGTAAAAGCAATCCATTCCAAATTAAGATTAAGAGTCTTAGGTCCCTACTAGAGATTTGGACATAAAACTATATCAGACAGAGGACCAACATAAAATATACAAGTCTCTGAAAAGTGATAAGTAACTAGCATCTACTTACTTTTACACTACTACTACATTAATTACACTACTCCTAATTTCAACTTGTTTACAAAACAAAAAATAATTATATGCATAAAATATACTTGCTCATGCCCAAGCTAGCAATATACCGAACGTGTGTAAAAATACTAAGTTTTTGAATAAATCTAGAATGAAAGGACAAACCCTAATTGATCATCTCAATATCGTCATGTGATATTCATAATTAGTTTCAAGAATAAAACTAGGTACTCATGATAATAAAAAGACATAATTTGAAAGAAAATGACTTCATAAATAAAATGGTTTATTACAACAGAATAATAGTAAAGAAAACACTAAAAGCTAACTGAAAAACACTAACAAATTAACAAGAAATCTACACCTAAAAATGAAACAACTAAATGTGGAGGTCCATGGTTTTGAACTTCCTCTCTACTAGCCTCCCTTTGTGGCTCTTTTTTGAAACTTTCTTTTAAAGCTCTCTTCTGAAGCTCCCCTTTTTCCTCCCATGGATCTCCTATTTATAGGAGATGAAAAAAAAATTTTTTATTTTTTTATTTTATTTATTATTTATTATTATTTAATTACACCACTAACTTATATATATTTATAATATCATAACACTAATTTATAAATAAATAATATTATACCACTAATACCCACTAATATATATATAATATTATACCTACTAAGTAATATATATATAATGTATATATGAATATAATATATATCAACTAATTTATATATGAATATAATATAACATAATACATCAAATTAACACTTGAATAAATGTCTGTGTGCCTGCCGACTTCATTTTGCTCTGTTTTAACTTCAAATCTACACATGACACAAAAAATATAAAAAATACTAAAATTATATTAAAAATGATAAATAATAAATAAATAAATATTAACAATAGTTTATAATTAGAGACTCTGATTATACTTTTTAGAGTGCAATTAAATGTGTTCAAGATCCTGAGCTTCTTGGGCTTGGCGGGTTACTATGGACACTTCGTGCCAGACTTTTCACGATTGGTGGCACCGATAAAGAGTTTGACTCGAAAGGGAATTAGATTTATTTGGCATGACGCGTGTGAGCAACATTTCAAGAACTGAAGGAGAAGTTGACTACGACGCTAGTGTTAGTGATTCCTGAGAGGGTTGGTTACTCAGTTTATTACGATGCGTCATACGAGGGCCTTGATTGCCTGTTGATATAGATGGGTTTGGTATTGGCATATTGTTCACAACAGATGAAGACACACAAGAAGAATTACCTCACTCATGGCTTGGATTGCGGCAATTGTCTTTGTCTTGAAAAGTTGGCGGCGCTATCTCTACCGTGGAGGACTATGACTTCAAGTTATATTATCATCTCGGGTAGGCGAACGTTGTGACAGATGCATTGAGTAGGAAGACTCGGAGCAGTTTAACCAGTTTAGCGATTCAGGAATGGAAGATGATTGATGAGATTATTAAGTATGACTTTCATTTTGCTAAGAAGACATTACCAATTACCTTGTTCAAGGTGGTGACATAGCCGACACTTCTCAGTTGGGTTATTGGGGCTCAGTATTGATATGGTAAGGCAGATTCTATTCGAACTTGAGTTTATAGTAATGAGGGACTCAAGGATTGGGCAGTAGGCATGGACTATGGCTTATGGTTTTAGGGGAGATTGTATATACCAATGGCCTATCAAGATGCGATTCTTGAAAATTTTCATCATTTGCAATTTACAGTCACCCAGGAGGCACGAAGGTGTATCAGGACTACGACACTAGTTTTAATGGAGGGGCGTGAAAGGAGATGTAGCACAGTTCTTATCACAAAGTTTGATTTGCCAACAGGTTAAGACCAAACACCAAAGACCAACAAGGGAGTTATAGCTTTTACCAGTAGCAGAGTGGAAATGGAACATGTCATGACGGACTTTGTTATAGGGCTTTCCAGATCACAGCGAGGGCAGGATGCTATTTGGGTTGTAGTTGATCGGTTGATAAAATTAGCATACTTTTTAGGATTTGGATAATATATTCTGTGACCATACACAACAAGTTGTATATTTGGGGAATTATGAGACTTCACGACGTTCTAATATCTATTGTTTTGAATCGAGATCCAATGTTACATCGTGGTTTTGGCAAAGTATTCAGGAAAACTTGGAAACTCAATTGAACTTCAATACAACGTTTCACCCTCAGACAGACGGGCAGTCAGAGTGGATGATTCGGATCTTGGAGGATATGCTATGAGTGTGTGTACTTAACGTTCAGGCCAGTTGGGAAGATCACTTACCTTTAGCAGAGTTTTCTTATAACAACTATCAGTCAAGCATTGGGATGGTTAATCTGAGGTTGTATGTGGGCAACCATGTATATCACCATTTTGTTAGACTAAGTCGGGTGATGCAGTTGGCATAGGACTATATTTGATTGAGGAGACAACCGATAAGGTCACAGTGATTCAACTGTGACTACTCACAGCTTAGAGTCTTTAGAAGAGTTACGTGGATCGGCAGGAGTGGCCTTTAGAGTTCAAGACGAGTGATCATGTGTTTTTGAAGTTTCTACAAGAAAAGGTTTGAGGAGATCTGGTCAAAGTGGGAAGTTATTGATGCGTTACATTGGGCCTTTTCAACTTATTGCAAGAGCCAGGATTATTATACATCAGTTGGTGTTGCCATCATAGTTTTCAAGAGTGCATGATGTTTTTCATATCTTGATGTTGAGAAATTATGAACTAGATCCTTCACATGTGTTAGATTGGTTAGACTTGGAGTTGGAGGAGGATATATCATTTGAGGAGTATCCAATGCATATTGTTAACTCTTGGGAGCAAGTTCTTTGGGGTAAGATTATTCTTTGGATGAAAGTGATGTGGTGACATCCCAAGAATGACGAGGCTACACAGGAGAGGGCGTCTAAGTTATAAGCCAAATACCTTGAGTTGTTTACCAGTTAGGTATGTTTTGAGTTTGGAGGACGAAACTATTTTTATAGTTGGGGAGGATGTGATGACTCTGTCAAAGAGTCAAAGGAATGTGGGTTTTTTTTTTAAATTTCATTAGACTTTGGGGTTTCTTTTGTAAATATCTAAAATTAGTTTCAAAAGAATCAAAACCTTATCTCTCTCTCTCTCTCTCTCTCTCTCTCTCTCTCTCTCTCTCTCTCTAACGAACACTCTCAGCAGCCCATATCTCTCTATTTCTTTCTCTTTTTCTTTTATTCTTATTTCTTTCATCTTTTATTATCTTTCCCTTAGAGCAAAAGTTTAGTACCACTTCGTAAAAGTTTTGTGTTCCTTTTTACAAGGGCTTCGCGTTGGTGGTGTCAAAGGGAACTTTCGATAACATTGGGTTTACTCGCTATTGGCCATCTTCAAAGTGGTAGGGGGTTACATATGGGTTTTTCTACTAGGTTAATATATTTGAGTTATACATGTTTGAGATAGAAATCATGTCTATAGGATTTTTAAGTTGATTTCTAAGTTTTACTAAAACTTGAAAGTTGGTTATTATTTAATTTCTTGATTTTCTTGCTTGATTATTGCTATGTTTAAGCATAATGTGTTAGCTAATTGATGTCTTGTGGATTATTAAATATTTTGAGTAAAAACCTAAGGTTTTACTATGTTTACACCTTTGATAAAATTGAGCGTGTTGCCGTACAATAGTTGGTTTAAGAAATTGGCTTGATATTTATGTGATTCACGCGTATGTGAGTTATGCTTGAGGTGTTGGTTAACTTAAATGAATTAATTGGATAATTTTGCTACTAGACATAATGCAAATGAATATAAAACAGATAATTAAAAATGTTTGAATGTTTTGAATAATTATGAGAGACTATGTTATGAATATGGTGATTTAGATATTATTGATTTTACGTTTGTGTGGTGTTTCCGTTAGTTTAGTTTTGGACCAAAGTCTATCAATAGTTGGGCATGGTCGGGCATGCACTTGGAGCTTTGGCCCCAGAATTTGCATTAGAATAAAAGGCTTCGTGCCTCATTTGGCGGGATTCAAGCGTCCTTTGGGTGTGACTCATCATGTGCAGAATTACTTGAATTCACGTGTCTTTTAGGTGATACCTCATGAAGAGCAGATGAGGTTTTAGCTAGATTGGTATCCGCTCCTATGGTCAATTGTGCTTACACTTGTATTGGGATTGGACTTGCGTGACTCCGGATATCATATTTATTTATTCATTTATTTTTAGTTTTGGTCTTATCGAATTAATTTGATCTAGTTGATGTTGGTGATTAGATTATTTGTGGATTGAGGTTGTGAATGTATGATATTAATTTATTTGATTCATTTGTGTACTTGGTTCATAGCATTAAGGATCGAATTGAGAATTAAGTTTAGAATTGCATTCTATATACTCTCATGTATTCTTTACTGTACACTTGCACATGTCAGCTCGTGTATATTAGCTTTGTAGCATAACCTCCTATTGAACCGTTGTATGCTCACCCCACCACAGTTGCAGGTAGACCCTCGAGCAAGTAAAATTAGTGATCAGAAGAATCGAACAGTTGAGGTTTATATTTTATTTTGACCCCAGTTTTGTTATAGTTTTTGGGCTTACTCTATCCTTTACATTCGTTGTTACTGTATAATATTTATTTTATGTCTTTTTGTTAGGTTTTATTTGTACGCCCTTTATTAATATATTTTAAGATCTTAAATATTTGGATTTTATGACAAAGTATGTTGGAGACTTAAGTTTATATTTTGGTTGGTTGATTGATGTTGGAGAAAATGTTGAATTGGGATTTTGAACAGGTTCTCTTTTAAAATGATTTTAGTTTAGTTTACGAATTGACCCACGTAGTTTTGTTCTAAAAATTTTCAAAATAAAAACTATCTTTAAAATAAATTTCAAAATCTATTTTGATTAAAAATTTGAAGTGGATCCTAATTTTGACTTTTCAACACTATACCTTTTAGTCCTTACATCTCAGCTTTTGAAAAACGAGAGCGTGACAGAGGCAAACTTATGATGTTTGTTAGCCGTACTCCTCTAAAATGCATATGTATCGGACGCTGACACTTGGGTAAGGGGTTATGTATCCAACAAGTATCCTTGACCATTCATATAACAAAAATGTTGAGTAATCTAAGTTTTATTATATAAATATGCATAAAACTTCTACATTATATATGATATGGTCTATAATTCTTGAGAAATGCTATTTTATTCCAAAAAATAGAATAAATACGTTAAGAAATTTGAATATTTAACTGTATCTTTGGACATGAAGGAATTAAATAAATCATATATTAAGACATAAACGCACTCGACACCCATATTAGAGTACATAAATGATCTATGACCATGGTCTATAACAGTAATGCAATAGCCACATCATCAACACATTTCAATTTATAATTCCCTGCTACAAAATATGAAAATGGTGATGGCCATGTCATCAGCAAGCCTGTCAACAGGCCGGGTCTAATCCGGACCCGATTCGATAAGATCTGATCCAATTATCCAGATCCGATAAAAGATCCGATAAAATCCAAACCCGTTAGACCCATTTGTTATCGAATTGGATATGGTGAGACCCAGTTGACCCGATTGGAAACCTAATATGCAAAACCTAAAACCTAAACTCTCTGCCTCTCTCCCACACACTTTTCATATTATCAAAACTTTTGGAGAAACCTAATCTCTCTCTGCCTCTCTTGCCTCCTTCCACCGTCGTCGGTCTTTTTGGATTACACTGTCGCCGTCCTTTTTATGTGGAATACGGATTGGCAATCGCTTCTCTATTCCGGTCTTGCACTCTCTAGAGCACCAACAGACAGGTCCTCCACCTGCCACAATCGAGCCACCATCTGTTGTGTCTTCTTCTTCTTGTTCACGTTGAGGTATTTTCAAAACTCTCATGGTCCCACTCACCCCCATCTCTCTCTCTCTCTCTCTCTCTCTCTCTCCCTCTCTCTCTCTCTTGGGGGGGTTCAAATTTATCTCTCTGTCTCTCTGATATACAAGAAAATTGTTAAAAACCCATTTGAAAATCAGATCTACAATGGGGTCTATGGGATGAGGTGGGTATGTATTTTTTTGGGAATGATGGTGTAGTTAACCATTGCTATCAACTGAAGTTTGTATGGATCTCTGCTAATAATCTTTTCTCAGGGCAATTTTAGTCTTTGTTGCAATCTCGAGAACATAAGGTTCTAGAGGTCATGTAAAACATTAATATTACTACTATAAATGCAAGAAAAAACTATGTGAGAAGAAGAAAAATTCTAGAAAAAGAGACTCTTATTCATTGTTTTGTGTGTTATAATCTTCTCTTCATAGTGTTTCATGTGAAAATTCCAATTCTGATGGAAATAATATGCTTTTTGCGAGCTTCTGTGTTTGTTTGTTTTTTCTTTTTTGATCTCATATCCCATTAATTTCTAGAAATTGCAAAGTTTCTCGAGTACTTGGATAAGCAATTATGTTCAAAATCTGAATTTCTTTGCCTGCCACTTATGCTTACTTTTCACTAGTGCTTTTTAGACAAGCACAACACCAAAAACAGAAAAACATATATATATATATATGAATTAAAACAGCAATATTTCCTAATAAAATGATATGTTATATCCTGATTCACATGTACCTTTAATCAACATAAACATCCGTATAAAATGCGCATTTTGTTTGGCAAGTCAACTACTGATCTAAACCATATATGAACCAGGATATGATCAATATCTATACATTTTTTGAAAAAAGAAACCCTTATGCTTGACTGGAAGATCAGAAATCAATATATGTAATGTTACCTTTATTGCCAAGTAGGAAACAAAATCATGGGTTTAGTTCTTTTGTGCTAAAAATAACTTCAAATTGGCATTTAGTGTTGCATATAACTGACATTTCATGTCTTGAAATCTTCTTGAGATGGTTTGCCTATTTTCTCGTGTTTGTGTATGTACTATTATGTGAAGAATACACACTAACCTTTCTTTTGTTTGTCTTCTACAGAGTGACTTTGACTTATTGAAAGATGTCGTCTAATCCTACTCAAGCTAGTGGTAGTCATGGTGATAGCGACGATGATTTTGTTGACTTGGGTGAGGAGGCTACTCTAGCATTTCCAATGAGGAGAAAATCGACTTCAAAGGTATGGAATGACTTTGAAAGAATTAGAACACCTGATGGAAAATTTGTTGCTAGGTGTAATGTCGCGCTCCGATTTTTCGCACCTGAAAAAGACAAGTGAAAAAAACACAGTGCTCTCTCGTTAAAACTCATCCTCCTAGAAGGACGAGTGCGACTAGGTTTAAATTAGAAATTTGATTTGATTAAGGACTTTTTGAAAAAGATTTGGAGACGCCACCTAATTTGATTAAGGTGAGTTAGGTCACCTAAAACTAAGCATAATCTGAATATTATACTTAGGGTTTTTGAAAAAGATTTTGAAAAATTATCTCGAGAGAGGGATTTTAAGAAAATAGGATGTTTGGCAACCTTTGAAAAGTTTAAGCTCTTTTTGAAAAATAACTCTATTTTGGTCTTTGAAAATAGTGATCTAGGTTCGGAGGTTGGTTACTTGTAGGGAATACGCACAAAGCCATCACCCTACCCCGCCCTTGCGGTACCTACATGTCTATTCACCTTAGGTTCGTTCATTAGAATTTTCGATTAATAAATGTCCAAAACTATCCACTTTAGAAAAGAATTTTTAGAAAGAAATTGACATAATACATGATATGTAAGTGTAAGAAAAAAAACTTTGATTTTGAAAGTAGATTTTGAAAAGACTTGATTTAATTTTAAAAATAGATTTGAAAGAACTTGATTTGATTTTAGAAATGGAATTGAAAAGACTTGATTTGAAATTAGAAATTTTTAGAAATTGGAAGTAGAGATTTGAAAATAGATTGTAGAATTAGAAATTTGAAAATAGATCATGGAATTGGAAGTTTGAAAAAGGTTATGACCGCACCCATGAAGGTTGCCTACGTATCCCTTTTTGAAAATCAAGTCAGTCGTAGTTCGGACAAGAGTCCAATTGAAAATAGAAGGTTTGGCTTGAAAAAGAGTTTGAGTTGGAATTTGGATTGGAAGATTGGAAATTGGACTTTGAAATTGAACTTAGATTTGAAACAAGACTTGGATTTGACCTTGGACTTGATTTAGGAAAAGAGAGTTTTGAAAACATCTTGACTTAAATTGAAGTTTGAAAACCATCTTGATTTGGAAAAGAGTTTTTAGAAACGAGTTGGAGGCTTCCTAACTTTAGGGTTGAAATAGGGTTTAGACATCTAAGGACTTAGCGTAACCTAGGGTTGAAACATGTAATTGAATTGCCTTGAACTTGAGAAGTTTGGTTTTAGAAAGCTTGATTTTAGAAAAACCTAGAATTAGGATTGATAGGATTTAGGAAGGACTTGAGGTTTAAGAAAGGATTGGAAAGTTTGATTTAAAAAACATGGAAAGTTAGAGTCTAGGAAAGATTGAATTTAGAAAATCTTGAAATTAGGAAAGTTTCAAAATAGGAAAGTTCCATTTTAGAAAAATTTCATTTTAGGAAAGTTTCAAAATTAGAAAGGTTTTGAATTTAGAAAGTTCCAACTTAAGAAAGAGTTGATTTTTCGAAAGATTTGAATTAGAAAAAGTTTGATTTAAGAAAGATTTGGAATTTAGAAAGTTTAGGGTTTTGGAAAGATTTGGAATGAAAAGTTTGAAATTTAGGAAAGGTTTGAAAGTTTGAGTTTTAGAAACACTTGAAGATTAGGAAAGATTCGAGTTTAAGGAAGATTTAAAGATTCGAAATTTGGGAAGTTGAAATTTGGAAAGGTATAAAGTTAGGAAAGGCGGGAATTAGGAAAGATTTGGATTTAGGAAAGATTTGATTTCTATGTCCTAAAATAAAAGATTAGATTTTGTTTCTAAAAAGAGATGATTTGATTTTGTTTCCAAAAACGGAGAATTTGATCTAGTTTCCTAAATGGGGAGATTGGATTTGGTTTCCTAAATTGAAATATTAGATTTGGCATGGAAGTGGAAATGAGGAAGTTTTAAAAATCCTAGATTTGGAAGTCTATGATCCAATGTAGAAAATAGGTTTTAGAAATTTATGATTTTGATGTGAAAATGAGGTTTTGGAAACTTAGGTTTTAAGGCCAAAATTGTGAAATTGGAAATTATGTTTTAGGAAAGAAAATTAGGGTTTCCTAACCATGGCTCTAGGGTTTAACTTGGACTCCAAGGTAAAAAGATTTTGGAAAGTAGAATTTTTTTGGAAAGAAAGATTTTTGGTAGGAGATCTTAGAAAGGAGTTTTTTAGAAAGTAAACTTGAAAAGGGAGTTTTTGAAAAGGGATTTTTGGAAAGAGTTTTTAGGAAGGAAACTTAAGGAGCATTTTTAGAAAGTGAATTTTAAAGAGAGCTTTTTGGAAAGGAGTCTGAAAAGAAGTTTTGGAAAATAAATTTTTAGAAAGTAAGCTTGAAAAGAGATTTTGGAGAGGATTTGAATCCGCACTTTTGCAAGCCTCTAAAAATATCCCATTTTTACTAAAACGAGTCTAACCATAAAAAGGTTAGAACCATTCTAGGATTGTGATTTTGAAAACAACAAGGATTTGAAAATATGGACCATATTGGTCACTTTAAATGTAACACTTTCTTAAAGCAATCCTAACCATAGAAAAGCTATAATCACCTTAAGATTGTGATTTTGAAAATAAGTTTGAAAAAGAAAATTTAATGCAAGTTTTGAAAACAATTTTTGATGCAAGTTTTGAAAACAAGTTTTTGAGGAATGCATGATCATGATACGCACAATGCAAGTTAGGGTTGTGAACATACAAGGTTAAAGGCTTCACCACATAATCAAGGGGTCAAACCCACATGGTTTCCTGTTAGACTAAGAGAAAGCCTCTGACACGGTGACTTTCAATAGCCTAATCCTACACATGAACCAGGGAGTCCCTTGCTTCAAGCATGCAAGAAAGGGGGGTAGAAGATGGGGATTAAAATAGAAGAAAACCCAAGTGGGTTAGAAGAGAGAAGAGAGAGGGGGGAATTGCATAAATGTAAATAGGAAGCCTACCTTGTGTCTTCTTTTATTTGCTTTGTTTTGTTTGCTTTACTTCAATCTTTGCTTTGATCTTCAAGAGCTTCCAAGTTCCAGCACTTTAAGGCTTCAATGGAGGCTTTGGAGGCTAGTATATGAGTGTATGTAAGTATATGTATGATAGGGTTTGTATATGGAGGCTAGGGTTTGAAGAACCTAAAGGGGACTCGGGTTTGGAAAGACTTCGAGCTCTGTATATCGAAGAGCAAGGTTTTTGGACTGTGTTCGCGTACTTTTTTCACGCTAGAGGAGGCTCTGTATTTATAGACAGAAGAATGCACTGGCATCTGCTGCAGTGGTGCTAGGCTAAACTTTACACTGACACCACTAGGAGTGGCACCAGGCCATTTTTTGGCTTTAGTGGCACCAGCCACTTAGAAAACTTTTAAGGTCGGCAAGCAACGTATCTTTAGAAGATTTGGGCGTCTGTACTAGTGACTACCATGCAATTTTTAGCTTGGCTTCACTAAGAGTGACTTCGGAAGGTTCGGGAATGATCTAAAGGGCTGGGAATGGCCCGGAGGGCCGAAAAGAGATAGGAACCCTCAGAATAGTGTCTCAGGGGTAGAAAACTTGAAAAATGATGTCAGGATGTGTTGGAATGGTTGATCGGGTCATTAGGGGCAAAACGGTCAATCAGACCGGAAAGCTGCCAGGATGGACTAGGAATATCCTAGAAGGAGACTCGAGACTTGGAAACAGTACTTAGAATGTTCCAGGAGATTATTGATTTGATATCCGAGCCGGTGTGGTTCTTGGGGCGCTCGGATGTCTAGGGGTGAAATTGGCCCGAAACCGACTAGAAGGCACCTAATTATGCCAGATTGTCTTTGGGACTATCTTGGAAGGGTGGACTTACCATTCTGAGGACTTAGGTACTTTCTCAAGAAACATGCTGAAAATGGCCCCAATGGTAGTTTGGTCATTTTTTACCGCAGTGGGCTAGCAAGTACTGGTGTTGACCTGGGTTTTGAGTGTTTCTGCCACTTTGACGATGGTCCCGTGACATAAGGGTTTGTTGGCAATTCCCAATGTCGACCTGTTTACAAGTGTTTTTGCCACTTTGACGGTTGCGATGTTTATGAGTGTTTCCGCCACTCTGACGGTTTGTGATCATTCCAAAGACTGATTGATCTCGGGAAGCTGCTAGGTGGACTTATCACCTAAGGAATCAACTTTCTCGAAAGGCATGCTGAATAACGGACATTTCTTCATTGGCAAGCTAGCAAGCGCCAAAGGTGGACCGCTTTACCAGCTCGGGGACTTGTGGTCTCGTCCCGGTCGACGGGTTTGAAGGGACTTACCGTTCTCAAGATTTTTCTCGAAAAATATGCCAGACAGGATGGACTTACCGCCTTGAGGAATTAACTTTCTCGAAAGGTGTGACGAATTTAATTAGAATTGGATTTTAATCCTGGAATTAAGACTAAAACGGGGACTTACCATCTTCGAAAAGACATACCCACTGGAATTGGACCAAACAACGCCCCAAGGGCATTTTGGTCATTTCGCCTCTATTTGGGCCCAGTGGGCCCGCAAAGCGATTGATTGACTGAATTAGGTTTGGAAAGCTGATTTGAACAAGAATATATCCATATTGACTTGAACTCAAATCTGGACGGGCTGGAGACTGCCGAACGGGTAAAAATGGGGTGCTTACATGTAAGCATTGTAATCATGACTTTGTCGGGGAGAGTAATAAAGGAACAAGCCACTTGTTAAAACATTTGGCAATGGGGAGATGTACAGGGCTACAAAACCGTGATGTTAATGCCTCTAGGAATGTCTTTACTCTTAAGATGTCAATGTTTAAATTTGATCAAGAAAGGAGTCGTATAGAGTTTGCTAAATTGATAATCAAGCATAACTACCCCTTTAACATGGTTGAACATGAGTTTTTTAAAATATTTTGCAATAATCTTCAGCCAGGGTTCAAACTTGTCTCTAGAAGCACAATTAGGGGGGATGTCCTTGGTGTTAACCAAATGGAAAAGGACAAATTATATCAAATTTTGGATGGACTTTCTTATAAAATCACTATTACAACTTATTTATGGACCTTAAACCATCAAAACTTTGATTATATTTATTTAACTGCGCATTATGTGACTAATGATTGGGAATTAAAGAAGAAGATTCTTGCATATAAGTACATCGAACACTCTCATGATGGAGAGAATTTGTTTAGATTTATCAGAGATTTAATGTTGAAGTGGAACATAGACAAGAAATTGTTTTCAATAGTGGTTGATAATGTGACAAACAATGATGTCATGGTAAGACTTCTTCGAGATTGGCTTTGTGACAAATTAATGTTAGCTTTAGGTGGGGAGTTGTTTCATGTGTGATGTAGTGCACACATATTCAATTTAATTGTGCAAAATGGGTTGACAGTTATAGGAAATCTCATTTTTGAAGTTTGGGAAAGTGTAAAGTATTTGAAAAAGTCCTCTTATACAAAACAAAAATTTGATATTGCAGTAAATCAAGTTAAATTGCATGGTAAGTAAAAGGTTCCAATGGATGTTCCAATTAGATGGAACTCTACATACTTGATGCTTGAAGCCGCAATATGGTTGAGAAATGCATTCTTTTGCCTAGAATAAATTGATAAAAACTATAAGCACAATCCTTCAGAAGAAGAATGGGAAATAGCAAAGCTCATCAGTGGGTGTTTAAAGGTTTTCTATGAGGCTACCTCTCATTTTAATGGGACTTCTTTTCCAACTTTAAATGTATTTTTCCAAGATATATGTCTAATTCAACTCCATTTGAGGGAATGGGAGGCTAGTGAGCACGAATGTCTTCATTTGATGGCCGGTCCAATGTTAGATAAGTTTGAAAAATATTAGGAAGATTGTTGCTTGGTGTTAGCCATTGTTGTGTTTCTTGATCCAAGGTGCAAATTAGTTTTGGTGCAATATTATTATGATAGAATTTATGGTAAGGATGCTCAAAGGTATGTTGAAAGGGTCCAAAATGCATTCACTGATCTATTTAGTGAATATAGGGGTGCTTTCTCCTCTTCCATAGGTTCTTATAAACATGTTACTGATGATGATAGCTTTAGTAACAGTCAAATGGTTTCTAGTTCTTCCAAGCAAGAAAGCTTGTCTAGTTTCTTTGAGTATTATATGAGGGATCGTGCTTCTAGAATTCATACTTGGAGCAATATTTGGCAGAACCGGTGTTTCCAAACAACGAGAATTTTAATATTTTAAATTGGTGGAAGGTTAATAGTACTAAATATTCAATTTTAGCAAGGATGGCTCGTAATAGTTTAGCTATTCCAGCCACTCCAATTGCATCAGAGGTTACATTTAGTGTGGGAGGAAAAGTGATTGAGGAGACACGTGCATCTTTACTTCGGGATATCATGGAGGCCTTGGTGACTACAAATGACTGGATAGAGTCACATAAAAAGAGAAGTAAGAATTAACAAGAAGTAATTTATTGTTGTTACTTTTTGAAATGCATATTGTATCTTATATTTGATTTTTTTGGTATTTCAAATGTTAAAGAAAGTTTACTGGATGACTAACACTACATCAGAATTTTACTCATTGTGTTCCATGCAATGTCAGTCTCTCTCTCTCTCTCTCTCTCTCTCTCTCTCCAAATCATACTGGTATTGTTTTACTCAATATTTGCTATTGAGGGAATTAGTTTAATTTCTTGAGTACTACGAGTCTGCGACCTGCTCTTTGCTTTGCTATTGAGGGAATTAGCTTTTTTTATTCCTACTATTTCTACCTTTTTCTATTATTATCTAGATCTGTGAATATTTTATGCTCTTTGCTTTTTGTCTAGTTCCCCAATTTGTTTTATTCCTTAGACTACTCAAAATAAATGTATGTCTGAAAGGCAAGAAAGTCCTGGTGATGAACTATTTGATATCAACATTTGTTGATCACTTGTCACAGTAAAACTTTGGTTATGTGTCAATTAAAAGTTGTTAAATGTCTTCATAAGATTGTTGTTTCTAAAAATCTCTTCACTTCAGGTACGACAACAATTCAAGATGATTTTTCTTCAGATGGGGTAAGACCTGATCATTGCTTTGTCATACATGTGTATAAATGTGTATGTGTGTATTGAGGTGTGGTGGTGGAAAGTTTACACCATTGCCTCCTTAGGTACCTCTTAATTTTTTATATATTCGCTTGAATGTTGGTACATGATTCCTAGATGACGATATGTACAAATTATTTAACTTAGAGACTTCACTATATTAACACTTGTCATTTTGTGTCTGCAACGTATTATTTTGTGTCTACAGCATTTTAGGCAATGGATTCACAGCAGTATACATATGTAAGGAGCTATGGTGTATACATGTGTTGTTGAATGAGATACATAACCTCGCCTTAGATTATGTATTCTCTAGAATTCCTCGTCTATATCTGGCCAAAAATTGACAATGTAGAGCATAAGAAATTTATTTATATTTTGATAATTAGAGCATAACCAGAATTAAAGTATCTTTAAGCCAAGAGTTCTGAATAAAGATGGTGAGTTCGAATGGGATGCACAGGGGGCTATGCTTGACAAGTCCTACCATCACTCTGTGTTCATGCATGTCTATGTATGCATATTTATGTTTTTGAGCTGGACATTTGTCTCAGTTGGTCACTTAATGGATGCAGATTTGAGGAGATGCCCACGAACAATTTTGTCGAAAGCAGGTACCTGATCTTGCCCTTTATTTGATGGTTGATTGGAGTTTTTGATAACTGATAATACAAGGTTTTTTTTAGCTTTATCTAGTTGTCCCCTTGATAGCTTTGAAGTTTATGCACCTGAAGACTCAGGTACACCACATTCTGATGGAATATTTTGACTTATAAGTGAAAGGGGTTGCAACGCATGCTGGTTGCTTTCCCCAAATAATCCTGGATTATTGACGAAAATGAGATATGGTAGTCAATAATTTCTCATCATCAAAAACTTAATATCTTTTTGTTGGTATGTCTTTGTTGTGGTATTGATAACTTGCCAAACAATGAGGTGCCTCTGAGCACCTCCTTAATTCTTTAAGTTCAGACAAAATTGGTTTGCTGAATCTGATACACTGGAGATCCTATAATCTTATTTGTCCCTTTTTTATCTTAGTTTAGACAAATTACAATTTTGTTATATATATTTTGCCACCAGGGTTTTGATTGCTTAAAGTCATGGTATTGTTGCATTGTTGCAACAAACTGCAGTCAGTCTTGAATGCTAATACATTTCTGTTTGGCTTTGCAGCTTCTGGAATTTTGATGCACTGTTCCAGCCACATTGACACCCTGCTCGTGATTCTCATGATACACTGCTTTAAGGTTTGGTATCATTGGTTATATATCCATCTTTAAATGTTTTTATTTTTTTTTCTTGCCCTTCACATCTGTTGGTAAGAACCTATGTTGGCTGTTATCTTTTACATAAATACAGCATGAGCAACCTAAATTTTCTTCACTTGATTCAACAAGATTTCTTGTTCATAATTCTTATTCGATTTAGACTTCTTCTGCTCCCCTCGAGAATGTGCTGCTTGTTCGTTAGGCAGTGACATAACAGGTTGTGACTTTCTCATAAGAATTACATTGATTATAAGAAGAAAACCCAATAACATACTTTAAAACCCATAGCATTCTTGCTAGTTTTCTGAGAGGATGGAGTGCAAATCCTACCCTCTGAAGTATTTTACTCCACGACGAAGAAATGATTTTGCTTTATTAAAGCTGTTGGGTTTTTTCTTTCCAGGTTTTCTGTTGGAGCTTGCACAACTCAAGAAGTGATGCTTGATCCACCACTTCTAAATAGAAACCCCTTTTGAATTTCAGGTAAATTAATAACTATTTCATCCATGCAATATAATTTCTGTTTTATACAAATCTGAAGTTTTATTTATTTTTGGCCTTCACAGATTTTGAGGCTATGCAAATTCTGGGCTCTTGAATCTTGATTCTTCCTTGTGTTGCTGCAGTTTCTGGGCTCTTGCTTTGCAGTATAACTAGATGTTGTTAGTTCAAAATATTAATTTGGATGTTGTCAGTTCAACTTTTTTTTTTTCTTTTTAAAAAAAGGAGCAGAACCTCAATGTAGATTGGTAGTATGTGGAAGACATTCTAGTGGAAGCTCTTTCAAGTTTCAAAGTGCAAGACTTATACCTAATTTGCTAGTGCTCTTGTTAGTCAGCATTGGTTATGTAATTCCAAGTTTAGAAATAAGACTCAAAAATGCATAGGTATTGGCCTTCTTTTTAGTTTCTATATCATTGGAAATATTTGATCTTTGGTAGGATGATAGAAAGCACAATAACTCTCCCTCTCTTAATAAAATAAATAAATAAATAACGGGTCGGATTTGATAATTGGGTCAGATCCGATTACAAAACGGATCGGGTCTACATGTGACAAATTCGATCCACTAAATTTGGATATGGATCGGATATGAGGTCTTAACGAATTTGGATCGGATCTAGATCCGATCCATAAACAGGCCTAAACATCAGTTGTAGTGAAGTCCTATGTGGAGGAATAGAAGGTTCCAATTAATATAGGTGCCGGAGAAAGCTAGCTTTGATTTCATGGGTCAAATGAATAGAAGGTTCCAATTAATATAGGTGCCGGAGAAAGCTAGCTTTGATTTCATGAGTCAAATGATCTAGAAGCCGACGGAGTTACCTTTCCCACTTTAGCTATCTACGACGGTGGTCCCGCCGAGTTGGACCCACTCATCCACATCACATGCACGTCCAGTCTCAATATAACTGCAGATATCAGCTAACTTTGTTGTTTTGTTTTTGAGAAATGCTTTTTGTTTCTTAAAACCAGAAAAAATAATCAGTGGCTAAACTACAACAAAACAAGAAATATTGATGACAAAAAAGATTATGGAGAAACAGATTAGCAACAAATACATTCCACAGCTTATTGAGAAACAGATTCTAGGGAAGCAGTTCGTAGTAAGAGTTTATAGTGATGACAACCCGACCACCAACTTGCTTTTTGTATGAAGAGAGTCAATCCAATACGCATTATCCTTAGGGTAGAGTCTTTTAGGCAAATGTGTACTCTGGATCGCAACTGATATTTTCAGATTTGCTCGACCCATCCCAGGTTGGCTCAATCTAACTTGGATCGACCCAACTTCAATCCATGCTTCGAGTGTAATCTCTTAATCTCGTTGTATGTTTGTAGACCTTGCTTGGGCTCGACCCAACTTCTTATATGCTCAACCCAACTTTGCTCGATCCATAATTGATCCTTCCATTGAGCAAAGGCCTTTGGAACTCTGCAGGAATTTTTCTTAGTTGATCGCTCAAACCCAAACTTCACTTTGCTCAACCCAAATTGTCCTTCACTTTATTCTTCATCATATGAGAAGCTTAACATGTTTTGAGTTCTATATATTCACTTTATTCTTCATCATATGAGAAGCTTAACATGTTTTGAGTTCTATATATTCACTTTATTCTTCATCATATGAGAAGCTTAACATGTTTTGAGTTCTATATATTTAAAGGTTGTGTTTGAATTAAAGATTTTGTGATAAAAAAAAAAAAAAAGATAAGAGAAAAGAAAATAAACTTTTTTTTCTCATTTTATTTTATTTTCTTTCACATTTATCTTTTTCTTCGTTTTTTCCTTGATAAATTCGGGTTTCAAATAGTTTTAGGAAATAAACAGTTCAATATAAATTGAGATTTTGTTATACAAGCAGGCAGTTATTGTTGGCAAGATTAGGATGGGTAATGTATTGGTTTATAAGATTAGGATAGAGTTTGGTATTGCTTTCTATTCCTGTATGATTTTCATTTGAACTTGAAATAAAAGATAAGGTAAGACTAGTTCTAGGAAATAAGGATAAAGGTTGTGGGATTTCTTTAAAAGGGGGGAATTCTTTGTAACAACCATCTGAAGTATTTTTCTGATGAAATTTCCTCTCTGTTGAGAGTGAAGGATCGGTTTCCCTCAAAGTGAACCAGTTTACACCTCTTCAAGGATTGTGGTTGTAATAGGTGCGCGGCAATAAAAGGACCATTATTTGCATCTTCTTTCTATCCATTGGTGCTTGTTTTTGAGGCAGTGCTCGGTTAAGTTTTTCTAGATGACAAGTTGCGTTTGGGTCCTCTTAATTTCTGCGAGAAAGATAAAAAAAATCGTTCTCTCATGTACAGTTTTTTCATGAATATATGAGCTACTCTAAAGCTTTAGCATATTAGCGCACTCACATGAGAGAGAGATAGAGAGAGAGAGATATGAATACATATAGATATTTAATTGTATTTATTATGAGCGCGCACACGCCTATATGTGCAATTCCACTTCCTTTTCTGTTTTTGGGTTGTGGGGTTGGGAAAGGGTTGAGAGAATAGGCAAGAGATGCAAATCAAATACAAGAAATTTACTACTTTTTAGATCTAAATGTTGAAAATTAATGCAAGCAATGTTTATTTATTGAGTAATGCTATAGGACTCACATTAATAAATTTATATATGACACATTACTAATGTCTAAAAGTGGACAAAGAGATTGAGAAAAGAAATTACATATAACATTTTTCTGATTTATTTACCCAATTAGACTATCCAATGTTAACTTTTATCCTTCTAGCGTAGTGGTGGAGTGGTGGAGTAAAGGGTGCACAGTTATATATATATATATATATATGAAGAGAGAGAGAGAGAGAGAGAGGCAGAGGCTTGAACTTTTTACCAACAAATAATTTTGCCAGATTGTGACAATCGGTGAGATCCCATCTAGAAAATCTTATACCACCGGAAAGGGGATTATTTGGCTTCTCCGTGAATTGCACTTTTTGGTTTGACATGTATTTTTTCTATGGAGTAATGTTAGAGTTATCGGTTTTGTTTATTAGATTATCATTATAGATAGATACAAGATGATAGAGTCCACATTATTTAATACATGTGGGATTCATTACTCGTGTTTATCTGTGATTATAATTCAGTAAATAAAATTGGTAGACGTAGTATTTTTTATTTTATTTTATGTGTAGGTTAAGGTCAAGTGCTATGAAGTAAGCCTATTAGAAGTTTAATTTGTTTTTTTTTTTTTTTGTTTTTGTTTTTTGGTTTAGATTCTTAAAAGAGGGGTTGACCACTAGGTTTCCACCACAAAAAAAAAAAAAAAGAGATAACATTTTTTTTTTGTTCATATAAGAGTAAAAAAGATGGAAAGAAAAAGTAAATTCATAATTTCCACAAATCCAATGGGAAAAATCTTGTCCTTTTATTTAGGGTTATGCCACATTAGAAAGTATGGCACAAGCATCACCCTGTAGGCGTCATTACATGTCGTCAAGTTGATAATAGCATTACGATGGCATCACATGAAGGAGCGCCGAAGACGTGTTTGTGTGTTGTGTCACACATGACGGCAATTGGAGATTATTCTGTCCCACTCGAAAGCCTTTCAGTCAGTCGCATTAAGTCATTTTCATAGTCTTTTAGAAGATTTTATTTTATTTTATTTTGAATCAGCAGTCAATAAAGACAAGATTAACTTGCATACACCTCGTTTAATTCTCTTTTCGATCCAATCAAAGACATATCATTTATACCCTGGCTAAAGTATAGAAAAATAAAAAAAAACAGAACTAAGTCAAGATAACAATAGGAGATTGGTATAATAAACTGTCATGCTATATAAGGGTGGGAGATGGTTAATACAGTCACAAACATCGCAATGTGAAAATAATTGAATAGAAGCAAGGATTAATTTAATTCATACTAATGGAATTGTTCACTTTCATTAGATCCATGAGAAGAGTTGGAGCAATGGTTCATTAGCAATGGTTCATTGACAAGTTGATGACCTTGGCCGTATGTTGGATTACAAGTATCTATCGTGAGGCGCAAGTGTAGGCCGAAAGTTTTGACAATTAAAACGAAAAGATCAAGGATTTCCTTCTACTTAGATTCTTGACATCATTTTATGTAAGTAACAGCACACTAAACTGTTATATTTTTAAAATATTTTGTTAATTCACTTCTATTTCATTAGGTTCTTGGCACCATTCATAGGATTATGCTCTATGCAAAAAAAATTCCTATAATTCAAGTTGAAAGAAATCCTTATTGAAAGGAAATTGTTATTCTTGTAAAAAAAAAATGTATACATAAAATCTAATCAAAATAATTTAACAATGAAATTTGTGTAATTAAGAACAATTGTGATAGGTGATTTGTTTTAAATTTAAAAAACACTCATTCAAACACGTATCGAGAATCCCTACCTGCTGGGACACCCTTCTCAATGACAAGGGGTAATTATATATACGTTGTTTCTTCACAATGGCCAGAGTACAGCCCATATCGCCAATAGAGATTAGAGGAATCAAAATAGAAATTAGGCCAATGCTTGATGGTGGTCAAAAACAGAGGTTATGCTTGCCAATATACATGCTAAGAAGATTTTTACCAATATTAAGAACCTATAGCAAAATTACCCACCCAATAGAAAAAGAAAACCAATTCACGTAAAAGCAATAATTAGAGGAAAAAACAAAAAGTAGAATATATTCTTTGAGAGCAGTCACCGCTACACCTTCAAGTTTTTCAAAAGCGGAAACAGAGGCTATGCTTGCCAATATACATGCTAAGAAGATGTTTACCAATATTAAAAACCTATTGCAAAATTACCCACCCAATAGAAAAAGAAAACCAATTCACGTAAAAGCAAAAATTAAAGGAAAAAACAAAAAGTAGAATATATTCTTTTGAGTGAGTTTCTAATAATAACTTAAAAGAAAATTAAATTTTAGTTAATTGTGAGAACTTAGTACAAACTACTTTAGTCACCATACACTTCATGAAGTTGTCCATCTAATGAAGACCGTCCAATGGGATCAGTCATCCTTCTAGAGAGGAAGGAATTGGGTTCAACGCAGGTAGCACAAGATACATACATTGGACCTGTCATGCTTCTAGAGAGGCATGTTAGAGTAAATGGGTGTAAATCCATTATTTTGTTGATCTTTGAGCCAATATAAATGTGAGACTTATGCATCCTTTGTGTCGGATCATTGGTGCATTAGATTTACCTCCGAGAGGAGATGAATCTAGACTATTTACTTGCTCAAATCCGTGTAGGATTGAATGAGTTATTGGCCTCCAAAGTCACCCCCTTGAATATAGGTTATGTAGTTAAAAGTGGGTAATCCCACATTGATTTCTTATGGGAAATAAGTTGTCCATATATAATCCAAGTTTGGAGTAAGGTTTGGGCCCCAAGGGGCACCCCACTTTTGTGGAAAGGGAAGGACCTATGGAACCCATGGGTTGACCCAATACTCCACACACGCGCGCGCCGCTACCCTCCCGCCCGGGTCAGGTTGTGGGTCGTGGGTTTGGTTCAAGTCTTATCTTTTTGGGTTAGGGTCGGAATTAAATTAATTAATTAATTTCTGACGGTTTGACTGAACAGATGTGACCGTTGACCGAACAGGTGCGTCCAGCATTCTAGCATTCATAACATCAAATCCAATCGAAAATTTTCGAATTATTGCATACAATGAATTCTTCTTCTTTCTTTTGTATTTCCTGAGAGAGTTCAGATCATCTGGTGAAGCCGCCGAACAGTTTTTATTGAAGTGCTGCCTAAAGACTGCTGATATCGTTTTATCCTAGGAGTCAAACGCCCAACATCCCGTGATCACCAACTGTGAGGGGTGAATCTGTCTTTAAGAAGAGAGTGTGAAACACTTGACTCGATCTATCTTTCGACTTCTACATTTTCTATTTTTGTGAACGACAACCGGGTAAGTCGTTACGTTTTAATTTGTTCTTATTCAGATTCTGATTGTCTTCTAGTTTAAATTGCTTCTAGTTGATAATTAGATAATTCGTGTTATTTATTGTTTGTGATCACTGATTATATAACTAACAATCTTAAAGACAGATTCAATTCCTTTTTTTTTTAATTGTGTTAATTAGTGTTGTGTTTCAGGATCAGTACTCAAATTTTGTGTAAAATTGTTTAATTTAGAAATGGCTGATGATACTCCTATTCCTACTCTTACTTCAATTCCTACTGTGATTGGGACACCGGTACCGACAATGACTATGCCGGTGAACCAAGTGCATACACCAAATGTACCGGTGAATCACGAAGAAAAGCCAGAGAAGTTCAATGGAATTGATTTCAAAAGATGGCAACAGAAAATGTTGTTCTACCTGACGACTCTGAACTTGGCAAAATTTCTTCGTGAAGATGTTCCTACTCTAAACGAGAATGAGTCCGACCAGCAAGTAGTTGCGGCGGTGGAAGCATGGAAACATGCTGACTTCCTATGTAGGAACTATATCCTCAATGGACTGGATAATACACTCTACAACGTGTATTGTGTTGTGCAGACGGCAAAAGAATTGTGGGAATCTTTAGACAAGAAGTACAAGACGGAAGACGCCGGCTCAAAGAAATTTGTGGTCGGTAAGTTCCTTGATTACAAAATGTTTAATTCTAAAACAGTTATTAGCCAGGTCCAGGATCTCCAAGTTATACTTCATGATATCCATGCCGAAGGCATGGTTCTGAGTGAGTCTTTCCAAGTGGCTGCGATAATTGAAAAATTGCCGCCGTCCTAGAAAGAATTCAAGAACTATCTGAAGCATAAGCACAAGGAGATGAGGCTTGAGGAACTTATCGTCAGGCTAAGAATTGAGGAAGACAACCGGGCTTCTGAGAAAAAATTTGTCAACACCCATATGGTGTCAAAGGCAAATGTGGTGGAGCAAGCCAAATCTAACGACAAAAAGCGAAAGCATGATGGTCAAAGGTCCTACCAAGGTTCCAAAGGTGGCAATTTCAAAAGGTTCAAAGGAAAATGTTACGTCTACGGCAGGACTGGTCATACAGCCAAGGATTATCGCAAGCGTAAGGATCTTGAGAAGAAGGATCAAGAGAACCACAAGAAGAAATCTGCTCAAGCCAATGTGACCGAGGATCTTTGTGCCAATGTGGAAGACTTAAATCTTTCTGTCGTAGTTTCTGAGGTAAAATTGGTTGGCAATACTAAAAAATGGTGGGTGGACACTGGGGCCACTCGTCACATCTGTGCCAACAAGTGGATGTTCACATCTTACCACTCAGTGGACGGTGAACAACTCTACATAGGCAACTTGGCAACCTCAAAGGTTGAAGGTCAGGGGAAGATCGTTCTGAAAATGACTTCCGGCAAAGAACTTACTCTGAATGAGGTGTTCCATGTGCCAGACATTCGCAAGAATTTAGTCTCTGGTTCATTGTTGAGTAAGAAGGGCTTTAAGTTGGTGTTTGAGAGTGATAAGTTTGTACTTACTAAGGGAGGAATGTTTGTGGGAAAGGGATATCTGAGCGATGGGCTCTTCAAACTTAATGTAATGACTGTGGCTCCTAAGCCTTCTAGTAATAATACTACATCTTCTATTTACTTGCTTCAGTCTTCAAATGTATGGCATGGTAGATTAGGTCATGTTAACTTTGATACCATGCGTAGATTAGTTAAATTAGAGGCTTTGCCTAAACTTGATTTTAATGCTAATAATAAATGTGCAACTTGTGTTGAGGCAAAGTTGACTAGAACTCAGTTCAAATCAATTGAAAGAAGTACGGAACCACTTGAACTAATTCCTAGTGACGTTTGTGACTTGAAATATGTTCAAACTCGAGGTGGGAAAAAATACTTCATAACTTTCATTGATGATTGCACTCGCTATTGTCACATTTACTTAATGAGAAGTAAAGATGAAGCAATAGACATGTTTATACAATACAAGAGTGAAGTTGAGAATCAACTTAGCAAAAAGATTAAGGTGTTAAGAAGTGATAGAGGTGGTGAGTATGAATCACCATTTGCACAACTATGTGTTAAACATGGTATCATACATCAAACCACTGCACCTTATTCACCTCAACAAAATGGAGTTGCTGAGCGAAAGAATCACACTTTAAAAAAGATGATGAATGCTATGTTGATAAGTTCTGGGGCACCCCAGAATTTGTGGGGAGAAGCATTGCTATCCGCCAACTATGTTCTCAACAAGATACCCCACAAGAAACTTGGCAAAACCCCTTATGAGATGTGAAAAGGTCGAAAACCTTCCTATAAATACTTGAGAGTATGGGGTTGTTTAGCTAAGGTAGTGGTTCCTTTACCCAAGAAGGTAAAATTAGGACCACAAACAGTTGATTGTATATTTATTGGCTATGCCGAATATAGCAGTGCATATCAATTTTTGGTTCACAAGTTTGAAATATCAGATATTCATGTGAATACAATAATGGAGTCTAGGAATGTATCCTTCTTTGAGGAGGAGTTTCCGTATAAGTCTACACATGGATCAAGTTCACTTAAACAGACTCATGATACCATTGTAGATAAAGACTACAGGTCAGTGGATAAAGGAAACGACGCTGAACCTAGAAGAGGTAAAAGGACAAAGGTTGCAAAGTCATTCGGTCTTGATTTTCTAACATATTTTTTAGAAAATGAACCTCAGAGTTATAAAGAAGCAATGTCTTCTTCGGAAGCACCTTTGTGGAAAGAGGCTATCCATAGCGAAGTTGAGTCAATTCTGCAAAATCATACTTGGGAACTAGTGGATTTACCACCTGGTAATAAACCCCTTGGATATAAGTGGATATTCAAGAGAAAGATGAAAGCAGATGGCTCAATTGACAAGTACAAGACTAGACTTGTAGTCAAAGGCTACAACCAGACTGAGGGAGTGGATTATTTTGATATATATTCTCCTGTAACCAGAATAACGTCCATACGTATCTTGATAGCCTTTGCGGCTTTACATAATCTTGAGATTCATCAAATGGATGTTAAAACGGCATTATTAAATGGAGATTTGAATGAGGAGATTTATATGGAGCAACCTGAAGGATTCATTGTTCCTGGCAAAGAGAAAAATGTGTGCAAACTTGTTAAGTCTTTATATGGACTAAAACAAGCCCCGAAACAATGGCATGAGAAGTTTGATAATGCTATGCTGTCAAACGGCTTCAAGATAAATGAATGCGACAAATGTGTTTATGTGAAGAACACTGCTCATGGTTATGTCCTTGTTTGTCTTACTGATGTTATTAAAGCTACTAAGAAATTGTTGAACAGTAAGTTTGACATGAGGATCTAGGGTTTGCAGATGTTATACTTGGTATTAAGATTACCAAAACAACCGAGGGATATGCGTTATCACAGACTCATTATGTCGAGAAGATACTCGATAAGTTTAGTAAGTCTGATAACGGTCTAGCAAACACACCCATAGATTGTTCTCTACATTTATACAAGAACGATGATGAGGGCATATCTCAATTAGAATACTCACGGATAATTGGCAGTTTAATGTATCTCATGAATTGCACACGTCCGGATATTGCTTATACGGTAAGCAGATTGAGCAGATATACGAGTAACCCAGGGTCAAACCACTGGAAGGCCATAGTTAGGGTTCTCAGGTATTTGAGATTCACCTTGAATTATGGGCTGCACTATACGAGATATCCAGCTGTTGTAGAAGGTTACACAGACGCAAATTGGATATCTGACACTAAAGACGCTAAATCCACAAGTGGATATGTGTTTACTCTAGAAGGTGCAGCAATATCTTGGAAATCCTCAAAACAAACTTGCATAGCCAGATCCACCATGGAATCTGAGTTTATCGCTTTAGATAAAGCAAGAGAGGAAGCAGAGTGGCTTCGTAACTTTCTGGAGGATATTCTCGTGTGGCCTAAACCTGTGTCTGCTATTTGCACACATTGTGATAGTCAATCTGCAATAGCAAGAGCACAAAATCACATGTATAATGGGAAGTCACGACATATACATCGACGACACAATACTGTGAGGCAAATGCTTTCTAATGGAATTATATCCATTGATTACATCAAGTCTAAGAGCAACATTACGGATCCGCTTACAAAAGGCTTGACGAAAGATCAAGTAGAGAATTCATCGAGGGGAATGGGCCTTAAGCCTATGACTTAAAAAGTCGCCATAATGGCAACCCAACCTAGTTGACTGGAGATCCCAAGATCTAGGTTCAATGGGACAACAAAATTGTGAGTGACTTAGGACAAATCACTGAGGAACTCGTTCCGCTGCCTATTTCTATGATGAAATAGTGATAACCTGTAGATAGTGTTTAGGATGAGCTTAGCTCTTAATGATTCTTATACCTTGGAATTCCAAGTGGAGTATAGCAGGATACTCTTAATAAGAGATCACCTATATGAGTATGAAGCGGCCGCTTTTATGAGAAATTCTTAAGGCTAATTTCTCTAAAATACTCATGAATCTACCAGGCATTGTTTAGGGCCAAAATGAACACAATCGAATGGATCACTAGATGATTTGAAAGGAACCGTGTGAATACTATTGTCTTGGTTTATATAAACGGCTGAACAGTTCAAGACATCATGTTCACTGGTTAGCCAAATAAATCCGATAGTATTTCACTAGGGAAGGTTCAAAGCCAAAAGCCACCTTTCCCGATGCGGCAACTTTCTACCTGTCTCTCTCTCTTTGTGTCAAGTCAGTATTCTCATTTGCATTTTTCATTTCCAACCAATCTCATTCATGTAGGGGATTGTTAGAGTAAATGGGTGTAAACCCATTATTTTGTTGATCTTTGAGCCAATATAAATGTGGGACTCATGCATCCTTTGTGTCGGGTCATTGGTGCATTGGATTCACCTCCGAGAGGATATGAATCTAGACTATTTTACTTGCTCAAATCCGTGTAGGATTGAATGAGTTATTGGCCTCCAAAGTCACCCCCCTTGAATATGGGTTATGTAGTTGAAAGTGGGTAATCCCACATTGATTTCTTATAGAAAATAAGTTGTCCATATATAACCCAAATTTGGAGTAAGGTTTGGGCCCCAAGGGACACCCCACTTTTGTGGAAGGGGGATGACCTATGGAACCCATGGGTTGACCCAATACTTCACACACGCGCGCGCCGCCGCCGCCGCCGCCCGCCCGTCCGGTCAGGGTCAAGTCGGGACGTGGACGTGGGCGTGGGTCGTGGATTCGGTTCAAGTCTTATCTTTTTGGGTTAGGGTCGGAATTAAATTAATTAATTATTTTATTAATTAATTTTATATTAATTAATTAATTAATTTATGACGGTTTGACCGAACAGATGTGACCGTTGACCGAACAGGTGCGTCTCTCCAGTAAGGGGCTGTTTGGCTGCTAGTACTTGTTCGAACTAGTGTTTCGAACAGGCACCTGGGCTCTATAAATAGAGCAGCATTCTAGCATTCATAACATCAAATCCAATCGAAAAATTTCGAATTGTTGCATACAACGAATTCTTCTTCTTCCTTCCGTATTTCCTGAGAGAGTTCAGATCATCTGGTGAAGTCGCCGAACAGTTTTTATTGAAGTGCTGCCTAAAGACTGCTGAGATCGTTTTATCCTGGGAGTCAAACGCCCAATATCCCGTGAGCACCAACTGTGGGGGGTGAATTTGTCTTTAAGAAGAGAGTGTGAAACACTCGACTCGATCTATCTTTCGACTTCTACATTTTCTATTTTTGTGAACGACAACCGGGTAAGTCGTTACGTTTTAATTTGTTCTTATTCAGATTCTGATTGTCTTCTAGTTTAGATTGCTTCTAGTTGATAATTAGATAATTCGTGTTATTTATTATTTGTGATCACTGATTATATACATAGTAATTAAATAGGAATTATATAACTAACAAAGCAGGAATTGGGTTTAATGCACGTAGTACTATATATATACATATATATGTATATATAGAGAGAGACAGAGCCGGGGGGGCGCGGTGGACGGTGGCGGTGGTTGGGTTAAACTCTATCAGCTTATAAATTTCCACTTGTAACAGTCCAATTAATTTGGTTCTTACTGATTGAAATTTTTTCCTCTGACCTTTTTAACTTGCAGCCTTGCAGGTTAAGTTAAAGCGCTATGAAGCAGCAATTGTACGGTCTAACTTGGCATTTTTGTTGTATATCTAAATTTCAACATGCAACTTGGCGAAAGTTACCAACCGTATTCTAGACCATACGTGACCGTGTATAACCTCATGCTAATGAACTCGACGTAAACAACTTGTCTACCTGCTATGCTTCGCAAGCACATCATGATGTTAGGTGTGAGTATCATGTAATCTGCAAGTTGATACAGTAAGAATTTATGTCAGTTTGCAACATTTAAGAACTTAAATTTTATAAATCTGATAATTTACACTTACTATTTCTATTACCTATTTTCAATAAATGGACAATTATTGAAAAATCTTAAATCATAAACAAAAGAGAATTTTTATATGTTGACACTATTGTTATAACAAACAGACATATAAATATATAAATTTTTACAATTGACCTTGACTTGATTTCATATTTTGAAATCATTGCACAATAATCTCATTATTTGTATTATCAAATATATCATTTTTAGTATATGTAATCACAAAATTAGTTATCCACTAACCTTTAATTCGGTTACACAATCAGATATTAATAAATTTGATTGCCAAAATTTTCTTTTCCACCATTGTTATGGGTAAAAGTATTTCTAATTTCACAGTCAAATAAACTAATAAAATATATAAGTTATTTCTTTTTCGTTATCAACTTTTCAACAAGGCTGCCGATTCCTTTGAGATAAGAAAAACTCGTGGATGGAATGGATAATAACAATTGTTTTGAAATCAATGGTCAAGTACCATGAGGACTTTATGATTATCTTTACTTATCAATGCCCTTAAACGAAGGTTGATTACTAAAATAAAAATTGGCAAAACATAAGTGGCAGCTCTGCAAGCGATCAAATTTGCAATAGAATTAGGTTTACAAGGTATACATGGAGGGGATTCCACGGATATTGTACAATATAAGATGATTAATGGTAAGGATGTTGGTGTTTTAATAATATAGGAGTAATTATATTTTACCCCTGTGATTTGGGCCAAAATCAAATGACCCCCCTGTGGTTTAAAAGTGAATACATGACCTCCTGTGGTTTTGAACTAATCTGTAAATGGATGGAAACTGTTAAATTTAAGAGAAATTCTATCATATGAGTATTTTTGTTATTTTATATCTCTAAATTAGACCATTAAAAAAATGATTTGACCTTTTTATGCGAAAAATATTATAAAAATCAAATATTATGACCCTTTTATACCAAAATAAAATATTATCTATCGAGTTTTTTGTTTTGTTATTTTACAAAGTCGTCTTTTTTATGGTCAATTTAGAGGGCTGCCGAGCAATTAGTTTCATACAAGCTTGATAGTTGATTGCATAAAAAAATCAGCAATCTGTGCTGGGTTCTCGAAGGTCAAACCATAAACCCCTATATATTGGATCTTACATCACTATGCATGTTCTCTTTGGTGTCGGCATTTCTTTTTATTATTGTTCTTATTATTTTGATTCGAATTATAATTATAATTTTTTTTTTAGTTTCTAGGATTCTCTCTATAATTCTCTATAACAAAGACTCGTTGGTGTGCAATCAACATGATTTTCGATCATTTTCATTCCATGGTTAGAATAAAGATTTTTATTCCATCAATCAATAAATCATATTAGACCATATGAGATGTATTATTAAAATTATGTCGTTTTACAATTAAAATTTATTTTCTTATGTATAACTACAAACTCATTTAAATTGTAAGTAAATTTATCCAATCCATTTATTTTTATTTTAGTTTATGTGTTGACTCTTTAATCAATGAAATAGATATTTTCATTCTAATCATAAAATGGGGAGTATCCTAATCCAACCAACATCAAAGGATTAGAGCAGCACTTTGCCATTGGTTGGCGTTAGGTTATTAATAGACCGGGTCTGGTCCAATTTCGACTAAACCCATACCTGATCTGATCTGGACCTAATGGGTCAGACCCGAACCGTACTAATCAGATACATGGGCTGAATACCCGATTCCACTGACTGGTCTAGTTGGCATGACTTAAAAATTATGGAACCTTCTTATTCTAATCAGTAAATGGAGTTGAGGGCAAGCCTGCCTCCATCTGAATTCAATTATATTAATTCCAAGAAGATTCAAACAACGGTGTGCCTTGTTGAGGCTTGCTAGTCAAATGGTGCATGCATTTGTAGAGTAGGGTTTATAGCCACATGTTGGCCATGGTTGGATTTCTTATATCTGACGAAAAGATCAAGATATATATTCCTCTGATGTTGGATTTAAGACGAATATCTCACTCAATTTTTGTCAAATATGATGGCTGTACTAAGGCATATGATCTTGTTTTGTTTGGACCTATATGTTCAAAGTTAAAGACTTATCACAAACTTGATCATTTGATCTAGGCAGTGAGTTTCATTGAAGAGTTAGGCCCTCCCACAGCCTATCACCGGGAGTGAGAAGTCAAAATAATGTGGATGGAGAGTGATGATCAGACACTTTTGAATTGCTTCTAAAGATGTTCGGAAATTGAGCCACGCAAGAGGGCATATGTCACAATTGAGGTATAAACTCGATAAGTATCGGAATCTATCATCTTATAATTTTCCACTTGTAAAAGTCCAATTAATGTGGATGGAGAGTGATGATGAGACACTTTTGAATAACTTTTAAATATGTTCGAAAATTGAGCCCCCGCAAGAAAACGAGTGTCGCGATTGAAGTATAAAATTCAATAAGTATCAGAGTCGATTGTCCTCATGAATCGAGCCAAATATACGTTATACCACTCAACTCATACTAAATAATCCTAAATTGAATTGCAAAAGAAATGGAATTAAACCGAAAGGAGACCAAAAATCTTTAGGTGTTTGAGAATTGTTTATTAAGCTACTAATGCAATGTAATTGAAAACAATTAACAACTAGGCAATTAATCAAGTGAGATTTAAGGGCAATTAAAAGGGATTTGAATGCAATTAATCCAATCTACCAAGTTCAACAAGTATTTCAATGGAGGATTTGTTAACTCAAATCAAGGATCACTCCATGAATCTTTGATTTGAAGGATTTAGACTATAAAATTTTGAATTCACACTTAATTGAGATTAGAATTGTGGTTAATTGTTAGAATCATAGATACAGACCTTGAGTTTGTGCAATCCATGTATCAATTGAAGAATTGTGTGTAGGTATTACCAAATTTGGTTATAAATCTAAGTTTTTAAATGAATCTAGAACTCGATCAATTAAGAAGAATCGTAAAAACCTTAAGATAGTTCAATACTTCCATGAAAATTCTTTAAAATCCTTAGCTTATAAATTCATATCATTGTAGTCGTTGTCGTTATCAGTCTTATTTGGACCACTATATTAAGAATTTATGCTTTAACTCATAAAGTTTAACTTATATTAATGGATAACGTTATACAACTAAAAAAATAAAAAAATGCTATTGTTTTAAAAAAAATTGTACAAAAAATTTTACAAGATATGTGATTACTCTAAAAAATAGTAATCTCTAGGCTTAAATTGTTAGTTGATTAGTTAAATTTCAGTGTTAATTTAGTATTTTAACTCCTAAAATGTATTAAAACTCTTTTTGTGTACTTCTTACAAGAATTGGGGCTTAAACCAAGGCAAATGGGCAAATATGAGGATGACCGATCGATCAGCCGATCGAACAGTCCACGGAACGTTCGATCGGCCGATCGATCAGTTATCTTGCGATCGATCAGTGATTCTCTATTCGACCTTCTGCATCAAACTTCAGAGAGGGCGTTTTTCAGATCAATCGCTCGTTCGATCGGTGACGTCGGAATTCCCTCAACAGACTACACAAAAGCAAACTTCAGAGGGGTCGGTTTTGTGATCGATCGGGCGTTCGATCGCTTGGACTGTTCGATCGGCCGTTCGATCGGTTGCCTATCGATCGATCAGTGTGTACAGACTCTGTTTTTCTGCAGAGTATAAAAGCTGTATATACGGGACAAAGTGGATTCTAGGTTATTTTCTGCAAAACTGGACAGAGAAGGAGCTTCAAAAAAGGGGTCTTTTGTTATTTTGTAAGGTTTTTAGTTAGATTTACTTTAATGCTTTGTATTTGTTGTCATTTATTGCTTTTGGATCATTGTAAATGAATGCTTGATATATATGAAGTAAATGATTTTCTACTCTTTCTAGCCATTTTCCCTCATTTTCTTGCCATTTTCCCTCACTTTCTTAGCAACCAAACACTAGTTCTATATAGTTTAATGGTAGATTTGTCTTCTTGTATGCTCTTTGACATGGATTCTAGTAGCTAAATATCCCTTGGATGTGGTTGTGAAGATCCACCAAAGTTCTTCAAAGGGTGAAAAATGAGTTCTATGAACTTCAAAGGCATATCCTTAAAATTTCATTGTTTCATTTGATTTAGTATGAGATTCATTAGAAAAACTTAGATTCATAACCCCTTGGCAACATTTATGCACAAATCAATGTTTGGTATAGGTATTGCACATGTCTAAGGTTTGATTCTAGGGTGTCAATCATAGATTCCCTCTTTATGCTCAATCAAACAAAAACCCACGTTTTTATAGTCGACATTTTCCGAATTAAGAATCCAAGGTGTGATTCTTGATTTGAGTTATAAACCTCTCATTGAAAACTCTTGTTGTGAATTGGTGGATCGAAACAAGCATGTCCAAACTTTTCTTCTAAATTACATAAAACTAGATTTTATTGTCTTCATTAGTCATTAAATTATTGCATTAAGCATTGAACCACCATCATCTCAAAACCAACATATTTTGGGTCTCTTTTATGTTAGGAAAAGAAAAGAATTTTCATTTGCAATCCATCAATATAAGTGCCCGTACTAGTTGATCTTTGTTGCTATATTTGCAGAATTCCCTTGAAAGAGAACGACACCGGATCCTCCGGTTTTTACTACATGCGCGACCTCCGTACTCTTGCGGAGTGACTCCAGTTTTGAAGCACATCTGGAGGCGTGCCAAGTTTTGGCGCCGTTGCCGGGGAGTTCATAGGCAAAAGCTACACCGGACGAAAGCTAAGGATTGCGGAAGAAAATTGAAAAAAAAAGAAGAGCAAGCAAAAGAAAAAAAAAACACACACACACAAAAAGGGTCGATTTCATCACCACCCCCGAGGGAAGCATCTACGGGCTACAGGTCCCGGTACACTCTCATTTCCTTTAAGGTGTTTTATTTTTTTTTTTAAGATTATTTTTTTATTTCTTCTTTTCTCTAGTTTCTTTTGTTTGATATAGTATAATTGTATTGCATTTTTTGTTAGGAAATTATCCCTCTTCGGGAGTATTTAGTGGAGCTAGGCTAGTGTGTTCAAGTTTCAAATTGGTGGTACACTTATTGTATGTGGAGATTGGAGGTACGGAGTTGAATTGAGAAAAAACCGTTGTCCGGCCTAGAATTGAAAAAAAGTCGTTGTCCGGCCTAGGGAATTATGTATGATGTGCTGAACGACCCTATCGGTCCAACCTTATGTGTGCATTCATTCTTGCATGTCATATTTCACGAAGGACGAACATCATCGCCTTGTGAGGATTTAGAGCAATGAGAGCACAAGCACATCTTCACCAACACTTAGCTTACCATTAGTGGTCGACCTAGGTTTCATTCCAATGGCAAATCCCAATGAACCCGACTTACCTAACATTCAACCATTGCATCCAAATGTCCAAATCAACCCGGAAGGTCATGAGGAGTTTGAAAGAGGGAGCCACCATGGCGATGTGGCGGCCCCCCCTATACGGACTCTCCAGGACTACCTAAACCCACCAAGGCGAGCACCAACATCGTGCATTGTTTTCCCGCCCCATCACAACACTCTAAACATTAGGCCGGGAATGATGCAAATGTTGCCTCAATTCCACGAGATGGATTCAGAACAACCCTACATTTTTCTTAAGGAATTTGAGGATGCTTGTTCAATTACAATGGACAACTCATGTCCAAGGGAAGTATTTTTGTTTAAACTCTTCCTGTTTTGTTTGAAGGACAAAACTAAGCTTTGGTTTAATTCCTTACGACCCATGTCCATCCATTCTTGGGCTACTCTCCAAGGGGAATTTTTAAGCAAATTTTTTTTCGAAAACCGAACCGAGGCCATTCGAAGGCAAATTTCTCAATTTTCTCCTTTATTGGGGGAAACTTTCTTTCAATGTTGGGAGAGGTTCAAAGACCTCTTAAATTCTTGCCCCCATCACGGTTTTGCCGATTGGCATGTCATTAACACATTTTCTTCTTCTTTGACACCCCAACTCAAGCAATTTGTCGAGTCTATGTGTGCGGGGACGTTTTTTGATAAGCAACCCCATGAGGCATACGATTATTTTGATAACTTGGCAAATAAGGCTAGAAATTGGGCACTTACCGGGACCCAAAATCCCGAGGGTCACTCAATCCAACAAGGGGTGGAAAGATATCAACTCAAGGAAGTTGATGATGTCAATGCTAGGGTGGCTACCTTGGCAAGAAAATTAGAGGCTCTTGAGGTGAAACAAGTTCAATCGGTAGAGAGTGAGGAGATGAAAGAAGTATGTTGTCATGTATGTGAAACCTCGGATCATACCACCTCTTCATGCCCAATCATTCCGGGTGTGAAGGAGGCTTTGCATGGCCAAGTTAACGCAATTGGTCAATATTCAAGAGGAGGGGGTAACCCCTATTCAAACACATACAACCCGGGATGGAGAGATCAGCCCAACTTTGGGTGGAGGAACAATGAAGGGACTTCAAACTCCCGCAACTACCAAGGAGGGTATCAAAACCCTCAATCATACCAAGCACCTCCACCCCCACAAGCACTCCAACCACAACATCAACCTCCACCTTACCAATAAGCACTCATGATCCAATTCCAAAATCAACCAAGGCCATACCAACCCCTTCATAGGAAGCCCATAGAGGACAATGTTTACCAACTTGCCAATGACATGAGGGGGGTTAGTTCAAGGGTTGATAAATAAGAGAAGGTGCTAGACCAACACTTTAGGTTGCTTGAGGACATCCAAAAGAAAATGTCTACATTGACACAAGCTTTGACCCAAAAATGTCCCGGGAAGATTCCCGGCTCAACCTCAACCTAACCCGGCGGTTAGGCAAGTGCACATAACTGAGGGTAAGAATGACCCTAGTACGAGTCATGACCAAGTGCAAGCCATAACCACCTTTAGAAGTGGCAAGACCATTGACAAAACTATCCCACCTCGGGATGAGACTTCTAGGAAGAGTGTTGGCCAAGAAGAGAAAGAGAAAGAGAAAGAGGAAAAAGAGCCGAGAGAAGGGGGGGAGAACTTAGCCAATCCCATCGAGATTTTGAGTGAAAGTGAGAGGGATAAGAGAAGGGACATAGTCAAACATGCTCCCTTCCCGCAAAGATTGACCAAACCAAAAAATGAACTTCTAAATGCGAAAATTTATGAAGTGTTCAAATAAGTAAAGGTCAACATCCCTATCCTTGACGCAATCAAGCAAATACCTTCTTATGCTAAGTTCTTAAAGGACTTATGCACTTTTAAGCGAAGGTTGCATGTTAAGGAAACCGCCATAATGAACGAAAATCAAAATGCGATTTTGCAATGCAAAACTGTGCCGAAATTCAAGGACCCCGGATGTCCTACCATTTCTTGCACCATTGGGAATACCAAGATCGATTGTGCCTTGTTAGACTCAGGGTCTAGTGTTAACCTTTTACCCTTTTCAGTGTATAAGGAACTTGGCCTAGGAGAGTTAAGCCCTACTCGAGTTACCTTGCAATTGGCAGATCGTTCTATAAAGGTTCCAAGAGGTATCATCGAGGATGTTCTCATCCAAGTTGATAACTTTTGCTTCCCGGTCGATTTCATTGTCCTAGACACCCAACCTGTTGAGAGTTGTATAGCTCACAACCAAATTCCTGTGATTTTGGGACGCCCTTTCCTAGCTACTTCCAATGCCATCATTCATTGTAGGAATGGGTTAGTGAAATTGTCTTTTGGCAACACCACCTTCGAGCTTAACATCTTTTCGGTTGCCAAGCAAAAGGGGGAATGTGAGGATATCCGGGAGGTAGACATCATAGAGAGCATAGTTCAAGAACACTTTGAGCATGAGATTTTTGAGGACCCTTTGGAGAGGGCATTAGTGAGAGGTGAACCGTATGCTTCACTTGATAGAGAGAGCATGGCGTCAAGTGAATTTTCTCATTTAGAGGGTGAGAGAGAGGAGTGTTTACATGTGGGTCAATGGACCCCTTCTTTTAAACCCATCCACCCTAGTGCTGAGAAACCAATTCCTTCGGAGGAGAAGCCTCCCATTCCCGAGAGGAAGCCTTTACCTTCCAACTTAAAGTATGCATTTTTAGGGGATGGGGAGTCGTACTCAGTTGTGATTTCCTCTAGCTTGTCTGGGAGCCAAGAGGAAAGGTTGATAACATTGCTTAGGAAACATAGAAAAGCCCTAGGATGGACAATCGCCAACCTTCATGGGATTAGTCCTCTCGTGTGCACTCACTGCATTTTTTTAGAAGAGGAGGCTAAATCCATTCGTCAAATGCAAAGGCGATTGAATCCCAATATGAAGGAAGTGGTTAAAGGTGAGGTTTTAAAATTGCTAGAAACGGGTATCATTTACCCCATCTCCGATTCGAAATGGGTTAGTCCGACCCAAGTGGTGCCTAAGAAATCGGGTGTCACGGTGATAAGAAATGACAACAATGAGTTAGTGCCAACCCATGTGCAAACCGGGTGGCGAATGTGCATTGATTATCGCTGCCTCAATAATGTGACTTGAAAGGACCATTTCTCTTTACCCTTCCTTGATCAAGTTCTAGAAAAGGTGTCCGGTAAGGCTTTCTATTGTTTCTTAGATGGATATTCGGGGTACAATCAAATTGATGTAGCCCTTAAGGATCAAGCCAAGACAACATTCACTTGTCCCTTTGGCACATATGCTTATAAACGTATGCCCTTCGGGCTATGTAATGCACCGGCGATATTTCAAAGGTGCATGATGAGCATATTTAGCGACATGGTTGAGCAAATTGTCGAAGTCTTCATGGATGATTTTTCCATCTATGGGGATACTTATGAAGATTGTCTTGGTAATTTAGGAAAAGTTTTGATAAGATGTGAGGAGAGTAACCTTGTGCTCAATTGGAAAAAATGCTATTTTATGGTTACTAGTGGTATAGTTTTGGGGTATATTGTGTCGGCTGAAGGGCTTGAAGTAGATAAAGCAAAAATTGAACTCATTCAAAAATTGCCCACCCTAACGTGTGTGAAGGAGGTTAGATCATTTCTTGGGCATGCCGGTTTCTATCGGCGTTTCATTGAGGATTTTAGTGCAATCTCTAGGCTTATGTGTCATCTTTTGTCCCAGAATGTTCCCTTTGAGTGGACATCTTCTTGTCAACAAGCTTTTGACAAGTTGAAGGGACTTTTGACCACAGCCCCAATCATTCGAGCACCCAATTGGTCTCTTCCATTTGAACTAATGTGTAATGCTAGCGACTATGCCGTAGGGGCTGTCCTACGACAAAGAGTTGATAAGAAGCCATATGTCATTTATTATGCTTCTAGAACTGTCAATGAAGCTTAAATCAACTATACCAAAACCGAGAAGGAACTCCTTGCGGTGATTTTTGCACTAGACAAATTTAGATCTTACTTGATTGGGTCATTGGTCATTATCTACATTGACCATGCGGCCCTAAAGTATCTCCTCACAAAACCTAATGCAAAACCGCGCCTCATTCGATGGATACTTTTGCTCCAAGAATTCCATATTGAAATGCGTTATAAAAAAGGGGTTGAAAATGTAGTTGCGGACCACTTGTCTCAGCTTCCCTTAAATGGGCGAGCCATGGACCCAACCCCTATCAAGGAGCACTTCCCGGATGAGCGTTTCATACATGTGAGTGTCGTTGAGCAAGTTTCAACCCCTTGGTTTGCGGACATTGCGAACTTCCTTGTCACCGGTGAGGTTCCTTCCACATGGTCATCCATTGACAAGCGTAAATTCTTTCGGAATGTGTGCTATTTTTTGTGGGATGATCCTCACTTGTTTAAGTATTGTCCGGACCAAATCATTCGCCGATGTGTCCCAAATCATGAATTTCAACAAGTAATAGAGTTTTGTCAGTCTCATGCTTGTGGAGGACACTTCTCCTCCAAGAAAACCACAGCCAAAATTATGCAATGTGGGCTTTATTGGCCCACCATGTTCAAGGATGTACATACTTTTTGTCTTGCTTGCGATAGGTGCCAACGGTTAGGAACACTTTATAAGAGGCACATGATGCCTCTTCACCCCATCACTATTTTAGAAATATTTGATTGTTGCGAGATTGATTTCATGGGACCGTTTCCTAACTCATATGGGTACCTTTTTATTCTTGTTGCGATAGATTATGTCTCTAAGTGGGTGAAAGCAATTGCCACCCGAAGCAATGACCACCAAGTGGTCTTGCGATTTTTGAAAGAGAACATTTTTTGTAGGTATGGCATGCCTCGTGCCATGATAAGTGATGGCGGTTCGCATTTTTGTAACAAGTCCTTTGCATCTTTAATGCGTAAGTATGGAGTGGTCCATAAGGTTGGATTACCATACCATCCTCAAATGCAAGGGCAAGTACAGTTGGCCAATCGGGAAATTAAGCGGATTCTTAAGAAAACCGTCAATCCAAATAGGAAAGATTGGTCTCTTAGATTGACCGATGGGTTATGGGCATACCACACGGGTTATAAAACCATTCTTGGCGTATCACCCTATAGACTTGTGTACAGGAAGGCCTGTCATCTTCCCGTCGAAATTGAGCATAAAGCATATTGGGTGATTCGTCAATGTAATGAGGATATTGATGTTGCGGGTACCCACCGCAAACTCCAACTCAATGAGTTAGATGAACTCCGCAATGATACCTTTGAAAATGCAAAAATTACTAAGGCCCGGATGAAACACTTTCATGACCAACATATCATTCGAAAAACTTTCAAAGTTGGCCAAAAAGTGTTATTGTATGATTCACGCTTGCATCTATTTTTGGGTAAATTGCGGAGTAAGTGGGTCGGGTTATACCTTGTGAAAGAAGTTTTTCCCCATGGAGCCATTGAGGTGCAAAATCTCACGAATGGCTCGGCATTTAAGGTGAATGGTCAGCGGCTAAAGCCGTATTTTGAGTCGTTCCAAGGGGAGTTGGATTGTGTGGATCTCATTGATCCACCGTCCTTTGAGTGACATTAGATTGTCGTGTTTTATAGTTTAGGCGTAGTTCTTTTGTTTTCTTTTTATAGGTTTCTTTCTTTTTTCTTTTTAGTAGTTAGTTGTGTACATTTGTATTCTCGAGAGTCCCACCCACCTCGTTGTTCTTTTTCTCGTCCATTTTCCTCATGCCTTGAGGTCATGGTATGATTCTTGTTTTAGGGGGGGGGGGCACCATTTGCATGTTGCTGTGGAAAATTCTAAGAATTTCTGCAGAACTTTAGATAGGCTGTATTTGCAATCGATCGGTGGGCCAAACCAATCGATCGTGTACGTTACGATCGATCGGGCAATCGAACGGTGAAGACTAGCGATCAATCGGACTTATTACCACACCGATCGAAAGGGAGCGGTATCGATCGATCAGCTATTCGGTGGCGCTCCATTTCAATCAGTCTGCGAGGCGATTGATCGGTTTAAGAGTCGATTGATCGATGACAGAGCTGTCTATAAAAACCCACTGTTTCACTGTTCATTCTCATTCGCTCGCGAGTATTTGAGAGCTTCGAGAGTCTGTTTATATATCAGAGCAGCGAGGCCCTGCTAGCTCACTTTGGTGGACTTTGTCTTGCCTTTTCACGATTTTCTGCTCTTCGAGAGGTATTCCTTCCGCCGAGCTTTATCCATTCTTTTCATTTCCAGCTGTACTTAGCTTAGTTAGAGAGCTATGGTTGAAACTAGGAGTACTGAGGGTACAGCTAGGGTGGGGACTTCTCAAACTCTGGTCCAGTTTCAGCAGCTCCAGCGAGAGCATGCTAAGAGGGAGAGAGAGGAAGAGTATGATACTACTCGTTTCCGGCGGAGAGATCAGGAGCAAGAGTTTGGACGGGTGTGGAGCGCCCGTAAGTTAGTAGTGGAGAGGCGTTGGACCGTGAGTCAGTTCGATGGTGAGCCATATGGTTGGCTCAAGCTATTGACCGATCGCCAGTGGTTGGGGTTGGCTTCCTTTAGAGGTCAGTACTCAGCCACCGTCGTGGCAGAGTCCATGGCTAACATTTCTTCGGACCCCGTTGGTGGCGACAGGCATATTATTCGCTCTTGGGTTCGGGGTAGGGATGTTGTTATCACCCCGAATTCCTTTGTTGAGCAGTTTGGTATACCGAGGGTTGCTAACCCTCAATTCTCTTATGATGGGGAGCATCCATCATCTCATAAGGAGATGTGCGCCGAGATTTTAGCACCGGGAGAGTCCTGGACCGCTTCCCAGATCAGGATTAGGCAGCTTGCCCCCAGATACCACCCGCTGTTTCTTTGGACATGCTATTCGATCTTTCCACTGGGGAGGACGATGGAGTGCAGGAGGATGCGGGGGTAGTTGATGTAGGCTATTAGCACTGGCAGGACTATTGACTTGCCCCACTTCATGTATATGGCATTGTGGGCCGCGACCCAAGTTGCTACTCCCCAGTCCAGTATCCCCTTTGGTTGCTTTCTGACAGCGAAGATTAGGGCAGCTGGGGTTAGTGTTGCAGATGTTGTGTTGCTTTCCTCCTCGACTGACATAGACTGGAAGACAGAGAAGAGGGCGGCAAGGCAGTTAACGAAGAAGGGGAGGTCAGCTAGTTCAGCTCACTCTTCTTCTCAGCAGCCGCCTTCTCAGGCACAGGAGGAGACCCAGTCAGGGGAGCAGCGGCAGGATCAGACAGGGCAGCCAGCGCAGCCCCAGGCTCAGGCTCAGGCTCAAGAGGAGCCAGCTCAGGGGACGATTCTTCAGACTTTGGCAGCCATCCAGGAGCAGCTGACCACTCAGCAGACAGAGCGCCAGCAGTGGCAGGCCGACATTATGGCTAGATTAAATCTCCAGGACACTACCATTGCTGCACTTTAGGGTCAGCTGACTGACATTCAACAGCAACAGCAGCAGCAGCAGACACAGTCCACTCGACTCCAGGAGATTATCCAGCACCTTGGCCAGCCTCCTCCGGATGATGATAAAGACTTTTTTTCGGATCTCCAGTTAGATTAGATGCATTGTGCACTTCATAGCATTTCATTTCATATGATGTATCTAAATCTTTTTTATTATAGTGGATGTATTTATTTTTGAGCTGTTTGTATAGTGATCTTTTCTATTGTGGCATACCCTTTTTGTATACATTTATTGTATTCTTTTGTCTATTCCGGGTATATTTTGGCATTTCAGTTACAGATATCCTTTTTGATTGATATCCATATCGTATGTGTTGTTCCGACTGAGGTAATGGGTATTGTATGATATTCGTATCGCTCTTTTCTATAACTTGACACTTTAGCTATGTCCTTAAATGTTGATATCATTTCTTTTTGGATTTTTGTGATGGGGGTGTCAAGGTTGTTTCAAACAAGTACCATACCATGTTTTTTTATTAAATTTGAGTTGATGATTAACCCACCTTAGAGATTATGATACATTGCAAGTTTTTGGCATAAAACCATTATAAGAGACAATTCACATTGTTGCGCACTAACATGTTATGTGATGCCTTGTGTTTCATTCTTATGCATGCATGTCCTTATAAGGTGGAGATTTTTACCGTGTGAGCTTTAGAGCCTATTTATCGCCTTTGAAGAGTGAATCACATTTATTCAAGATTATTTTTGTTGATCCTCATTCATTGAATAGCTTCATTATATTTTGATTTTGGTTTATATGTTCGAGTGTTAGATAGATTTATTGACCCCTTATACACTTTTGAAGTTTTGATTTGTTATATTCTTCGGATTCTAAACACATAGGCCATTTCATTCCATTGAGCCATTTCATGTGTATTTTTTCTTCTCCTAAATGTTCATATGCATGTGCATAAGTTTAAAAATTGTCAATGCCAATAAATGCATTGATATTATATTTGTAAAGTTGGAAGTGTATGGAGTTGAAGAGTAAAGAAAAATATATATAGAGGGAAAGGGATGAAAAGGTGTACCCTAAAAAAAAAAAGAAGAAGAAGAAGAAGAAAAGAATCAAATACAAAAGAAGTGAGGTGAAGGAAGATTGCAAAAGTGATTCAAAAGATTGGAAGTGCGGAAGTGAATATCATTGATCATCATGTGTAATGCGCATGCATATGTTGAAACCTTTTACCACTTTCTATCCTTTTATATGGCTCTTCTTTCATTCATCACCCTTATGACCTTGATATCCGAAGATACATGAATCTTTAATTCAATTGTGTATAAGGCATTAATGTCAATTTTCTAGATTATGCTTAAGCTGTGAATATTCCTTCATGAAGCTATGCCAAGTCGATACACTTACAATTTATTCATTTTTGGTTTCAGAATTGCTCTACTTGCATGGTTTATACATTTACTCGTTAAAAGAGCTTTCCATTGAGGGACCATGAGTGTTCATGTTCAAAGTTGAGTGTATGCCTTGTGAGACTTGGATCGAAGCATCAAGGACATAATTGTACGAGGTTTGAATCATTAGGGTCATATGTCATTGGTAATACGCGTCAATGTGTCTTATTTCTTCCATGCTTTACACCTTTGCCTTGCGATGGTTCACAACCTAGGTGAATGGAGATTTGACTTGAATAATGTTAATACACGTGTATATTTTTGTTTTTCCTCTCATACTTTGATAGGGACTATCAGAGGCTTAGTTGGGGGGTGTTGATTACTCTAAGAAATAGTAATCTTTAGGCTTAAATTGTTAGTTGATTAGTTGAATTTCAGTGTTACTTTAGTATTTTAACTCCTAAAATGCATTAAAACTCTTTTTGTGTACTTCTTACAAGAATTGGGGCTTAAACCAAGGCAAATGGGCAAACATGAGGATGACCGATCGATCGGTCGATCGAACGGTCCATGGAACGTTCGATCGGCCGATCGATCGGTTATCTTGCGATCGATCGATGATTCTCTGTTTGACCTTCTGCAGCAAACTTCAGAGAGGGCGTTTTTTTGATCGATCACTCGTTCGATCGGTGATGTCAGAATTCCCTCAACAGACTACACAGAAGCAAACTTCAGAAGGGTCGGTTTTGCGATCGATCGGGCGTTCGATCGCCTGGACCGTTCGATTGGTCGCCTACCGATCAATCGGTGTGTACAGACTCTATTTTTCTGCAGAGTATAAAAGCTGTATATACAGGACAAAGTGGATTCTAGGTTATTTTCTGCAGAACTGGACAGAGAAGGAGTTTCAAAAAAGGGGTCTTTTGTTATTTTGTAAGGTTTTTAGTTAGATTTACTTTAATGCTTTGTATTTGTTGTCATTTATTGCTTTTGGATCATTGTAAATGAATGCTTGATATATATGAAGTGAATGATTTTCTACTCTTTCTAGCCATTTTCCCTCATTTTCTTGCCATTTTTCCTCACTTTCTTAGCAACCAAACACTAGTTCTATATAGTTTAATGGTAGATTTGTCTTCTTTTATGCTCTTTGACATAGATTCTAGTAGTTAAATATCCTTTGGATGTGGTTGTGAAGATCCACCAAAGATCTTCAAAGGGTGAAAAATGAGTTGTATGAACTTCAAAGGCATATCCTTAAAATTTCATGGTTTCATTTGATTTAATATGAGATTCATTAGAAAAACTTAGATTCATAACCCCTTGGCAACATTTATGCACAAATCAATGTTTGGTATAGGTATTGCATATGTCTAAGGTTTGATTCTAGGATGCCAATCATAGATTCCCTCTTTATGCTCAATCAAACAAAAACCCACATTTTTATAGTCGACATTTTCCGAATCAAGAATGCAAGGTGTGATTCTTGATTTGAGTTATAAACCTCTCATTGGAAACTCTTGTTGTGAATTGGTGGATCGAAACAAGCATGTCCAAACTTTTCTTCTAAATTACATAAAACTAGAATTTATTGTCTTCATTAGTTATTAAATTATTGCATTAAGCATTGAACCACCATCATCTCAAAACCAACATATTTTCGGTCTCTTTTATGTTAGGAAAAGAAAAGAATTTTCATTTGCAATCCATCAAGATAAGTGCCTGTGCTAGTTGAGCTTTGTTGCTATATTGCATAATTCTCTTGGGAGAGAACGATACCGAATCTTCTGGTTTTTACTACATGCGCGACTTCCGTACTCTTGCGGAGTGACTCCAGTTTTGAAGCACATTTGGAGGCGTGCCAATATGGCACTGATATTATTATAATAACAATTCACTTATCATGATGGGTGTTTTGTTTTAAAGTGAAAGACTGTTATCTAACTACATTATTCTGGTAATAAATTTTGTATAAATTTTTTGTTAGATAATGCTATACAAATAAAAAAAATTTATACAAAATTTATTACCAGAATGATGTGGTTGAATGTAAGCTATTCACTTGAAAACAAAATACCCATCATGGTGCCTCTTATTTATATATATACCACTGCTATATTATTCTGGTAGAATTTTTTGTACAAATTTCATGGAAGAATAGCATTTTTCTTTTGCATTTGTATAGCACGAAAACTCATACAATACATATCACTTGGTTGAATTAGAGTAATTTGTTTCAAACAAACACCAATTATAAAGGCTTACTTTCCTTGGCCATCCCTGTCGAAGGATTCAACTTTTAATTACAAAAATATTATTACTACGTTATTTTGAAAAAAATTTCATATACAAATTTTCTAAAAGGTTTACATTTTCCCTCATGAATTGATTTAAGCAACTACGTTTCATCCTTCTGGAAGAGCAAGGTACCGGTTAGGGCCAATTAAGGGAAGTCAAAAGAACGATATATCAAAACAAACATCATATTTCGATTCTGATTCATCTGTGCGGTCCACGGATGACGAGATGTTGGTACAATCATTATGAGATCATAATAAACTTTTAATTCTATACTTAACGTACGTAATTGTGTTATGTACAGGAATTGTATATGCGTATGTTGTTGTGTACGTGAATTCGTATGTGTAGCTTTTCACGGGCATTGGCAAACCAAATTTGTGACTGTTACATGCAAACTGCGAATTGTCAGTTTTGAGATATGCAGAAGAGTTTTTTAACCTGGGAAGAAATAATTAGTGTAGGATGCCATCCTCACGTTATCTATGTATGTATATCAGTTAAAATTTTAAACTTTGGTGAAAAAAGACTTCTGTTAATTTACCCTTAATGGAATAGAAGGGTGCATGAGAATTAATCGAGTCCTAGTCTAAGGAAGCTGCTTCAGTCAAAATAATAAAACTTCCTTTAAGATAATGGGAAAAAGATTAAAACAAAAACCAACTTCATATCAATGTAATCACAATATCAGTGGTGGTGAAGTCAAGCAGTGCCACAAAAATTAAATAAAAAATAAAAAGAAGCTTTGTTAGGAATTAGAAGTTTCCATAAATATACATAGGCATTATCTAGAAGCCAAGTTGTTCTCTGACTAGTCTCAGAAGACTAGAGTGAACGCGATCGACCATGGAGCTAGGTGGCTTACCTTCTATAAATTCTATAAAGTAGAGCGATGCTCTATAGCTTGAATCCTCCCAATTTTATCATATACATCATCCTTTTGCAATGGCTCCCTCTCCCCAGTTTGTGATTCCTATACTCTCCATGTTAATGGTACAAATTCTATCAGTAGGAATCAACATATTTTGCAAGCTTGCAATCGTCCATGCTATGCCCGCTTCTATTTTTACCGCTTACAGATTGATGTTTGGTACTGTCTCTCTTATTCCACTGGCGATTTACAAATCATGGTATGCTTTTTCTTCTTCTTCTTCTTTTTTTTTCGGAAATCATTGAAGGAACACAAGGAATCACAAAAAATATACATGTACATGCATATACAAAAATTTGTGTATTGTGCTCATGAATATACACAATAAATAAATAAATATATATATATATATATGTATGTGTATAAATAATGAACTTTTTTGGGGTACTAGGTCACCTGCGTAACCACATTTTATGGGAAAAAAATTACCCATTATCCTTTCCTTTAATCCGATAAAATGAAGGCAACTTTGGAATCTCTCTCTCTCTCTCTCTCTCTCTCTCTCTCTCTTAAAAAGTTTGCTATATGTGTGTGTGCATGTATGCATGCATGTATTCAAATAACAACATTTTCTGGTAAAACAATATTTTTAGTAAGAAGATTGATATGTGGATATAGCCATTTTACAGTGAATTTAATAGTTCCCTATGAGAATAGTAAATATTGCCTCCATTATCAGAATGCTTGAATAGTTTAGACGAGAGATTGTCAAATCGACCCTAAAAATTAGTGCTGTATATGGTCCTTCTATAGTATGATGGGTCTTGCTCGTATGGGAGAAGTCTATTAATTCTATCAAAATGACTAAATTTAACAAATTCTACTGACAACTGTACGGAATACATATATCCATCCAATTTTTAGCTATCTGTCGTTTTCCTAATTGTTTGTTGTTGTTGTTTTGTACTTATTGGCTTGAAAAATATTAAAGGAGAAATTTTCAAGCACTTTTTTTAACCGGACGTGGCTCAATAAAATGGATGAGAAATGAGTGGCTGTAAATCGGAACACAAGGCCCCCCATTGGCGTGAAATGGGGAAATTCTAATTCTTCTTCTCCTCTTTCAATATAATCGTGTGTAAATTGCAGGTTTACTGGGGCAAAACCAACATGGAAGCAGGCATTTCTTGCATTTTTCTAAGGTCTACTTGGGTAAGTAAATACATTCATTTCAAGGGTTTAATCTCACATCTCACATATTAATTTTGGATTGTCATCCCTCGGTTTTGGCCAATGGCTAATTTGGACACGCAGCTCATGACTAACCATAGATGTAAACTGCAAGCTTTTGACCAGCACAATAGCGCCCAGAGGTAATGGGGTTCAACTTTGGGACGAGCCATAAACTTGTCAGTTTGGAGTTCGACTTTAGTTGATAAAACTCGGACTTAATCAATACTTATGATTGTAGTATCCAGGTTTACATTATTAGGGTGAGTTTCAGCCGAGGAGTGATTCCTCATCATAAAAAATTAAGTACGAGCTTTTAAATTGAGTTTCAGTTTTTATCCCTTAATATTCACTTTCATATGATTTAGTCAACATATTCTAGAAAGGCTAATGCTTAGCTACATCCTTGTAACTTTGTTTCACTATTCATTTTTCTATCTTCGAATATGGATTACAGGGGTTCGTTGTATCACAATTTCTACCTAGCAAGCTTGACTTCTGCGTCAGCAACATTCGTCTCAACCATAGTTAACCTTACTCCAGTTGTCACTTTCATTCTTGCAATCACTCTTAGGTATGTACTTGTTCTTTTATATCATTATTTTCCTCCATTGCATGAATGTCTATTACATGTTGATTTATCTTGCATTTTTTTTTTAATCTTTGAGTAAAATATTTTTATATATTAATTTTAAAATATATTTTTATAGTGTCTTCACCATATCGTATCTTATCTTTTTTAAAAATTATTATGTCGACCTGACTGTTTAGTGTTCGTATCTGTACTTCTTAAAAAATATAAGTTTAGTGTCCGTATCTGTACTTCTTGAAAAAATATGGGATAGAAAAAATTTAATGCATTTTCAAGAGGAGAGTACAAATATTTGATTTCCGTTCAACTTAAATTACTTGCACCATCTTCTATCCACTGACTTCCTTTATGGGATTATCAGTCAACTGGGTTTACTTGTGCTACAAGTTTGCATTTACATATGTAATAAAAAGAGCATACATATATAAAAATTACATCGTTGTCATCCCACATATTTTGAAAAATTAACTGTCTTTAAAATTATATCTTAATAGTTCATTTAACCGATTCATTCAAATCACCATTCATTTTTTATTCTTTACGAGGCATAAAAATTGCTTTAGCTTTTCTTAGTCGAGAACTGAAGGTCATCTTCTCTGTGTCTTAATAATGACAGACCAGCTACTCAGGGTTTACATGATTAATTGCAACTGCATTTTTTTAATGCTGGAAAGTTATATACACACACGTATATATATACACAAATCTCTGTCAACTATGTTATCAAGTGGGCCCCATCTGACGAAAAATACACACAAGTTTTTGTATATATAATATATGGCAAGAGTATTTTAGCAGATAATGGAGGTCAATGAAAAGAATTGAACTTCCTCTCTAATAAATTTGTATCTTTCATTTGATGATCTTCTTACTAAAAATCAATTTGCTTTGAACATATATATATCCATTTAACTGGTATCGAATTATTTCTGCATTGCACAAACTCTTTGAAAATCTTTTGAGAAATAAGAACTGCAACTCAGTTCGGAGTGTTCACATCATAGCGCTTTGATTCAAATAACTAGACCTTGTATCAATCATAATGTTTGAAAGGTTGCTCATAATGTCTGCAGGTTAGAGACCTTGGCATATCGAACGTCTGCTGGAAAATTCAAAATTCTAGGGATCATGTTGAGCATAGGAAGTGTGATGCTTCTTGCTTTCTACGAACGCGTAGAAATCAACTTATGGCCAACCGAATTTAACCTTATCCCCCTAGATAATCACAATACAAGAGAGCCTAACAACCAGATTTTGGGCTTAGCTCTCGCGATTATTACTACTTTGAGCAATTCAAGCTTTTTCACGATTCAGGTGATTTTTAAACTTTTATATGTTCGGGATATGCTTCTACTTGCTAGTAAAATAATTTCTTTCTCTAACCTTTTACTTAGTTATTTTTTGCAGGCAAAGTTGAATGAGGATTGCGACAACATTTTTCTGATTCCTTTTCTATTGAATCTAATGGCTACGATTCAGGCTGTTGTATATGCTCTATGCGTTGAGAGGGAGTGGGACCAGTGGAAGCTTGAATGGAATATAAGGCTTTGGGCTACATCTTTTGCGGTAAGCAATATTTCACAATCAAAAATGAGTTGTGGAATCGTTGAATATGTTCATTGTCACCTCTCTTCTTTTTGAATATGTTCATTATCACTCGTTATCCTTGAGTTTGCTGGTTTAACAAAATCTAGGTTAGGCAAATCCGGCACAGAGAGAGAGAGAGAGAGAGAGAGAGAGAGACAGAGAGAGAGAGAGAGAGAGAGAGAGAGAGAGAGAGACTAATATGCAAAGAAAATGAAAAAGAAAAAGAGAAGCTAAGGAAAAGAAAATGAAAATAAAATAAGAGTAGCTAAATTCATTACTTTTGTCTGGTTGAGCTAGAAACCAGAAGAAATTACAAAGACATTTCTCAGAAAATACAATTTTGATTTTGGTCACCCATAAAAAATAAAAAATACAAAGTAATTTTATTTTCATTTTTTCCCTTTTCCGCATCAAATCCGAAATTCAAACATAGAAATTGGTTTATAGAGAATTTGCCCAGCGATTTGACCATTTCACTCAAAAGTTATGGTTAGTGCTTACCAAAAGGGTTACATATGCCGATGGAATCAAAAAGCAAAAAAAATTGGTTACCAAAAGGGGAAAGAAGAAGAATTTCTACCAATTCTTATTTTATTCATCAAAGCTCATCCTAATCTCCGTCGAGATTACTGCATTAGCGGTCTGTGAGTTAATAGTCCCAAATATATAGCGTGTGATTATCTGCTGTCCAGAGCTAAAAAAAATGGTTAAAAATTCAAATTTTGATCTGTATCCTATATGTGGGGTTTCTTTGTAGGGAGTGTTTGGTTCTGGGTTGATTACCACTCTTATGACATGGTGCATTTCAGAAATGGGCCCCGTATTTGTTTCCACTTTTAACCCAGTTGGGCTTATTCTTATGGCATTGGTTGGGTCCTTGGTTCTGGACGAGAAATTGTATGTTACAAGGTATGTGATCTTAAATAATAGGGGATAACTCTGCATGTATCTATGAACACCTGTACTATAAACGAAGTCTGGATTTGATCTTAAATCTTTGGTACAGCTACTAACAGACTTTATTGATTACTATCTTTGGGTTTTTCTTCAGCTTGGTGGCAATAGTGTTCATAATAGTAGCAATGTTGTTGGTGCTTTGGGGCAAACTCATGGAAGCCAATGGCACTACCAACGAGTTAGAGGAATCTGAAGGTGTACTCGACCTTAATGAAGCTGAGGTTGGGGCCTCCAATGTCATGAATATTTAAGTTAGCAGCTGTTTGATTGAAATGCCCCTGAAATATGGTGCAGATGATCGTTCATCATGTTGATATGTAAAGGTGAGGATATCCGTTGCAGCACAAACATATATATATACACACATATGAGTAGCTCGGCATATGATGATGATGATGTATATATTGTTAGGGACAATGAGAATTAATGTCTTCCCACGAGACTACCCTCTCCTAATATATTTAGGATCCACCCATTCGGCCATTTGCCATCCCTGCCCATTTAGCTGATGATGATGTATATATTGTTAGGGACAACGAGAATTAATGTCTCCCAACGAGACTACCCTCTTGTAATATATTTAAGACCCACCCATTCGGCCATTTACCACCCCAACCCATTTACCCCCCTTCAAGCATTCAATACATACATACATACATATATACATATATATATTATACAAAAAATGTTATATCTAATTTATTTTTTTATTTTTTTTTCTCACTCCTAAATACAAGTGAATGAGTCTTATATGAATTTATTAGTGTGGATCCTATAACCTTGTGTTTAGTGGTGAGAAAAGAAATTGAGAAAAGAGATTATACATTATATAGTTATTGTGCTTTAAAGTTCTTGTAATATATAGGTTCATATACATTATATAGATATGTAGAAGTCAAGTGTCTTATAGTCACTCTGTAAAAAAAATTGAGTAATATCATATACAATCTCATTTTTCACTTTAAGACACAAGACTGTATAACTTACATTAATAAATTTATGTGGAACCCATTTACTTGTGTTTATGAGGTGAAAAAAGGTATTGCATATAGCATTTTTCAAACAAATTAATTAAGCATAATTAATGATTACCCCTTAATGAATCTCGACTTCGCCACTATTCTTATGTAATGCCCATTTTTTAATCTATGAAACTCTCAGACCAAGAACTTATAAAAGGGGGTATGTATCAAGTGATGCCATAAAAGGTCTGATCTGTCAGCCACCATCACATTCTCCCATTCACATTTGGTGGGATGCTATGGTGGTCCAACGATTCAAAATTTAAAAAGAATAAAAAAAACTTTAATGTCTAGTACTTCATAAGATTTAAAGTTTTTAGCCTAAATAGCACTATTTTTGAAAGTCCAAAACACTTTTTTAAAATTAATTTCCCTCATAGTACTTTCTTACCATGTCACCTATCTTGTTCCACAATTAGCATTAAAAGATCTCACTTGATCATGAGGTTCAACTGAAGATTATGGACTTAGAATGGTTTCTATAATTACAAAAAAACAAAAAAAAGGAGAAGAAGCTAGATATACACCATGAATGTAACTTTGGACTATCTAGCACCAATAACGATCTTTTTTATTCATTTATTAATGATTCATGGTATTACAGTAGCAAATAATGGGTACCATTTTCTGGGAAAAAAAAATTAGGGAAGTCTTTCTGTTTAGAGATCGTTCCATGATGGGGAAGTCTTTTTCTCACTTAAGTAGGGTATTCATTTCTGGAAGAAATAACACTCAAAAGGATACTAAATTTTAAACCATTAGATCTTTGCCAGCTGGTCCCAAGTGGGCGACTTCCGGCCATGCAGATTTTGGTAGCGATGGGCATGGGATGGTCAGTTTAGACGTGAGAACTAGCGGACCAAGCTCGGGTTGACATATATGCCATCAATATATTCTGGAAGCCGGGCTCGATCAGGGTTTGGCCCACGCAATATCCACTCCTAGCAGGCAATGATGGTAGGAGCATGAAAGTTTTGCCTTTCCGCTTAGACAGTTAGATGGTTTTGTCTAGAGGTGTATAAAAGAACTCAAAAATAACTCGATTATCATGGGTTAGTTTGGTTCGGTTAGTTGGTTAGTTAGAAGTTTGATTGTAATTGTGAGTCTTAAAATAACAAATCCATTCAGTTTGATTTGGGTTTTGGGTTAGCATTTTTAATAACTAAACCTGAACTGCTCCAACCCGGAACGAGAACTATATATATGTGTGTATTTATTACAAATCTCGTTCATTGATTGAATTTGCCGCATGTCGTTTATAAGTAGTTTTCTATTCCTTTTCTAGTGCATTTTTCTCTTTAAGCTAGTAAGTCTCCTCAGTTTCTATATCTATATCTCTTTGATTGCCTATATATATACTTTTTTTTTTTTTTTAATTTTTTAACTCGATTCAGTGACACATTGTTTGTTATACAACTCATTTTACAATAATCAGTTTTCTGTAGCCCGATCATGTTGGTTTTATCCCCATTCTGGGCAATAATGGGCCATAATTCTTGTGCGCCGTGGTGTGCTGTTAATATCAGGCACGAGTGCATGCCACTATGCCCAGCAATTTGGGGATTGTGATGAGTGGGAATGCCTACACAAACGTGATGCTTGACGTCGAGTTTATGCCAAATTAAAGTTGTTTTTAAATTTATTTTTCAAAATAAGTGGTTTTAAACTTATTTAATAAATTCAAGTTGCTAAAAAAGGTGTGTCTTCAAAAAAACGATTTCAGTGAGATATGGGACAAACTTTAAACCATAAAAGTTGTTTGAAATCGTGTTTTGAAAAAGTTTCAAGTTGTGTTTTAGAGGCACAACTTCTTGAACAACTTAGATTTTATAAAAAAATTTAAAACCATTTCAATTTGATAATTAAGTTTAAGAATAACCCTAGTTTTGTAATAAACTCCTTGACGTCTCATGTGACAATTTTTATAGAAACCCCCTTCAATTACGTACTTCTACATTTTAAATTAAACAAATAAATTTAAAATTTTGAGTTGTTTTATTTTTTCGGCCAAACGTGAATGTAATGTGAAACTTATAATAAGGGATACCACTTCATTATTCCAATATGGTCCCTAGGCCCACTTCATCATTTTAAGTTGGCCCTTAGACTCACTTCATCATTCACTTTAGCCCTTCGTCCCATATTACCCTGTTAAACTGACTTCGTCGTACTGTCTGCGAAAATAATAAAAATTCTCTCCAATCTTTAATACTTTCACTTGTTAGTCGGTCAATATTACTCAAACTCTTACACTATGTTTGGATAAAAAATTTAGTTCGACCAATATTAGTTGACTAGAGTAGTATTACATGTATATGTTAAATAAATATGGGTGTTAATTCATTGTTTTGTCTATTTTTGAGCCAATATATATAAGTGTTAATTCATTATTTTGTCCATCTTTGAGCCAATATAAGAGTGAGACCCATACCTCCGTTATGTCAAGTCCTTGATGCGTTAGATTTACCTCCGTGAGGAGATGAATCTTAACTATTTACTTACTCAAATCCGTGTAGAATATACTGAGTTATTGACCTCCAAAGTCACACCCTTGAATATGAGTTATGTAATGAAAAATAAATTATGAAAAACATGTTATGCATATATAACCTAAATTTAAAGTAAAGTTTAGGTACTAAAAAATACCCCACTTTTGTGAAAGGAAAAGGACTTATAGAATTCATGAGTTAATCCAATACTTCACACACGTATGAGCGTCGTCTGCCGGTTTGGTCCGGTCCAGGTCGGATCGGGGTGTAGGCGTGGGCGTTGTTCTATTCGACCCTTATCTTTTTGGGCCAAAGTTGGATATAAATTAATTACTTAATTTTATTTCTGACCGTTAACCGAACATGTGTGTCCGTTGACTAGTACTGTTCCAGCAAAGAGTTATGTCTCTCTGTTTTCGGCCAAGTGATGTGTTCCTCTGGTAAGGGACAGTTTGGCTGCTGGTACCTGTTCGAATCGGTGTAATGAACAGGCACTTGAGCTTTATAAATAGAGTCGAATCCTGCATTCATAGTTATGAATTTCTCCCAAAATTGCATTGCATAGATTTTTCTATACTACGTCTTCTTCCTCCTCCCATTATTCTTTGAGAAAGTGCAGAATCAACTAGTTTCTGCCGAGCAAATTTTATTGAAGTGCTGCTTAGAATCTGTTGAGAACATTTCATCTTGAAGGTAGACACTGATTTTCTCATGAGCACCGACTGTGAGGGACGCATCTGTCTTTAAAGAGAGAGTATTACACACTCGACTCAATTTAACTTTTCACTTTTTGATCTTCTATTCATCTTTAAGATTTCTAATTTAAATATGAAAACTGGGTACATTGTTTAAGTTTTGTATTGTTATTTTCAAAATTGCTTTTAGTTGCCTTTTAGTTGCTAGTTGCTTTATTTGGTTAGGACACTTGTTACACACACAGTTTAATAGGGAAACATTATTTTCAACGATATATATATATATATATATATAAAAGTTAACTGTCTTATTGTTGACTAAAAAAAAAAAATTCTTTGTGGTTGGCCTTTGAATGAATTTCCTAACTCTGTCATTCTGTCACAAGTTAAGCGCTTGTCATCGAACTCAAAAGCTTAAGACATTGGCTGATGCTGCCTATCCTTCCACTTTTTGATCTAGTGTGGCATTGTGACATACTCCTTTATCCGAATTTGCAATGCCCTCAACATGGGTCGGACCACCTTGCCTACTTCTCTGAGCAATTGGCGTAAAATTGGATTAGAACTTGGGTGGCTTTGATACTTACTATCATAAGCAGGGCGCGTGCGCGTGTGCGTTTGCCATTCTGTCATTTTGTCACGAGTTAAGTGCTTGTTATCGAACTCAAAAGCTTAAGACATTGACTGATGCTGCCTATCCTTCCACTTTTTGATCTGGTGTGGCATTGTGACATACTCCTTTACCCGAATTTGCAATGCCCTCAACGCAGGTCGAACTACCCTACTTACTTCTCTAAGCGATCGGCGTAGAATTGGATTAGAACTTGGGTGGCTTTAATACCTACTATAATAAGCAGGGCGCGTGCGCGTGCGCGTTTGCCATCTGACCCAAAAGCTTAAACCATTGAGTGATAGTGCTGCCTACCTCCCCCTTATAAGCCCAAGACTTCTTACTTTTCAATCCAATATGGGATTGTGACACATAAGAAATGAAGACAAAATGGTATTGCATGAAGCAAAAAAACTAACAATATCTCTTGCATTAGATTGGGTATATATCAAAAAATACAAAAAACAACTCTTGGAAGTGTTAGATTTTACATCTATGGATAAAAATTCAAACTTTAATGGGTTGGTCTAGTGCTCAAGACTTGAGACTTGAAAGTTTGCTCTTTTAAAAATTTTAGGTTCGAAACCTCTTAGATGTTATCAACTCCTTGGGGCCACCCCAATATCTTTGACCCATAGTTATTTGAATAGTACCGGTTCAATCGGGAACCAAATCTTGAATCGATACGATTGATCTAATTTATAAAAAAAGGCATATGAATTAGGTTGAACCGAAATAATCGATTAGTTTTTTCAAAAACTAGTGAACCGAGTTGGCACATTTTTTTTTGAAAAATCGTTGACCAATTTTGATTTTTAGGCACATTTTTTTTTGGAAAAACCATTGACCAACTTTGATTTTTTAAACCTCTTTAAAAAATTCAATGTATTTGTAGCTCTCATGAGTTGAACTTGAGAAGTGAGGGTAGAATTAAAGAACACTTATCACTGCTCCACCTAATATCTTGTATTTTACTTTGTAATATAAATTATATTTAAGGTAAAAACATATATGCATAAGTAAAATATATTTAATTTATAATACTGATTGAATCATTGGTTGAACTAATAAACCGTAAACCGGTAACTTCACTGGTTTGATATCCAGTTCGATTATGATAATTATACTTTAACTAAATAATTACTCAATTTATGTAGAATAAAAAAATTACATAGGCTTTGTGATTAGTCATGGTGCACACTTTTTAGTCCAAACACCCAGTTAGAAAGAAAAAACAAAAAAAGAATAAAAATTCAAACATAGATCTATTTAGTGTAGTTGCCCAAATTTTGCTCTGGAATGGGAGTACGGCTCTAATTCACGATTTGTGTGCAGATTGTGCGGCAGTGTGTTAGCTATGCTGCTGACTGCTCTAGAAGAGCCGACCATGTCAGGTAATTAGGATTTTCAATCGACAAATCAATCTAACTGCTTCCCTTTAATTTTGGCTTCAATTCTCAAGCTATGCCGGGATTTTTCTTGTTTGGGAGTGGGGGAAACAGTAAGAAAACAGAAAATGTGAAAGAAAGACAAAAAGAGGACAAAATGTTTTGACTTTTTATAAATTCATTTCTTCTTGGGTGAATTGTTTTCTTTCATTTCTTTTTTCCTCTTTTTGTGCCCAAATTTTGACTTAGCCTGTGTTTAGCACAAAGTCAAATAATTAAAACTTTTATGTGAGCAGGATTGAAAAGTGCTATTCCGGCCCATGTCGAAGCCAGATGCAAGGAAAACAATGCGGTAGAACCATTTTTATAAGCTAAAAGTCCTTATCATTACATTTGTATATGAAAACCTTTGAGGGGTAATATGAAGCTACGTCATTCGCTAAAAAAGTCATGCAGTTCTACTAATAAATCAAGTTTAATTTTGTCCATCTATACTGAGGCCTGGTTAGGCACCAGTTATTTTCGCTCTTTTTTACTATCCTTTTTTTGTTCTCTAAAATAGCTTCTTCTTTTTTTTTTGTCTTTAGTGATTTTTTTAACCAACGTTCAATTTGTTTGTTTGTTTTTGAATTAGTATATATAACATAAATGCTCATAAAAAATAAAAAAATTGAATTTTGTTTAAAAAAGTTACTGAAGATAAAATAAAAAAAATTGTGCCAAACATCATTTTGATATCTCATTCTTTCTGCAGCTATGTAATGCAAGGTAATTTTTTAAATTTCCAAAAGTGCCTTAAGAAATTTTTTTATTATAGCTGAAATCACGGTACTCTCCAATAACTGTAAAGGAAAACAAGTAGACTAAAAAAAAATACACAACTACTCCACATTGTTCTCTTGTAACTACTTCAGTTATTCAAGATTTCTGGACACTACATCATCCTCATCTTTTGCCAACTTTAATGAAACCATCATATTCGGCAATATCATCTCTGACAGTGATTCAAGATAGCAATGCAAAGGTGATGCGTGCACAACAGTGATTCAAGATAGCAATGCATAGGTGATCCGTGTGCACACCCTCTAGTTATATACAACTCTATGGATTGGTGCAACTTAAAACATAATAATAAAAAATTAATTACAAAAACAGAACACAAAATATATATATATATACATATAACACTCTTGTAAAACATAACTAAAGAAACAAAACAAAACAAAAATTAAAGAATCAGACATATACAAATTCATCGATATATGTCCAACTAAATAATCTCCAGTTATCCATTCCAATACTAATAATAATTTTTTTCACATATATTGTAAATATAAACACTCAAAAATACATACATATAAATATAGGCATGATATACATACGTACAAACATATAAATATACACTAAAAAAAAAATTAGGTAGGAGGTGATGTACCTGGAATTAACAGCCTCCGAATCATAAGTCCAGAAGGGCCACCGATTGGATAAGAAGGATCAGATTTGGATTTATCAAGAAAACATAGTAATAATTAAAGAGTTTTTTTTATTTATTTGGGTATATTACATGCAAAGGCTATAACACTATAATGAATAACACCAAATCATATACTCAATCCGCAAATAAAAGATTTCGAAACCATGGCAGTAAAATATTATCACAACGATGACAAAATCACCAGACTCCACCTTCTTTCTCTCTCCGAAGAAGTGAGGCTTAAAAAAAACCTAAAATAAATAATATTTAAACTAAAGTGGTTGCACCATGTGTGCACTTATTTGCAGTTAAAGAGTGTGCATTTTCATTTTGCCCTTGTAAGTAAAACTGAAGGTAAAGCTTTTAACTGGTAAATTACTAAATTACTTTGGATAATTTGAAAGGAAAAAGAGTCACGTTGTGTTACTAAACTTTCAAGACACCAATTTGAGTTCTTCTTTTACATATTAGAATAGATGTAACTATGTTAGAGGATTCATTGTACAAATTAAACCACTTTGTCCGTTTCTTTTTGGCAGCTCACTATATATTTACTTTACAAATTAATTGACTTACTTAAATGCACAAGGAGCTCATCGACTACATATCCTGGCTTGACATGACAAAGCAAGTTTCCAACTGGTTCTTCGTATGGTCCCCCTTGAAAGCATCCATCTCGTAAAGTTGCCGGGAGAACCGATTCACCCATGGCAACAGTTAAAGTTCAAGAATTGATTCGCCAATCTTTCTTTGGATTAGTTGCCTATCAATCCATTGGCCATTGTTTTAAAGCACAACTCACAAAGAATTTTTTCAACAATTTTTCTTTCAGTTGCTCATCACAAAGAACTTCCTGTGTATTTATACAACAAAAGGTTCAAGCTTTACAACCATGGAGGAAACGAAGCCATATTTGGCGGGATTTTTCTATCAATTCATATGTGCTGGCATGTTTATATTGGCCAAGGCTGCACTGAATGAGGGTATAAACAGTTTTGTTTTAACATTCTACAGACAATTGGGTGGAACTATTGCCTTGGTTGCTGTCCTCATTTTAAAACGGTAATATATCTACATATTTTCCCATTTTCCTTTCAATATCCCTCTTCTTTTTCTTCTTTGGTGATGATTTTCACCCGATCTTTTTTTTTTTTTTTGGCATTTTAGAGAAAGTGTAACGAAACTTTCATTCGTGACCATCTGCAAGGTTTTTATGCTTTCTCTAGTGGGGTACGGTTGATTTCAATTGCTCTCTTTCGTTGTTATTCATGTCGCGAGTAATGCAAGAAGCTTACATGCAAAATTCAATCTATCACGAGTTTCATATGTAATTGAGATACATTTCAGCTTTATTCTTTATACATTTCAGCATCACTTTAGGCATCAATATTTATTCCGTTGCACTTGCCTATACATCCTCGACTTTGGCTGCCGCTATCAATAATTGCCTCCAGACCCTGACATTTTTTCTCGCGGTTCTGCTCAGGTAGTTCTCAAGATAATACTTCTTTGGCCGCTAATTTATTTTATTTTCTTAGTCAGTTTGTTATGGGGCATAAAAATATAAATTTACAGGAGATAAAATTTGTATGTCACTCGATTATGATCATTTCTTAACATTCCTTGAGAGTTAGGTTCCTTGTTCACGTAGCTTAATTTTCTTATTATTTCTATTTTTGTGTTAAAGAAACTATTAGTTGTGCAAGTTTCTTAAATTTTCATACATCCATATAGATATATATAGCATGTGACCGAGGTGTTATTGCAATATGATTAACAGGAATGCCAGCAACTACATTTAATTTGCTTCATTGACATCAGTTATTTGCCTTGATAGTGGCGAAACTGAATTTCAGGATGGAGAAGTTGAAGTTGAGGACAATTCCTGGTATTGCAAAGGCTGTAGGTATCATGTTTTGCATGGCAGGTGTGGCAACCCTTGCCTTCTACAATGGCCCCTATTTGAAACCCTTTCTCCATCATCACCCCCTCCATAAGGGCCAGAAAGGTCAATATCACTCTCCTTCTGGTGAAAAATGGATAGAGGGTTGCTTCCTCATGTTTAGTTCCACCCTCTGTTGGTCTCTGTGGATTGTTTATCAGGTGGCCTCTCCTCTCATACATATATATATATATATATGTGTGTGTGTGTGTGTGTGTACTTCTACGCGCTGGCAAGGCCCACACCCCCTTAAGTTAAGAAAAAATACTGTGTGGCTTATGATTTCCGACTATTTATGATAGAATAGACGTATTGCGGCTATTGGCCGTAAAAATTTTCCTCGAACCCCATATACTTTTGAAAAATCATAATAAAACAGTTATACATATTACCCCTCCAAAATTCAAACAAAATTATTTTTCTCTCAAAAATTTAAATAATTTTGCTCTATCTCTTTTATTTTAGAAGAAAAAATATAGTGAAAAGTGGAACCTTTATTTTTAAGTACTATATTTATTAAGACTTTTACCTTCTTATTATTAGATGTCTCATACTATAGAGTTTAAATTTATGTGGCTGTAATTGATAATTACTATAATGATACCACTACTAAATATAGTTGAGTAGTGTTGGTCTCTCAATAATTACTATACTGTTGGTCCCTCTTATGAAATTTCTGAGTCCACCACAATTCCTACGTTGAATGCAGAATATAGTTGAGTAGTTTCAATTCCATAAGGAGCTGAAACATGTTTAAGAGAATGGTCTAATTGATTATTTGAACACAAACAGGCTGCAGTTTTGGAAGACTTTCCTTCGAAGCTCGTCTTCACAAGCCTCCAGTGCTTTTTAAGTGCAATTCAGACAGGTGTGGTTGCCATTGTTGTGGAAAGAGACTTTTCTCAATGGAAACTGGGTTGGGATGTTCGACTAGCTGCAGTGGTTTTTAGTGTAAGCATACTTCAACCCTTTCTTTTAATCTTCTTCCTTCAACATACACACTTGCTGATATGGTGTTTTGTTTCTGAGTACGTAAATTGAGGAACAAAGGGCCAGTTTTGGTAATTTTGTGGCATTCATAGTCCGAATAGTTCGTTTTTACATAATGTTATACAAATAGAAAAGTTCATACGGAATTTATTACTAAAATGATTCAATTGTATAAGAGTTATTTACTTTAAAACAAAATATCAATCATGATGACTCTTAATTATAATAATGTCACTAGCATATCATTCTAGTTGGTTTTCTGTACAAATTTTCTTAAAAAATAGTTTTTTTTTTTTTTCACTGAACCCATCTGAGTAAAAATCTTATTTCCAAACCCAGCTTGAGCAGCAGACTCTTCCTGTCCTCCAACTTGTCTATCTATCTTTATTTATTTATTTATTTATTTATTATCTAATCCTTTTTATATCCCATGTGCCACTCTTCTCCGTCAACTGACTCTCAGCCTCACATTTTTTGATTGTCTAAAGGGTAATGCTACATAATTAGAAATTAAATTCATATAAATTTTATATAGAATGATTAATCGAATAATAATAACATTTTATTTTAAAACAAAACGCTCATTATAATACTTTAAATTATAAAAATATTATCGTCATATTATTCTGCTATGATTTTCTGTATTATTTTGGAATAGTATTTTCCTTCAGAGTGTAAATATTGTACACTTTTTTTGTGGTTTAGGTAGGCCGAATAACACGTAGACAAATTCAGTCTACTCATTTCTATTGAAGGCCGACAACTGTAAACATGTACCCATTAAGATTATTCGATTCTCTCAAGAAGTCCAGAATTATTTGCACCCACACCTCATATCCCTACAATGCTAAAGAAAATGTTATTTGTTTTGAAAATTTATATAGAGAATTCTATCAAAACAATATGAGAATGACATTCTTTTTAATTAATAGTTATCATCGTTTTATGTTTTGTTTTAAAGTGAACAATTTATATATATGTAATTTTTTTATATAAATTATTAAATTTCATAGCATTACCTGTAAACGAAAATGGTTTCTTCCCAATTTCCATGCAAGTAATAATTGCCTTCTAGAGTTGTGTTCTGCTACTTTTCCTTGCTTCTGCTCTTCTGGCGTATAACTGAGACCCATGAGTGTGAAATAAATCATGAAGTCGTGGAATCAACCCACCACTTCAAGTTGGAGTTGTGAGCTCTACTGGAAAACAAATTAATTCACTAGAATAGTGTTCCTGAAAGTAAACATGCCAGTTTGCTGAAGTTTTGTTTTCTGTTTTATTGTTTCTGTTTTTAAAAGTTCAAAAATTGAAAAAAAATATGTATGTTTAGTAACCCTCTTGTTATTTTTTTTCACGAAGTTTTAAAAAAAAAAATTGAAAAGAATGAAAATTCAAGAAAATGTATTTTAGTTTAGTTTCAAGATAATGAGGACATAGAACCTCTCTCTCTCCCACAGACAATTGTTTTCACCCACTGCCCATTACCCACCTTTCTGCCACCACCTACACAACCACCAAGACTCAAATACTCAAGCCACCCATCAGTACCACCACCACGACAATCACCCACCCATGAAATAACACAGGTTACGAAAAGTTTTATTTATTTATTATTTAATTTCACAATATATGTATCTATCAAGCATGTTTTCTAGTTTCATTTAACAAAAAAAAAAAACATGTTTCAATTTTTTTTAAACTATCAGAAGAAAACTAAAAAATCACCAAACGTCACATCTATTGGCCCTTGTTCGATTTACAAAGAATGAAATTCGGGAATGGAATCCTATTCCACAGAATCCTTCCATGTTAATTTGACTCGGAATCGAATGCAAATCTAAAATTGTATTAAAAAAATGGAGATTACTTTATTCTCATCTCATAAGTGGGATTAGCATTCCATTCCCATATACTAGTTGGACAAAATGATAAGTATCATTCGTTACAATTACTGATGCTGTACGTATATACAAATAATGTAAATAGACAAACATGGAAATGGAGCCACATTATCCGGAAAAATGACAAAGATGAAAATGCAGATTGGTGACCCACAACTTATGTATTTTTATTTGGATCTTTTTGCTAACTTGTGTCTTATGTAAAGCATTGTTTGATTGTACAAAGCGTAAAACTCACATTTTTTTTCACAATTTTTCATAATGTTCAACTCAGTTCATGACTAACCTTTGGCTCAAAATGCACAAGTTAGCATTTGCATTGTTATTTTTTACCTTTCTTCATTTCTTCTTTCTTTTTCTTTTTCCTTTCAACTTAGTGACGAGTAAGTAATTGTCAAGCCATGACAGGCAGTTATGACAAGCGCCATTGGAACAAACATGCAAGCATGGTTGATTGAGACGAAGGGTCCAGTTTTCCTTGCCATGTGGACACCACTGGGTCTGGTCCTTACAATCTTATGCTCGACATTCGTCTTGGGCGAAGTCATTAGTTTAGGAAGGTAATTAGTTTTTTTCTCGTAAAAACCTGACGATAATTTCTTTTCATTTGATATGGTCGTTTAGTGCTCTGTTCTTTTCTCTTTCCCTCAATGGGATGAGTTCTGAAAAGAAATAAGAGGTAGCGAGGGAAAGGTGGGTGGTTTGAAGCTATAGACAATAAGAACAATGTTATACACTTAAAAAATTCATATAAAAGTTATTATCAGAATAATGTGATTGAATAAGAGTCATTCACTTTAAGTCAAAAAACTCGGCCTGATAACATTTTAATTACAAAAATGTCGTTACCATGTTATTTTGAACAAATTTTTTGAAAGAGAATTTTACTAGAATGATATGATAGTACCATTTTTTTTTAATTAAGACCCATCATGATAGATATTTTGTTTTAAAGTGAATGATCTCATTTAATTACATTATTCGAGGGATAAATTCTATTTAAACTTTTTATTTATACAAATAGTAAGTACCATTTGTACAAAAAGGAAGGTTAGCAATAGTTGTGACTACACAAGTTGATGCAAACCACCTCATCTAGGCCCTACTCTCTAATGATTGGGCCTGACTCATGGTGTGAGTCCCAACTGAGAAGGATAGCATGGTGACTGAGGATGTTGTTTCGAAAGGAATGGAAGAAGCCTACTGCCATGTGATTCGACACAACATATTGTCAACAATATTTTTGGTTTTTGTATAGTCTTCATGTTCTTGTTAACTTCCGATTTGTTTAACTACAAAATTTTTTTCTTTTTCCTTTTTTCTTCACTATGTAGTGTTCTAGGTGGGATCTTATTGGTGGTAAGCCTCTATAGTGTATTGTGGGGAAAGAGCAAAGAAGAGAAGCTGAAGAAGCTAAGCAATCCGGAGTGTGTTGAAACAGCTGAACCTGAACAAGATAACTAGAAACCAGAGGCAATAGTGAAAACAACACCATTGGAAGTAGGACAGATATGCATTTTCTTTTGGTATTAGTATAAGCCTGGTGCTCCTTAGGGTTTGTCAGAATACTAACTACATGGACACTAAAAACTAGTGACACTACGGATGTATATTTTAAGCGAGGGTTGCTGGTGTACGTGGCAATACACCATTTGTCATATATTTGTATTTATATTTTTAATTTGCCTATATTTTGCAAATGAAGTAATCACATGATTGGTGCAAAGAATTTAAGAAAAGTAAAAGTGGATTAGCAGCACACTTTTAATACACCAAGTTATCACATACATAGGTCAGTAGGAATTTCTTTAATCCAAATTCTCTTGGAGGTAAGCTTTGACTTAAATCTCACAAGTATTAAACTCAATAAATAAAATACTAAAAAACAAGATGTAAATCCCTATGTACTATACGTAAGTTGAAGTTGTGATATACAAAGCAAAATATCTCACATATAATCATTATTATGAAAACCCGCATTCAATAACAATAAAGAACTTAGCGTAGTCTCATGAAACAAATGCTATCACCAAGAAAATAATATAATTATCATATTAACGATCCCGCTTCATTCACTTTCATGTATGAATCATAATCATCTTAAGATCAAATAGGACTTTCTTTAAGTTGTAACTTGGGCAAAGAGGTATAAAGTAGGAAAGAAAAAGATAAATATTTCAAAATATGTGTGATTAAAGCATGTAATGATCAATAAGTATGCACTCTTAATTCCCCAATTTCCATTGATTTTTTTTTTTCTTTTCTCTCTGTTCCTTCTTTTAAAACATCCACCTCTTTATTTCTATTTTTTTTTTCTGCACTTCCATTTTTTTTTTCTTCTTTCTTTGTCAGTTGTTTTTTTTTCTTTTTCATCACATCACAAACATATCTCCCTTCTTTCAATTCATCTCTCATAAGTGAACATACTTGTGTTTACATACTAGGAAAAATACTTTAATAACGGTGTATTAAAAAAAGATCACCTCAAACATGGGTTTAAGAATGGTTCTAATGGAATAACATCAATAAGAACATATGTGGCTCAAAATAGAAAAGATTACCTAGTATCATCTCTTAGGATTCATGTGATTCTTTTGTTTCCATGAACTAAAGGCAAACGAAATATAACAGTCACTTCATAATTGTAATTACCCTATTTTTATCCGTTTGGCAATCTTCGGTTCAAATCAATCCTCAAGTAAAATATCACTAACACTCAAGCCCAAATCGACGTTTTAAAAACTCAAGTCAAGTCAAGTGAAAACAGTCACTTTCGAGCTTCGAGGGCCCCATCAAAACCACAATGACCATAGGAATTCCAAGTAGCTTTCCGAGACCGAATAGTTTTTAAAATCAATTGCCAACCCAATCAAAGTGACGGAATCACTCATAAACCTTAAACGGTTCACTTCTGGTGCTTGTTAGCCCGGCAATGTAGAATGTATGTTCTACCATTTGACATCAGGCAACTTTCCAAGATCAGACAGTCTTTGAAACCAACGTCAAAATTTTCAGAGTGACGAAAATACTCACAATGTATGCATTTTCATTTTTGCCCTTTTAAGCTTTTTAAATAGTAAATAACTGAATTATTTTGGATAATTTGAGAAACAAAAAGAGTGACATTGCATTATCTAATTTTCAAGACACCAATTGGGGTCCTCCTTTTATATATTAGAATAGATATAACTATGGTAGAGGTTTCTTAATACAAATTAAACCACTTTGTCCCGTTTCTTTTTGGCAGTTCACTATATATTTACTTTACAAATTAATGGACTTACTTAAATACAAAAGGAGCTAATTGACTATATATCTTGGCTTGACATGACTAAGCAAGTTTCCAACTGGTTCTTCGTATGGTCCCGCTTGGAAGCATACATGTCGTAAAGTTGCCGGGAGAACCGATTCACCCATGGCAACTGTTAAAGTTCAAGAATTGATTCGCTAATCTTTCTTTTGATTAGTTGCCTATCAATCCATTGGCCATTGTTTTAAAGAGCAACTCACAAAGAATTTTTTCAACAATTTTTCTTTCAGTTGCTTATCACAAAGAACTTCCTGTGTATTTATACAACAAAAGGTTCAAGCATTACATCGATGGCGGAAACGAAGCCATATTTGGCGGGATTTTTCTATCAATTCATATGTGCTGGCATGTTTATATTGGCCAAGGCTGCACTGAATGAGGGTATAAACAGTTTTGTTTTAACATTCTACAGACAATTGGGTGGAACTATTGCCTTGGTTGCTGTCCTCATTTTAAAACGGCAATATATCTATATATTCTCCGATTTTTCTTTCTATATCCCTCTTCTTTTTCTTCTTTGGTGATGATTTTCACCCGATCTTTTTTTTTTTTTTTTGGCATTTTAGAGAAAGTGTAACGAAACTTTCATTCGTGACCATCTGCAAGGTTTTTATGCTTTCTCTAGTGGGGTACGGTTAATTTCAATTGCTCTCTTTCGTTGTCATTCATGTCGAGCAATGCAAGAAACTTGCATGCAAAATTCAATCTATCACTAGTGTCATATGTAATTGAGATACATTTCAGCTTCATTCTTTATACATTTCAGCATCACTTTAGGCTTCAATATTTATGCCGTCGCACTTGCCTATACATCCTCAACTTTGGCTGCCGGTATCACTAATTGCCTCCAGACCATGACATTTTTTCTCGCGGTTTTGCTCAGGTAATTCTCAAGATAATACTTCTTTGGCCGCTGATTTATTTTATATTCTTAATCAATATGTAATGGGGCATAAACATACAAATTTACAGGAGATCAAATTTGTATGTCACTGGGATATGATCATTTCTTAGCATTCCTTGAGTGTTAACTTACTTGTTCACGTATCTTTTCTTATTATTTCTATTTTTTGTGTTAAAGAAACTAGTAGTTGTGCAAGTTTCTTCATATTATGCATGACATAAATTTTCATAGATCCATATAGATATGTATATATATATTTATATAGCATGTGACCGAGGTGTTATTGCAATATGACTAACAGGAATACCAGCAACTAGATTTAATTTGCTTCATTGACATCAGTTATTTGACTTGATCGTGGCAAAACTGAATTTCAGGATGGAGAAGTTGAAGTTGAGGACAATTCCTGGTGTTGCAAAGGCTGCAGGTATCATGTTTTGCATTGCAGGTGTGGGCCTTCTACAATGGCCCCTATTTGAAACCCTTTCTCCATCATTACCCCCTCCATAAGGGCCAGCAAGGTCATTATCACTATCCTTCTGGTGAAAAATGGATAGAGGGTTGCTTCCTCATGTTTCGTTCCACCCTCCGTTGGTCGCTGTGGATTGTTTATCAGGTGGCCTCTCCTCTCATGCGCATATACATACATATATATATATATATATATATATGTACTTCTACGCATTGGCAAGGGCCACGACCCCTTAAGTTATGAAAAAATACTTTGAGCTCATAATTTTAGAGTATTTATGATAAAATAGGTGTATTGTGGCTATTGCCACTAAAAAGTTTCTTTAGACCTGTATAATTTTGAATATTTATAATAAAATAGTTATACATATTTATCCCCCAAAACTCAAACAAATTTTAATTTTCTCTTCCAAATTCAAGTAATTTTGCTTGCCACATATTTTCTATTCTAGAAGAAAAAATGTGATAAAAAATAAAGTCTTTATTTTTAGGTACTATATTTATTATGAATTTTACCTTCTTGACATTAGATGAGTCCCCTATTATAGAGTTTAAATCTATGTGCCTGTTGTAGAAAGCTAGTATAAAGGTACCGCAAATTTTTTTTTCCTATTTGGCCAGTTGGCCCCCGTTACGAAATTTCTGAGTCCGCGCGCCACTGTTTTTACGTTCAATGCAAAATATGGTTGAGTAGTTTCAGTTCCATTAGGAGCTGAAACACGCTTAACTGAATGGAATAATTGATTCTTTGAACACAAACAGGCTCCAGTTTTGAAAGACTTTTCTTCGAAGCTCGTCTTCACAAGCCTCCGGTGCTTTTGAAGTGCAATCAGACAGGTGTCGTTGCCATTGCTATGGAAAGAGACTTTTCTAGATGGAAACTGGGTTGGGATGTTAGACTCGTTGCAGTGGGTTTTAGTTTAAGCAAACTTCTAACCCCTTCTTTTAATCTTCTTCCTTCAACATACACACTTTCTAATATGGTGTTTTGCTGCTGAGTACGTAAGTACAGGAACGAAAGGCCAATTTTGGTAATTTTGTGGCATTCAAAGTCTAGAGGAGTTTTTTTTTATTAAAAAAAATGCTATTCTTTTAGAATTTCTATATAGAAATTTATACCAGAATGATGTGACAATAACAATTTTGTAATTAAGGTGGACTGTTTATTTTAAAGTGATAGGCATATAATTTAGCCACATCATTTTGGTGATAAATTCTTTATGATTTTTCTAGTTGTATAACATTACTCTTTTTTTTTAAATAATGTTATACAAATAAAAAATTTCATACAGAATTTATCACTGGAATTATTTGGTTGTATAAGAGCAATTCACTTTAAAAAAAACACCTATCATGATGACTCTTAATTACAATAATGCTCTTGCCACATTATTGTGATTGGTTTTCTGTACAAATTTTTTTGGATAACATTTTTTTTTACGGAACCCATTTGTTTAAAAAACTTACTTCCAAACCCAGCTTGAGCAGCTGTATCTTCCTGTCCTCCAACTTGTCTATCTATCTTTTCTTTCTTTTTTTTAATAACTAATGCTTTTTTTATCCCACATGTCACTCTTCTTCGTCAGTTTACTCTCATCCTCACTTTTTCTGATTGCCTAAAGGTAATGCTATATAATTATAAATTAAATTAATATAAATTTTATATAGAATGATTAATTGAATAATAATAATTTTTTTATTTTAAAATAAAACATTTATTATAATTCTTTCAAATTATAAAAATATTACTGTATTAATTTCGAATAGAATTTTCCTTCACTTAGTCAGTGTAAATATTGTACACTTTTGTTGTGGTTTAGGTAGGCCAAATAACACGCAAGTCCACTCATTTCTATTGAAGGCTGACAACTCTAAACATGTATCCATTAAGATTATTAGATTCTTTTATGGCCTCTTTGAAAGTTGGGAAAAAAAAGGGAAGGGAAATGGGAGGAAAGAGAAAATTAAGAAAAAAAAAATGAAAAAAATTTTTGAAATCAATCTCTCCATTTCTCTATCTTCTTTCCACCACTTTTCTTTTATTTTTATTCCAAAATTAATTAGAGAAAAGATAATAAACAGTACTTTCTCTTTACTTCTTTTTATTTCTTCAAGTTTCAAATAGACTATTAGTAGTCCAAAATTATTTACACCCACACCTTATATCCATGAAAGAGAAGTCCTAAAATGGTAAAGAAAATGTTATTCTTTCTGAAAATTTATACAGAGAATTCTATCAAAATAATATGATAATGATATTTTTTTTAATTGATAGTGATTAGTATTTTGTGTTTTGTTTTGAAGTAAATAATATATATACAATTTCTTATATATAAATTTTTTTAATTACATAGCATTACCTGTAAAAGAAAATAGTTTATTCCCAATTTCCATACAAGTAATAATTGCCTTCTAGTGTTGTGTTCTGCTACTTTTCCTAGCTTCTCTTCTGGCGTATACCTGGGACCCATAACAGCGAAAGAAATTACGAAGTCGTAGATCAACCCACCACTTCAAGTTGGAGTTGTGAGCTCTACTTGAAAACAAATTAATTCACTTGAATAGTGTTCGAAAATCTCTACTACTCCCCCCCCCCCCCCCCCCCCCCCCCCCCCCCCCCCCCGGCACCCCCCCCCCCCCCCCGGCGACAACACACCTCCTTATTGGACAATTAAAATTTTTTAGTTTTTCTATTTTGCCCATAGTCTCACTCTATTATCTCAATATTACCATTTAGCTTAATTTTTTTGATAATTTTTTTTTCTTTTACTCCCACCTTCTAGTTTTTAATTAGAAAAAATTTGATCAAAATTTTTTAATTTCTTTTTACTCTCACCTCATGGATTTTTATATAAATAAAATTTTTATGATCAAATTTTATAATTTCTTTTACTCCTACCTCTTAGTTTTTTATTAAAAAAAATTTTAATCAAAATTTTTTAATTTCTTTTTACTCTCACCTCTTGGATTCTTATATAAATAAAAATTTTGTAATTAAATTTTATAATTTCTTTTACTCCCACCTCCCGATTTTTATAAAACAAAGAAATTTTGATCAAATTTTTTTAATTTTCTCTCTATTTATAAAATTTAATACAAAACTAATTAACAAAAAAAATTTTTTGAAAACACTTAAGTAAAATAATTTAGATTTGTTTATTGAGACTATCCTTGGGAATTAATAATGCATTTTTTACTAGTTTGATTTGTCATAAAAACACATACAAAAAATAATAACTTTTAACATATCAATACATTGGTAATTCAACAATACATAAAAACAGAATTTTTAATCAATGTCTCCACCGAACTCTCCTTCGGGAGTACCTGATCCTTCACCTATTATTTCTGACCACAAATTCATTCGTACTATATAACTATCAACCCATCCTCTAACTTCGATTGATACATGTTGTCACCACTACATTGGAGTAAGTAGTACTGGGTAATAAGGACATAAGAAAACTTGGACCAAGTGATTACCGTCAACACAAGCAATAGCTATTTCACTTACTGATGTGACTCATATTTTTTTGTTCTTTTTTTTTTAAAACAATTCAAATTAATCATAACAAAATAAAAATAAAACAATAAATAAAAAATAACAAATGTTTACCTAATGTGACCCCTATTTGTTTATTTTTTTATTTAAAAAAAATTAAATTAATTAAAAAAAATAAAAATAAAATAATTGATACATGTTTAACCATAAAAAAAACATTACACTATTATTTTACACTAATAAAGGATTGAGGGCAAAATGGAAAAAAAAAATCTTTACGTCGCGTCAATCCACCCTCGTGTCAGGGGGGGTGGGAGTAATAGGTCTCGTGATCCTTGAAAGCAAACATGCCAGTTTGCTGAAGTTTTTGTTTTTTTTTAATTGTTTCAGTTTTTAAAAGTTCAAAAATTGAAAATATATATATATATGTTTAGTAACCTTGTTGTTATATTTTTTTTTTTGACGAAGATTTTTAAAAAAATTGAAAAGAATGAAAATTCCAGAAAATGTATTTTCATTTAGTTTCAAGATAATGAAAACAGAGAACCTCTCTCTCTCTCTCTCTCTCTCTCTCACTCAGACACGCTTTCACCCATTGCCAATTACCGCCGCCCATTTGCCACTCTCTCTCTCTCTCTGGACACACTTGCACCCACTGCCAATTTATCACCGCCCCTCTCTCTCTCTCTCTCTCTCTCTCTCTCTCTCTCTCTCTCTCAGACACGCTTTCACCCACTGCCAATTACCGCCGCCCATTTGCCACTCTCTCTCTCTGACACACTTGCTTTCACCCACTGCCAATTATCACCACCTCTCTCTCTCTCTCTCTCTCTCTCTCACTCAGACACCCTTTCACCCACTGCCAATTACCGCCGCCCATTTGCCACTCTCTCTCTCTTTGACACACTTACTTTCACCCACTGCCAATTACCACCACCCCCTCTCTCTCTCTCTCTCTCTCTCTTCTCTCAGACACACTTGCTTTCACCCACTGCCAATTACCGCCATTCATTTGCCACTCTCTCTCTCAGACACACTTGCTTTCACCCACTGCCAATTACCGCCATCCATTTGCCACTCACTCTCTCTCTCTCTCTCAGACGCACTTGCTTTCACCCACTGCCAATTACCACCACCCATTTGCCACTCCCCATTACCCACCTTTCTGCCTACACATAACCACCAATACTGAAATCAGAATTTAGGAAGATGTTGGCTTGGGGTCTAGAAACTGAAAAGGAACTTTGCAATTCTTGGTTAATCTCTTATCAGCGCTTTTTTATTTTTTGCCCGGGGGGGCGGGTCTTTAGCTGGTGTTTTGAGCAGGTTTTGTGCTATGTTTGTAAGGGTGAGAATTGGGGCCAATTTGGTTTTCGACCTTTGGCAGCTTAATCCTATCCCTTTGTAATCTTTGACTCATATTAATGCATTTTGATTAAAAAAAAAAAATGCGCCCACCAACACTCAAATACTCAGTGCTACCCATCACTACCACCATCCCGACAATAACCTACCCATGAAATAACACAGGTTACGAAAACTTTTATTTTTATTTAATTTCACAATATATGTATTTAACAAACATGTTTTCTATTTTCATTTAAAAAAAAAACATGTTTCCATTTTTTTAAACTACAAGAAGAAAACTAAAAAAATCACCAAACATCACATCTATTGGGCCTTGCTCAGTTTACAAAGAATGAAATTCGGGAATGGAATCCTATTTTACAGAATCCTTCTAGTGTTTGGTGTGTTAATTTGACGCGGAATCGAATGCAAATCTCGAATAGTATTAAAAAAAATGGAGACAACTTTATTCTCATCTTAAAAGTGGGATTAGCATTCCATTCCCATATACGAGTTGGACAAAATGATAAGTATCATTCGTTACAATTACTGATGCTGTATGTATATACACAAATAATGTAAACGACAATAAAATTATATTGCATAAAAATGGAAAATATTAGAAATAATTAACTACGATAAAATTACTTCATACGATGTTTATTTTATATTTACGTACCAAAAAGTAATTTTTCTAATAATATGCAGTATTCATGATAATTATATATAATCTATCACTTATACATAAAAATATAAAAATTATACTATATATGTTTACATTAATCTGTTGAGAATACAGCAACCCTGGAACTATTCCTGCAGCACCTAGACAAAACTAGAGCAGCAAAAGAAAGCACAAAACAGTAACAAAAACAGAACAACACACAGCAAGAGAACAGGGGAAAACTAGATTTTTTCTGAATCTATTTTTTTCTGTATTTTTTCTGAACCTAAATACTCTGTATCTATATGGAACAACAATTAGAGTCCTAAAACAAAACTACCAAACGAACTTTTACTAAACTCTACCACCTATACTCCTAACTCAATCCAAATAAGACAGACTCCAAATTAAACCAAACTACTTGACCAGCTAACATAGCACATCAAATAAATTAATTCCTAAATGCTCACCGGCCCTACACCTCCGACATTGTGCAAGAGTCAGTGATGACTCCAACACTCCCTCTCAGCGCTAACTCTTTGCTAATCACGCCAAGTTGCCTCTTGAACTTGATGAACTTCTTGTAAGTCAACCCTTTTGTGAACAAATCTGCAACTTGTTCATCAGTACGAATTGGTTGCAAACAGATCTTTTCTTTAAGCACCTTTTCCTTAAGAAAATGATAGTGGACTTCCCCATGCTTTGTTCTAGCATGGAAAATTGGATTTTCAACAAGTTTAATAGCACTTTCATTATCACAATATAACCCAAACATGTAATCTGTGGATTGATGCAAGTCTTTCATCAATTGCATTAGCCAAACACACTCTTGTGAAGCCATAGCTGTAGCTCGATATTCAGCCTCAGTTGTTGATAACGAAACCGTTGGTTGTCTCTTGCTACACCAAGAAAGGGCTCCAGAGCCTAAACTGAATATGTATCCTGTGGTCGACCTTTAAGTAGAAAGATCTCCAGCATAGTCAGCATCACACCATCCCACAACTTCACAGGTTCCATCTTTTTCATAAAGCACACCAAAACTAACTGTGCCTTTTACATACCTCAATATTCTCCGAATTGCTTCAAGATGTGGTTTCCTTGGTTGTTGCATGAATCGACTTACAACAATAACAGCTTGAGCAATATTTGGCCTTGTTAATGTCAAATACAGCAAGCTCCCAACAAGTTGCCTGTACATAGTTGAATCTTCAAGTTCCTCTCCTTCGTCTACTCGGAACTTTGCATTAACCTCCATAGGAGTGGCAGTTTGTTTACACCCTGTCATACCAAATTGCTTCAGTAAATTTTCAGCATATTTTTGTTGAGATAAAAAATATGCCTTCCTTAGTTCGGTTAAGCTTTAATCCAAGAAAGTGCTTAAGCTCCCCCAACTCTTTCATATTGAAGCGTGTCCCAAGGTTGACACGCATCCTTGCAATTTCCTCTTGGTTATCTCCAGTTATTATCAAGTCATCAACATAGACTAGCATAACAGAAATTTTACCAGCTGCATTCTTCACAAATAAGCTAGAATCTGACGGAGCCACCAAATACCCACTAATAGTAAGGAATTCTGCAATTTTCCCTTACCAAGCCTTCGGTGCTTGCTTCAACCCATATAGCACCTTGCGTAGTTTGCACACATAACTTGGTCTGTGAAGATCCACAAATCCTTTAGGTTGCTCCATGAAAATTTCATGACTTAACTCACCATGTAAGAATGCATTCTTCACATCGAGTTGCCACAACTTCCACTCCTTACATGCAACAAGAGCTAACAACACACGAACTGTGGTAATTTTAGCCACCGGACTAAAGGTCTCATCATAGTCATAACCAAACTTCTGAGAAAATCCACGAGCTACAAGATGTGCTTTGTATCTCTCTACAACTCCATTAGGCTTTGTTTTAATCTTGTAGACCCACTTACAAGAAATGGGTGTCATTCCAGTAATTCGCAGCACCAAATCCCAGGTTTCATTTTGTTTTAAAGCCTGCATCTCCTCTTCCATTGCCCTATCCCATTCAGGAACTCCCCTTTGCTTTTTCAAATGTTGTTGGTTCCAATAAAGTAACCACTCCATTATTAGCAGCTTCAGCAAATGATGCATCTACATACCTTTGATTTGGCTTATGTATCCGGGATGACCTTCGCAAATTGCTCCTTGTTTCTGACATGTCTGGAACTTCCACCTGAGACTCCCTCATGTCTTCAACTATGCTTGGTTGATGAACACCTAATTTCCATGGATTTTGATCTCTTGGAATTAAATTTGAAGAAGAATTCTCTCTTTCAACTTCTCCATGTGCCAGCTCATGTGACTCCACTTGCTCCAAATCATACTCTGCGGATTCAAGTGGAAGTGGCAATCCATACTTTAACCTCTCTTGTATATCAACTTCAAGTTACTTACTGTCTGAAAGAGTGGCCTGATCGGATGAGCACCACGATGATGCTTCATCAAACACCACGTTCCTTGAAACATATACACGACTTCTAGTAGGATCAATGCATCTCCAACCTTTTCTCTCTGAATCATACCCCGTAAAAATACACCGAACAGCTTTCTTGTCAAACTTGCTGCGAAGACGATCAGGTACAAATACATAGCAAACTGACCCAAACACTCGAAAATGACTTGCAACTAGTTTAACATTGAACAACTTCTCATATGGTGAAATGAACCCGAGCTTTGCTTAAAGAAGCCTATTAGTCACATAAGTTGCTGTGTTCATACATTCAGCCCAGAATCGAGCAGGAACATTCTTGGCATGCATCATACTTTGAGAAGCTTATGCCAAATGCCTATTTTTCCTTTCCGCCACCCCATTTTGTTGAGGTGTATCAATGCACGTATGTTGCCTCCATATTCCACATCCACGCAGATATTGTATAAATTCATTTACTGTGTACTCACCACCATTGTCTGTTCTTAAGCATTTGATCTTAACAGAAAGCTCATTCTCCACTTGCTTATGAAACTCAACAAACTTCTTCTATGCTTTAGATTTTTCCTTAAGAAAATAAATCCAAACATAACGAGAGAAATCATTAATGAATGTTAGCATATAACACATGTCTCCAATGGAAGGAATTCTCACTTTACCAAATACATCTGAATGTACTAGCTCGAGAGGTCTTTTGGCATGGTAGGTAGACTCTTTATATGGAAGCTAATGTGCTTTCCCATATTGACAACCAGCACATATGGTGCCTTGTTGAACTTCTATCATAGGAAGTCCTTTTAACATTTTCTTCTTCATCATGACACTAAGCTTGCTGTAGCTTACATGTGCAAGACGAGAATGCCACAAATCAACTGTGTCATTTTTTCGAGTCTTCTCCACATATGCTTCTTGAGCAGACATCACGTAGACTGAATCTACTCTCTTCCCTTCCATAAAAAGAGTGCCAACAACTTCCAATTGCTTGTAAACTTGAACATTATTAGGGCCAAATATAACATAATTTTCAGATTTTGTTAACTGAGAAACAGACAACAAGTTTTTCTTCATATCTGGAACATGATAAACACCTTTTAGCAAAGTTTTCTCCTCTCCTATCCTGCGAACACATGTGGCATCTCCTACATGAGTGATAGGCAACTTCGCATTATTTGCTGTGACCACCATTCGGTTTCCAGTATACTCAGTTTTAGTTACAAACTTTTGTTCATCGCCAGTCATGTGGTTTGAACAGCCGGAATCGACTATCCAATGCTTGGAATAGTCTATACGATCTACATTGTTTGTACCAAAAGTACTCTGAGAAACTAAAGTATCTTCAGTTATGAAATCTATTTCACATTCACCAGATTGTTCTTCTGTAATGGAAAGAAAAGCCTCCCATTCTTCCTCGCTTTCTTTACCTTGTTCTTGGTTATTTTTTGTCGTTGTGGCAGCATTTCCTTCCTCTTTCTTTCTTTCTTTTTGGCAATCTGCAATCTCTAGCATAATGACCAGGTTTATCACAATTAAAACACCGATACTTATTTGAATTATGACATGATGTTCGCTTTCTAGGTTCATGATTCCATGATGCTCCCTGATCTTGAGAGGTTTCTTTCTTTTGCTTCGCCTTACCCTTGTTCTTACCCTTTTGGTGCCTCTTCCCAGGGCCAGTGAAAAGCACTTCTTCACTCTCCTTTACAGAGATACTAGCCATTTGCTGAGCTAAACTTTCTTGATTAGCTAACAAGCTTTCAAGTTCAAGAAGATTAGGCTGAGTTGGCCATCCTTGGATTGCAGCCACGAATCCTCTAAATTCAAGCTTTAATCCTCGTATGACAATTCTCCGCTTACGTGCTTCAGAAATGGAAGATTCCTCATCAAGCTGTGCAATCTCATGACAAAGTCCCTTCACTTTCATAAAGTACTGTGATATAGTCATATTGCCCTGAGTAAGTGTGCTGATATTATTCTCCAACATCTGCAGTCTTGCATCATTTGTCTTTGAAAACAATGTTGCAAAAGCATCCCATGCTTCATTTGGAATCCTGGCTTCTCGAATATGATCCAGCAACTCTTTTTGGATAGTTGTTTTCAAGATGAACATAGCCTTACCAGCTCTGATCTTCCATTTTCGTGAAGCCTCTGCACCTTCTGCATTGCCATTCGGAGGATTAACTTCAACCCCATTCACAACTTCCCATAAGTCCTGCCCCTGGAGAAACGAGCCTATGCAAGACTTCCAATATGGATATTTTGTATAACTCAGCTTCTCAATGCCATTCACAGAGTTTGTGAGATCCATTATTCCAATCACCCAACAACGAATACTGAGATTAGATCCTCGATCTAAAGCTTCAACGTTTGGTCCTTGACCACAAACGTTTCAGATTTCAAGTTGGGTCTTGATTGATGGATGAAACCATCGGTCCTTGACCGAATGCTCTGATACCACTTGTTGAGAACACAGCAACCCTGGAACTATTCCTCCAGCATCTGGACAAAACTAGAGCAGCAAAAGAAAGCACAAAACAGCAACAAAAATAGAACAACACACAACAAGAGAACAGGGAAAAACTAGATTTTTTCTGAATCTATTTTTTTCTGTATTTTTTCTGAACCTGAATACTCTGTATCTATATGGAACAGCAATTAGAGTCCTAAAACAAAACTACCAAACTAACTTTTACTAAACTCTACCACCTATACTCCTAACTCAATCCAAATAAGACAGACTCCGAATTAAACCAAACTACCTGACCAGCTAACATAGCACATCAAATAAATTAATTCCTAAATACTCACCAGCCCTACCCCTCCGGCATTGTGCAAGAGTCAGTGATGATTGGACTAATCCCATAATTTCGCCCACAAATTTTGGACTGAAATAAATATGTATAAACCTTAGCAAGGGCAGAGAGAATTTTGTTTTTTCCTGGGCTATGAATGAAACACTTTCAACCAGTACCTACATATAGATATATGGCATGTGTCATGTATGTGCACATATATATATATATATATATTGTACACATAACATATGTACATATATATATTCATATGTATGTTTGATAAGTGAACCAGCAAATATATATACACTAATACACATACATAACTTGAAAATATAAAGAGCACAAAATATTAGCACATACTACACAACCTGTCATAGTGTCATGATATCTCCTTTAAATTATTCATCAAGAATTTGTAGTTTCACAATCGTGATAACAATATTAACAAGCAACAAGAATAATATCGAAAATCTAAAGATTCAGAGAGTGATATTTCAAAAGACAAGACTCAAATTAGAGAAAAACACAAAAAAGAGACAGAGAGAGCCTTCGATTGGAAGATTGCTGGCCATGGCATTGCAATCGTAGTCCTATAACTCAGGGAGACATCATCGTTGAAATACACAGTCGGCTTTAAATTACAAATAAATTGAATTGTACTCTACATTTTGTATTTTTAATTAAGTTGAGTACTTGAATTAGACTATCCCAATTTAATTTTTATTGAATTTAAGAATTAAGATTAAGGTGGATTGTGTTAGTTAATTGAGTTATAATAAAATGTATTGGGCTGAGTAGTATAAAAAGATGAGCTACGCAATATTGAGATGAGCTAAACTTGAATATTAAAAAAATTTAGACATTAAATATGAATTTAGGCTAGGCTCTCCTGAGATATAGCTCAAGTGAGTCTCTTACGTGGCTCCGAGCCGCTCTTAAACCTTAGTCGTCTTTGGTTATCCTAAGAATGACAAACAAAAAGAAGACAAAATTCCACGGTTTAAATTAATAGGATAAAGATTTCTCGCCAACGAGTTTTCTTTATTACAAGAAAAACTCCAGTCATATATATTAGGGAAGCGTTGCATATAAGCACCGGTTGACAAGGTCCAGCCACTAGGGCAACTCCTTTGCTCTCCACATCGAGTTTTTTCTGCTACGTACCATTGTAATATACCTATATATGTATATATATATTAGAGAATTATGGGAGTGTGACCGGTGGAGCCAAAAGACCCATAGAAAATGAAATGCGAGGAAAACCAAAAGAAAATTTCTAAAAACCGAAAATAGACAAACATGAAAATGGAGCCACGTCATCCGAAAAAAAAGACAAAGATGGAAATGCAGGTTGGTAACCGACAATTTTAAGTATTGTTATTTCAGTCTTCTTGTTAACATGTGCCTCAAAGACCTAAAACAAAATCTTAAGCCGCCCAAAATAAAATTTACATTCCTAATCCTGCTCACTAAACTTATTTTTAAAAAAAATATTTTCCTTCTCTAAAAATTTAATAAATAACATAAATCTTATTAAATATATAAATATATTATTTTTTATATGCTTCGAGCCAAGCCAGAATTCAAATAAAATTCACAAAATCCACCCATTAACATAATGAGGCTGAAAGTATTTTTCAAGCCATATAAAAATAACCCAGCCTTGACGGGGCCAGGGAGCCATCAAAGCTATGTTAGGGATGACTATTCCTCAGGTCAAGCCTAGGCAAGACTTAATAAATTTTTTGCTAGTTCGAGCTCAGGCATGCCTGACATGGGCCCTAAAATCTTAATCCTAAGCTAGCACTAAGAATTAGTGTAAGGTCCAAACCCACCCACTCTTGCTTGCATGTCAAAATTTTAATCAAAAAGTCAAATAATAAAAACAATCGCCAAACTTGGTGTTAATACATCTTACAAAAGATATTTTGTCACAATTATTGCCAAATGTAAGTCTTTTTGCTATAAAACACAGGTTTGTCACAATATATATATTTATTGCAAGCAAACATTGTTCGGTAGGAAATAGTGTATGTATCAATTGTGACAAAGTATTTTGTCGATATACGTTGAATTTGAATATAAGTTTGTCTGACGAACTTACTTTGTAACTAATGTTAATCCACAAATGATAAACTTTCTTGTGACAAAAAATATTGTCACTATTTCTACAAACTTAATATTTTTATAACAAAACTGATTGTAGCAATAACTGTAACTTATTGTGACGAAGTGTTTCATCACTATATAAAAAAATGAAGCTTTATTGTGACAACCCTATTGTAACGAAATACTTTCGTAACAAATATTTGATCTGATCAACATTGCTTCAGTATTAGTGACAAACTATTGTGACGAAATTGATATTGTCACAATTTTAGACTTATTGTGACAAACTATGACGACGAAATTTTGATTTGTCACAATTTTTATTTTCTTGTGACAAAATCAATTTTGGTCACAATAAGTATATCTTTTGTGACAAATTTAATTTCATCACAATAGATTTCGTAGCAATATATAATATTTGTTGTAGTGTATGTATATATATATGAGAATTATGGGATTGTGACCGGTGGAGCCAAAAGACCCATAGAAAATGAAATGGGAGGAAAACCAAAAGAAAATTTCTAAAAACCGTAAATAGACAAACATGGAAATGGAGCCACGTCATCTGAAAAAAAAGACAAAGATGGAAATGCAGATTGGTAACCGACAAATTTATGTATTGTTATTTGGGTCTTCTTGTTAACATGTGCCTCAAGCAGGTAATGTCTGTTTGTAACTCACCTTTTTTTTCACAATTTTTTATATTGTACAAATCTATTCATGACTAACCTCTGCCTCAAAAGGCATAAGTTAGCATTTGGATTGTTATTTTTGACCTTTCTTTCATTTCTTCTTTCTTTTTCTTTCTCCTTTCAACTTAGTGACGAGTAAGTAATTGTCAAGCCATGACAGGCAGTTATGACAAGCGCCATTGGAACAAACGTACAAGCATGGTTGATTGAGACGAAGGGTCCAGTTTTCTTTGCCATGTGGACACCACTGGATCTGGTCCTTACAACCTTATGCTCGACATTCCTGTTGCGCAAGGTCATTAGTTTAGGAAGGTAATTAGTTTTTTTCTCGTAAAAACCTGACCATAATTTCTTTTCATTTGATATGGTCGTTTAATGTTATGTTCTTTTCTCTTTCCCTCAATGGGATGAGTTCTGAAAAGAAATAAGAGGTAGCGAGGGAAAGGTGGGTGGTTTGAAGCTATAGACAATAAGAGCAATGTTACACATTCAAAAAATTCATATAAAATTTATTAGCAGAATAATATGGTTGAATAAGAGCCATTTATTTTAGGTCAATGAACTTGTCATGATAACTTTTTTAATTACAAAAATGTAACCACCACGTTATTCTATACAAATTTTTTGAAAGGAAATTTTATCAGAATGATGTGGTAGTAATATATATATATATATATTTTAATTAAGAGCCATCATGATAGATGTTTTGTTTTAAAATGAATGAATCCATTTAAGTACGTCATTCGAGAGATAAATTATATATGAATCTTTTTATTTATACAAATAGTAAGTGCCATTTGTACCAAAAGAAAGGTTAGCAATAGTTGCAACTGCACGAGTTGATACTAAACACCTCATCTAGAGCCTACCCTCTGATGATGGGTCTTGACTCATGGTCGGTCCCAGCTGAGAACGCTGGCTGGCAATAACTGGTGGCTGATGATATTATTTTGAAAGGAATAGAAGAAGTTTAGTGCCACGTGATTCGATACAACAGATTGTCAACAATATTTTTGGTTTTTATACAGTCTTCATCTTGTTAACTTCAGAATTGTGTAGTTAGAATTTTTTTTCTTTTTGCTTTTTTCTTCATTATGCAGTGTTCTAGGTGGGATTGTATTGGTGGGAAGCCTCTATATTGTATTGTGGGGAAAGAGCAAAGAAGAGAAGCTGAAGAAGTTAAGCAATCCGGAGTGTTGGAAAAGCTCAACCTGAACAAGACAACTAGAAGTCAGAGGCGATAGTGAAAATTACACCATTGGAAGTATAACATATATGCATTTTCATTTGGTTTTTAGTATAAGCCTGGTGCTCCTTAGGGTTTGTCAGAATACTAACTACATGGACACTATGAACTAGTGACACTACGGATGTATATTTTAAGCGAGGGTTGCTGGTGTATGTTTCGCAAATGAAGAAATTACACGATTGGTGCAAAGAATTTAAGAAAAGTAAAAGTGGATTAACAACACAATTTTAATACATCAAGCTATCACGTACATAGGGCAATAGGAATTCCTTCAACTTAGGTTAGAGGAAATCAATTCCTTCAACTTAGGTTGGAGGAAATACTTGTCTAAGTTACAATCCTCTCTCAAGTGAAATTGTTACATCACTTTATTCATGTTAGGAACTTGGCTTATGAAAGAAATGCATGCCCACATCTGTTGGGCTTGACAGGCCACATGTACGGGCAGAAGCACGAAAGCATCACACACAGAAAAATGCACACACCAAAAAAAAAAAAAAAAACAAAATTTACGTGATTCGGTAAAACAACAAATCTACTTATGTCCACAGATGAGAGAAAGGTTTTACTATTGGTACCAAAGTTTACAACATATGAGACGCCAAAATACTTGAGCCCCCGAAACAATATTTGTTTCTCCACATGAGGATTTTTTCCATCTCTACTCACAACACACTCCCGTTACGAATCTCACTCTTTTTTTGTTTGACTTCTCGAACTCCTTCCACTCTCATTGCTCCAATTGATTTGCACAATACAAGAGAGATTTATAATCTCTCGCTCGTCCGAAATATCAGATACACAACATTAAATTCTGCATGGCACCCTCACTCATCTTCTATCTTCTTCCCATGACTTATGCTGATAAACATGCTGCTACTAGAAAGATAAGATGGTAATAAAGTTGGTTGTGCGGGTTGTTCACCTCCCCCACATGGGGAGACGCACATAACAATCACCCCCTTAGCGCATGTGGAAGGATTTACCACAACCACACTTTATCTATTATATCAATGTTTATCGCTTGTTGTCAATCAATCATTCATCAATTGCCAACGCCCAAATTAGCGGTTTCAAACGTAAACAAGATCGTGTTGTAGAATAAATGATTGGCAACTTGTACAGGCTTGAGAGAAATGTTATGACAAGGGGAGCTACGGTCAAATACCAGACAAGTAATGCAGGTCAATGGTATACACAAGCAAAGCGTGTGTATAAACAAGGTGATCAACAATTCTAGAGACAAACACGTGGTAGATGCAGGAGTACATAGATGTAGCGTACAAGTTTGTGGGTGAGCAAATTAAATAGTGTGCAGGATTCTAGCTAGAAGCAGGGGCAACAGCTGCAAGTGGTTTGTATGAAAGCTCCAGGTAGACGAAGTGAGACAGTTGTGACGAGACGGTGTGCACCTAGGATGAAACGAGTCTTATTCACATTGAATTTGCTACACCTGAAACTAGCATAGCTTACACCCTCTCGTTGGAGTGTCCATAAATCTTTCATACCTGAACTAGTGTGGCCTACACCTGAGTGCTACACCTCCTCACCTGGGGTGCTATGCAAAGCTCACCACTTTGTCGGCTATAGTGGCTCCACCTCTCCTCTTGCAAGCGCACAACTAGAAAGCTTGACATGGTCATCGCCACTAACCAAATCCAAGCGTATTAGACTCGTTTCATCCTAGGTGTGCACCTTCTCAACACAACTGTTTCACTTCCTCAACCTGGAGCTTTCGTATAAACCTTTTATCGGTGGTGCCCTTACTTTTGGCTAGAATCTTGCACACTATTCAATTTGTTCACCCACGCACCTGTATGCTGCCTCTATATGCTTTTGCTTCTACCACGTGTTTGTCTCTGTAACTGCTAATTACCCTATTTATACATACGCTTTGCTAGCGTATACCGTCAATATGCATTATTCATCTGGTGTTTGACCGTAACTCCCCTTGTCACAACACTTCCCTCAAGCTTGTATAGGTGCCAATCATTTGTCCCTGTAGTGCGATCTTGTTTCCCTTGGAAACCTACAAAACTCCCCCCTCAGATGAGAACTTACATCCTCTAGAAGCTAGCATTCCCAGGTTATCAGATTCTTCTTAGATCTGGCACATGTTTTACCCTAGTCACAGTGAGAACTGTTCGGTCAAACATGCAAAACCACACTGTCCCCATGCTAACAACTCTGCTCCTGACATTGTTAGTCATCTTAGCAATACCACCATCATATACCTAATATGTATCAAAGTGTTCTCTGACCGCACATGTGAATCGAATATCCAGAATCCATCAACCAATCTATGTCCTTCATACTTGAAGAAACTTTGAGTTTGACTTTTTCTTCACTGTAGGAGTCTTCTGTTATTGCTGCCTCTCCTGGTTGGACTTTCACCTTGTTCGCCTTGTACCTGGATCAATCTCTTTTTAGATGACATTCTTGGTCTTAATAGTAACACTTCATCTTGTGACCGCTTGACTTTGAACGACCCTTCTTCTTTCAGGACCCTCCTTGTCTCTGCAACGTCTTACCTCTGGCCTGAACACTACTCAATGCAAACATGATCCCCTCACTAGTGACTTATTGCTCACATTCTTCTTGAACGTCTCGTGAGATATAAGAGTAGCAACTATCTCATCTATCCTGAGGGTATCCTTTTCATACACTAATATAGCCCTCAAATGCTCATATAACCGAGGTAGGGAGACTAACGGGGTAGTTGTTTTATCTTCTTCTTCGATCTTCACATCGATCGTGTACAATTTTGTCAGTTTCCTATTCAACTAATCAAATGTTCTAAATTTACTCCTTTTGTCATCTAAAGTGCATACAACTGCTTCTTTAGAGATAGCTGAATCATCAAGGACTTGGATTTATATCTTCTCTCCATCTTAGCCCAAAGTTTTGTGTCAGTTTCATTGATGACTTCTTAAATAGTGCTATTCCTGAGACATAGCTCAATCGTACTGTTTGCCAGCTCCCTCATCTCTTGCCACTCATCATCATTCATCTTCTTCGATTTTTTAGACTTTCCCTTGATAGCCTTCACCAATCCATCTCTCGTCAAAATATTCTTTACCCTTTGTTGCCACAAGGGTTAAGTCGTTATGGCTGTTGAAAAGTTCAATCATGAAACTAAAGCTCTTTAACACCATTCGATTGTTGCCTGACACTCTTGTCACTATCTAAACTCGTCGCACCTTCAGACCTATGTCACCTCTTGTCATGTACAACATCGATCATCTCTAACTGAACTATCAAATCTAGTCAAACCATGCAGAATTTGTAAAATTTACACCAATCAGTGAGTCTGCATCGCCTGAAAACCTTAAGGATACTTCCCCCTTGAACTTCGAGGAACTTTCCTTGAACCACTTGCACCCGAAATTTCATGTATTGGCCAATTACAAAACATGATCTAAGCATCCTGTCACACTGGATCTGTTGCCAAAAGTAAGCTAGAGCAAATTGAGACTTTTCTTTTCTCCTTATCTCGTGGGCCTTATTAAGAGATAAGAGAAACAAAATGATCAGTTCTTTTTCTACTTCTTTACATGAGGAATGAGAATGGCCCTTCCGTCTTTATGGAAAATTTGTATTTTTACCTTGCCGTCAGCACCCCATCCATCGAATATTTTTTTTTTTATTTCTTGTTCTCTTTATGTCCATGTATAGTGCTTCCACTAGAAAATATTTTTGATTTACAAGATGAGAACAAAAAATAGTTTTGAATCAACAACCAAGGCTCTAATACAGTTGTTGGGATCACGAAACCCCTCTTATGCATAGAAGCACAAAAGCACTCACACAAAGAAAAATGCACACCCCAAAAAGTACATAAGATTTATGTGGTTCGGTAGAACAACGAATCTACTTATGTCAACAGGTGAGAAAGACATTTCACTATTAGTAGTAGAGTTTACAACATATGAGACACCAAAATACCCAAGCCCCTGAAGCAATATATATTTCCTCACTCGAGTATTTTTCCCATCTCTACTCACTACACACTCTCCTTACGAATCTCACACTTTTTCTGTTTGACTTCTTGAACTCCTTCGACTCTCACTGCACCGAATGATCTGCACCATACAAAGAGAAATTTATAATCTCTCGCTCATCCGACACATCATACACACAACATTGAATTCGACATGGCATCCCTCGCTCATCTTCTATCTTCTTCCCACGACCCATGTTGATACACATGCTGCTACCAGAAAGAGAAGATGGAAATAAAGTCAGTTGTGTGGGTTGTTCACCTCCCCACATGGGAGGGACCCACATAACAAAATCTTAGGTATTTTCCTTTTTTTAATTTTTTTTATTTCTCTCGGTACATCTAATTTTGAGGTGAACTCAAAGTTGGAGTAATCAATTAGAGCACATATGCACACCCTCCAGTATAAGCATGTAATGTTGTATATTGAGTACAAAAAAATATATGTATATCTATCAAATTGTCTACTGATAACAAGCTAAGTACACGCCTAATTTCAATAAAATTCATCTGGCTGAGGTGGTCATTCTGAGTAGCTCTGTAGCCCTTGCTCACTTAGTATCAGGTAATTGGGATATTTAGAAGCATCTCTTTGGAAAGAAATTTCAATATATCGGAAGAAATATAGCTAATCTTAATTTATTCCCTTCAAAAATAGCCTATGCAATATTGGCTGCAAATGGGTGTGGTGTCCCTTGTTTTCTAGTCTATCAATTATATATTACTCCCTAAAATGAAGAGAAAGCTTAGTGAAAGTTATGTGCTTCTTCTGTTGAGACCTATGGTGATGACAAAACCTAGTTATCGGATAGCTAGATATTGACAGACTTGCAGGAAATCAGTACGGTAGAAAAAAAATTTTACCCAATTGTAAGTATACTGCATTTTTGTTTTCAATTCATCATCAATACCATATTTGTTTATTGCAATATTCCCTCTTGTCATTGGCATAAAATTTCAAGGATAACCATTGTTCCAATTCATCTATTTATATCAGACATGATCGATAATATGGTGAGTTCATGCTTGTCGAGCATTGAAAGTAAATGAAGTACGTAAAAATGAATGCAAATAAAAAAAATTATATTTCGATTCTACTACTACATGCATATGAATATTGCGTGACAATGTTCATTAGAAAAGGTTTATTAAGTTACTATCAATTATGTCTTAGAAATTATTATAATCTTACATTAATTAATTCAATCCGAAAATCAAAAGACAAAATAAATATATCAGTCTTATGTCTTATGTTACTCATTTCAAGATGCTTCTTGTCATTTTTCTAGGAATCTAGGGCAATATATGATAGATTAGAAACACCTGTATGGGGATAATTTTGCTTTACTACTATATATCATGCATTGTTAATGGTATATGATCTTGTTGAAGTAGTGTAAGCATCCTATTTTTGTCCGCTCCATAATTTTTAGTAAAAGATAACCAAAATGTCTCTTGGCATTTCATTGAGGCTTTAGGTATTACAGGCAAACTTTTCAAGACTGGGGCGGTCAACGAAACTAATTGCCAACACCGTCGGAGTGATGGAGACACTCATAAACCTTAAACGGTTCACTTTCGGTGCTTACTAGCCCGCCAATGTAGAATGTTCTTTATGCCTCTTGACATGAGGTAGCTTCTCAAGGTCGAGCGATCTCTGGAACTAATAGCTAAAACCGCCGGAGTGGCATAAGCACTCATAAACTATCAAGCCGTCGGCATGGCAAAAATACTCACAAAAAAGTCAACATAGGCACACCACAAGCAACCTAATGTCAAAAGATTGAAAACACCTCTTGGCCATTGCGTGTTTACCAAGGACGGGATGCATTTAGAAACCAAGTCATTAACTTTGTCTGAGTGATGGAAACACTCGTAAACTAAGGTCAACACTGACCTATTAGCCCGATCGGTGAAAAATAACCATTCTGCCTCTAGGCAATCCAGCACGTCTTCTAAGAAAGTAATACAAATTTCTCAAGATGGTAAGACCACCCTTAACACTTTTCCTAGACAGATCAGTACATTCAAGATGCTAAGCAAACTGACTCTGGTCTCATTCCGTTGATACCCAATACAAATGACCATTCTGCCCCTAGGCAGTACAGCACGTCTTTCAAGAAAGTGTAAATCCCTCAAGATAATAAGACCAACCCCAACACTGTCTTTTGATAGTCCGACATGTTCCATATGCCATTTGCGTAAACTCTTGTCCCATTCCAGAGCAATTGGTAAAAATGATCATTTTGCCCTTGGATACCCTATCATACTCCTCAAAAAATACACATTTCCTGAAGTGGTAGGACCATCCTAAATTACCTTTAGGTAGTTAGGCTCATCCCAATGTCCAAATAAAGCCCATCCCCGTCTTATTCTGGCAAGCTCCGGCCAAAATAACCATTTTACCCCTGCACACCAGAGTGAATTTTCAAGAGCACACTGGCTCCAAAAACTAAATTGGCCCACAACAGGATATTTCGAAGAGAGTCCCTAGCATTTCCATGCAATTCCTTTGACTCGAAACATACTTCAATCAATAAGAGCTTCGAAAAGTGCATCACATACGCTTTTCCAAAGCTAATTTTTCCTTCACTTCCCAAACTAAAACACAAAGTCAACCGATTGACAAAATATGTAAATTAGGGAATTCCTAGAAGCCTGAGTAATAGGCTTTCCCTTGGTACAGTTTGATCATCAATAATATCACATGAAGGTTGTGACCGAACGGCTCAAAGTAGGGTACTTTTGGAAACTTGGGAAACGAAAAAAAGTCGCTTCCCGTTTCCCATGTCAAATTCCAATTCCCTGATTATAACGTACTGTCAAATTGTTAGCAAAATTTGTAAATCAAGGAATTTCCTGAAAACTTTTCGAAGGGCTTTCCATCGGTATGGTTCAATTAAGATGATTGCTTCCCGAAGGCCACAAATCATATGGATCAAAGGCTGCCATTTCAAAAAATCAAGCAAGCGTCTTGTAAATGCTTCCAAAAGCTTATTTTTAAACACGTTTCCTAAGGCATTTTCTTCATCAACCAAGATCATTTAAGAATTTCAAGAAATATCAAAGTTCAAAAGAAACCACAAGGGAACATAGTTAACATGTTTGATTTTCCCAGGTCATCCAGATCATTCCCGGATGACACACATATCGAGGACAAGCAAGCATAAAAGTTCTAGGCGGGGAAGCGTAAGCTAGAAGCATCCAAATTTTGATCAAATTGAGACAAAATTTGACTTGTAGCCCAAATTCAATAAGTGCAGGAGTGACATATGCCATTCCCTGAATGACAAAAGCCAGATGCATGAGAGACATGCGTCTGGCCAAATATTGGCCACACGCAGTCCTTCATGTGTGGGACCCTGGCTAGGTTCTCTACAAATAGCAGGTGATTACTCAAGGAAATAATAATCTCTAAGCCCAAATTGGCAATTGATTAGTTGAATTTAAGTGTTAAGCTAGTATTTTAACTCCTAAAATGTATTAAACCCCTTTTGTGCACTTTTCACAGGAATCCAAGCTTAAGACGAGGCAAACGGGCAAAAAATAAGAAGACCGTTCAATCTGGCCCACATACCAATCAATCGGCCGATCGAACAGTCCTTCGAATGTTCGATCGGCCGATCAATCCCAACACATCCCGTTCGATCAGCGATGTTGGAAATGGCTTTGTTCGATCTTCTGCAACAAACTTCAGAGAGGGCATTTTTCTGATCAATCGGCCGTTTGATCGGTGACGTCAGAACCCTCCCACAGACAAGACAAAAGCAAAACTTCAGAGAGTGCGTTTTTTCGTTCAATCGTCCGTTCGATCCGTCGTTCGATCATAAGTCTTCACTGATCAATCGGTCTGTACACAGTCTGATTTTTTGTAGAGTATAAAAGCTGTGTGTGAGGGAACAAAAGGGATGTTAAGAACTTTGCAGATTTGGATAGTTGGAAGGAGCTTTTCAATGAACTTTTGGGAGATTTTTAAGGTTTTTTAGTTAGGTTTTCATAAAAGCTTTGTCATCTTGTCATTTATTTCTCTTTGGATGGTTGTAAATGCATGTTTATGAATGAAGTGGATGTTTCTCTCACTTTCTTGCCATTTTCTCTCTCGTTTTTGTCATTTTCTCTCACTTTCTTAGCAACCAAACACTAGTTTCACTTAGATTAACGCTAGATTTACCTTCATATATGCTCTTTATTATGGATTCTAGTAACTAAACATTCCTTGGATCTGGTTGTGAAGATCCACTAAAGATCTTCAAAGTTTGAAAATGTGATGTATGAACTTTAAAGCTATATCTCTAGACATTCATGGTTCTATTTGATTGAGTAAGAGATTCACTGGAAAACTTAGATTCATAACCCTTTTTGGTGATATTTATGCACAACTCAATATTTGGTATAGGTGTTGTACATTTGTAAGGTTTGATTGTAGGGTGCTAGTCATAGATTTCATCTTCATGCTCAATCAAATATGAACCCAAACATTTATGGTCAAAATCTTCTGAATCAAGAATCCAATGTGTGATTCTTGATTTGAGTTATAAAACTCTCATTTGAAACCCTTGTTGTGAATTGGTGGATTAAATCAACCATGTCCAAGCTTTTCCACAATTGCATAAAAACTAGATTTTATTACCTTCATTAATTGTTAAGTAATTGCACTAGTCATAGAACACCCATCATCTCAAAACCAACAAGTTTTCGGTCTCTTTTATGTTAGAAAAAAAAAAAAAGAATTTTCATTTGCAATCCATAATGATAAGTTCACATGCTAGTTGAGCGTTGTTTGCTATATTTGCAGAATTCCCTTGGGAGAGAACGACACCGAATTTTTCATTTTTTACTATATCGCAACCCCCGTATTCTTGCGGGGTGATTCCATTTGTGAAGCACATCTGGGAGTGAACCAAGTTTTGATACCATTGCCGGGGAGTTCATAGGCAAAAGCTACATTGGACGGATGCTATGGATTGCAAAAGAAAATTGAAAAAAAAAAGGGTGGATTTCATCACCACCCCCGAGGGAAGCATCTATGGGCTTTGGGCCCAGGTACATTCTCATTTCCCTCAAGGTGTTTTGTTTTTCTAGGATTATTGTTATTTTCTATTTTTCTTTAGTTTCTTTAGTTTGTTATAGTATAATTGCATTACATTTTTGTTAGGAATTTTTTCCCTCTTTGGGAGCATATAGTGGAGATAGGTTAGTGTGTTTTAAGGTGCAAATTAGTGGTACGTTTTATGCATGTGGAGATTGGAGGTACGGGATTGAATTGCGGCCTAGGAAATTGTGTATGATGTGCTGAATGACCCAAATGGTCAACCTTATATGTGTATTCATTCTTGCATGTCATTTTTCATGAGGGACGAACACCATCACCTTGTGATGATTAAGAGTAATGAGAGCACAAGCATATCTTCACCAACACCTAGCTTACCATTAGTGGTCAACCTAGGTTTCATTCCAATGGCCAATCTAAATAAAGCAGGCTTACCTAATGTCCCACCCATGGATCCTAATGTCTAAACCAACATGGAAGGTAATGAGGAGTTTGAGAGAGGGAGCAGCCATGGCGACGTGGCAGTTCCCCCTCTACGAACTCTATGGGATTACCTAAACCCACCAAGACAAGCACCAACATCGTGCATTGTTTTCCCGCCCCATCACAAAACTCTAAACATTAGGTCGGGAATGATGCAAATGTTGCCTCAATTCCACGGGATGGATTCGGAACAACCCTACATTTTTCTTAAGGAATTTGAAGATGCTTGTTCGATTGCAATGGACAACTCATGTCCAAGGAAAGTATTTTTGTTGAAACTCTTCCCATTTTGTTTGAAGGACAAAGCCAAGCTTTGGTTTAATTCATTGTGACCCTTGTCTATCCACTCTTGGGCTACACTTCAAGGGGAGTTTTTGAATAAATATTTTCCTAAAAATCAAACCGAAGCCATAAGAAGGCAAATTTCTCAATTTTCTCTGATGTTGGGGGAAACTTTCTTTCAATGTTGGGAGAGGTTCAAAGACCTCTTAAATTCTTGTCCTTATCACGGTTTTGCCGGTTGACATGTCATCAACATATTCTATTCTTCTTTGACACCCTAACTTAAGCAATTTGTCGAGTCCATATGTGCGGGGACATTTTTTTTGAGAAATAACCCCATGAGGCATACGATTATTTTGACAACTTCGCAAATAAGGCTAGAGATTGGGCACTTATCGGGACCCAAAATCCCGAGGGTCGCACCATTCAACAAGGGGTGGGAAGATATCAACTCAAGGAAGTTGATGATGTCAATGCTAGGGTAGTTACCTTGGCAAGAAAGTTAGAGGCTCTTGAGGTGAAAAAGGCTCAATCAGTGGAGAGTGAAAAGATGAGAGAAACAAGTTGTCTTGTGTGTGAAACCTCGGAGCGTACCACCTCTTTATGCCCAATCATTTATGGTGTGAAGGAGACTTTGCATGGCTAAGTTAATGCAATTGGCCAATATTCAAAAGGAGGGGGCAACCCCTATTCTAACTCATACAATCTGGGATGGAGATATCATCCTAACTTTAGGTAGACGAATGAGGGAATTTCAAACTCCCACAACTACCAAGGAGGGTAATAAAACCCTCAATCATACCAAGCACCTCCTCCACCCCCACAAGCACTCCAACCACAACATCCACCTCCACAAGCACTCCAACCCCAACCCCAACATCAACCTTACTAACAAGCACCTGCGACCCAATTTCAAAATCAACCAAGGCCATATCAACCCCTCCATAGGAAACCAATAGAGGACAATGTTTACCAACTTGCCAATGATATGAAGGGGGTTAGTACAAGGGTTGATAAGCAAGAAAAGGTGCTAGATCAACACTTTAGGTTGCTAGAGGACATCCAAAAGCAAATGTCTACACTGACACAAGATTTAACTCAAAATTTACCGGGAAGATTCCCGGCTTAACCTCAACCTAATCTAGCGGTTAGGTAAGTATACATAACGGAGGGTAAGAGTGACCCTAACTCGAGTCATGAATAAGTACAAGCCATAACCACCCTTAGAAGTGGCAACACCATTGACAAAACCATCCCACCTCGGGATGAGACTTCTAGGAAGAGTGTTGACAAAGAAGAAAAAGGGAAAAAGAAAGAGAAAGAGCAAAAAGAGCCGAGAGAGAGAGGAAACCTTAGCCAACCCCATCAAGATTTTGAGTGAGAGTGAAAGGGAGAAGAGGAGGGACATAGTGAAACATGCTCCCTCCCATAAAGGTTGACCAAACCTAAGAATGAACTTCTAAATACGGAAATTTATGAATTGTTCAAGCAAGTAAAGGTCAACATCCATATCCTTGATGCAATCAACCAAATACCTTCATATGTAAAGTTCTTAAAGGACTTATGTACTTTTAAGCGAAGGTTGCATGTCAAGGAAACCGTCATAATGAATGAAAATCAAAGTGCTACTTTGCAATGCAAAATTGTGCCTAAATTCAAGGACCCCGGATGTCCTACTATTTCTTGTACCATTAGGAATACCAAGATAGATCTAGCCTTGATGGATTTAGGGTCTAGTGTCAATCTTTTACCCTTTTCGGTGTATAAGGAACTTGGCTTAGGAGAATTGAGCCTTACTCAGGTTACTTTACAATTGGCGGATCGTTCTATTAAGATTCCAAGAGGTATCATTGAGGATGTTCTCATCCAAGTTGATAACTTTGCTTCCTGATCAATTTCATAGTCCTAGATATCCAACCTATTGAGAGTTATATAGCTCACAACCAAATTCCTGTGATTTTGGGATGCCCTTTCCTAGCTACTTCCAATGCTATTATTCATTGTAGGAATGAGTTAGTGAAATTGTCTTTGGCAACACCACTTTTGAGCTTAACATCTTTTCGGTTGCCAAACAAAAGGGAGAATGTAAGGATATCTGGGAGGTTGATATCATAGAGAGCATAGTTCAAGACCACTTTGATCATAAGGTTTTTGAGGACCCATTGGAGAGAGCATTAGTGAGAAGTGAATCGCATGCTTCACTTGACAGTGAGAGCATGGCATTGAGTGAGGTTCCTCACCTAAAGGGTGAGAGTGAGCAATGTCTACATGTGGGTCAATGGACCCTTTTTTTTGAACCTCTACAACCTAGTGTTGAGAAACCAATTCCTTCGAAGGAGAAGCCTCCCATTCCCGAGAGGAAGCCTTTGCTTTCCAACTTGAAGTATGCATTTTTAGGGGATAGAGAGTCTTACCCGGTTGTGATTTCCTCTAGTTTATCTTGGAGCCAAGAGGAAGGGTTGATAACATTGCTTAAGAAACATATGAAAGCCCTAGGATGGACTATTGCCGATCTTCATGGGATTAGTCCTCTCGTGTGCACTCACTGAATCTTCTTAGAAGACGAGGCTAAATTCATTTGCCAAATGCAAAGGCGATTGAATCTGAATATGAAGGAAGTGGTTAAGGGTGAGGTTTTAAAATTTTTAGATGAAGGTATCATCTACCCCATCTTCGATTCAAAATGGGTGAGTCCAACCCAAGTGGTGCCTGAGAAATCGGGTGTCACGGTAATAAGGAGTGACATGAATGAGTTAGTGCCCACCCGTGTGCAAACTGAGTGGTGAATGTGCATTGATTATCGTCGCCTTAATAACGTGACCTGTAAGGACCATTTCCCCTTACCATTCCTTGATTAAATTTTACAGAGAGTGTCCGGCAAGGCTTTCTATTGTTTCTTAGATGGATATTCGGGGTATAATCAAATTGATGCAGCCCTTGAGGATCAAGCCAAGACAACATTCACTTGTCCCTTTGGCACATATGCTTATAAATGTATGCACTTCGGGTTATGTAATGCACTGGCGACATTTCAAAGGTGCATGATGAGCATATTTAACGACATGATTGAGAAAATCGTTGAAGTCTTTATAGATGATTTTTCCGTCTATGGGGTTGTCTTGGGAACCTAGGGAAAGTTTTGATGAAATGTGAGGAGAGTAACCTTGTGCTCAATTGGGAGAAATGTCATTTTATGGTTACTAGTGGTATAGTTTTGGGCCATATTGTGTTGGCCCAAGGGCTTGAGGTAGATAAGGCAAAGATTGAACTCATTCAAAAATTACCTGCCCCGACTTGTGTGAAGGAGGTTAGATCATTTCTTGGGCATGCCAGTTTCTATCAGCGTTTCATTGAGGGCTTTAGTGCAATTTCTAGGCCTATGTGTCATCTTTTGTCCTAAGATGTTCCATTTAAATGGACATTGTCTGGTCAACAAGCTTTTGACAAGTTAAAAGGACTGTTAACTTCAGCCCCAATCATTCGTGCACCCAATTGGTCTCTTCCATTTGAGCTAATGTGTGACGTTACTGACTATGCCATGGGGGCTGTCCTAGGACAAAGAGTTGATAAGAAGCCGTACATCATTTATTATGCTTATAAAACTCTCAATGAAGCTCAAATCAACTATACCACAATTGAAAAGGAACTCCTTGCGGTGGTTTTGCACTAGAAAAGTTTAGGCCTTACTTGATTGGGTCATTGGTCATCATTTACACCGACTATGCAGCTCGAAAGTATCTACCCACTAAACCCGATGCAAAGCCACATCTCATTTGGTGGATACTTTTGCTCCAAGAGTTTCATATTGAAATACGTGATAAGAAAGGGGTTGAAAATATAGTTGTGGACCATTTGTCTCGGCTTCCCTTAAATGGGCGAGCCATGGACTCAATCCCTATTAAGGAGCACTTCTCGAATGAGCATCTCATGTATGTGAATGCCATTGAGCAAGTTTCAACCTCTTAGTTTGCGGACATTGCAAACTACCTTGTGACCGGTGAGGTTCCATCTATACGGTCATCTCTTGACAAGCGTAAATTCTTTCGGAATGTGCGTTACTTTTCGTGGATGATCCTTACTTGTTTAAGTATTGTCTGGACCAAATCATTCGCCGGTGTGTCCTAAATTATGAATTTCAACAAGTAATGGAGTTTTGTCACTCTCATGCTTGTGGATGAAATTTCTCCTCCAAGAAAACCATGGCTAAAATTTTGCAATGCAGGCTTTATCGGCCCACCATGTTCAAGGATGTACAAACCTTTTGTCTTGCATGTGATAGGTGTCAACGGTTAGGAACACTTTCTAAGAGACACATGATACCTCTTCACCCCATCACCATTTTGGAAATATTCGATTGTTGAGGGATAGATTTCATGGGACCATTTCCTAATTCGTGTGGGTACTTTTTCATTCTTGTTACGGTTGACTATGTCTCAAAATGGGTGGAAGCAATTGCCACTCGAAGCAATGACCACCAAGTGGTCTTGAGATTTTTGAAAGGGAACATATTTTGTAGTTATGGCATACCCCGAGCCGTGATAAGTAATGGCGGTTCACATTTTTGTAACAAGCCCTTTGCGTGTATAATGCATAAATATGGAATGGTCCATAAGGTTGGACTCCCATACCATCCTCAAACGCAAGGGCAAGTGGAGTTGGCCAATAGGGAAATCAAGCGTATTCTTGAGAAACTTGTCAATCTAAATAGGAAAAATTGGTCTTTTTGATTGACCAATGGGTTGTGGGCTTACCGCACGGGCTATCAAACCATTCTTGGTGTATCACCCTATAGACTTGTGTACGGAAAGGCCTGTCATCTTCCCGTCAAAATTGAGCATAAAGCTTATTGGGCAATTCGTCAATGTAATGAAGATATTGATGTTGCGGGTACCCATCGCAAACTCCAACTCAATGAACTAGATGAACTCCGCAATGATGCTTTTGAGAATGAAAAAATTGCTAAGGCCCGGATGAAACACTTTCATGACTAACATATCATTCGAAAAACTTTCAAAATTGGTCAGAAAGTGTTATTGCATGATTCACGCTTGCATATATTTCCAGGAAAATGGCAGAGTAAGTGGGCCGGACCAGACCTTGTGGAAGAAATGTTTCCCCATGGGGCCGTCGAGGTGCAAAATCTCATGAATGGCTTGGCATTTAAGGTGAATAGTCAGCGGTTGAAGCCGTATTTTGAGTCGTTCCAAGGGGAGTTGGATTGTGTGGATCTCATTGATCCACCGGCCTTTGAGTGACATTAGCCTGTCGAGGAGTAGTTCTTTTGTTTTCCTTTTTATAGGTTTGTTTTTCTTATCTTTTTGGTAGTTAGTTGTGTACATTCGTGTTCCTGTGTGTCCCGCCCTCCCCGTTGTTCTTTTTCTCGCCTATGTTTTTCATGCCTTGAGGTCATGGCATGATTTTAGTTTTTTTTTTTTGGGGGGGGGGGGGGGCATTTGCATGTTGCTGTGAAAATTTTTAAAAATTTTTGCAGAATTTCAGAGAGACAGCTTTTTCGATCGATTGGTGTGCCAAACCAATTAATCAGACGATCGATCACATGACATTACGATTGAACAGTTGATCAAACAGTGAAGTTGTAGTGATCGATCGGCCATGGGCATTGGTGCCGCACCGATCGAAAGGAAGCGGTATCGATTGATTGGCTGTTCGATAGCTGGCAGTCCACTTCGATTGGTACGGGAGGCGATTGATTGGTTTAAGATCCGATCGATCGGTTAAGGGAGCTGCCTATATAAACTCGCGAATTCACTGTTCATTTGCATTCGATCGCTAGAAATAGTGAGTTTTGAGAGCCTTTTTTTTTTTTATTTCAGAGCAGCGAGGCCTTGCCAGCTCACTTTAGTGGACCTTGTTTCAAGAGGTATTCCTTCTGCTGATCTTTGTCCATTCTTTCATTTTCAGCTTTACTTAGCCTAGTTAGAGATTGATGGTTGAGACTAGAAGTATGGAGGGTACATCTGGAGAGGGGGCCTCTCAGACTCGGGCTCACGCCCAGTAGCTCTAGCGAGAGCTAGCTAGATTGGAGAGAGAGGGAGAGTATGATGCTACTCGTTTCAGAGGTAGAGAGCAGGAGTGTGAGTTCGGTAGGGTGTGGAGTAGTTGTAAGGTGGTAGTGGAGAGGCATTGGGTTGTGAGTCAGTTCGATCAGGAGCCATACAGTTGGCTCGAGCCATTGACCGATCGCCAATGGTTAGGATTAGCTTTCTTTAGAGGCCAGTACTCAGCCACCCTCGTGGCAGAGTTCATGGCCAACATTTCTTTGGACCCAGTCGGTGGCGACAGACATATTATTCGCTCTTGGATTTGGGGCAGAGATGTTGTTATTACCCCGGATTCTTTTGTCAAGCAGTTTGGTTTATTGAGGGTTGCTAACCCTCAATTCTCGTATGTCGGGGAGCACTTGCAATCTCATGAGGAGATGTGCGCCTAGATTCTAGCACTGGGAGAGACCTGGACCTCTTCCCAAATCAAGATTAAGTAGATTGCCCCCAGATACCACCCGCTTTTCCTCTGGACATGCTATTCGATTTTTCAACTAAGGAGGATGGTGGAGTGTAGTAGGTTACGGGGGCAGTTGATGTGGGCTATTGGGACGGGCAAGACTATTGACTTGCCCCACTTCATGTATATGGTACTGTGGGCTAGGTCCCAGGTGGCTACTTCCCAGTCCAACATCCCCTTTGGTTGTTTTCTGACAGCGAGGATTAAGGCTGCTGGGATTAGTATAGCAGATGTTATCCTGCTATCCTCTTCGACTGCTATAGACTGGGTGACAGAGAAAGGGTGGCAGGGCAGTTGACGAAGAAGGGGGGAGTAGCCAGTTTAACTCACTCGTCTTCGCAGCAGACGCCTTCTCAGACACAAGTCGAGACCTAGTTAGGGGAGCAGCAGCAGGATCAGCCAGAGCAGACGGCACAGCCCCAAACTCAGGGTCAGAAGGTGCCACCTCAGGAGATGATACTCCAGACTTTGGCAGCCATCCAGGAGTAGCTGACTGCTTAGTAGACAGAGTGCCAGCAGTGACAGACCGACATTGTGGCTAGACTAGATCTTCAGGACACTGCCACTGCTGCGCTTCAGACTCAGCTGACAGACGTTGAGCAGCAGCAGCAGACACAGTCCACTCGACTCCAGGAGATTATCTAGCATCTTGGACAGCCTCCTCTGGATGATGATAGGGACTTCTTTTCTGATCTCCAGTTAGATTAGATGCATTGTGCACTTCATAGCATTTCATTTCATCATGATGTATCTAAATCTTTTTTATTATAGTGGATGTATTTATTTTTGAGTTGTTTGTATAGTGATCTTTCTTATTTTGGCATACCCCTTTTTGTATACATCTATTGTATTGTTTGTCTATCTCAGGTATATTTTGGTATTTCAGTTACAGGTATCCTTTTTGATTGATATTCATATCACATGTATTGTTCCAACCGAGGTAATGGGTATTGTATGGTATCAGTATCGCTCTTCACTATAACTTGACACTCTAGCCATGTTATTGATTGTTGATGTCATTTCTTTTTGGATTTTGTTGATAGAGGTGTCAAGGTTATTTCAGACAAGTACCATGCCATGTTTTTGATTAAATTTGAGTTAATGATTAATCCACCTTAGAGATTTTGATGCATTGCAAGTTTTTGTCATAAAACCATTATAAGAGACAATTTACATTCTTGTGCACTAACATGTTATATGATACCTTATGTTTCATTTTCATGCATGAATGTCCTTTTAAGGTGGAGATTTATACTGTGTGAGCTTTAGAGCCTATTTATCGCCTTTGGAGAGTGATTCACATTTATTCAAGATTATTTTTGTTGATCTTTATTCATTGAATAGCTTCATTATATTTGATTTTGGTTTACATGTTCGAGTGTTGGATAGATTTATTGACCGCTTATACACTCTTGAAGTTTTGATTTGATTGTATTCTTCGAATTATATAAGCATAGGCCATTCCATTTCTTTGAGCCATTTCATGTGTATATTTTTTTCTTCTCGATATTCATATGCATGCACATAAGCTTAAGCTTAAAAGTTTGTCAATGCTAGTTGATGCATTGCTTTTATATTTGTGAAGTGAAAGTGTATGGAGTTGATGAGTAAAGAAAAGAAAAGAAAGGGATGAAAAGGAGTATCTAAATAAATAAAAAAAAATCATCAAATGCAATAGAAGTGAGTGGAGGAAGATGAAAATTTTCAAAGACATACAAAAGATGGAAAGTTGGAAGTGAACGTTATTGATCATCATGTGTAATGCGCATGCATATGTTGAAACCTATTGTCGCTTTCTATCCTCTTACATGACTTTTCTTTCATTCATCATTCTTATGGCCTCGATATCTGAAGATACATGAATCTTTAATTCAATTGTGTATAAGTCATCAATGTCAATTTTCTAACTTATGCTTAAGTTGTAAATATTCTTTCATGAAGCTATGCCAAGTTGATACACTTACAATTTATTCGTTTTTTTGTTTCGTAATTGCTCTACTTGCTTAATTTATACATTTACTCGTTACATGAGCTTTCTATTGAGAGACCATGAGTGTTCGTGTTCAAAGTTAAGTGTATGCCTTGTGAAACTTGGATCGAAGTATCAAGGACATAATTGTACGAGTTACAAGACATTAGGGTCATATGCCATTGGTAGTACGCATCAATGGGTTTTATTTCTTCCATGCTTTATGACTTTACCTTGCGATGGTTTATAATCTAGGTGGATTGAGATTTGACTTGAATAAGGTTAATACATGTCGTGTACATATCTGTTTTTCCTCTCGTACTTTGATAGAGACTATTAAAGGCTTAGTTGGGGGGTGTTGATTACTCTTGGAAATAGTAATCTCTAAGCCCAAATTGGCAATTGATTAGTTGAATTTAAGTGTTAATTTAGTATTTTAACTCCTAAAATGTATTAAACCCCTTTTGTGCACTTTTCACAGGAATCCGAGCTTATGACGAGCCAAACGGGCAAAAAATAGGAAGACCGTTCGATCGGGCCTACATACCGATCAATCGGCAGATCGAACAGTCCTTCGAAATTTGATCGGCCGATCGATCGCAGCATGTCCCGTTCGATCGGCGATGTTGGAAATGGCTCTGTTAGACTTCTGCAGCAAACTTTAGAGAGGGCATTTTTTTGATCGATTGGCCGTTCGATCGGCAACGTCAGAACCCTCCCACAGATAACACAAAAGCAAAACTTCAGAGAGTGCATTTTTTCGTTCGATCGAGCATTCGATCGTAAGGGACGTTCGATCGGCCGTTTGATCGCAAGTCTTCACCGATCGATCGGTCTGTACACAATCTGATTTTCTGCAGAGTATAAAAGCTGTGTGCTGGAACAAAAGGGATGTTTGGAAATTCACAAATCTGGACAGTAGGAAGGAGCTTTTCAATGAACTTTTGGGAGATTTTGTAAGGTTTTTTAGTTAGGTTTTCATAAAAGCTTTGTCATCTTGTCATTTACTTCTCTTTGGATTGTTATAAATGCATGTTTATGAATGAAGTGGTTGTTTCTCACTTTCTTATCATTTTCTCTCACTTTCTTGTCATTTTCTCTCACTTTCTTAGCAACCAAACACTAGTTTCACTTAGATTAATGCTAGATTTACCTTCATATATGCTCTTTATTATGGATTCTAGTAATTAAACATCCTTTGGATGTGGTTGTGAAGATCCACCAAAGATCTTCAAGGGTTGAAAATGAGATGTATGAACTTTAAAGCTATATCTCTAGACATTTATGGTTCTATTTGATTGAGTAAGAGATTCATTGAAAAACTTAGATTCATAACTCCTTTTGGTAATATTTATGCACAACTCAATATTTGCTATAGGTATTGTACATTTGTAAGGTTTGATTGTAGGGTGCTAGTCATAGATTTCATCTTTATGCTCAATCAAACATGAACCCAAACATTTATGGTCAAAATCTTCTGAATCAAGAATCCAAGGTGTGATTCTTGATTTGAGTTATAAAACTCTCATTTGAAACCCTTGTTGTGAATTGGTGGATTGAATCAACCATGTCTAAGATTTTCTACAAGTGCATAAAAACTATATTTTATTGCCTTTATTAATTGTTAAGTAATTGCACTAGTCATAGAACACCCATCATCTCAAAACCAACAAGTTTTCGGTCTCTTTTATGTCAGAAATAGAAAAGAATTTTCATTTGCAATCTATAATGATAAGTTCCCATGCTAGTTGAGCGTTGTTTGCTATATTTACAGAATTCTTTTGGGAAAGAACAACACCGGATTTTTTGATTTTTACTATATCGCGACCCCCGTATTCTTGCGAGGTGATTCCATTTGTGAAGCACATCTAGAAGCGAACCAGCAGGCCACCCCTTTATATTTTAGGGACAAAAATTATAAGGTAATTCTGTGAAAATTAAAATAGAGAGCTCAAAAATATTTCTTAATCTCCAAAACTCAAGATTCTTTAAGGATCAAGTCTCCATTTGAAGCTCTAAGGTCCAAGCAATGGTGGAATTAAGACTAAAGTATAGTTCAAGTTTAAATTTAAGTATCCCCCACTCTCTTCTCCCTCCAAGCTAACTTGAGCTATTCTCTCTTTCAATTCCCATCTTCTATCCCACTTTCTTGTGTGCTTAAAATAAGAGAGCTTCATGGCCATACCTAGATGAAAGCTTGCAAGACCCACGGCACCCAGGGATGTCTTGTGAGCCTAATTGAAGATGGTATGCCTTTGAAGCACCTTGCAATTTGGTGGAGCCTAATCTTGAATGTTTATACCCTTTGCATTATAGTTGTTACAATGTTCATGTTATGCATGCATTCGAGTTGTTTTGGTGTTTAAAACCCTTTTCCAACCGCCATTGGTTTCATCTTCAAAGGCTTTTCAAAGTCCATTTCAAAGAGTTTTCAAAAATATTTCTCTAAAGCTCTCCAAATTAGGATTTCCTAGTGTTCTTACCAAAAAATTTAAGTTTATATGCCTTAAAATGCCTTTAAAACCACATAACCTTTGGGTTGCATTGTTTCATTTTACTCTTTTGAGTGTTATATAAAATGATTTTTAAAACAACCCTCTCTTGAGTGGTTTTTAAAGTTTTGCTCTCTTGAGGTTGTAATTGAAATAGTTTATAAGACAACCCTCTCTTGAGATGTTTTCACAAATCAACCATATGAATCACATCCTCACTTGAGTGATTTTAATGTGTTAAAGTGATTTTTAAAACAACCCTCTCTTGAATGATTTTCAAAAGTTTTGCTCTCTTGTTGTTAATGTGTTAAAATGGTTTTCAAAACAGTCCTCTCTAGAGTAATTTTCAAAAGTTTTGCTCTCTTGAGTTTGTAATTAAAATGGTTTACAAGACTCTCTTGAGTGGTTTTTATAAATCAACTATAAAATCACATCCTCACGTGAGTGGTTTCAATGTGTTAAAATGATTTTTAGAATAACCCTCTCTTGAGTGGTTTTCAAAATTTTGCTTTCTTATGTTTTTATTTGAAATGGTTTCCAAGACAACCTTCTCTTGAGTGGTTTTCACAAATCAACCATATAAATCATATGCTCATTTGAGTGGTTTTAATGTGTTAAAATGCTTTTAGAATAACCCTCTCTTGAATGATTTTTCCAAGTGTTGCTCTCTTGAGTTGGTGTTAAAGTGATTTTTAAAAGAACCCTTTCTTGAGTGGTTTTCTAAAATTTTTCTTTATTGAGTTTACACAAAAATGGTTTTCAAAACCCACGACTCTCTTGAGTTGGTTTTCCAAAAATGTTTCAAATGAAATCATAACTTTTTTTTACATGAAATGACACTTTTCTAAGTGTTTCTTTAAAGCTCTTCGCATAAAATCATAAGTTTTTTTTACATAAAATTTTAAAGATTTCACATGAAATCATAGTTTTCTAAAGGATACTTTCAAGTTTTTGTATAAGATGACACTTTCCAAGCCTTTCAAAACCACTAGGTTCAAAACAGCTCAAAACCACCTTTCAAAATCTCTATGTTTAAAACCTTAGTTTCTCTTTCTAGATCTCCAAAACCCTAGTTTCTCTTTCTAGATTTTCAAAACCCTAGGTCAACCTAACCTAAGTTAGTTAATCCTAGGTCTACCTAACTATAGATACTAATTCTAAGTTCCAAAATCATTTCCACACTTGTTTTCCAAAATCTTCACTCTCTTGAGTATTCAAAAGTGATATTGATAAAACATTCTCAAATATTTTCTATAACTTTCTCAAATTGTTTCCAATAACTCTATTGAACTTGGCTTAACAAAAAATAGCTAGATATTTGGAATTTTCAAAAATACTTTCTAAAATGTTTTCTAAAAACTTACAACCCTAAAGATAGTCCTAACCCGCTCACGGTTAAGACCTCCAAAGGAAGGTGATATATTGATTGAAACCTCCGTTGTTCATATTGGGGTTTCATACCTTAAATGTTTTCACTACCTCTTTCAAAACGAATTTTCAAGAGTCACATTATTGGGATAATCTTAGTCATTAAATGATTATGATTTCCTAAGGAATGTGAGATATCAAGTAGGGTTCTATAACCCTAAAATTTTCAAAAACCCTAAAAGAAGTTTGTAGCGCTTTTTCTAAATAGTATTTTCTAAAAATCATAAGCCTAAGGGACTTGATTGTACTCTAAAAGTACAATCTACATGCCTTAATTAGTTTCCTGTTAGACTTAGAATAAGTTTATTTGTATTGTTTTAGCCTTAACTTATTACTAACTTAGTTTGTTTGATGTTAACAGGATTCTCATGCTAAAAAGGACAAATTCGAGCGAATTACGAAGGAGGGTTCAAACGGTGTACAAGAGCTTTCGAACAGTGTGTCAAATGGAGTTCCCTTAGAACCATGTCTAATGACCATTCGAGAGACTCTGAGAGCATAGAAGACCATCAAAAGTGTGTTTGATGTTTGTTCGAACGGAGCGGAGGTGTGTTTGAATGGTGGGATAGGTCGTTCAAACAGTTCGCGGAGTTTTAGTTTTTTTAAAAACCTATAAAAACTAGGGTTGAATTCTATTTTAGGGAGTTCTTTTTAAGGTCAATTTTCATAAGTTTTAGGGTTTCTTTTAGAGCTTTAGGAGTATATAGAGTAAAACTTTATACTTTTTCAATTCATATAATCAGATTTAATAGTTTTCATAGTTTTCTCAATTCTTGTAATCAGATTCAGTCTTTTAATATATGTTTTGAATATTTATTATGGTTTTAAGTAGCTAGATTCCATCTTGGGATCTATGAAGATCAATTGAAAATATTGGATGAACAATGGAGGTAAATTAGTTTTTAATGTTTAAATCTTCTTTCTTCTTAATTCTTCGGGATCAAACCCTAGATATTTATGAAAACTTAGATTTTTTATTATGCTTGGTAATATTTATGCACGAACCCTAGTTCAGTATATTTACTACACAATTTGATGGTATGCATTTATGATTTTAAACCTGATTTATTTTAGGTTTGATTGTTAAAGAACAACTATTTTTATCACTAAATCTTTTGAATCAAAGACTCACGGTGCATTCAATGATTTGAATTATTAGAAACCTCCATTGGAATTTCTGGTGAAGCAACTGATTGGAACAATTGATCTCGAGACTTTTTTTTATTAGTTTCAAAACTGTTTTCAATAGCTTAGTTTAGTTAAATAATCCCTTCTAAAACTATTTCATTTTATTTTATTGGAGTGTTTCTCTGAGACTTCTGAACCAAGGTAAGTTTTCCTGAATGCACTGACCCTCTTCCATATGGATTGATCTCGAACTTCACCGAGTAATTATTACTACATCACAACTGTACATTAGTAGTTGTTTGTTGCACTTTTTTGGAGCAATCAATTTGTGGTGTCGTTGCCAGGAAAACTTTAGCGATTGGAGTTAGTTGAAGAACCTTGGAGATTTAATTTTGATGAAAGCACTTCACCATCATTCTACAATCACAAGCATACTTAACAGCTTACTTGAGTAACTTCGTTCCATCTTTTATTTTATAGCAATTATTTTTTCTTTATTATTATTATTATTTTATCATTGGGTTGAGTGGTGCGATTTGCTAATTGGTGGTATATTTTGCGAATATTTGGAGGATAGGTTGTTTAAAAATTGTCAAATTGGTGATTTGTTATATGGACAATTGGAGGTTGAATTAGTATTGTTTATAGATAATTATTTAAGCATGCATGGGATAAGGGTTGTGCTTGCAACCTGTTGTTGATCAATGAAAGACTATATAAATATTGCTAAGACCAACCCTTACTTACACCTGGCATAACCATCAAACCCTTATTCACCTATCTACCAATCCAGGTGGTGCTTTCAAGCTCCATCCCAATACTATGAACCACAACCACCACAATATTACCATGCACCACCTCCTACTTCACCCTATCACACTTTTACTGTGGATGATAACGTCAACCTATTAACTACTGATGTGAGAGGGATTACTAATAGGGTGGATAGGTGGGAGCAAAAGTTAGACCAAAACTTTAGGTTGATAGAGGACGTACAAAACCATTGGCTATTATAACCCACGCTCTACCTTAACCAATACTCGAGGATGTTGAGTTTTTGGCCCAACCACAACCCAACTTTAATTATCACAAACAAGTAGCTGAAACTAACGTAAATCCTTCTCACCCCTATAACCAAGACTTATCCATCACCAACCCTAGGAGTGAGACAATTTTAGATGAAACCATCCTTCCCAAAATGTCTGAACTAAGGGAAGAAACTCTTGGGGTGGATGAGGATGAGGATAAGAGTGAGCCTAAAGAAGAGGTACTTTTTTTTCCCAATGTGCCTGAACTAAGAGAAGTAGTATCTAAAGAAGAGGTGAGGAAGGAAGAAATAATGGAGAGTGAGAGAGAGGAAGAGAAAATTAACATGTTTAAAGATAGTGATCAAACATTGCTATCTCATACTCCTCTCTATTATAGATTGAGCCTTACCATCACTTTCGTGCCTGATACTTTTTTCATTCTTTATCCTTTCAAAACTTACATGATTGTTTTGCATGATTTTGGGTACAATAGTGTTTTTCCATGTGCATATTTATTGATGTTGAACTCATTACTAATGGTAAATGGTAGGCTACTACTTGTAAGTAAGGATCCACAACGTGGCGTGGGGTGAACTCAACTATGTATTTTGTACATTAGTGTATCTTATTAATATATTATTAGATTTTCTTTTTAGATCGTTTTGTTTTAGGTTATTTGTTAGTTTCTATAATTTTGATTTTTTCCTAGTTGTTTGTGGCCCCCCGGGGGGGGGGGGGGGGGGGATGATAGTTAGATTTTTTCAGGTTTTTTTTTTAAATTTTTGTTTAATTTGTTTAATTTTATTTTTTCTCGTTTTTCTATACTTCACACCTTGATATGGTTTATTGATCAATCTCAAGTGTTGATTCATATTGATTATCTTTTAGACAGTTGACTTCTTCAATAAAGGTTTGAGTATCATATGGTTTGGGTATTACAGTTTGTACTTTTGACACACTTTTTTGTTGACTTAAAGTTGACCCTTGTTGATTTAAGGTTAATTCCCATATTGATTTTGATGATAACTAAATCTTGTGTTATTTTACTAATGAATCTACTTAGTGTGCAAATTAACAAAGTTCATAACTTGGACTTAAAATTGAATCTTAAGTCTAATACATGTGAAGAAGAATGCACAACAAGTTCAAGATCAAGCAACAAATTTCAAGAGCTATGCAATGAACCAAACAGAGGATTGATGCCTATCTCTACTTCAAACAAATGTTCTACATTCGAAGGGATTGAAGGTGTTCAAATAAAGTTTCTATCAAGTATGCACAGTTTCAATGAAGATTGATTTGCACAAGACTGAAGACTTCATCAGGATATGCAAAGATCAGTTGAGGAGGTGCAATGCTCAATTGAAGATGATTTGTTTGTTGAAGAGTTTGAAAAAGCTCAAGAGATGATTTCATCTAGTATGCAAAGGCCAATTTAAGACAATGCGATTGAAGTTGCTGAGAAGATGGCTAACAATGAATATCTGATCCCTACCTGGAATCCAAGTGAAGAATTCTTCTACAATATGAAGGATTAATGAAGACTAGATATGTGAAGAGACTTCATCAAGTTTGCAATGATCTCAGTGAAGTGATTTTAATGAAAAATGAAGAATTGCTAGCAAAGAGAGGAAATCAGAAATCAAGTATTGTGAAGCTCTACACAACTGAGGAAACTTGGCATTGAAAGAAAGTGTTCTACAATGAAAGAAGGAAGTTTTGCAAATGAAGAAGAAAAGTTAAACATTAATCAAATGAAGCTTTGACAGTTTGAGATTCAAGAAGAAGATCAATATTCAGTTTGATGAGTTAAGAAGATTTGATTGATTATCATACTCCAAAGACATACTCCTTGAAGATCTCATACCTATGCTAAGAAGATCTGAATCATTGGAAGATAGAATACAGATATCTGGGTAATGAGTGGACTCATGAAAATGAAGTGTCGCCTCTTGATCACAGAAGCAAAAAGGCCTGAAGAAAAATTGGACAATGAGGGGACTCATGGGAATGAAGTGTTGCCTCTTGATCACAGAAGCAAAAAACCTAGAGACTAAATAGACAAAGAGTGGACTCATTGAAATAAAGAGTCGCCTCATGGAGACAGATGCAAAGGCTTGAAGATGCAATGATCAATGAACGGACACATGAAGACAAAGAGTCGCCTCATCACAACAGAAGAAAAAGGCTGAAAAACCGAATGAACAAATAGCGAACTCCTAAAAGAAGAAGAGTCGCCTCATGACAGCAAAAGCCTAAGATGTGAAGACAGAATGAATAAAGAGTCACCTTATTGATATGAAGAGCGGACTCATGAAGTCAGTAAACTACATCTGGTAAATACAGAAGCAGAAAGTGTTGACTTCATAAATCTGGAGCCGACTCCTCTGATATAACGACTATTTTCATTAACTTTATAATGGATTGGACATGCATTAATGATACCTAACCACCTTTAACGAATGGAATCAATACAGGGGTATATATATACAACCTCCCAGCTGCATTTATATAAGAGGATTGAAGACAAAAACAAGATCAACTGACTGAACCACTGAAATACTCGGAATATTCTTCCTGTCTTCTTTAGTGAGCTTTGAATGTAAAATTTACTCTTGCTAGAGAGTGTTAGTTACTTGTATAAATTTATACACTTGTAATTGAGAGTTTGAGAGTTCTCTTGTGAAAGCAAAACTCTTGAAAGTTTAAGTAGAGCTTGGACAAAACCACTTGGAGATTGGAGAGCTCGGTGAGGAGTTATTGTATAGTGAGCTGAGCACTTTGTCAATCAGTAGCCCATCTTGTAATAGGTGATTACATAGTGGAAGAAGACTTCAACGAGGTCTTGGAGTGAGGTTGTAGACCACGGTTTGTGGTTGAACTTCGGTAAATCTGTGTCTCTCTTCTATTGCTCTGTTTTCCTTATTTCTACTGATTACATTGCATTACATTTAGATTGTTCACTGTTATATTGCTTAGATTAATTTTAATTAATCTTAACTTGCATCAATCTCTGAAAAACCCAATTCACCCCCCTCTTGGGTTACCCTTTGGACCAACAATTGGTATCAGAGCTAGTATTCCTATTTTAAGACTTAACATTCTAGGAATAGATCCATGACAACCAATTTCGGATGCTCTCTTGGTGAGGGTCAATCCACAAATAGACCACCTATGTTTAATGACACCAATTACAAGTATTGAAAAAATAGAATGAGAATCTACATTCAATCGGTAGATTATGAACTATGGAGACTCATTGTAAATAGTCCCAAAACACCTGCAACTAGAGTGGATAGAACTAATATCCCTAAACCATAATCTGAATGGGATGAAGATGATCTGAAAATGCTACAATCAAATGCTAAAGCTATGAATATTTTGTATTGTGCACTTGATCCCAATGAATTCAATCGAATTTCTACGTGTGAATCAGCTAAAGAAATATGGGATAGATTGGAAGTCACACATGAAGGTACCAATCAAGTTAAAGAATCTAAAATCAATATATTGGTATATAATTATGAATTGTTCAAAATGAAGCATGATGAATCCATCACTGAAATGTTCACTAGGTTCACCGATATTATTAATAGTTTAAAATTTCTTGGAAAGGTGTATCCTAACAGTGAGCAGGTAAGGAAGATTCTAAGGTCTTTGCCAAAGGCTTGGGAGGCCGAGGTCACAGCAATTCAAGAAGCAAAGGACCTCAATACCCTACCACTAGAAGAACTCTTGGGCTCTCTAATGACACATGAGCTCACACAAAAGCAATATGCCCAAGAGGATGAAGAAAAGAAGAAAAGGGTAGTTGCATTCCAATCCACCTGTCAAGATGATGAATCAACAAGTGAAGAGAATGAAGATGAAATTCCTCTCATCACTTGAAAATTTAAAAGATTCATAAAGAAGAAATGGAGAGCTGTAAAGAAGCATGAAGCCAAAGGAGAACCTAGCAAGGACTCCAACATAACATACTACGAATGCAAGAAGTCTGGCCATATGAAGGCAGATTGTCCTCTGCTCAAAAATAAAAGAAAGAAATATCAAAGGAAGAAGGCCATGGCAATCATGACATGGAGTGATGATGAAGAATCAAGCTCCGAAGAAGAAACTAAACCACAGGAAGTGGCTAACTTATGTCTCATGGCTCATAAAGATGATAGTGAGATATCTGATTCTTCCCAATTTACTTTTAATGAATTACAAGATGCCTTTGATGATCTAATTTGTGAATTCAGAAAATTGGGAATTAAAAATGGACTTCTTAAGAAGATGATTTCTACTCTTACTATTGAAAATGAGAATTTGCAAAAAGAAAATGAAGTTTTGAAAAATGAAGTCTGTATCTTAAAAGATAAGGTTAAGAAAAATTCTCTTCAAAAGGACTTTTCAAAAGAAAATCACATTTTGCTTGATAAAGTTAAAAACTTGGAAACAAGTCTTCATAAATGTGTAAATGGAAATGAAAATCTGGATACAATTTTAGGAAAACAAAACTGCTCATTTGACAAAGCTGGCCTTGGTTTTGATCCATTTAAAAGGAAGAAGTTTTCAAAAGGCAGAGTTAGTACTTCAACTAGAAAATCACAGATGTCATGTTTTTACTGTCACAAAAAGGGACATATTGCTAGTAGATGTTTTACTTTACAAAAATTAAATGTTCCAAGTAATGCATGGGTCTCTAAAAGACCATTGAGGACTAACCCCCAAGGACCCAAGATGATTTGGGTACCTAAGGTCAGATAAACCCTTTTTGCAGGTTTGCCTTCAAGCCAAATCCAAGAAAAATCATTGGTACTTGGATAGTGGATGCTCAAGGCATATGACGGGAGATGAAGCTCAATTCACTTCTCTCTCACCAAAGGATGGAGGTCTTGTCACATTTGGTGACAATAGCAAAGGAAAGATCATCGGTATAGGTAGTATTAGTAAGAATTCCTCCACATCTATCGAAAATGTATTACTTGTTAAATGACTTAAACACAATCTTTTGAGCATTAGTCAACCGTGTGACAAAGGGTGTAAGGTTGTATTTGAATCTTCTAAATGTGATGTAATTGACATTAGTGATAACAAGACAATTCTCGCTGGACATAGACAAGACAATATTTATGTTTTCAATCTTAATGATTTATCTTCATGCAAAATAGAATGTCTTGCCGCTATGAATAGTAATGAAAATTGGTTGTGGCATAGAAGACTTGGTCATATTAGTATGAGCATACTTTCAAAAGTTTCTAAAAATGATTTGGTCAAAGGTCTTCCAAAGATAAAATTTGACAAAAATAGAGTTTGTGATGCTTGCCAATTAGGTAAGCAAACTAGAATCTCTTTCAAATCCTTAAATATGCTCACTATCTCTAGGCCACTTCAACTATTACATATGGATTTATTTGGACCTACTAGGACTCTAAGTCTTGGTGGTAAGCAATATACACTTGTTATTGTTGATGATTATTCTAGATTTACATGGATATTCTTCTTAGCTCATAAGGATGAGACAGTTGTTTTCTTTATAAAATTTTGTAGAAAAGTCCAAAATGAAAAAGGATTTTCAATTACCTCAATTAGGATTGATCATGGAGGGGAATTCGATTGTAAACCTTTTGAAATGTTTTGTGATGAAAATGGTTTTGATCACAATTTCTCCTAGAACACCTCAACAAAATGGGGTTGTTGAAAGAAAAAACGGAGTTTTAGAAGAAATGGGTAGAACCATGCTTTGTGAAAATGGTTTACCAAAATATTTTTGGCTGAAGCTGTTAACACAACTTGCTATGTTTTAAATCGAATTTTATTTAGAAAGTTTTTGAACAAAACCCCCTATGAACTTTGGAAAGAAAAGAAACCAAATGTCTCATACTTTAAAGCTTTTAGATGTAAATGCTTCGTATTGAATAACAATAAAGACAACCTCGGCAAGTTTGATGCTAAATTCGACGAGGATGTATTTCTTGGCTATTCAACACATAGCAAGGCTTATAGAGTCTTTAATAAGAAGACTCTAGTTGTTGAAGAATCAGTCCACATCACTTTTGATGAACTTAATTCTTCTTCAAAGAATGTTGCAAGTGATGATGCAGATGAGCTAGAATCTGGAATGGAAAAGGTAGACATCCAACTAAGCTCAAATGAGGAACCACAAAAGGAAAAAGAAGTACAAGGAGTTCCTACCAGCCAATAAGAAATTAATGAAGATCTACCTAAGGAGTTGGAGTTTGTGAATAACCATCCTACGGAACAAATCCTAGGTGATCCTTCACAAGGTGTAAGAACTCGCTCATCTATCAAAAATATATGTAATCATCTTGCATTCTTATCCTAAATAGAGCCTAAATGTTTTTATGATGCTAAACATGATGAATTTTGGACAAATGCAATGCAAGAAGAATTAAATCAATTTGAAAGGAATGAGGTATGGCACCTTGTTCCTAGACCTAATGATCATCCAGTTATTGGAACTAAATGGGTATTTAGAAACAAAATGGATGAATCTGGAATTGTTGTGATGAACAAGGCTAGACTTGTTGCTCAAGGTTATAGTCAAGAAGAAGGCATTGATTTTGATGAAACCTATGCTCCTGTAGCTATACTAGAAGCCATTAGATTATTACTTGCATTTGCTTGTTTTAAAGATTTTAAATTATATCAAATGGATGTGAAAAGTGCTTTTCTAAATGGCTTTATCACTGAAGAAGTTCTTGTTGAACAACCACCTGGTTTTGAAGATCCAAAATTTCTTGACTATGTTTTCAAACTCACAAAAGCTTTGTATGGTCTGAAGCAAGCCCTAAGGGCTTGGTATGAAAGATTGAGTAAGTTTTTTTATTGAAAAAGGTTTTTCTAGAGGAAAAATAGATACAACTCTTTTCATTAAAATAAAAAACAATGATATGCTTGTAGTAGAAATTTATGTAGATGATATTATATTTGGTGCTACTAATGAATCGCTTTGTGAAAAATTTGCTAAGTGTATGCAGGGAGAATTCATGATGAGTATGATGGGAGAGCTCAACTATCTTATTAGACTTCAAATCAAGCAATCAAAGGAAGGCATCTTTATCAACCAAGCCAAGTACATCAAGAACTTAATCAAAAAGTTTGGCATAGAAGATGCAAAGCCTATAAGTACTCCAATGAGTACTACAACGAAATTAGATAGCGATGAGAACGATAAGTTAGTAGATACTAAGCTTTATAGAAGCATGATATGCTCTCTATTGTATCTAACTGCTAGTAGACCTCACATAATGTTTAGTGTTTGTTTATGTGCTCATTTTCAATCTAATCCTAAAGAGTCTCATATGATTGCTGTAAAAAGAATTTTTCGTTATCTAAAGCACACACCATACTTGGATTATGGTATCCAAGAAATATATGTTTTAATTTAAATGCTTATACTGACGCTGATTATGCGGGAAGTAGAGTTGATAGGAAGAGCACAAGTGGCTCTTGCCAACTCCTAGGCAATATAATTGTATCTTGGTATAGCAAGAAACAAAATTCAGTTGCTCTTTCCACAGCTGAGGCTGAATATGTAGCAACTGGGAGTTGTTGTGCACAAGTGTTGTAGATCAAACAACAATTGGAAGATTATGGAATTTTGTTTGATCATATTCCTATTAAATGTGATAATACTAGTGCAATAAACTTGACTAAAAATCCCATTCAATACTCTCACACAAAACACATTGAAATCATATATCACTTTATACGTGATCATATACAAAAAGATGATATAGAACTTGACTTTGTGTACTGATATGCAATTAGCTAATATCTTTACTAAACCTTTAAGTGAAGATCATTTTTGTATGATTAGAAGAGAATTAGGGATGAGTGATCATTTATCATAAATTGTGTTTAATTCGAGTGAAATTTGTGTTTTGAATATTTAAATGTGTTTATCATTCATATGAAATGCTTTTCTTAAATTCATGATGCATTATATGATCATATTAAGATGTTTTTTATCACAAATATTGAAAAAGATCATTTCATGAAATTCTTATGATTCACATGCTCAGTCTGGGTGAAAGAGTCGACACTTTATTTTATAGAGTCGGCTCATCACGTCAATGGACTTAAATCATTTCATTAACAAGGCATATGTCGGCTCATTTAGTTCATGAGTCGCCTCATGCTTCGGGCCTATATACTTTGACGAATCCTACTTTATAAACATTTGAAATTTTCCTCTCACTCATTCACTCTCACTCTTGTTCTCTCCCACTCCCCTGTTCACACCAAAACCCAACCGTCACTCTCAACCATCGCGAATCTTCATCTCAATATCTCTATAAACCCTAATCGATCTTCTCTCTCTCTCTTTTTCTCTCTCTCTCTTTCTCTCTCTCTCTCTCTCAACCTTCATAAATCCCACAATGGCCCCTAAAATAAAACTTGGCCGAGAAAACCCTAACGTTCCTCTTGCACGCACTCAAAAACGAAAAAGGGCTGGACCAATCATCAGAGACTCAAAGGAAAGGGCTACGGCAGAGCAACCTGGATGGGATTCAACACACTTCGTAGATGCAATGGCAGAAGAAAGGTATATGAACATTTTTAGTCTTCGTAAAGTTTTGAATGGACGCTGGGTAGATCATGTTTTCTTTAAGACTGAGAACTTTGACTTTTCCTACATCCTTGAGAATCTAGGATAGGAACCCTACACTACTATTAGAGAAAATGTATACCCAAAATTGGTTGGACATTTCTACTCTAATCTAATGAAGAAAGTTGGAAGCAACATGATTACTAGTTTTGTGAATAGAGTAAAAATCACTCTGAATGAAGGAACTTTGGCAGAAATTATAGGAACTGGTTATGGTGGTGAAATGTATTTTGAAAACATTAGCCGAAAAGAACAACTTAGAGTTCTCTTTGGTCATGACATGCCTGAATCCACTCAACCCATGGCCAACAACTTTCCTGTTGAATTGAGACTTGTCCACCATTTTGTGACCACCATTTTCTTACCCAAAGTTGGTGGTTTTGAGCGTGTAACTGAGAAGGATCTGTTCTTCTTGTGGGCTTTTCTTACAAACACCCGAATTGATGTTCCCTACTACATTATCTCCAACATGGCCAACGTTGTAACCACTGCCTCTAAGAACCTACCCTATGGAATGTTGCTAACCAAGATTTTCAAGCATTTCCATGTAAATCTTTTGGGAGTAAACTATAGGAAGTCTGATTCCTACAAGGATGAATACAGCAAGTACACTTTGAGTATGATGGGGTATAAGAAAGTCGATGGCCATTGGGTTCCAAGGCCAAACAAAGTTGCTCCTACCAGCTCTTCACAAAAAAGAGCATCTGCTTCTGGCCCTCAAAAACCCTTAGCCCAAACCCTTGATGTCTCCTCTGTTGATGCACTTCTGGGGAACATGATGGACATGCTTCAAAGCATGAACCAAAAGATTGATGAAGGGCTTTTGCAACTGAAAGATCTTAAAAAAGATGTGATGCAACTGAAAAGGGCTCAAGGAATTTCAGTGGATGAAGAAGAAAGAGAAAGAGAACCAGAAAATGAAGAGAGGAATGAGGAAGAACAAGAGAAGGAAACAGAGAAAGATTTGGAGGATCCTGACCTGGAATCTGAGGAGGATGAGCATGCAGATGATGACTCTGAGGAATCTAGCGATGCTGCCCTAAGTAAGAAGGCGGTTCCAGCAAAGAAAGCCAAACCATCTACCTCAGCCTCTAAATTTGTGTGAAGGAGGCCATATGGTCTGAGGTCAAGACCTTTTTCTAGTCCATCCAACACAGCCTTAAATCCTGTTGATCTAACACCCTCTCCTTCTCCATCACCTTAAAACACCTTTCAAACTCCTCCCTCTTCAAAGCTCAAGTCATGGCTCTGTCACTCTCATGGTCCTGTTATAACATTTTTTTTTTGCCTTGAATGAATGTTTTTGTTTATGGAATAGTATTTATGGAAATGATAACTGTGACAATTTCTTTTGTAATCTCACCAGTTCATTCAATGAAGTGCAACTTGTTTGATTGATTCCCTGTGTATACAATCTATTCTGTTTTTATTTTTTTTGCTATTGTACATGTCTCTCATTCTCATTCTCATTCTATTTCTCTTTTTGATGACTTGACAAAAAGGGAGAGAAGAATTTGACATGATATTTGTATTGCAAAACTGTACAATGCATGTTTGTTAGAAAATGAGTTAAACATCACTTAGAATTGACAAGAAGAATTTGTTTAAATCACGGGGGAGAAGAATTTTGAAATGTAAATTGTATTGCAAAATTGTACAAAGCACATTTGTTGAAAAATAAGTCAAACATCACTTTGAATTGGAATAACATGACTTATGGGGAGAAGTATCTTTTCAAAATTAGGGAACTTAAATTGGATAAGAAATGAAATTTACTAACATGAATTGTTTATTACATTAGCATTAAATGAAAATGAAATGAAATGAGTACCTTTTGAATATATAGAACATGTTCTCAGGGGGAGTAGCATGAATCTTTTATCTCAAAATATCTTTGATTTCACTGACAAAAACTCCCTGAAACTATTTTTAAAATGCTTTTATCCTTTAAGTATCATTTGCTTAATTACAAAACAAAGGGGGAGTTTTCTCATTGGTATATTATTTAACTCTGTTCATTTTATTCAATCTTATATGAACTTATTTTGCAAAGGTTTTGTCATCATAAAAAAGGAGGAGATTGTTGACTTAAAGTTGACCCTTGTTGACTTAAGGTTAATTCCCATGTTGATTTTGATGATAACTAAACCTTGTGTTATTTTACTAATGAATCTACTTAGTGTGCAGATTAAGAAAGTTCATAACTTAGACTTAAAGTTGAATCTTAAGTCTAATACATGTCAAGAAGAATGCACAACAAGTTCAAGATTAAGCAACAAATTCCAAGAGCTATGCAATGAACCAAACAGAGGATTGACGCATATCTCTACTTCAAACAAATGTTCTACATTCGAAGAGATTGAAGGTGTTCAAATAAAGTTTCTATCAAGTATGCACAGTTTCAATGAAGATTGATTTGCACTAGACTGAAGACTTCATCAGAATACGCAAAGATCAGTTGAGGAGCTGCAATGCTCAGTTGAAGATGATTTGTTTGTTGAAGAGTTTGAAAATGTTCAAGAGATGATTTCATCTAATATACAAAGGCCAATTTAAGACAATGCAATTGAAGTTGCTGAGAAGATGGCTCACAATGAATATCTGATCCCTACCTAGAATCCAAGTGAAGAATTCTTCTACAATATAAAGGATCAATGAAGACTAGATATGTGAAAAGACTTCATCAAGTTTGCAATGATCTCAGTGAAGTGATTTTAATGAAAAATGAAGAATTGCTAGCAAAGAGAGGAAATCAGAAATCAAGTATTGTGAAGCTCTACACAACTGAGGAAGCTTGGCATTGAAAGATAGTGTTCTACAATGAAAGAAGGAAGCTTTGCAAATAAAGAAGAAAAGATGAACATTGATTAAATGAAGCTTTGACAGTTTGAGATTCAAGAAGAAGATCAATATCCAATAATTGATTCAATCCAAATTGAATAGAAGTTAACTCTGATGAGTTAAGAAGATTTGATTGATCATCATACCCTAAAGACATACTTCTTGAAAATCTTATACCTATACTAAGAAGATTTGAATCATTGGAAGATAGAATACAGATATCTGGGCAATGAGCGGACTCACGAAAATAAAGTGTCGCGTCTTGATCACAGAAGCAAAAAGGCCTAAAGACAAATTGGACAATGAGAGGACTCATGGAAATGAAGTGTCGCCTCTTGATCACAGAAGCAAAAAGCTTGGAGACTAAATAGACAAAGAGTGGACTCATTGAAATAAAGAGTCGCCTCATGGAGACAGACGTAAAGGCTTGAAGATGCAACGATCAATGAGCAGACATATGAGGACAAAGAGTCGCCTCATCACAACAGAAGAAACAGGCTGAAGAACCGAATGAACAAAGAGCGTACTCCTGAAAGAAGAAGAGTTGCCTCATGATAGCAGAAGCCTAAGATGTGAAGACAGAATGAACAAAGAGTCGCCTCATTGATATGAAGAGCGAACTCATGAAGTCAGTGAACTACATCTGGTAAATGCAAAAGCAGAAAGTGTCGACTCCACAAATCTGGTGCCAACTCCTCTGATATAATGACTATTTTTCTTAACGTTATAATGGACTGAACGTGCATTAATGATACCCAACCACCTCTAACGGATGGAATCAATACATGGGTATATATATACAACCTTCCAGCTGCATTTATATAAGAGGATTGAAGACAAAAACAAGATCAACTGACTGAATCACTGAAATACTCGGAATATTCTTCCTGTCTTCTTTAGTGAGCTTTGAATGTAAAATTTACTCTTGCTAGAGAGTGTTAGTTACTTGTATACATTTATACACTTTTAATTGAGAGTTTGAGAGTTCTCTTGTAAAAAAAAAACTCTTGGAAGTTTGAGTGGAGCTTGGACAAAACCACTTGGAGATTGGAGAGCTTGGTGAGGAGTTATTGTATAGTGAGCTGAGCACTTTGTCAAACAGTAGCCCATCTTGTAATAGGTGATTACATAGTGGAAGAAGATTTCAAGGAGGTCTTGGGGTGAGGACGTAGACCACGGTTTGTGGTTGAACCTCGGTAAATTTATGTCTTTCTTCTATTACTCTATTTTCCTTATTTCTACTGATTACATTGCATTGCATTTAGATTGTTCACTGTTACATTGCTTAGATTAATTTTAATTAATCTTAACTTGCATTAATCTCTGAAAAACCCAATTCACCCCCCTCTTGGGTTGCCCTTTGGACCAACATTTTTCGTATATATATATATATATATGTTATTAGTAATTATTAGATGTGTTGAAGAGAATTTTGTAAGAACCATATCTTTATTCATATCATTGCAATCTTTGATTTGAGGATGTTTTGAGTCATACATTGGACTAAACTTAAGCTTAATTGTTAATTTACCTTCTTACTATGATGCATTACAAGTTTTTGTCATAAAAGTATTATAAGAGGGAGATTACATAATTGCACACTATCATGCTATATGACATCTTTTGTTGATTATTTGTGTGTGCATATCTTTAAAGAATAGAGATTTTACCTTGTGAGCTTTAGAGCCAAGTTATCTTATTTAAGAGTGGATATACACTTACTCAAGGATAATTTCTTTCATTCTTTTAATAACTTTATTATACTTTGTTTTGATTCATATGTGGGGTAATAGTTGGAGATATTACACTTATACTCTCTTGAATTTCAAACTTTATATATTTCGGATATCTTGCTAGGTCATCTCGTTTTCTTTGAGTTATTCATGCCCAGTTTCTTTCTCTTGATCCTCATACAAATGAACTTTGAAAATGCGTATCATTGTTGAAATATTTTTCATGATGAGAACCTTGATATTATTGCTTATGGGAGTTTGAAAAAGTAGAAAGTTGTATGGAGTTGTAAAAAAAAAAAAAAAAAAAAAGAAGAAAGAAAAAGAAAACTATATATTTATGGAGAGAAGGAAAAAAAAGGAAGTTCGTAATTGAGATGAAAAGAAAAAAAAAAGTAGAAGAAGAAGAAGAAAAATAATATTGTGTAAAAAGTTGAGAAATTAAAAGTGTATACTTATTGATCATCACATGTAGTGTACAATGTATGTTTTGAGCCTTTCTACCCATTTCTTTCTCCTTTTTCATGACTCTTCTTTTACATGGCCTTAATTTATTCAAAATATACATGGTTGAGAATGCTTTTGAGTACAGGTCATTACATGTCAATTGTCTAATTAGCACTTTAACTGTGAATATTCTTTTATGGAGTTATGCCAAGTTGGTACGCTTACATCTTTGCAGTCTTTGTCATTAGATTGCTCTACCTTTTGTTTTATGTACATTTACTCTTATAAAGATCTTTTCATGGAGAGACCCTTATGTTCATGTTCTTTGTGAATGTATGATTAGTGAGATTTGAAGTGTTTGAGTTATAAGTCATTGTTAGTTCACCCTTATGTGCCTTATTTCTTAGATATTTTATGTCTTAACCTTGCTTGATTTATGATTAGTTTGAGTTGAGGATTGTCTTAAGTAAGTTATATATGCCTCATGTATTCTTATTATTTCTTATATGATATAAATAGATGTTTAAGGGTACCACCACTAGAAACCCTCACGAGACACCACTTGTCCACTAAAGGTAACCTAGTGATTTAAAGAATTGGTCCATAGGCTGAATGCACTCGTGACTCTCATGAAAGTGGAGATTTCCTTTAGTTGTTTGTATTTTGCTAAGGACTAGCAAAAAGCTAGTTGGAGAGGGTGTGATTGTACTATGAAAGTACAATTTATATGTCTTAATTAGTTCTTTGCCAGACCTATAATAAGCTTATTTATGTTGTTTTAGTCCTAACTTATCACTAACTATGTTTGTTTGATGTTAACAGGATTTCCATACTAAAAAGGACAAATTTGGGCGAATTACAACGGAGCGTTCGAACAGTCCTCATGAGCATTTGAATGGCAAGGGCAAGCATTTAAATGGTGCACAGAAGCGCTTGAAAGGTGCGTCAAATGGAGTTTCGTCAAAACCAAGTCTTAAGACCGTTCGAGAGATTCAAAGAACATAGACGATAGTTAGAAGTGTGTATGATGTCCGCTCAAACAGAGCGAAGGTGCGTTGGAGCGGTGGGTAAGGCCGTTGGAATGGTTCATAGAGTTTCAGTTTTTTCAAGAGCCTGTAAAAACTGGGGTTGAAGCCTATTTCAGGGAGTTCTTTTTAGGGCCAGTTTTTACAAGTTTTAGGATTTATTTGAGAGCTTTAGGAGTAGATTATAGTAGAACTTTATAGTTTTTATAGTTTTTTAAATCCTATAATTAGATCTAACAATTTTCATAGTTTTCTCAATTCCTGTAATCAGATTCAGTCTTTCAATATATGTTTTGCATATTTATTATGACTTTGAGTAACTAGATTCCATTTTAGGACCAATTGTGAAGATCAATTGAAGATCTCGGATGAACAATGGAGGTAAATTGGTTTTCAATGTTTAAATTTTTTTTTCTTCTGAATTTTTTGGGATCAAACCTTAGATATTTATGAAAACTTAGATCTTTGATTAATCATGACAATATTTATGCACGAACCCTAGTTCGGTATATTTACTACACAAGTCAATGGTATGCATCTATAATTCTAAATCTGATTTATTCTAGGTTTGATTGTTAAAGAACAACTATTTTTATCGCTAAATTTTTTGAATCAAAGACTCATGACGTAGTCAATGATTTTAGTTATTAGAAACCTCCATTGGAATTCCGGGTGAAGCAACTGATTGAAACAATTGATCTCGAAACTTTCTTTTATTAGTTTCATAACTGGTTTTTAATAGCTTAGTTTAGTTAAATAAACCCTTCCAAAACTGTTTTATTTTATTTTATTGGAGTGTGTCTCTGAGACTTCTGAACAAGGTAAGTTTTCTTGAATACGCTGACCCTCTTTCTTGTGGATCGATCTTGAACTTTACCGAGTAATTATTACTACATCGCGGTCATACACTGGCAGTTATTTATCGCACGTTTTTGGAGCAATCAGGAGTTTAGTTTGACCAATAGCTAATCTCTTAAAGGTGATGAAACATTCAAACAACCTTTTATGAGACATAGAAAATGATTTCCAATTTTTTTAAAAGACAAGTTCACAAGATTTTTTACTTTATTCCTATCCAAATTCCATCTCTAATGTCTTCAAATCAAGATTTTAAAATTACTTTCAAAACTTTCTTGAGTTGATTTCAAAACCCTTCTAAGACTTTCTTGAGCGAATTTCAAAATACACTTCAAAACTCCCTTAAGTTCTACTTTAAAGACATTTCAAAAACTCTCTTGAGTTTCATTTCAAAAACACATTTCAAAACTCTATTGAGTTCAAGTTCAAAACCCTTCAAGGCTTTCTCAAGTACAATTTTTCCTCTTGTACTCTTGCATGAACTACGAATAACCTGATTCTCGCCAAAAGAGATATGTAAGCAACCTAAATAGTTGTGGTTCATACCCTTATTTCAAATCAAATGTTCTTTGAAAACTTTCCTTCAATCAAGACTACTTTTCAAAATCAAATTTCAAAAACCTCATCGTCTTTCAAAAGTTTTTCTAAAAACATGCATCATGCATCATTTATCCTCAAAGTAATGACAAAACCCCTATTTTCAAAATTACACAAGTGGATATAGTGGATATTAAGTAGTTAGAGATTAGTGAGTAAATTAAAGGTGAATTGACATATAGGTACCAAAAGAGCGGGTAGGATAATGATCTTAAAATATCTTTTCTACACGTAACCAACACTCAGACCATAGATTTCTAGTTAAAAGACCAATCCAGAGTCATGTTTTCAAAAGGGATTTAAATTGTTTTCAAAATGTTGCTAAAAACCTTGTTTTTCAAAACCTTCTCTAGAGGGCCTTTTCAAAACCTTTTTGAAAAATCTCAGTCTAGTCTTCGGATTATGCTTAATTTTAGGTTGCCTAACATATTTTTAACTATGTTAGGTGGTGACTTCAAAATTTTTTCAAAAAGACCTTATTCAAAATAATATTTCAAGATTAAACCCTCACATTTATCTTTTTAGAATGATGAGTTTTAACAGAGAGAGTAGCGGCTTTTTCTCGAGCCAAGAGAGCTCGAGCAAAATGTAAATTGCAATATTTCAGAGATAGAGAAATTGATCACTCAAACTATTAGCTTGATTCATATTCTTGTGCTTATCTTTTTTTATCTGTCAAATGCTCCTTTTATAAGCATTTAACAAAGGCATAACCAAGGCTTACAAGGAAGAGTAAAAGACGAAATGAATTCAATATTATGGTGCTAAATGCAACATTATGGTCATCCACCAATGCATGTGTCTATAACACTCCCCCTTGGATGACCATCTTACAACGTGTATGCCTCATTTAAACATTGCCAAGAAAACCCAGTGGGAAAAACCTTAGCTAAGGAAAAAAAGTACAGTACGCATAGTCTTTAACTTCTCCCCCTCATGAACAAGCCTAACAAAAATTTGGTTGCCGAGATTATTCAACATGAAGCTTCTTGAGACAACACATTTTAATATTGTGCACCAGTTTCTCAAATATCGTAGTTGGTAAGCTTTGGTAAATAAATTAGCCAAATTGTCACTAGAACGTATCTGTTAAACATCAATTTCACCATTCTTTTGGAGCTCATGTGTATAATAGAATTTTGGTGAAATATGCTTAGTTCTATCACCTTTAATATAGCCTCCCTTGATTCATGCAATACATGCAACATTATCTTCGTATAACACCATTGCAACATCTGTGAGCGAGCTTAATCCACACTTTTCTTGAATATGTTGGACCATAGATCTCAACCAAATAAACTCTCTACTTCCTTCATGGATTGCAATTATCTCATAATGATTTGACGAAGTTACAGTCATTATCTATTTCACAGATCACCATGAGATGGCGGTGTCTCCTTATAAGTGAATAAACATCCAGTTTGTGACCGAACTTTATGTGAATCAGATAAATAACCAACATCTGCATATCCAACTAACTGCGGCTTTGATCCATTTGCATAGAATAAACCCATATCAATAGTTCTTTGAAGGTAACATAATATGTGCTTGATCCCTTTTTAATGCCTTTGGGTTGGTGTATAACTATACCTTGCCAATAAGTTGATACAAAATACTATGTTAGGTCTTGTGCAATTTATAAGATACATAAAAGCACTGATTGCATTAAGATATGGTACATAAGAGCATTGATTGCACTAAGATATGGAGCTTTAGGACCAAGAAGTTCTTTATTCTTTTCTTGAAGACGAAAATAATCTTTTTCTACATCTAGTGACCAAACAACCATTGGAGAACTCAATAGACAAGCTTTATCCATGTAAAATTGTTTTGGAAGTATATGTTGACTAATGGATGAGGATTCCACTTGGCAAGTGCTAATTTGTAAACCAAGACAAAATTTTATTTGCCCAAGATCTTTCGTCTCAAACTCTTTCTTTAAATAACTTGCAACCTCAATAAGCTTTTCTAGAGTTCCAACTAGATTCAAATCATCAATATATACAACAATAATAGTAAAACCAGATTCTGGTTTCTTAATGAAAACACATGAACAAATTAGATTATTCGCATATCCTTCTTTCAATAGATATTCACTTAGTCGATTATACCATATGCGTCCAGATTGTTTTAACCCATACAATGATCGTTGAAGCTTGATAGAATACATACTGCAGGGTTTTGAGTTGTGTGCTTCAAGCATTTTAAATTCTTTAAGGATCCTCATGAATATGTCATTATCTAATGATCCATATACATATGCTATAACAACATCTATTAGATGCATATCAAGTCTTTCTATGACTACAAAAGTAATTAAACATTGAAGTGTAATTGCATCCATTATGGGAAAGTATGTCTCCTCGTAATCAATGCCTAGTCTTTGCGAGAAATCTTGGGCTACAAGTACTACTTTATATCGCACAATTTCATTCTTTTCATTTCGTTTTTACACAAATACCTATTTATATTCCACTAGTTAAACATCTTCAGGTGTTTGGACTATAAGTCCAAAAATTATACCTTTTGCTAATGAGCTCAATTCTGCCTGAGTTGCTTTTTTTCACTTTAGCCAATTATCTCTACGTCCACATTTTTCAACGGATTTGGGTTCAAGCTCATCATTATTTATAATGTCAAGAGAAATGAAAAAGGAGAATATGTTGTCAACAATAATTTGATTTCTATTTCATCTTTCTCTTGTGTACAAATAATTTATCAAGATCTCATCATTTTCAGGTACCTTTACCACTTTAGGAGTCATTTACACTTTAAGGGTTATTAGTTCAATTGTTTCCATTGTCTGTTATGTGGGTGTAGTCACTTTGGGAGTACTAACGTTTGGAAATATGGGTATAATTTCTTCAGGAGTGTTAACTTCCTCATGTGCTCTGTCTTATGCATTTCTCTTTCAAGGAACTTTATCATTTGCACCAATAGGTTTTCCATGCTATGAGCGTGTTTTAGATTCATTAGCTATTATATTAATGGATTCTCAAACAAAGATGTCAATTCTAGATGGAGTATTTGCAATAGGTATATGTGATTGCATAACTGACCTTGCGTTGGTGAATGCATCCAGCAACAAAATGATCCTTTGAACTTCTAGTTCACATTGATTTGTACGAGGATCAAAGTAAGATAATGCTTCAGCATTCCAAGTGATCTTACGCCTCGTTTTTTATTTGCGTCTTATCTCCCCCTAATGGTGAGAAAACGGACTCATCAAAATGATGATATGCAAAATGTGCTTTAAATACATCACCTATTAAAGGTTCAAGATATTAAATAATAGATGAAAAATCAAAACCAACATATATCCCAAGTTGATGTTGAGGACCTGTCTTGGTACGCTGTAGGGCTGAAATTAGAACTTGTATAGCACAACCAAAATCTCATAAATGAGAAATATTTGGTTGTCGACCAAGTTCAAGTTGTAATGGTGAATATTTGTGATAAGCAGTTGGTCGGACACGAATTAATGATACAGCATGTAATATGGCATGTCACCAAGCAGAAATGGGCAATTTAGTTTTCAGAAGTAAGGATCGAGTAATTAATTAAAGAAGTTTGATGAAAGACTCTGCCAAACCATTTTATGTGTGAATATGCATAACAGGATGTTCAACATCAATCCCTATAGACATGCAATAATCATCAAAAGCTTGGGAAGTAAACTCACTAGCATTGTCTAGTCGAATAGACTTAATTGAATAGTTCAAAAACTATGCCCATAATCGAATAATTTGGGCAAGTAGCTTAGTGTCGCGCTCAGATTTTTCGCACTCGAGGAATACTCACACAAGTGGAAAAAATGCTGTACTTTCTCGTTAGAACTCACCCTCCTAAAAGAATGAGTGCGACTAGGTTTGAATTGAAGATCGATTTGAAATAAGGGCTTTTGAAAAAGATTCGGAGTTGCCACCTAACTTGATTAAGGTGAGTTAGGTCACCTAAAAACTAAGAATAATCCGAAGACTACACTTAGGGTTTTGAAAAACTATTTTGAAAATATCTCCTCAAAAGAGGGTTTTTTAGGAAAACAGGTTGTTTGGCAACCTTTTGAAAAATATTTAAGCCCTTTTTTGAAAATAACTCCATTTTGATCTTTCGAAAACAGTGATCTAGGTTTGGAGGTTGGTTACGTGTAGGGAAGACGCACTAAGCTATCACCCTACCTCGCCCTTTCGGTACCTACATGTCAATCTACCCTAGATTCACCTATGAGAGTCTTCGACTAACTATCGTTCAATCCTATTCACTTTGAAAAACAATGTTTGAAAAGAAACTAACATGATGCATGATATGCAAGTGCAAGTTAAGAGAATTGAAAAATAGATTTAAAAAGAGATCGATTTGATTTGAAAATAGATTTGAAGAGATGGAATTGAAATTGGAAAGTTTGAAAATTTGGAAATAGAAATTTAAAATTGGAAGTTTGAAAGTAGATTGGAATTTGAGATTTGAAAAATGTGGAGACCGCACCCATGGGGGTGGAATTGAAAGTTTGAAAAGTGTTGTGACCACACCTATGAAGGTTGCCTACGTATCCCTTTGGGGGAATCAGGTCAGTCGTAGTTCAGACCGGAGTCTGATTGAAAAGAGATTGATTTGAAAAGAGAGAGATTGAATTGAAAGAAAGAGATTGAATTGAAAACTGAATTTGATTTGAGATTAGAAGAGGAGATTGGAAATTGAAATTGAGAAGATTGGACTTGCTTTGGAAAGATTGATTTTGGAAAGACTTGGTTTTAGGAAACCTAGACTTAGGAAAGAGAAGAGACTTAGAAAATATTTGACTTGACTTGGAAGGTTTAGGAAATTAGGGAAGATTGGATTTAGGAAATGTTTGAATTAGGAAAGGTTCGATTTAGGAAGGTTTTAGAATTAGGAAAGTTTCAACTTAGGAAAGCTTTGAATTTGGAATGTTTCAACTTTAGGAAAGTTTTGAATTAAGAAAGTTTTGAATTAGGAAAGTTTTCAAATTAGGAAATTTTTTGAAATAGGGAAGTTTTGAAAATTGGAAAGTTTTGAGTTTAGAATGTTTTTGAAAAAGGAAAGGTTTTAAGATTAGGAAAGTTTCCAAATTAGGAAAGTTTTGAAAATCGGAAAGTTTTGAATTAGGAAAAGTTTAGTTTAAGAAAGGCTTAGAATTTGGAAAGTTTCAAGTTAAGAAAGTTTTGAATTTTGTAATGTTTTGAAAAAGGGAAGCTTTGAATTTGGAAAGCTTTGAAAACAAGGAAGTTTTGAAAATAAGAAAGTTTCGTTTTAGGAAAGGTTTGAAAAAGGAAAGTTTTCAGTTTAGGAAATGTTTGAATTAAGAAAGTTTTGAGTTTAGAAAAGCCTTAGATTTAGAAAGATTTTGAAGTTTTGAAAAGTTTAGAATTCAGAAAGTTTGGAAGTTTAGAAAGATTTAACTTGAGAAAGTTTCAAATTTAGAAAGTTGTGATTTTGGAAAGATTTGAAATTTAGAAAGTTTAAGATTTAGAAAGTTTTAGAGTTTGAATTTTAGAAAATCTTGAAATTAGGAAAGGTTTGAGTTTAGGAAAAGTTTGAAAACTTAGGTTTGAAAAGTTAAGATTTGAAAAGAAGGTAGAATTAGGAAAGGGTTGAATTAGGAAAGATTTTTATGTTCAAGTTTTTGGAAACTTAAGGTTTAGGAAAGTGGAAGTTTAGGAAGGATTTGAATTAGAAAAGATTTGGATTTGGAATGGATTGGATTTGGTCTCTAAAAGAAAAGATTTGATTTTGTTTCCAAAAACGAAGGACGGGATCTAGTTCCCTAAATGGGGAGATTTGATTCGGTTTCCTAAAGGGAAGATAAGATTTGGCAAGGATTTGGAAAAGGAGATTCTAGAAACCCTAGATTTGGAAAATTATAGTTTTGATATGGAAAAGAGGTTTTGGAAACATGTATAGTTTGGATGTGAAAACAAGAGATTTTGGAAACCTAGGTTTGGGGCAAAGTTTGAAAATCATGTTTTTGGAAAGAAAATTAAGGTTTCTTAATTGTGGGCTCTAAGGCTTGACTTGGGCTCTAAGAAAAGAGTTTTTGGAAAGTGCGTTTTTAGAAATGAAGGTTTTCTAGAAGGGGAATCCTAGGGAGGAATTTTTGGAAAGTGAATTTGAAGATAGAGTTCTTGGAAAAAGATTTTAAAGAGAAGGAGTTTTGGAAAGTGTATTTTTAGAAACATAGATTTTAGAAGGAAAATCCTAGAGAGGAATTTCTAGAAGGAAGATTTTGGAAAGAGAGTTTTTTAGAAAGGTTTTTGGAGAGAGTTTTTAGAAAGGTGAATCTAGGGAGTGTTTTTAGAAAGTGAATTTTGAGGAAAAGATTTTGGAGAGGAGTTGAAAAAGAGAGTTTTGAAAAATAGATTTTGGAATGGAGTTTTTGAAAACAATTTTGAAGAGGAGAGTTTTAGGAAAGTATGTTGAAAAAGAGATTTTTAGGAAGAGATTTTTGAAGAGAGAGAGTTTTGGAAAGTATGAAAACGTCTCACTTTCTTAAAGCGATTCTAACCATAAGAAGGCTAGAACCACTTTAAGAAAGTGGTTTTGGAAAACAATAAGATTTGAAAATATAGACCAAAAATGTCACTTTTAATGTAACACTTTCCTAAAGCAACCCTAGCCATGGAAAGGCTAGAATCACCCTAGAATTGTGGTTTTGAAAACAAGTTTTTGAAAAAGAGATTTTGATGCAATTTTGAAAACAAGTTTGAAAACGATTTGAAAAACAACTTTGAAAACGGTTTTTGGAAGATACAAGACTATGATATGCACAAAGCAATTTGGGCTCGTGAACATACAAGGTTAAGGCTTCACCACATAATCAAGGGGGCCGGACCCACGTGGTCTTTGGTTAGACTAGAAGAAAGCCCCCGACACAGTGACTCTCCAATAGCCCAATCCTACACATGGACCGGGAATCTCCTTGTTTCAAGCATGCAAAGAAAGGGGGGGGAAAGAGATGGGGGATTAAAATAGAGAAAACCCAAGTGGGTTAGGAGAGAGAAGAGAGAGGGGGGAAGTGCAAAAATTTAAATAGGGAGCTTACCGTATGTCTCTTGTTTATTTTGCGCGCCGTGCAGTCTTCGATCTTCGGTCTTTGTCATGATCTTCGTCTTCAATCTTCAAGAGTTGTCTTCAAGCTTTAGATGGCAGCTCTTCAAGTCTTTGAAGGAGGGTTGAAGGCTAGTGTACGAATGTATGGGGGTGTATATGAGTGTATAAGAGGCTAGGGTTTGTGTAGGGTGGCTAGGGTTTTTGAGGTGCTCAAGCTCTGTATATCGAATTATATGATTTTTAGGTTGATTTTGCGAATCCCTTTTCACGTTGAATGAGGCTCTGTATTTATAGAGGTTGGACAATACTTGCGCCTGTTGCAGTGGTGCTAGGCCAAAATTCCTTCTAGCGCCGCTAGGAGTGGCGCCAGGCCAAATATTGGCTTGGCGCCACTACTAGTGGCGCCAACCAATTACGAAACTATTAAGGTCGGCAAGCAATGTATCTTTGACTAGATTTGGGCGCCTGTACTAGTGACTACCATGCAATCTTTAGCCTGGCTTCACTAGGAGTGACTCTAGAAAGTCCGGGAATGATTTGGAGGAGCCAGGAATTATCCAGAAGGCCGGAAAGGAGCAGGGACACTTAAATTAGTGTCTTGGAGATATTTGACTTGAAAAGTGAGGATAAGATGTGTCGGAAAGGTTGACCGGGCCTTTAGAGGCAAAACGATCACTCGGACCGAGAAACTGCCGGGATAGACTCGGATTGTCCCGAAAGAAGACTTAGGGATCTGGAAACATTACTCAGAATGTTCCCAGGAGGTTACTGGTTTGATAACCAGAGCCGGTGTGGTCAGAAAAGGAAACCGGCCCACCAGGGGCAAAACGGTCATTTCGCACAGGGTCGGCTGGAGCTGACTCGGAATGATCCGAAAAGGTAAAGGAAGGTTGAGAATACTATAAAAAGTATTCTCGAGACATTACCAGTTTGATACCCAGAGCCGGTGTTGTCGGAAAAGGTGACCGGCCCACTAGGGGCAAAACGGTCATTTTGTACTGGGTTGGCCGAAACGAACTCAGAATGATCTGGAAAGGTAAAGGAAGGTTGAGAATACTATAAAAAGTATTCTCGGGACATTACCGGTTTGATACCCAGAGCCGGTGTGGTTCCCGGGGCATTCGGATGCCTAGGGGCAAAATGGTCATCTTGACCGGAAAGTCTCGGAAAATGTCTAAAGGACAGTTTGGTCATTTTTCACCAAAGTGGTTAACAGACACTGGTGTTGACCTGGGTTTTGAGTGTTTCTGCCACTCTAACGGCGGTCATGACATAGGGGTTTGTTGCCAATTCCCTATATCGACCTATTTGTAAGTATTTCCGCTACTCTAACGGTTTTGTGAGTAGTTTCGCTACTTGGACCGTCTCGAGGAATAAACTGTCTCGAGAGTTGGATTGGAAAGGGGTCTTACCGTCTCTAAAGAGACGTGCTTGGATTGGAACCGTCTCGAGGAATAAACTATCTCGAGAGTGGGATTGGAAGGGGGACTTATCGTCTCCGAAGAGACGTGCTTGGAATGGAACCGTCTCGAGGAATAAACCGTCTCGAGAGTGCGATTTGAAAGGGGTCTTACCGTCTCCGAAGAGACGTGCCTGGATTGGAACCGTCTCGAGGAATAAACTGTCTCGAGAGAGGGATTGGAAAGGGGTCTTACCGTCTCCGAAGAGACGTGCCTGAGTTGGAACCGTCTCGAGGAATAAACTGTCTCGAGAGAGGGATTGGAAAGGGGTCTTACCGTCTCCGAAGAGACGTGCCTGGATTGGAACCGTCTTGACGAATAAACTGTCTCGAGAGAGGGATTGGAAAGGAAAGGACAATCCCCCTAAGGGCATTTTGGTCATTTTGCTTCTATTTGGGCCTAACAGGCCTGCGAAGCGATGAAAAGACGGAATTTGGACCTAGAGAATTGGTTTCGATTGGAATATGCCCATAATGAATTGAAAACAAGTCTGGACGGAGTGTAGACTGCCGAGTTGTCAAAAATGGGGTGTTTACACCTAGAAAATGCAATATATGGATGCATTTATCAATACCATAAAGTAATGAAATGGTCCACATAAAAGTTAAATTGGTCCACATATATCCCCCTAGATCCGTTGTAAAAGACTTGGAGATTCAACGACCACCTTTGAAAGTGATGGTTTAATCACCAATTTACCTTGTGGACAAGTAGTACAAGAATAATCATTTGATAAAAGAATCTTTTGGTTCTTTAGAGAATGTCCATGTGAGTTATCAATTATTCGATGCATCATTGTTGATCCCAGATGATCAAGACAATCATGCCAACGTACAAAAATATTTAGATCAGAGCACTTCTAGTGCATCACAATAAGTGATTCTACAATGCGTATGCTCGTATAATATAACCCAGAAGAGAAAGCAGGAAGTTTTTCTAGTATAAGTTTTTGACCTGAAATCACACAAGTAATGTAGACATATTCTACATTACATTCATTTATAGTCTCCATATGATATCCATTTCTTGTGTGATTTCAAAAACTTGATTCGCATTTAAAGGTACTTTATTTATCCGCAAGTGCACGGTTGACAATTAATAGCTGTAGTCTTATCTGGAAAGTTCAAAATCGTATTTCCTCAAGAACCAAGCTCAATATAGGGTATAGCACTCAACTTGCACTAAGCTAACTTGGATTGAACGAAAATTATGTGAATTAAATCTAAATAAAAGAGAAAATAAAAGAGACTAAAAATTTTTTGCATTTTGATGAGAGTTTTAAATTACTAAACTATTGCAATGAAAATAAAAGTAATTAACAACTAGACAATTAAATTAAAGCAAATTGAAATTAGATTTAAAGCAATTAAAAGAGAATTTGGTTCAATTGATCCAATCATCCACTTCATCCAAGGCTTTTAATGAGGTTTATAACTCAAATCAAACACAACAATCAAAGGTATTTGATTCAGAAGATTTAACTTTTAAAACCAATAATTCTCAAGCAATTAAAATTTGATACATGGTTAATGGGGGAATCAAAGGTTAATACCATCGATTTAACTATGGTCAATACCAAATTGGGAGTTTGTGCATTGAATTAGCCAAACATAGTCAATAACCTAGGTGTTCTAAAGCATCTTGCAATCAATTGATGTGAATGAATTTCTAGCAATTGTGGAGTAATTATCTAGTGAAGAACCATAAGTTAATACCATCGATTTGGGTAATTAAAATTTCCAAACATAGTCAATAATCTAAGTATTTTAACACATCTACATGTAATTACTAAGAATTAAAAAACTAGGAAAATAAATCAATAAATTCATGAGATACCTCCATTGAAACCCTTGAATTTCTTGAGTGACCTTCATATTTGAACCCAATTTAAATGACTAGCTACTTGAATCCATTACAAAAAGTATGTAGAACTAAAGAGAAAGCATAAAGAATTACATCTAAAATTTACTTGAACAATAAAAGTGTTTGGTTACAAAAAAAATAAAGAAAAGTGTAAGAAAGTAAAAGAAATTACAATACAATGAAGGAAAATTCTAAGTTCTAACTATATACTACTCTTACAAAGCTAAATCTAAGCTAAAAATGAAGAAAAAAAAAAAAGAAGCTAAACTCAACCTTGGAGGAGCTTCTCTCGCCTCCCCCTTAGCTAAAACTAACTCTAACTACTTAGAAAACCTTCAAAACTTCCCTAAAACTCAGCTTCGGAAGCAAAAAATATAATTTCGAAGTTAAAGTAGTATTCAAACAGTCATCGGATGGGGTGCGTCTAACAACCATCCAAAGTGCATTCGAACGGTTACTGTTCATTGTTTGAATGCACTATTCACCATTCGAACGTTCACTATTCACCCAGCAACCTTGCAGCTTGATTTTGACCATCTTAGACATCAATTTAGTTGATGTACAGATAACAAGTTGTGGCTCTCAAAGTATTCTTTCTAATGGCATAAAAATCAGTGTAATCAGACATCGGAGTAAAACGTTATGGCCATAATACCGAGACGAGTTGAACTTCTCATCATTGATTTGCTCGTTTTGAACCCTCTTTGATCATTCTTTGTGTCTATTTGCCTTTATTAGCTCCTATAACCTAAGAAACACACACAAAACATAATCAAATAAATATATAACTAAAATAAGACAATTAACACTAATCTAAGTCTAACAAGGTATGAATTAAAGGCCTATGATTACACTTTTATGGTGTAATCACACCCTTGCATTTTGCTAGTCCCAATCAAAAACTATCAAAGATATTAGGGATAATCTTCACTTTTGTAGAAGTCACGGATATATTTAGCTTATGTACCAAGTCTTTAAACCCTTAGGTTATCCTTAATGAACGAGTAGTGTCTCGTGAGAGCTTCTATTGATGATACCTGTAAGCACCCTATTTTTGTCTACTTAGCAATCTCCAGTCCAATTGGACTCACATTCAAACTAACACAGACACATTCAAATTCAAACCAGTTTTCAGATTCAAACCAATCAATCAATCACTTTGCGGGTCCGCTGGGCCCAATAGAGGCAAAATGACTAAAATGTCCTTAGGGAATTGCTCGGTCTAATTCCAACTAGCACGTTTTCCTAAGGACAGTAAGTCCCTTTTTTAACCTCGAATTATAATTTCAATTCTAGTCTAGACTAATCAAATTCAATCATTCATGTCTTTCGAGAAAACTGATCTTTCAGACGGTAGGTCCATCTAGTTTGACACGTTTACTGAGAAAACTCCTAGAAATAGTAAGTCTCTTCAAACCCGTCAACCAAGACGAATCCCAAATCCTCGAGTTGGTAGAATGGTTCACTTTTGACACTTGCTAGCCCACCAATGTAGAATATTCATTATTTAGCACGTCTTTCGAGAAAGTTGATCCCTCATACGATAAGTCCATCTAGCAGCTTCCTGGGACCAAGCAGTCTCTAGAATGAACGGACATCGTTAGAGTGACAGAAACACTGGCAAACATTGCAACCGTCAGAGTGGCAGAAACACTCGCAAATAGGTCGACATTGGAAATTGCCAACAAAACCCCTATGTCATAGGATCGAACTTGCCTTTTAACCGTGGCACATTGACCAAAGGACGAGATTCCTTTGAAAACTAACTCTTCACACACCGTCAGAGTGACGAAAACACTTAAAACTTGGGTCAACACTAGTACATATTAGCCCACTTCGGTGAAAAATGACCAAACTGCCCCTTGGGCCTTTTTGGCACACTTCTCGAGAAAGTACCTAAGTCCTTAGAGCGGTAAGTCCACCCTTTTAAGATTGTTCCAAAGACAATCTAACATGTTTAAGTGTCTTCCAGTCGGTTTCGAACCAATTCCAAGACCATCCGGTCAAAATGACTATTTGCCCCTAAGCATTCGATCGCCTCCAGGAACCATACCAGCTCTGAGTATCAAATTGGTTATCTTTCAAGAATATTCTAATAGTATTCTCAACCTTCTAACACTTTTCGGATCATTCTGAGTTTATTCCAACAAATTCGGTACAAAATGATAGTTTTGCCCCTTGTGGGTTGGTCGCCTTCTCCAACCACACCGGTTCTGGATATGAAACCGGAAACCCTCCAGAACACTCTTAATAGTGCTTTTAGCCTTCAAGCCTTCACACGGGTCACTCCGGGACCATTTCGGTGTTTTCTCGGTTTAATTAACCGTTTTACTCTTGGTGGGCCGGTCGCCCTTTTTAACTTTTCTAGTATTGCTTCTCATGTCTTATACCTCTGGGACACTCAGCCGAGGGTTTCCATCCATTCCCGGCCTAGTCTGGTTACTCGGAACCTTTAAGATAATTCTCAAATTTTTTGGAGTCACTTCTAGTGGAGCCAAGCTAAAAGTTGTATGGTAGTCACTAGGATAGGCGCCCAAATCTTTTGCCTTGCGTACCAAATGTCAAAAGATACGTTTCTTGCCACCCTAAAAACTTTCCTAAGTGGCTGGCACCACTAGTAGTGGTGCCAAGCCAATAAATGGCCTGGTGACGCCAATGCGAATTTTACCTTGGCATCACTGCAACAGGCGCTAAGTTATTTAGTTGCCTATAAATACATAGCTTCCCCCTGCGTGAAAAGGGTCTACAAACTCAGTCCATAAATTCTGTCTTTCGAAATTCAAAGCTCAAAGTCTTTCCAAATCCTAGCCTCCATACACTTAAATCCTAACATTTGTACACTCTATATACTCAAACTCAAGTCTCTAAGGCTCCATTGAAGACTCAAAGTACTGCAACTTAGAAGCTCTCAAGGTTTAAGTAAAATGAAGCAAATAAGGAAATCAAAGCAAGAAGAAGACGAGATAGGTTTTTGATTTATTTTTATATAATTCCCCCCTAGGAAGAATTGTTGAAGGTCGCCGTATCGAGGGCTTTCTTCAAATTCGACCCTTGATGGTATGGGTTCGGCCCCCTTGATTATGTGGTGAAGTCTAGTCTTGTATGTTCACGACCCTATTGTATTATTCATATTATACTCATATATCTATTCAAATTCATTTTCAAACTTGCATCAAAACTCTCTTTCAAAACTTGCATTCAAAATCCCATTTTCAAGCTTGTTTTCAAAATCACAATCTTAGAGTGATTCTATTCATTTCATGGTTAGAGTTGTTTTAGGAAAGTGTTATATTTAATGTGATTGTAAGTACCCTATTTTTGCCCGCTCAGCAATCTCTGGTCCGACCGGATCACTTTCCTAATTACATAGGCACATCCAAGCCCAAATCTACACTCAAAACCTTATTCAATTAGTCAACTGCTTCTCAGGCCCACTGGGCCCAATAAAGGCCTAATAACCAAACCTGTCCATTGGGCCTCTAGGTACGTCTTGAGAAAGTTCAAAATCCCTCAAGATGGTAAGTCCACCCTTCTAAAGTATTCCTAGACAGTTAGGCGTACTCAATATGCCATCCTATCCAATTCCGGTCCCATTCCGGTCAACTTCAGTCAAAATGACCATTTTACCCCTAGGCACCCAAGCACAGTACAAATCCCACCAAACAGCGAAAACATCTTCTAGGACCATCTCCAAACAGTCCAACATACTTAACACGCCACTCCAATCCATCTTAACCCTTTTTGAATCAAGCCTAGTTAAAATGACCATTTTACCCCTGACAGCTCGAATGCGCCTCGAAACTACATCGGCTTCGGGTATCGAATGGTAGATCTTATCATACATCTCTGTTTAACCCAAGGTGAGCCCCACGACTCTAAACACTCCCAACTCAATGAAAGTCCCCTAGAGCACCTTGTAGATGCTCCACCAGGATTGTTTTTTCTGTCGATTCCCTGATTATATCGCACCGTCAAATGAATTGAGAAATATGCCAGTTAGGGAATTCCCAGAAGTCCGTCCATAGGTCTTTCCATCGATATAGCTTAATTGAATAGATCGCTTTCTGAAGCCCCTGCTCGCATGGCTTGAAAACTGTCACTTTTAGTAACCCCTGGAGCATTTCACAGACGCTCCACCAAGGTTGTCTTTTTCTCCAATTCCCTAATTATAGAAATGCATAAATTAGGAAATTCCTAAAAGTATTTGCAGAGCACTTTCCATCGGTATGGTCCAATCGAAAAGATCACTTCCCAGAGGCCCCAATCACGTGGCCTAAAAACAACTACTTTTGAACACTGACGGAGCATATCATAGATGCTTCGCAACGACTACTTTTCAAGACAATATCTCACTCTTTCAAACACCTTTCACGCTCCCCAAAAATTTTAGGTTCTTGAGAAACACTAGGAGAGCATCGTGGACGCAACCACTTCCCCCAAATCCTTCCAAGATTGCCCTATTATCAAAGAAAAGTTTAAACGAACATTCCTGGAGGCGGAGTGTATGGTACATGCACATAGATTTTTATCAGATCTATCAAAACTTTGTTTACTCCCTAAGTTGAGCTAGTACAGAGTGTACCACATGGCATTCAAAGAGAAGAACAACATTGGTGCGTGTAACACATGTGCTAGAGCAATTTTTGCCCAGGCGCATGTGCTACATACGCTAGGCCCTTCTAGGTTTGCCTATAAATACAAGCCTCCCCTTTGCTTATTCTAGAATCGAAATTAGCAGCGAAGCTCTATAGAAAATACTTTAGAAACTTGAAATCCTATATACACCTCACCCTCCAAACACTTTGGTTAGATTTTATCTCTCTCTAGCCTATACACTCTCTCTTCAAAGTCCTCAATGCCCTAGATAAATCGCTTCCAATGCCTTTAAGCCTCCTCAAGGCCTTTCAAGTTCAAGAGAAGCCATCCATGTGAGGTTGAAGTTGTTTTGAAGACAAAAGGTAGTATTGTCTTTATATTTTTGCAATCCCCACTTCTCTCTTCTCCCTCCTAGCCTAATTAGGTTATTCTCTATTTTAACCCCCATCTTATACCGCCCCTTTCTTGCATGCTTGAAACAAGGGAGCTCTTAGTTCATGCCTAGAGGAAAGTTTATGAGATCCACCGTCTAGGGGATCTCTCACAAACTTACTTTAAGTTGGTTTGGCCTTAGAGCACGTTGCAATTTGGTGAAGCTTCTAGCCTTGTATGATTCTATAATCCCTTTGCATATGGTTATCTTGTTTATGTTTTGCATGCTTGGCTTGGTTTTCATGTTCATAACCATTTTTTCAAAAGTTTCACTATCTCTTTTCTATATCATTCACAAAGCTCCATATTCAAATGATTTCCTAAAAATGGTTCTAAAGTTAGTTCCTTGAAGCCTAAGTCAAATCCTCAATTTCTACACCTTAGAAAACCCTCTTTAAATTTCTCGACTTTATTTTGCCACCTTACATTTCATCACTTTTCAAAATTGCACAAAAATGGCTTTCAAACCCTCTTCTTTTATATTGATTTTCAAGGATTTAACTCTCTTGAACTTTGTGGTTGAAATTGTCTTTTAGAACCCTCTCTTGAGTGGTTCTCCCATTATCTTGACCATATGAACCCTAGCTCACTAGACTTGGTTCTATTCACTTCAACATTGTTTTTCAAAACAAACCCCTTTAAGAAAGGTTAACAAAAGTTCATTCCATTCAAATTTGTATAAAAATAGTTTTCCAAAAGCTACCATTTTCATTTTGATTTTCTAGAAGTTTTGCTCTCTTGAATATTGTGGTTGAAATTCCCATGGAGTCCTCCTAGGAGTGATTTCCTTCAAATCCGAACCTTTATTCATTAGAGTGGTTTTCAAAATCTGAAAAGTTGGTTTTCCAAACCCCCCTTTTCAAAATTGATTTGTGAAGGACCGTTCGCTTTAATTTTCAAGTCTTCAAAATATCTATTTAATATTGGTTTTCACAAGTTTTACTCTCCTGAGTTAGTGGTTGAAATGATTCCAAGGTAACTCTCTCTTGAGTGGTTTCCAAATACCAACCATAAGAACCTAACACTCGCTTGAGTGTTTTCATAAAATGATTTTCAAAACACAATTTCAAGTTTCATGCATAAAATTACCTTACCAAAACCACTATGTCGAAATCCTACGAAACCACCTTTTAACCCTAGGTTAACTTGACCCTAGTTGTTTAACTTTAGGTTAACCCAACCCAAGTTAGTTAACCCTAGGTCACCTTAACCCTAAGTTAATCTAACCTTAGTTAGTTAACCCTAGTTCACATTAACCCTAGGTTAACATAAACCAAGTTAGTTAACCATAGGTCACCTTAATCCTAGGTTAACCTAACCTTAGTTAACCCTAGGTCAACCCAACCCTAGTCCAACCTAACCTTAGTTAGTCAACCCTTGGTCAACCCAACCTAGGTTAGTAAACTTCAAGGTTCCAATTTAAGGACCCATTTTCAAAAAATCTTTCAAATAAAAAACTATCTTCATAATATACTTTCAAAAACCTCCTACTCTCTTAAGATTTTAAAAATCAACTCCAACAACTTTTCAAATATTCCTATATTCCTTCTTCAAAAACGCTTTCAAGAAGTTCTCTTAAGATTGTCTAAACTAAAATGGCTAGCCACTTAACACTTTCCAAAAACTATTTTCAAAACATTTTCAAGAACTCACAATCCTAAGTTGTCCCTACGCCTCTTATGGTTAGGGATTCCAAAGGAAGGTGATACATTAAGTACAACCATCAAGGTTGCCCATATTAGGGTTCTAAATCCCTAAATGTTTTCAAAAACTCATTTCAAAAAAGATTTTCACATGTCACATTCTTGACACAACCCTAATCCTTCCATGGTTAGGATTGCTTAAGTGTAAGTGAGATATTCAAGAAGGGTTTTATAACCCTAAAGTTTTAAAAACCAAAGAGGAGTTCCTAGCCTCTTTTTCAAAACATGTTTTCAAAACTCATAACCCTAAAGGAGTTTAGTTCCTCAATGACTAACCTCCTAAAGGTGATGAAAAATCAAACATGCCTTTCAAATAAGGAATTCAAAAATTACTTTCAAAAGCTTTTCAAACACAAGTTTATAAGAGCATTTCCAATCCAAACTCTACCTCCAAAGTTTTCAATACAAGCTTCAAAACACTTCCAAAACTCCCTTGAGTTGTTTCAAAAATATTTCAAAACTCCCTTGAGTTAATTCCAAAAATACTTAAAATCATCTTCAATCCCAATTCCAAAAACATTTCAAACATCTTAAGTCCTATTTCAAAGACATTTTTCTAAAACTCTCAAATTCTCTTTTTCCAAACGACCTCAATGTGACTTCAAAAACACTCTAAAGGCCCTAACATGCCTCTCTTCTATCGGGCCTTTGCCCGAACTACGAATGGCTTGATTCTCGCCAAATGAGATACGTAGTTAACCTAAAATAATGCAGTCATGGCCCTTATTTCAACCCAAATTCCCTTTTCAAAAGTTTTTATCTATTCAAGATTTCTATTTTAAATTCCTTCAAAACTCCCATATTTTCAAACATCTTTTTAACAACACACATCATGCATCATTCATCCAAAAAGTGATGACCAAACCCCAATTTTAAAATTCTAAATTGGATATTAAGTAGATAATAGTAACCGATTATTTAAGTCAGTGAACAAAGGGTGATTAGACATATAGGTACTGAAAGAGCGGGGTAGGGTGATGATCTTAGGATATCTTCCCTACACGTAACCAATCCCTGGACCATAAATTTCTGTTTTCAAAGATAAAAATGGAGTTATTTTCAATAAAGGGCTGAAAACTTTTCAAAGGTTGAAAAATAACATATTTTCTTAAAAACCCTTTTTTGAGGAAGTTTTCCAAAACCTTTTTAAAAAACCTGAGTCTAGTATTCGAATTACACTTAGTTTTAGGTGACCTAACACATCTTTAACTATGTTAGGTGGTGACTTTAAACTTTTTCTAAAAAACCCTTAATCAAATCAATTTGAAATTCAAATCTAGTTGCACTTGTCCTTCTAGGAGGATAAGTTTTAACGAGAAAGCACCGTACTTTTTTCTTGAGCCAAAAAGGCTTGGTTCAAAAACAGGGGCACGGCAGTGACTATTAAGGTCCAAATTTTTTGGTGTAAACCCTAAATTGTTTTCCATCATGTAAGTACCCCATTTTTGCCCGCTCGGCAATCTTTGGACCGACCATATTCAATTTTCAAACATCACAACGCATACAGGCCCAAGATAGCTCTTTCAAACTCCAATCCAGTCAACTAGTCGCTTCTCCAGCTCACATGGCCTAATTGAAGCTATAAAGACTATCATGCCCTAGGCATTCCAGGAAATTTTTCAAGACCTGGTGGTCATGAGAACTAACGCCAGCCAGGTAGTTCCCCGAGATCGGGCGATCTCGAGGAGCAACATCTTATCAAATTCCAGATGGTTTATTTCTAGCACCTGCTAGCCTACCAATGTAAAATGTTTGTTATTTGGTAATTCTCCAAGACCAGGTGTTCTTGAAAACTAACACCACCCTCACAGCTAGCTTTCTGAGATCAGGCATTCTCAGAAACCATCACCACCCTCACAGGTAGCTTTCTAAGACCGGGCGATCTCGGGAACCAATACTTGGGTCAATACCAGCGCCTACTAGCCTGACTCGGTGAAAAATGACCAAACCTGCCCCTTGGGCCTCAAGGCACGTCTTGAGAAAATTTAAAATCTCTCAAGAAGGTAAGTCCACCCTTCCAAAGTAATTATAAGCAGTTAGGCGTACTCAACACGCCATCCTGTCCAATTCTAGTCCCATTCCGGTTAACTCCAGTCAAAATAACCGTTTTGCCCATGCATGCCCCAGCACAGTACAAATCCAATCAGACAATGAAATACTCCTCTAAGACCATCCTCAGATAGTCTGGCACACTTAACATGCCACTCTAACCCATTTTTACCTTTTTCAACCAATCCTGATCAAAATGACTATTTTACCCTTGGTGACCTAAACGCGCCTCGAAACTACACCGGCCCTGGGTATTGAACAGTGAGTCTCATCATACACCCCTGTTTAACCTAAGGTAAACCTCACAACTCTAAACACCTCTGACTCAATGAAAGTCCCCTTGGAGTGTCTCACAGATGCTCCCCCAAGTTTGTCTTTTTTCCCGATTTTCTAGTTTTAACGCACCATCAAACGACTTGAGAAATGCTTAAACTAGGGAATTTCCGAAAGCTCGTCTATAGGTCTTTCCATCGATACTACTCGATCGGATGAATCGCTTCCCGAAGTCCCTCATCCCATGGCTCAAAAACTGTCACTTTCAGTAACGAGAGTCTCATAAACGCTCTACCAAGATTGACTTTTTTTCCAATTCCTTGATTATAAAACACCGTGAAACAACTTAAGAAATGCGTAAATTAGGGAATTCTAAAAAGTATTTCTAGAGCACTTTGCATTGGTATGGTTCGATCGGAGAGATTGCTTCCCGAAGGCCCCGATCATATGGTCCATAAACGGCTACTTTTGAACACTAGCAGAGCATGTCATAGACGCTTCGCAAAAATGTGTGTTTATGCACACTTCTCGAGATGATATCTTACTCTTCCGAACACCTTTCAAGTTTTTTGAAAATTCAAAATTCATGAGAAATACTAGGAAAACACCGTGAATGCTACCGATTTCCCTGAATCTTTCCCAATTTGCACAATTATTGAGGCAAAGTTTAAATAAACATTTGCAGAGGCGAAGCGTATGCTATATGAGCCTAGATTTTGATTAGATTGATCAAACTGTGCTTAGCCCTTAAGATTTAGCTAGTACAATGTGTGCCACGTGGCATTCTGCCAATGAAACAGTACTGGTGCATGTAGCACATGCGCTAGGGCAAAATTTGCCTAGGCACATGTACTACATGCGCCAGGCCCCTCTAGCTTTGCCTATAAATATAGGCCTCTCCCTTTGCATATTCTAGAATTGAAATTGATGGTGAAGCTCTGCAAAAACTATTCCAGAACCTCGAATTCCTATATACATCCCACACTTCAAACACTTAGGCTAAATTTCATCTCCCCCTAACCCTTACACTACACTTATACAGCCTTCAATGCCATAAAATATCCCATTGCAGCCCCTTCAAGCCTATTCAAGCTCAAGTCAAGGCATCTATGGAGGTTTGAAAGTGTTTGACGAAAAAAAGTAGTATTCCCTTTACATTTTTGCAATCCCCACTCCTCTCTTCTCCCTCCTAGCCTACTTAGGTTATTCTCTCTTTTAATCCCCATCTTCTACCCTTCTTTCTTGTATGCTTAAAACAAGGAAGCTCTTAGTTTATGCCTAGAGGAAAGTTTGTGAGAGCCATAGTGTAGGAAACTTCTTACAAACCTACTTTAAGATGGTATGGCCTTAGAGCACCTTGCTATGTGGTAAAGCCTCTAGCCTTATGTGATCTCATGACCTTTTTGCATATAATTATCTTTTCATGTTTTGCATACTTGGCTTTGTTTTCATTTTCTCAAAGCTTTCACTATCTCTATTTCTATGGCATTCTCAAATTCTATATTCAAATGATTCCCTAAAAATGGTTCTAGAATTGGTTCTTTGAAATCTAGGTTAAACCCTCTAATTTCTATCCCTTAGAAAACCCTCTTTAAGTCCCTTGACTTCATTTTGCAACTCTACACTTCATTGTTTTTCAAAATTATATTAAAATAGCTTTCAAACCCTCTTCTTCTATGATTTTCAGAGGCTTTACTCTCTTGAAATTTTTTGGTTGAAATGGTCCCTTGGAACCCTCTTTTGAGTGGTCTTTTTATTATCTTGACCATGCAAACCCTAGTTCATTGGAGTTAGATCTATTCTCTTTAAAATGATTTTCAACACAATTCCCTTCAAAAAGGGTTTTCAAAATTGCATTCTCTTCATCTTACATAAAATGAGTTCTCTAAATCATCATTTTCACCTTGATTTTTAGAAGTTTTGCTCTCTTGAATATTGCGGCTGAAATAGACCTATGGAGTCCTCTTTGGAGTGATTTCCTTCTAATCAATCATATGAACCCTTATTCGTTAGAGTAGTCTTCAACTTGATTGAAAGTGGTTTTTCAAAATCTTCTTTCCAAAACCAATTTTCAAAGGATCATTCTCTTTAATTTTCAAGTTTTTAAAACTATTTATTTGATATTAATTTTTATAAGTTTTGCTCTCTTGAGTTAGTTGGTGAAATGGTTCTAAGGCAACCCTTTCTTGAATGGTTTTCAAATATCAATCATAGGACCCTAACACTCAATTGAGTGGTTTCCATAAAATGGTTTTCAAAAGCATACTTTCAAATTTCATGCATAAAACCACTTTTCTAAAACCCTAGTCCAAAACCACCTTTTGAAACCACCCTTCAACCCTAGGTTAGCTTGACCTTAGGTTAACCAAACCCTAGGTCATCTTAGCCCTAGGTTAACCCAACCTTGGTTAGTTAACCCTAGGTCATCTTAGCCCTAGGTTTACCCAACCTTGGTTAGTTAACCTTAGGTCACCTTAACCCTAGGTTAACCTAACCTTAGTTAACCCTAGGTCACCTTAACCATAGGTTAACCTAACCTTAGTTAGTTAATCCTAGGTCACCTTAACCCTAAGCTAACCTAACTCGAGTTAGTTAACCTTATGTCAATCCAACCTAAGTTAGTAAGTTTCAAGGTACCAATTCAACGGCCCCTCTTCAAATGACTCCTCAACTCAAAAACCATCCTACTTTCTTAAGATTTCAAAAATTAACTCCAAAACCTTTTCAAACATTCCCACACTCTATCTTTAGAAATATTTCCAAGAAGTTCTCTTAAACTTGCCTCAATAATTAAACACTTAACATTTTTCCAAAGACTATTTTCAAAATGTTTGCAAAAACGCACAACCTTAAAGTGTTCCTAACCCTTTATGGTTAAGGGATTCTAAGAAAAATGACACATTAAGTACAACCTTCAAGATTGTCCATATTAGGGCTCCAAAACCCTAAGTGTTTTCAAAATCTCTTTTCAAAAATGATTTTCAAACACTACATTCTTAAAGCAACCCTAATCCTTCCATGATTAGGATTGGTCCTAGTGTAAGTGAGATATTCAAGTAGGGTTCTATAATCCTAAAGCTATAAAAACCTAAGGGAAGTCTCTACCCCCTTTTTCAAAAATATTTTCGAAAGTCAAAGCCATAAAGAATTTAGCTATTCATTAACTAACCTCTCAAAGGTGATGAAATATTCAACATGCCTTTCATTAGGGTACATGAAAACTATTTTCAAAAATCATTTCAAGACATGTTCATAAGAGCTATTGTGACTCCAAGTCCAATTTTCAAGTCCATAATCAAATTTTCAAAACATTCAAAACTCTCTCGAGTTATGTTCAAAAACATTTCAAAACGCTTCAAAATCCCATTTCAAGATTACTCTAAAAAACCTTCAAGTTCTATTCCAAACACACTCCAACATCCGAGTTCAAATCAAAATTCTCAACTTTTCTTTTCTCAAAAACCATAAAGTATCTTCCAACTTTTCCAAGGACCTCAAAGTGTTTTCAAACATTCCAAAGGCCCTAATGCACCTATTTTCTATCTGGCCCTTGCCCGAATTATGAATGACCTAATTATCATCAAATGAGATACGTGGGCAACCTAAAATGGTACGGTCATAACCCTTATTTCAATCTAAATTCCCTTTCTTAAACTTTCTATCCATTCAAGATTTCTACTTCAAATTCCATCAAAATTTTCATATTTTCAAAAAAATTTCTCAAGACTTGTATCATTTATCGTTCATCCAAAAAGTGATAACCAAACCCCATTTCAAAACTCTAAAGTGAATGTTAAGTGGATAATGGTAACCAGTTATTCTAGTGAGTGAATGAAGGGTGATTAGACATGTAGGTACCGAAAAGGCGGGGTAGGGTGATGATCTTAAGATATCTTCTCTACACATAACCAACCCCCGAACCATAGATTTCTGTTTTTGAAAGACCTAAATGGAGTTATTTTCAAAAAGGGCTTAAAATTTTTCAAAGGTTGCCAAGCAATCTATTTTCTTAAAAACCCTCTCTTGAGGAAGTTTTTCAAAACCTTTTTCTAAAACCATAAGTGTAATCTCCGGATTATACCTAGTTTTGGGTGACCTAACTCACCCTAATCAAGTTAGGTGGCGATTCCTATTTTTCTAGAAAGCCCTTAGTCGAATTAATTTTAAGTTGAAATCTAGTCGCATTCATCCTTCAAGGAGGATGAGTTCTAATGATAGAATTTCGTGTTTTTTTCCAAGTCGAAAGGACTTGATTAAAAACCGGGGCGCGACACATCAAAACCACAATCTTAAGATGAATTTAGTCATTCTATGATTAAGGTTGTTTTAGGAAAGTGTGATAGTCAAAGTGATCATTACAGTCCATATTTCAAATCCATGTTGTTTTCAAAACCACCAACTTAGAATGGTTTTAATGTTTTCATGGTTAGAATCGTTTTAGGAAAGTGAGACATTTAAAAGATTTCAAAAGTCCATATTCAAGCCCTTTTCCAAATTGCTTTTCAAGCTTCTTTCTAAAAACTCTCTTCAAAAATATACTTTCTAAAAACTCCCTTCAAAAATCTCTTTCTTAAAAACTCTTTTCAAAGATCTCCTTTCTGAAAATTATTTTTCTTGGAGTTCAAGTCAAGCCCTAGATTCCATGATTAGGAAACCCTTGTTTCTTTCTTAAAAACATTACTTCCTCTTTTGCCTCAAATCATAGATTTCCAAGGCCACTATTTTCTATATCAAATCATAGGTTTCCAAAATTTCTTTTTTCATCAAATCATAGGTTTCAAAATCTAAGATTTTTTAAAACTCAACCTTTCCAACCCCATGTCAAATCGAATCTTTCAATTTAGAAAATTAGATCAAATCCTCCAATTTTAGAAACATAATCAAATCATTAATTTTTGAAAATAAAATCTAATATTCTATTATAGGAAATAGAAATCAAATATTTCTTAATTCCAATCTTTTCCTAATTCCAAACTTCCTTAATTTCAAACCTTTCTAAATCTCAACTTTCTAAATTTCAACTTATTAAATATTTCCAAATTCCAAAATTTTCTTAATTTCAAAGCTTCCAAATTCAAATCTTTCTTAAAAATAGAACTTTCATAATTTGGCACTTTCTTAAATCAAAGATTTCTAAAATCCAATCTTTTCTAAACTTCGCTTTCTAAACTCTTTCAAATCAAATAGTCAAATCAAGTCTTTTCCAAGTCATGTGTTTCTAAAATTAAATGAAATCCTCTCTAAATCTTTCTTAAATCTCATCTTTCCTAACTCTAAAATTCTCCTAATCAAACTTTTCAAATCTAAATCAAATCTCTTCTAATTTAATTACATACTCCAACCTTAGGTTACCTAAACCCTAAGATACCTAAACCCTAGTTCAATCTTAATCTTAAGTTAGGAAGCTTCAACTCCATTCTAAAACTCTTTTTCAAACCAAGATGGTTTTTCAACTTCAATTTAAGTTAAAATGTTTTCAAAGCTCAACTTTTCCTTTTTCAAATCAAATTTCAATTTCAAATTCAAATCTTCTATTTAGAGTTCAAATCAAACCCTTTTTCATATCAAACTCTTTCTAATCAAATCTTTTCAAATCAAACTTTTCAAAAACCTAAAAGTGTCTATTTTCAATCGGACTCTTATCTGAACTACGACTAACCTAATTCCCAACAAAGAAATACGTAGGCAACCCTCATGGGTGTGGTCACAACCTTTTTCAAATCTCTAGTTTTCCTTCATCTTTTTTAAATCTCTAATTTTCACAACCTTTTTTCAAATTTTCAATTCCATAATCTTTTTCAAGTCTCCAATTCCATAATTTATTTTCAATTTTCAATTTCTAAAACCTTCTTCCAAACTTCAAATCCTTTTATCAGATTTATTTTTAAAATCAAATGTTTTTCTGCACTTGTATATCATGCATCATATAGCTCTTTTCAAAGTGGATAGTATTGGACATTGGACAATTGAAGATTCTAAATGAGTGAACCTATGGTGAATAGACATATTAGTACCACAAGGACGGGGTAAAGTGATGATCTTAGGATATCTTCCCTACACGTAACCAACTTTCAAACCTAGAATCACTGTTTTCAAAGACCAAAACGGAGTTATTTTCAAAAAGGGTTTTAAACTTTTCAAAGATTGTCAAACAACCTGTTTTCTAAAAAAATCCTCTCTCAAGGAAGTTTTCAAACCTTTTCAAAAACTTTAAATTTAATTTTTTGATTGCACTTAGTTTTAGGTGACCTAAATCACCTTAATCAAGTTAGGTGGAGACTCCAAATGTTTTCCAAAAGCCCTTATTCAAATCAATTTTTAATTCAAACCTAATCACACTCGTCCTTCTAGGAAAATGAATTCTAACAAGAGAGTACCCTGTTTTTTCCACTTGTGCGTATTTTTCTCGACTGTGAAAAATCGAGGCACGACAATACCTACAAACATCCTTTTGTGAATTGCAAATCAAGATAAGAATAAGGAATGAAAGCATAATCCTATTCAAGTTAACATTAGATGTCAGACCAAACTCCAACACTTTCATTAATATGCAACAAGTCATATAAAATAGAGGTTGATGTATGTGTGAAGATGCTAGAGACTGCGAAATTTTTCACGACCTAGCTATAGTAC